>OX401863.1:3538041-4738041 GCA_947859175.1 Gandaritis pyraliata
GTCGTCGATTATTGGTTTCGTTGACCGACTGACTTGTGTAAATTGTTTTGTTTTGTGAATTATTTTATTATTTACGTTTATTTCATACGTTTTCGCATGATGATTTCATCTTTAATGTCAACCAGGATTGTTATTCATAAGCACACACAGTCGACCAACCTTTTGTGATCTACAAGCAATCGTTGTGATATTTTCCCACATAATTATGGTTAACTGACGTTAGACTGTGCATCCTCAATTATGGCAGACCCAGGTTATTACCACAGTGATTACATTCGGCACCCAGTCCTCCACGAGCTGGGCGTCAAGTATGGAATCAAGACAGAGTGTATTCCAGAAATAGCTTTGCCATCAAAGTTGGAGGAGCTCAAGGATGTCATACGTAGGGAGATACGTAAGGAACTCAAAATAAAGGAGGGTGCCGAGAAGCTGCGCGAAGTCGCTACGGACAGGCGCTCGCTGTCTGACGTCGCCAACATAGTGAAGAAAGCCAACGTCAAACTGAATGAGCTCAAGTCGGACCTTCAAGAGCTCGAGTCGCAGCTGCTGCTGTCGCGTGGTCAGTCCACCCCGACGTCGCCTGAAGACCTGTCCTACGATGAAGAGATCATATTGGCGTCAGAGGCAGCACAGCAACAAAGGCAACTGGGTGAAGGCACCACAGACCGGAAACTTGCATCACTTGAAAAGCAGCTGAACATAGAATTAAAAGTGAAGCAAGGCGCCGAAAACATGATACAGAGTATCAGTAGCAGTAACCAGTCTAGAGATAAGAAGCTTCTTGCTGAGGCACACCAAATGTTAGCAGATTCCAAGGATAAAATTGAATACCTTAAGTTGCGTATATCTAAGCTCACCAAACAACAAAAGGGAGACAGTGCTGCTAATGGTGATGGAAGAGGGTCTGAAATCGGTGGTGTAGAGGCTCTTCTAGATGAACGTATTGCAGAGCTCAGAAACCGCCTCAGAATAGAAGCAGCTGTAGTGGAAGGTTCCAAAAATGCCATAAGATTGTTACAGAGTGACAAAAAAGTAACTGACAAGAAAGCTTTGCAAGAAGCACAGACTAGCTTGTTGGAATCCACTCAGAAATTAGACCTGCTTCGTAGATCGCTTGACATGCGACGACAAGAGCTCCCTGCAGAGAGTCCAGCATTTATAGAGCTTGGTCACGAACTACGCAGCACAGGCTCCAGTCCTGGCTACGTGAGCCTCTCCGGCGGAAGTGGCTCAAGGAGTCAGTTCCTCTCTCCTGCCCCATTGATAAGCCCTTGTGTTCAGGTTACTGGAACTTTAGAAGTTCGATTAATGGGTTGTCAAGATTTACTAGAAGATGTCCCTGGACGAACTCGCCGGGACCCATTAGCAAGTCCATCGGATTTGAAATCTTTTGTAAAAGGAGTCACTATTCGTAACTCTATGAAGTATACCTATAGTATCAAGGAAGACACAAGCAATGAAATAATGGCTGTTATGAAGCTCGACAACCACACTGTTGCTCAGACTAGTTGGCGACCGTGTTCTCAACAAGCCTGGGATCAAAGGTGAGACATACTTATGAATTCATATTCTTAGATTGATATTAAGTTTCCCAGGTTTTTAAGGCTATTGTACCTATTGAGTGAATGGTCTGATCATCATCATATCAGCCTGTAGTACACTGTTGGACATAGGCCCCTCCCATAGTATTCCAGAAAGAGTGAATGGTCTGCTACCATGAAATTCCAATTTGTGGCATTATAGTGGTTATAGTCGGGAAACACCAACTTTCAGAAAAAGTGTATTAAATTTTTTTTGGGTAAATGACCTACTTGCTTCTCCAGTATAATTATAACATAGAGGTGTAACCAATTTATATTATCATTTTGCTTCCTTGAATCACAATCTTTATGATTTTATCTATCTTATTACTCATTATTATCTTATCTGTTTTACGCACATATTTGTAGTGTGACTAAAAACTTATTACACTTGGCCTATGTGTTTTCCATTGAGCTAAAATGCAGTTATGTCCTTATAAAAGTATCTTTTTTAATTCAATCAAGATAAGGTATTCTGCTGTAGGTTATTAAAACCAGCTTTATGATATTACAATATATAAAAAAATCTGTGGTCTCTAAGATTAAGTTTTATGCCACAATCTGATTGATAGGACTACTAGCACAAATTGTTTATTGATTTTTATTGGGCCTAATCATTCCTCAAGACAAGTTGGTTGGGTAGTTTATGATACCATGAGGTTAATAATGACTGTTTCATATTTGTCCTCAACCAACACAATATTATAATGCATAACAATAACTGATAATACAGAAACAATGAATTTTAATATGTACATTGCCGGTACATAATATACTTACATGCACAATTAGTGCCACAATATTAAAATATAATTTGAAATATTAGTCAAAGATACCTGCCCCCAATTACGTATTACGTAATATAAATAAAAACGCATTAAGTATTGTTATTAGGAACGCGGAAAGTTCTATGCCGTGGACGAAGAAGACAGAATCGTTATTTCTGGGAATTAGTAACAGAAGTGGCTAGTATAATTCTACAGGCTAGTATAATATAATATGATAATAAAGCCTTGTTAACAACTGCAGCTAGAGCTACAAGCCATTACTGGTTTCAAACAGAAACCTATTGAATCAACGTATTGTAATTGTCATATTTAGTAGACAATCTTAGGAGAGTAACTCGCGGCGGACGATTGCTCGGTTGAAACGTGTAAGCTAAAGTTCTATTTCCGCCGCGGACAAATGTTTGCATAAACTTAAACTGTAAATATTTCTTCTACCTATGAAATCCTAGGGTCAGGAATTCGAATTTACTACGTCGTCGTAGCAGGTACCGGATCTGTGGATTACGGTCGTAGACTTATTTCTTTCTTTGTGTAGACAAAAGTGCAGTGTCTCCACGTTTCTCAGATTTCACTCACAGTAAATTTTTGGTCTTGGTAATACCGGTTTCTTTACACTTTCAATTCAGATCTAGATTTTTTCCTTATCGACTTGGAGCTACGGTAATTACGAACACTTAAACAATTCGGTACATACTACAAAACGCTTAATGTCAAGCGTGAAAGAAAACTAATCAACACTATTATTATTAGGTAGCGTATTACAAGGTTCTTGTTTCCTCTATTCCAGGTTTAGCATGAAGCTAGACAAGTCGAGAGAACTGGAAATCGGCATCCATTGGAAGGATTGGCGAGGATTGTGCGCCATCAAATTTTTACGACTCGAAGAATTCATAGACGACATCCGACACGGCATGGCTCTAGAGCTGGAACCGCAGGGTCTCATATTTGCAGAAATAAAATTCTTAAACCCAATAATATCCCGAAAACCTAAACTGCAGCGGCAGAGGAAAATCTTCAAGCAACAGGGAAAGAACATCCCTAGACCTTCTTACGGCGAAATGCATATACCGGCTGTGGTCCTAGGCAGACTTCTCAAACGTTCGTCACCATCCATTCAGAACATTCAAAGTGCCGTCAAATCACAGTCTCAGTTCGAGTCAACATCGATCGATAATAGAGAAGCGGAGAATGCCACTCTCGGTGGAATGGCTGGCATCAGACCTCTTGGCTTGCCTTCTACCCCGGTAACCCCCCACACACCGCTCGCTCCTCCGCCGAAACCCACGCTACCCGTACAACCCCCTCCCAACGTATCAACTCTCAGGATGGAAAAAGAACTGCAAGAAGCTTTCGCATTTTTAGAAGACTCTTATACAAGAGAAGTCTACGTAAACAAAGATCCTACGACTGCATCCTGTGACACGCCGCTAGTGGAATATCCACCGTCACCGTCTCCGAAGCTGGTCCTCGATTTTCCGAGCAACGACGATCAGATAGTCGAAGTGACGAGCAACATGAGGATATCGTCGTCGCGGTCCTCGTCCGTTATCGAGACCCTTGGCAAGGAGGACTCCAGGAGGCACTCCGGTGACATGAGCATGGACAGCTTTAGGCTGCTGAGCGTACTTGGTAGGGGGCACTTCGGGAAAGTTATTCTCGCTCAATACAGATCTACTAACGAATACTTTGCGATAAAAGCTTTAAAGAAGGGAGATATCATAGCTAGAGATGAAGTGGACTCCTTGCTTTCGGAGAAGAGGATTTTCGAGGTAGCTAATGCGATCCGGCATCCGTTCCTAGTGAACCTGTTCGCCTGCTTCCAGACCGAGCAGCACGTGTGCTTCGTGATGGAGTACGCGGCCGGCGGCGACCTCATGATGCACATCCATGCAGACGTGTTCACCGAGCCCCGGGCAGTGTTTTATGCAGCTTGCGTAGTATTAGGCCTACAGTATTTACATGAAAATAACATTATTTATAGGGATTTGAAGCTAGATAACTTACTATTAGATACGGACGGCTACGTTAAGATCGCCGATTTTGGGTTGTGCAAGGAAGGGATGGGATGGGGTGATCGCACTGGCACTTTTTGCGGTACGCCTGAATTTTTAGCACCAGAAGTGCTCACAGAAACTTCGTATACCCGAGCGGTAGACTGGTGGGGTTTGGGCGTGCTGATATTCGAGATGTTAGTTGGAGAATCTCCCTTCCCCGGGGAGGACGAGGGCGAAGTGTTCGACTCAATCGTGAACGACGAAGTGCGGTACCCGAGAACACTGTCGCTAGAGGCCATCGCGCTGATGCGTCGGTTGCTCAGGAAGAACCCTGAGAGACGGCTCGGCTCGTCGGAGCGAGATGCGGAAGACGTGAAGAAGCAGGCCTTCTTCCGTAACGTGAATTGGGAGCAGCTACTACTGCGTAAGGTGAAGCCACCATTTGTGCCAACTATTAATAATTTAGAGGATGTTAGTAATTTCGACAGCGAGTTCACTTCGGAGCAGGCGGTCCTGACGCCGCCCAAGGAGCCGCGCCCGCTCTCCACCACTGACCACAAGATGTTCTCTGACTTTACATACATGGCTGACTGGTGCTAGGTCCTCACTGACAAAACAGTTCATTTACATCTATTCTACAATAAACCCCATTGCCTTACAAGTGTGTGAACTATGTATTTTGTTGATAAGCAATTTCGAAATTAGAATCTATTCTAAAACAATAAAACCCCAATGCCTTACAAAACGTGTGAAAACTTGTATTTTGATAATAACTATGTTATCTTTGCCTAGAGCATCTAACGTAGATTCTCTTGTTAACTTGTATTTAATGCAGTTAAATGCAATATTTTATAAATTGAGTAATAAGT
This sequence comes from Gandaritis pyraliata, assembly GCA_947859175.1. Taxonomy (NCBI): domain Eukaryota; kingdom Metazoa; phylum Arthropoda; class Insecta; order Lepidoptera; family Geometridae; genus Gandaritis; species Gandaritis pyraliata. The sequence goes on from OX401863.1 coordinate 3,543,273, forward strand.
TTTAAATAGTGCTAATGTTTATTTTTTTAAAAACATCGTGTTATAGATTTATATATTACGTGGTTATGAAATTGATTAACTTTAGCAACTAATAATAATGTTAAGTGAAGGCGTGTCGAATCATATTGCGTTTTCAGTCAATTGTTTACTTATTCAGTGAAATAAAGGTATCAATAAAAATATTGTTTTTATTTTAGTATTTTTAAACTATAAGCCTTTGCACTATTATTTATTCTGCGCCCAAGGTACCAGAACTCTAGCACCCTTAGTTTACGTTTGAGCTAAGCTAGTAGTAGTTAGGTAGGCCCTAGCTTCTATATAATGATCCTTGACTAAAAAAATAAATGTGCTTCTGAATCTTAGATTGAGGTTCCATGTAGGTACATACTTCAATATCCAAGTGATGCTTATAACAATAATTACATAGCACATAAGCTTTACTGACTTAGGAACTACTATGACTGCAGAAGCTAAATAATTAATCAAAACACATGTTGTACATAATCATAAACAACTATTTTAATATTCTGTAAATGAGCATATAAATGGAATTTGTTTTATAACTGATTGAAGGCATCTAGGTATGTAATTTCTCATTGTATGTACAAATTGGAGAAAATAATAGCACTTGCAAGTTTGTGAACACTTTAAACCTACTAATGCTAACTCTTTTACTATTAAACTTCTACAACAATAATTATTCAAAACAAACATATACTTCTCTTGTAGACTCTGCTTGCAATGATTCTTTTCATTTAGGTACTTACAATACATACTCTCTTAAGTTTTTTTAGATTCAAAAATACTACTTTCAAATACATAATCTATTTTGCCTAAATATACCAAACTGAGTATTTGAACACTTACGAAGATACAATACCGTAGAGTAACAAATTACCATCAATTGACTAATAAAAATATTGTACAAGCTCAATCTAAGAAGAATAGAGAAAAGTTAGAAATGAATGACTGCAACACTACATAAATATGTACACAATTCACACACCACAGAGCTGACAGTCTCAAAACATTTACTCTCACATCCGTGAGCCCTTTTGTTGAAGCACCTTGGCTCGATCTGTTGGTTCTATGTCATTACTGTTTAGGGAGCTGCCACATTCCCGGCTCACCACACAAAGGAATTCAGCATGCTCTTCATTGCCATAGTTGTACTGGGAGCCGATATTGATCAACTGTTCGAATTTCCAGCCATCAGACATTGTGGAGACCATTTGAGTCAACTCTTCCTCGTGAAATTGTAACACTCTGTACACATGCTTCTTGGAATCCTTGAGCGGCCTCCTTTCTCTGAGACATATTCTCTCCTTCACTAGTCTTATCAGTTCCGTAATATTATAAAATTCCGCTTCTTCTAGCACGCCTTCCTCGGCGATGTCATTGTTGATGACCAGTTTCCCGTGACGAAGAAAATTTAACACTGGAGAGAAATACGTCGGGTCTCTGTCTATTAGGTATGCGCCAGACTCGTCCTGCAACATTGATCACACATTTTTTAGGTGTACACAAGGAATATCTCATTTACATACAAAAAGACAATGATACAAACCCTGTCTGAAATCAAGTCACTATCCTCTTGAACTAATCGATACAAAAATGAATTGGGATCCCTAGATAAGGTTGTTTTAGTCGTCAAGAAATATGTTCCACCAACGTTTAATTTGACCCACTGCTTACTACTCCGCCTTTCATTGTTAAACTTTTGTATATTTTCGTCAGAAATATCATCGTCACTCAGTCGCTCCGCCATGGCGTACCATAAACAAAACAAACATTTTTTTTATACTCTGTCCCTAATCCCTCCTCCTAACTCCTCCCTCTTACTGCTCTTTTGTCTTTTCTTTTGAAGGAGACCATGCATGCCATGCCGCAAAGGCGAAAACACACAAGCTCCATCAATAATATCAGGTCAGTTTGCGCTAGAATGGAACCACTTCCGGTTTTGCTTGATTCGATTTTATTATCAAACACGATGTATGAGGACGCCGAGTTCATCTTCTCATTCATTCAATTATGTCAGATTTTAATATATGTCACAATCACAAAAAAGTTGAAATTCTTTTGAGAAAAATAATAGAAATCCAAATGGAATTATTTATGAAATAAACAATAAAAGACGCTGATAAAATAGTTCTTCAAGATAGAATGTGTGCATGATACAACTATGTCCAGAATGAGTGGTAACTTGGACAACGATAGATCGGTAACAACTGGCAAAATGTATCCCATTGATTTGGCGCCTCAAAAGATAACTATTGTGAAGAGTGTTACTAACTCAGAGGTGAAAATGGCTCACTTGATGTCTAGCCAACCCAAGAACACAGGATCTAATCAGCTGGGGCCCCATTCCAGTGCTGCATCTGGAATGATGCGACCTGGACTTGCTCAGCTCCTTTCTCCAAATGCATCGTCGCAGGTATGTTTTCTTTTGTTTTCTTTGCAAATATTATATCTCTACTCTGCAATAAATAGTCTCCGCATCCTTATTTACTGTTGATAAAAAATAAATATTTTATTCCAATATTTTTTTTTGCTTTCCACATCAGCAAAATATGAGCAAAATACACTCAACTTGAATAATAGTACATACTGTTGTAGATGCACTACCATACTGCATAGATAGCAAATTCATTTGTTTTTAGATTACCTACTTACAACCAGCTACATATGTTATTTGTTTGTATCCAATAACAAACAAATCGGTAAAATTCTATAAATAAATTTTACTATTTCAGACCCAGATGATAGTAAGCGGGTCCCCAATATTACAAGGAAGTCAGATCATTAGCCAGGGAACACAACTTCACAACACCGGCCCGCAGATCATATCACACTCCCAGCTATTAGCCAGTGGACAGATACTGAGCCCTGGAACACAAATCATAAGTCAAGGTTAAACTCTTAAAAATTTGAAATTAAATAATTTTATAAAATTAAAATTAGGCATGTTTCTTGCTCACCCATCTTGACTTTACCACAATATTGTAAATTGATATGTCTTGTTATTCCAATAAGTAGTAAATTATTTTATTTAGTCTTTAGATATTATAAGAAAAGTTTCATAAAACTATCTTTATTTCAGGAACCCAGTTATCAGCACAAGCATCAAACTCTGGAAATCTAGGTGGTACTGTCACCAGTATATCTCAAACTAGCGGAACACAGGTGCTAAATGTGGGTAGCCAACTAGGCAGTACTAGCAACATTATGGTTAACTCTTCAGTGCGCACATTGCCGCCTACAGTCAGAGTGCTACCTCCATTATCCCATCATAACAATCGTCCAGGTGAGGTTTATAAAAGCTTTAACAAAAAACCAGAAAAATTCCAATAGAATTGTAAAAAGAACAATATCCAAGTTAGCAAAGTGTAAATTATATTTTTTTTATTGCATAGGCTTAGATATATAGGTATGTAACACATTAATGAACAAAAACATTAAATTTTAATATGTGTAACAAATTAAAAATATTTCTCCTGTGAAAAAATAGGTGTTTTTTTCAAAATGTAAAAAAATTATATTATAATTACTTACCATAACGAATTCAAAAGCAGATTTATCGATTTTTATTACTGAGTGCTAAAAAAAATAATTGTAATTTTGATTGTTTCTCAATATGGGCACAGTATTTTTTTATACAACTTAGGATGAAACAAGTCGTTAGCCTATCTGGTATAGATTTCCTGACACTTCTGAGTTTAAAAACTGTTATCAGAAAAGCTTAATTTTATGAATTTAGTTACAGCTCCTGTCCAGCTATCGAGTGTGAATGCAAGCAGTGCTAACGTGTTAGTGAGTAAAGGAGTGAGCGTGGGAGTGACGAGCCACGTGCCGCGCGGACTCGCGGCGGGAGCGTCACTCGCCTTGCGACCCGTCACGCCCTCCGCTGTAGTGCAGCCTGTCTCTAATCAAGGTAATACAGAATGCCTTTTATCTCACCAGCCTGGTACAGCCCATTGCTGAATACAACCATTTGGAAACTTTATAACTAGACTTGAACTCTCGAAATACGAATGATGCTAAACGGTTTTAATACAAAACAGAAGTCTCTATTTTGTATTAAATTAGTTTAGTATCATTCGTTTGTTGACAATGACAGGCGTCACAGCTCTGCCTTCCGCGCTGTGGGTCGTCGGTTCGATTCCCACTGAGAACAAACATTTGTGTGTGGCAAAAACAGAGGTTTGTTCTATGCCTGGGTGTTACCATGTATTATAAGTATAAGTATTATTATCAGCAATCTAGTTACCATATTACAAGCATTGCTTAGTTTGGGACTAGAGAGTGTTGTGTGAAATGTCCATGAACATATTTTTAACGACCAGAAGCGAAATTGAACAAAAATTATGAAAACTGAACAGGTAGGTAGGTATGTATAACCGAGGTGCACGTCCGCACACTCCGACCGCCCGACCAAAAGTGTCAGGCGATGCTCCGCGCTTCGTACGAGTTTCGTAAAGTTACGTCAACTGACTAGTCGGCACCGCCCAGCCGGGTGGCGCGAGGTAATAGGCCATGCCTCTGTTGCCATGGTCTTTACGTTACAATATATTATTATTATTTATTGATATTTTTTCATTCTTTTGTTCATTTTTGTTTAAGGTTCATGGGGTCAAGCGCGAGGCTCCCGCGGCGCGCTGGTGTACGGCACGCGGCCGCGGCACGCGCTCGCGCCCGTCGCCCCGCACCACTCACACAACATCGTCACACTGCCCACGGCTTCTCTGCTATGTAACTATCCATCACAATTATATTCCGCCTGGGTTTTTCATTCCTACGTTAAAAATAAGAATTAGTGATGGAAACAAGCAAATGGGGTCCACGTGATGCATGCATCAGGTGGTCCCCAATGATGGATGTCGTCCGTCATTCTGAGATTTAAAGATGTTAAGTCGCGCGAACTCCAACACGCATACCCTTCAAACCGGCATACAGCAATGCGAGCATCACTGCTTGGCGGCAGATCTGACTGCTTGGTTGCTTGGTTATTGATAACTGTTACATGTATGTTACATTACACCACCTTCCATAGAACCATCTGGATGTGGAACCATAGAGTGTAAAAGCCTCCTCCTAAACATAACTATTGTTATTACAGCAAACACAGTAATATCGAGTACAGTGCGCGGCGTGTCCCCTCGCGCACCTGCGCCGACGCCGCCCGCGCCTGTAGTAACCGGCACGCGACCATTGCCACTGCTACAGAGGAACTACCAACCTGCTAAGGTTATTCTATACTAATAATACGAAACTATACACAAACACTAGTCCTTAGTATTTTTTGTCGTTAATTTTAATTGGTGACTCAAAAGACGTTCACGAAAAAAATCGGGCTGGAATACCGTCAAATATCGAAATGAGTCGCAGATTTAGGGCGATACCTTTGCCCAGCAGTGGGACACAAAATTTTAACTAATAAAAATTAATTAATAAGCTCTGAATACATTATTATTAACAGTTCAGAATCCTATATATTCACAAAACTTTGGCTACAATTTTTGTCAACTTATAAATAAATAAATATTCAGGGACATTTCACACAACACCCTCTAGTCCCAAACTAAGCAAATGCTTGTAATATGGGAACCAGATGGCTGATAGAATACTTATATACTTGTTTTTAGCAAGCACTTATAGCCGATTTACACACTCATTAGTAGTGGCGAGTTACTTGAGTTGATTTACGCATGCAGCAGCGCTTTGCAGCAGCATTTGAGTCGTCGTTGCCACGCGACGTAGTTCTACTTAACTACTGTACTGTGTGTAAATCAGCCATAAGCTCTGAAATCCAAACTTAATTATATTCCAGGTGGTCGGCGTAAGTTCAGTGGGCGTTCGCGGCGTAGTAGGCAACAGTGCGCCGGCACAACTGTACTACGAGGTCCCTCGGCCTTCGCCGACGTCTCAGCCGAGCATAGCGCAGCACTCGTCGCCGCGACTTCTCACACCTTACACTCACTCACAGCCGCACCAGATACAAACACAAGGTAATGCCACCAGGGACTGAAAACCGGTTCCAAATAAAGGTTTGGTTCTCTTAAAGGTTCTCATAAAGGTTATATGCCACACAAAATATGTGTTCCGTTTTTCCAAAACTGGACCGGAGCACTTAAAACGAGAACATTGCACATTTTCTAGATTTACTCCTTGCCTGTGCTTATTTAAAGGACGCGGGAAATACCGGGAAAAGAAATTATAGTTGTCACAACGGATTTTTGTCCCCCTGAATTATCTGCGCAGAACCGATTTTTGAACCGAATTGCAGGTAAGCTAATATTTCCACACAACAGTACACGCGCATTCGTTGATTCACCTAACTTCAGAGGGATAAAGATCCGTTGTGCATACTGTACAGGAATGTGTTACAAACTTAGTATAAATAGCAATAAACTCACGACGTCATTTCATAGCGATATAAGGATAAAATCAACTAATATTTTGGTGTTATTTACAGTGACAGTGGTAAATGCAACAGTATCAACCTTAACGGACAACCGGGCACAACCCATTTCGGTGCCCACCAGCTCAATACTACCCAGACCCACGATACTAAGGAAAAGGGAAATGGAAGGGTAAATTTAATTTAACCTAAAGTGAAAATCATTTTGTAACGAAAAACAACACATTTCAATGTTTTGCCGTCACGCAAAATATGTTTGTTGTCGGTGAGAATCGAACCCGCAGCGCGGAAGGCAGAGCTATACCAACTCAGCTGTGACGTGTATTACATCAACTGTTGCAGCAGCAGCAATTACAGGCACTTAGGCCGTGGCCTCAATACGCTCACAGTGAGCCGCTGACTGTTCGCTAGCTAACTCTGAGCGGCGTATCGGTAGCTAACTCAATGTAGAGTGAGCGGCAAACTGTAGCGTATTAGCCGCGATACGCTTGCGAACTCGAGGGAAGGTAGATAGTATGGTAAATAGCGTAACGCCGCGCGGCGCGGGCGTACTGAGCGAACTGAGCCGCCGACCGAGAGCATCGTTCGCTGCGTCTCAGCCGCTGACTGATTGAGTCGGCAAGCGAAACGTCGCAAACTGCGTACAGTACGCGCTGTAATGACACTCCATTTAAAATATATAGGGAGGCGAACTAGAGGCTAACAGTTAGCCGCTCACTGTGAGCGTAATGAGGCCACGGCCTTACACTTTACATCTCCATCTCATCTCAGGGATGGTTTCAGATCACACAGATGATGGATCAGCAATTTGGTTTCCATATTACAAGCTTTTCTTCGTTTGGGACTAATAGGCGTTGTGTGAAATGTCCATGTATATTCAACTATCAAAACTAAAAATTTCATAATTTTTTTAGATCACCTACAAAATCCATCAGCACAAACACAATAAACTACCCGTCAGAGAGCACAGGCTGGGAAGACATCGCCGCGGGAGGAGGCGCCGGGTCGGGGGGCTCCACCACTATGTCGGCCTCTTCGTCCCCACATCCCGACGATGAGCCAGATCCTCCGAGAGATGTTGACCTGTCCCCGAGGAAAAAACCAAGAAAACAACAACTGTAAGTAACCTCCTTAAATACATATCTTCACACAATGCCGCTTGTCAGAGAAACGACAAGCTTTCTATAATTGGTTCTCCGGCACAATATTTGAACGAAGTCGAGTGGAATTACGAGTTGTAGTTCGAGCCAGTGGGTTCGAATCCCGCTGATCGACTCATAAATTTTGTGATGTTATAAAAATATTTATGTCCAATCAATATTATATTTTTGCATGCTATTTGTGTATAAATGTATTTACTAACGAAACATTTCATTTTAGAATGAGCAATGATGTCAGACCATGCGAATACCCAGCAGAAGACGCACCATTTTCACCTCCTCCTGCCGTCATCAATCCGCCGCCAAAACGTAAGGATTGCGAGTTAGGTTAGAATCACATTTAGCGCAACTGACATTTTTACAATAGTTTGTATTCCATTGATAGGCTGCCCACCGCGATGCTGTCGACTCGTGTACTTACCAAAAAGTTACCTAATTTCCATGTAACATTGTCAGGACCACTGCTAAGCTCAAGCTACGTCTGCGGCTGGCGCAGTACGGCTCTCCACTTCATCCGACCTTCAGACGTGAAACGACGGGATCCCAAGCCTAAAGACATCGTGTCTATCGCGAGCCAAAAGCACGTGCTGAGCAGCGCTGAGGGGTGGAAGGTGCATCATTTGACGGCGCAAATGGACGACTTGGTGAGAAAATACTTAGCAAACTCAAATACTAGTTATCACTGCTTGTTCAAGCAGTTTTTATTTTTTCAAAAGGAAAAGTAGATAAGTTGTAAACAGCATTTCAAAAAAAATAGTTCTTTTAATCTTTTTCTATGATTTTTGCAGATGTCACTAGAATCGGATGTAGGTGATCAATTGGCGGGGTTACTACGGGCATTAGAAACGGCTTCGGGTAAAGCGCTCAACGCATTGCAGCCACACTCACATGCAATTCTAGAACTACTCAAGGTATTAAAGTTTACCAACTCATGTGAAACATTCTATATAGTCTGTGATATATAGTGATGTGCATATATTTCGCGTTATACAGCGTGTAGCTACAATGGCGACATTAAATTAACCAGCGTATCCGGTTTCGCGTTTTCAGAATATAGACATATTTTTTATTTCATTAAACATAAGATTTATCGAAATAAATCAATTTTCTTAAATAACGCCTCGGAGCAACCTGTACGTAAGAGCAGAGGTCATCTGTCGGGTTCACGGGTCATGACCGCCCAGGCAGGCGCGGGCGCGGGCGCGGCGCGGTTTGCGACGTTGCCGGTCAATGCAGAACACGTAGGTAAAGACACTCATAGGATGATGAATTTTTGTTGCGTATTTTACTATTAAGTTTGTTTGACAAAATCGAAATTTCTATTTTGGACTTTAATTATTTTTTTATTTTTTTTATGAATACTTACAAGTAGCTCTACCCGTGTGTTCATTTAATGTCGCCATTGTAGCTACACGCTGTATATGAAGTCCAGATTATTTGAGAGTAGTCGGAGGACTACCCTCAAATAATCTGTACACTAGGCAAGTACCAAATAACTTGAAGGGATGTCTGAATATTTGTTCATAGAAATTGTTTTGTTTTCCCAGGGTAACATCCAAAGGAGTAAAATCGTCTGTGAAGGTATTCAAGAAGCCCGAGTGGACATTCTCCGCGTGTTCACGCACAGAAAATCAGTTTCTGACATACTCGCACGGCAAGCCGACAAGAGATGCTTCAGAAAACATCGGTCGCAATCGTAGCGCAGCGCCAACAGAATCTCAAACAGATTTCCAAACAGAATGCAGTCAACTTGAATAAGATAGTAGAATAAAGGTGCAAATCCTGAAATTAAAGTCCATAATGCCTTCAACGAAACTGATGATTCTAAAGTGGCAATAATTGTAAATAAATTTAGTGTAAAAATGTGAAGTAAAACATAATATTTTATTATAAGTTCGGGGGTTCCTTGAATGTGTTGTTTTTGTGAATTAGAATAAATATTTTTAAAATAAATTTCCTAATAATTTTTAGTTTGTATTCTTTGTAATGTGTAGGAGCCTTGCCTTTACTCGATAGGGCAATAATTTATCTGTTCCTGGAGGTAGGGTCCTGGTGTCACACGCTAATGTCACGTTTTGATGGCACTCACTGTCATCCAAGCAAGATGGAATAGATGCGAATGCGATGTCAAAAATAAACAAACAAAATAATAACCTCGAAAAGTTCGGGAAATCATTGAAAATTAGCGAAATTTCTATCAGAACAGCAACCTAACCAAGCAACTATGGCTAGCAGTAGATTGGAAAGGATAGGAACAATATTTACTCGGTAAGTTTACACCACTCGACTTCAGAAGTTGATTGTGTAAAATTGGAGATTCAGATAACCTACTCATCTAATACTATTTATATTCAGTGTTGAAGGACTCCTGGTTCGTGGAGCCATGAAGCCTGATGACAGGCCTCTCTGGTTTGATGTCTACAAAGCCTATCCGCCTCTTGTAGAACCCAAGTTCGCAAGACCTAAACCCGAGCTCAAACCAATAAGACAAATTTTTTACCACGAAGACAAAATAAGAGTGTAAGTTTTGTTTCAGGATTCTAAAGCACAGCTATTCACGTTCTTATAAAGAAATATTTTGTATATTTCAGCAGCTTCACTATATTGTATCTAGTTGAGTAGGTACAAAAATATCAAACCATCAGATTCTATGAAATGATCTTGTAATGTTTACAGGAAATTCCACACCAAAGGTCACGGTACAGGTGCCATTGACTTCTTAAGTCAGAGCAATGAAACTCAAACCAAGCGGCTAGTCCAACAGTACCAGAAATTGCAAGTTGAAGGCATCCCTGAAGAAGAATTGGTAGAGAAATCAGCAGCAACTGTTGGTGCTGAAGGAAAAGTACATTATGAGGCAATCAAGGCAACTAAAGCACAATCACAGATACCAGGAAACCCTGAATCAGTGACAACCAAAGTTTTATCTGAGGCAGACTTGAAAAGTATTTTTAAAGAATAAAAATTAGGTAGTCATAAGCACCTGTACCCTATGTATGTAGTTTAGTGATAATTTTATTGTAGTTGTACGTAATAAATAGATTTTAATATTGAAACGATGTAATGTTTTTTATGGAAATATTATATCGGAAGCAACAATCTATAACACTTATAAATGGAAATTCTGTAGTGATAGCCATGCATTTGACATAACACTGGAGGCTTTTTTTAAATAACGCTGGCTCTATTTTGCATCAATAAAGAAAATCATATCTTTCTATTCTACAAAGATATTCTCTGAAAAGATAAAACATTGAGTCAGGTTTGCATTTTCAGCTACCTACTACATACTGGTTCCTAATATTTATTTATGCTGGTGGATAAGCTATCTTATCTCTAGAGATAAGGTCCAAGTGGAATGCACCTACCACTTTTTGCTTTAGTGTGTCATTGATTTAGCTATACTGTGGCAGTTTTAAAAGATTTTGTGTACAATAGTGTGAAATCCTTCAATAAAATGGCCCAAAGAAAACCATTATTGTTCTACTTTGCTGTAATTTTAGGTAAGCTCAGTGCCTATCGTGTTTATGGAAAAAAAATTAGAAATTACACTAGGCTTAGTAGTGCCATTGTTCTTTTCATGGAATTACTCAGGTGCGTCACCTTATCGTTTTAGTTACGAAGTTGGGACATCCTTTGAATTGTTTCATGATAGGTGCGACGCGACCGATTCAGAATAAAGTCCTCGAGCTCACGCACGAGTCACGATTGTAGTTTCTAGGCACTGTAGACATTCTTTCTGAAAGTTACTCTCTCTGCTCGAGGTAGGTAGGTACCTACTTGGCCTCAAAATAATATTCGTATTACATAATAGTAGGAAGTACTAGGTACCTACCTACCATTGCCTAAAGAGACAGTGAAGTGAAGGGCAGAACAAACAGCTCCATCGAACGCTAGTTTTAAGACCTAGGTTACGCGACTACGTTAAATGTCTATGTCTAAATGATCCATATGATTTTATTGATTAAAGAAATTTTTACTTAGACGCGCATTATGAATAGGTACCTACCTACCTAACCCCAACCTTTATTTTTTATAGTTATCCTCAGCATACTGACACAAGAGACTGAGGCCAGACGAAAAATCCTTCGAGGAAGGCGTGTGATGACACGCACCTACTACCGTAAGTTTTGCAACACTTCATCATTGTACTTACTTTTTACTACCTCTGCAGATTGAGGAAGCTAGCGTCTGACAGAAACCAGCAATTTGTTTCGTCGCTAATAATAAAGATTGTCGTCTCCTTGATCGAAGTTGTCTCCATACAAAATCAGCGCACACCGGTGCTTACATTGCCAACTCGTAGTTGGGCCGTTTTTTAATTGGCATTTACAGTATTCTCAAATTATTTTTACAGGTGGTAATGCAGTTCCAGCATGGGCTATCAGTCTGATGGCCGGCATAGGTATGCTCTTCATCGGCGGAATCCTATATGTTGTTATGCGAAAGTTAGTTCTTTCCTCAGAAACAGGAACCCTGAACACTTATCAACCAGCTATGCAGCAAGATATTCAAGTCTAACTCTAAACTATTAAGTTTTTTTGGTCAATGCAATAACCCATCGATTTTCCAAACTTTTTTGATCCTAATTTTTACGAACGAATATATTTTTTACCTACTTAACGAATCTATATTTTCTTAAAATAAAACGTAATTTTAAGTTTAGAATGTAGTTTTATTAATATTCTGGGTTAACATTTCATGAAAGTCATTTTATTAAATGTCTATTTTGGAAATTGTACGAGATTGTTTATAAAATGGAAGCGAAGTGAATAAGTAAGATTAGAATTCTCGGCGATGGTATTTGTCGGGATCGAAATAGGATGTCACCACCACACGATTGCTGAACTTGCGTCCGGTCAGAGTCTGCTGCGCCTTTTGACAGTCAGCAATACTGTTGAACTCAACAAATACCTGAAAAATAAATAAACATTTTTATAAAACCAGCGTTTTAAATGACGTAGTTGACGAGATTTTGAGACTCATTATAGTAAACTAATATCTATTCCGTCACCGAATCGCATCGAAATAGACGGACCAATTTTACGAAGTTGTTATCTGGGCAAGACGCAAACAAGCCGCAGGTAGATAATAGTAATTAATGTTTGCATGACGTCATAATAATAATATATTTATTATACCTTTCCGCACCCTGGTACTTCCACACCTTCAATGGGTCTTGGTATCTCTATACTGCGTACACATCCATATTTATTGCATTCCTCCCTGTAAAACAAATATTTTCGTTAATTCCATCGTCATTTGACTAGCATTCTCTATTGCAGGCAGAATGCACCACCACATAATGTGTGCATTTAAAGATGTTTTTCAGTTTCTGTTCACGATGCTCGTGAGTCAAGTTAAACGCGCGCCAAGTTAAGGCATTTGCTTATGTGATCTGTATCATAGAATAAATTATCATATCAGCATAAATTAGTACGTACAAATTCTATGTACCTAGGTATGGACAACATACTCCAAGCAGCATGGTACATCACTAGCTAGACACAAAACAAATCTTCCAAATGTATACCACTGCAGAATCGAGCCTACATCTACACTGTGATTAGGGAGCACTTACTTGAAATCCTCAAGGATGTCTTCATATTCCTCCTACGTCACGAAGTTCGTCAGGTGACAACACGTTTAGCAGACAGAAGACCTCAATAGCCGGATCAGGAAGCGCGGCCACGAGTATCAACCTAACGACTCTGTACCACTATGCAACCTAATTATTAGTGAAAACTCACTTGATATCCTCAAGAATGTCTTCATATTCCTCTTCGTCACGCAGTTCGTCGGGTGTCACCATGTTTAGCAGACAGAGCACCTCAGTAGCCGGACCCGCGCCCGCGAGCGTAAGCCCTGCGACTTGGAGCTGCACGGGCGCAGCGCCCGTCATTGCTGAAGAAAGTAACATGGCTGTGATTGGTTAATCAGATAGTTTTATTTAGCATCACTTTCTATGGCGTCATGTTCAATAAGCATCTATTCACTAAAGCTACAAAGTTTAATAACAATTTCATAAGTAAAGATAAAATTAAGAACTTTAAATTATTATCTGGTCTGAGTCTAAATGGCTTGCTCCAGGGTAAAAAATACACTACTATTTTAGACAAATTAAATTAGGTGAAACTAGGAGTCGGTTCTGTGTGAACAAAATGACAAGGAAATTATGGTTTGGTGAATCATTTTTACTAAAGTTAGGAAAATTTAAGGATTGAAAACGGAATTTTTATGCTTCTGAATGTATAAAAAGTCGGACAGTGGAATTACCTAGTGTGGAATTCTTTGCTCCAATACTGGCCCTCTGTACAATCAGCTTTTTGTCACCCAGCTGCATACCATTCAGCCCTGCTATGGCCTGAAAGAAAAACGCAATTACAAAAAAACTGTACAATGCGCGGTGTCCTGTAGATAAAATATTTCAGACTTGTTAAATATTTACCTGATCTGTCATCGAAATATCCACATATTCAGCAAAGGCATAACCCTTGCTGAGTCCAGTTGAGGAATCCTTCACGAGATTGAAGGCACGAAGTTGCCCAAAGGACATCAGAAGTTCTTTTACCTACACACACACCATTATATTAGGACAAAGTCACCGATAAAAAACATAACAAATACTAATAAAATATATTTTATATAGAATATTATGCATTATGCATTTAGGTTTATTGGATATTTAGACGTTTTTAGTTACTGTTCCCATAAGATTTGCTCTCAACAAAAGGCGGCAATAATGAACGTTAATTGACCTGCCTAGCCGCTAGTTAGAATCAGATGTGAATGGAGGAGACTTGCCTTGAAGTGCCGATGTCTCATTCAAGTACAAGACGTATAGGTGAGAATGAGAGACAACAGTGACACGCGAGCCGTGAGTGTGCCAAATCTATGCTAGGGAGGGGCAGAAAGCAAACTATATCAGTGAGTTGTTTGTGATTCGAGCGTGTAGCGAACGCTCGACCGCTAGGTACCTGTGGAACTTCCTGAAAGGAACAAAAGAACGCGGCTCACTGCTGGCGTCACCGATGCCCTGTCAACTGTTGAATCTCGCCCTGAAATGCGGCATCTGATGCCGCCTAGTGGGAACTGCCTAGCGCCTCATAGGCCTCCACAAACCAATCCACAGTCTCCAAGAAACATGAGATTGCATTGTGGACACCTAGCTAGAGGAATGGATATTGATGTTTCTAAAGTTGAATAAGTAAAATGTGTTACTTTTGATTGAGGATAGAATGGAACAGCCTTTGACCTAAAAAGATAGTAAAATGCGGAGACTGGTTACCCACCTGCAACATATAATTTTGCAAATCAAAAAGAAATTGACAAATATGTTCAAGACCAAATACTGGATTTCTTATGGAATATTGAAATTTAGAGTTTTGAGGCATTGTTATAACCCCAATTTTACATTAGTTTTGATCAATATCATCCTTTGGATAAGTATCAGTTATCTGATAAGAAGTAAAGCCACATTTATCGGCTAGTACAGCTATCTTTAACTGTATTGTGTTGTATTATTCAGTGAATAACATGAACAAAACATTGGTCAGTTTGATTATTTCAAAGAAGTGACTCTCATGTGGATGTGACTTGACCTTGTAAGATTTTTTTTCTTATCTGTAAAACATTTATTACAAAATATCAAGTTCTGAATCACAGTAGATTCTTATTTATCTACATGTTTACCATTCTGGACACGCTATTCACAGTATCATGAAGTTGACATTTTATAGTAAATATTTCACACAAAGGTTGTTGCATGGTTTTTGAGTAGGGAGTGATGATAACTTACTTGATCCTCATTCAAATAATTGGGCAAACCGCCAATAAATATCTTGTGTGGGGAATCTGGAACTACGGTGCTAATTACACCAGCTGAAATGAAAATGGTAGTTTATAGATATTATTGTAGATGAACTAAAACAAACATAATAAATACATGACAGCTTTGTAAAAAAGTGTACACCTACCAGGCACATTGATAGAAGGATTCTCTGTGCCCGGCATTGGCTGGTAGTCATGTGGCCGCCTGATTTTCAAACTCTGCCCTTTGAAGTTGATGCCGTCGAAAGCCATGGCTTGAGTTGTCTCATCAATAGATCTGAACTCCAAAAATGCGAAGTTCTTGTCCAAGTTTATTTGACACGCGAGAACGGGGTTGCCGGCAGCTTGAGCCAAGCCAGATAGATGCATCTGCTGGTTGAAGAACTCCATGGTTTCTTCTTCGGTGACGCCGAATGGAATGTTTCCGACGTACAACCTTCTTGCTTGACGGGTGATAGTCGAACCGACGACTGGCACGGCCGCTTGCGGGGTGTCAGCGACGATGTTAGCCGGGATTTGCCCAGCCGCCTGCATAGCCTTGTACTGCAGTGGCGTAATGTGCTCGAATCCTGGAGGCGGCACATCCCAATACAGAGAAGGCTTACGGCGACGAGATCTCTTGCTCGCTGGATTCGGAGATTTGGATCTGCTCCTCTTCTTTTCTCTACGCTCAGCGCGCTCTCGTTGTGGAGAACGAGGAGATCTAGAGCGGCGCCTTTCGCCTCGAGAGCGCGATCTACGTCGCCGCTCTACTAAAAACGAACAAATACGTACGTTACAAGCTAAAACTTCGTTCAAATCATAAAATCGTATTTTAGATTTGATACAAACCTTTGTCTTCTCCCATTTCTAAAAAACAACAGTTCCACACGTATAAAATCAACCACAATTATTTATTCGCACCAGCAAAGCAAAATGGCGTGCGTGCAAGATAGCATACCAAGCAAAGCAAACAAAAGCAAGCGTCATTTTTTTTTCTTTATTTGATTCGATTAACCATAGACAAAATAAATTTATTTAACAAACACTCATGCTTGCTTGTTTGTTAGTGAGTAGAGTTGGAAACATTGAGTGAACTAAACTCATTGTCACGGGTTAAAAAAAATTGCTTTATTATTTTGTTTCATTCGTTTTCATTTCATTCCCCCCGTATAGTATTACTTTATGATTTCATTCGAATCCACTTCGAATCGAACTCGCTCGCTCATTTGGTAAAAACGGATGTTTGTTTGTTGTTGGTTGTTTGGCCTCAAAAGTGAAAGTTATTATTTCTCAATCGGTAAAAACTAGACGACGTGTTTCTAAGACGTAATCTATTCTATGAGTATTTTTTAGTATGTGTTTCATTGATTTAAATATCCTCTAAGTAATTCTACAACATTTAATTGAAAAAATGGTGAGTTTATTGCGCGGTGTACATTCTTCGTACCAACTAATTTTTATTGAACTCTTTCTAACTTTGCTCATCTTCTAGGACGACCAAATTAATAACGGAGATCTAAAGAAGAGATTGAACTCAACTTTAACCGAAAAACCTATGGATAATGGCGAGGAAAAAATTAAACCAGTTTCTACCAATACGAAAACCATTGCATTGATATTTATGTCATTATTGTTGGATTTACTGGCATTTACAATGATTTTGCCGTTACTTCCTTCGCTCATGGACTATTACAACAAGGAGGAAGGGCAGGGCAATGGATTATACGCCTGGTTACTGCAAGCTGTTGAAGGGTTTCAGAGACTTACAGGGGCACCAGATAAATTCGCTTCCGTTTTATTTGGAGGAGCTCTCGGATCTATGTACAGCTTCCTACAATTTTTGACCAGCCCTATAGTTGGAAGCCTTTCAGATGCATATGGTAGAAAGCCAATGCTCCTTATCTGTCTGGTACGTTCAAACTTTGGTACAATATTGAATAAATTTTTTAGGTACTTATTTGTTGTTAATCTATAAATAACGAGGCAAGTTGCCACCTACTACTATCTAAATCCTAAACTAGTTTTTTAATGTCTACATGGACAAAATATCTGGTGAAATATTAGGAGGTACTTACCTGATAATCTTTGAGAGACCTACTCTGAAAATTATCAAGTTCTGATGATCTTATCAAAATAGATGTAAGCCCAATAACTGTCAACTACTTTCTGATAATGTCTTTATCTGATAGGAATATGGAATCACAAATACCTATAAATACTATTTATTAGGTTCTAATCTTCACACATTCTGCCACAAATCTAATTACCTAAGTATGTACTCCTACTACTAGTAGGTAAAATCCGATTAGTTACTTTCTAATTGCATTATTAGGTAGATAAAACATAATTTCAAGCATCAAATTGTAAAAATGAGGTTTCCTTTCCTGTCTATCAATGTCTTCAATTAAGCCTACATTACTTTGCATTTTTATCACATTTTAATGTTATAATGCAAATAAGGAGACATACTTTGTTTTATGGGCAACCAAACCAGTCTGAAAAAGAAGTTTATATAAAAATATAAAACAGGTTTTTTATAAAATGCCTTTACAATGGTTTTTACATATAAAGTTATATAACTAGGTATTTTCTAAAATAGCAATGCGCAAAAAAATAAGATAAAAAAGCATATTTTTTTCTTGAAACTGTTCTAAACTTGTCATCTACATTGTTTTTTTTTTCAGACAGGAATAGCATTGTCCCATGCACTGTGGACTTCTGCAAGTACTTTCAGTTTATTTGTGCTTGCTAGGTTTATAGGAGGCCTAAGCAAAGCCAATGTAAGCCTTAGCATGGCTGTGGTCACTGATGTTTCAGATGAAAAGTCCAGGGCCAAAGGAATGGTAAGAAAACCTTTTTATTATTGAAGTTAATGGAAACTATCCCCAGATCCTACAGGATAAATGTAGTAGATACTTCTCTGGTAAGATAGATAGAAAAACACTTTATTGTACACTAAGAAGAAACAGGACACAACGGAAACAATTAAAGTTAATGTACAATGGGCGGCCTTATCGCTGAAAGCGATCTCTTCCAGACAACTTTAGTTAAGATAACGGTCGAATTATTATTCTGCATGTGCTAAATTTTCTGCTACAAGTGTGTCTTTGTAAACATAAGCCAAGAAGTTTAAAACACCTGTGAAAGCATTTTAATTATTTACGAAAAAAATTCTTAATAATGTTACTGTATACAGACAGGGACAGGTAGTTCTTCAAAACTAAAAGAGTTACTATAATCATAAATGTTTCATGATATGTTTTTACTTCTTAATCATAGTTGCAAAAAGAAAATGTGTAGTTTTTAGTCATAAAATATATAAGAAACTTTGACTCCTCATTTATTAAATACGCTGACTGTACTCGAAATCCAAGGCCCCAAGTCAGTTGTAGACAACCTTTACACAACAGTTGTTTGTATTTCTTATGTACACAACGAAATATGTATGTGAAGGTTTTTGTAGTAGTTTTATCATTAAATTCTTTAAAATGCACGTCATGTGACATACCTCTATTTAATTTAAAAGCCATATTTTATTTATGACTGGAAACTCACTGGCTGAAACACAAGGGGTGTGGATTTCATTCACGCGATGATGTATGATATAATTCGCAAATATTTGTCTTTCTATTAGTTTAAAAACAGTAAGACCAACATTCTTATAATTTACTGGTTTATTTAGGTATAAAATCCCTTTTACTCAGTAACATACCTACTCTGAAATAATGTTCTCTTCCAGGCACTCATTGGACTGGCGTTTTCGATAGGCTTCATAGTAGGCCCCCTAGCCGGTGCATGGTTCGCTAAAAACAGTGACGCGTCTTCCGGTCTATGGGGAGAGAGGCCCGCTATGTATGCTTTGTCTCTCTCACTCGCCAACATTGCGCTTGTGTGGATGTTTATACCTGAAACTCTTGGCAAGGTAAAGTCTTCGAAACTACCCTCATACCATGAAGATAACTCAAACATTGCAGTTTCACTTTTTACTTTTAGTTTCCTTTTGGATAGGAGATAGCAATTAGTTGGAGCTTTATTTGTCTTTTGATAGATGTTTAGAAGAAAGCACGTAATAAAAATTTCGAATTTTAAAGTTATAATTACCCGCATTTCATACTACTTTCATTTAACACTCTTGAATAACTTCCTCATGACTCTTTTTTTTTTCAGGAAAAGAGAGCACCACTGACATTTTCACTCTCCAAAACCGTGGACTATGTCTCCCCTTGGCATCTACTTAAGTTCACAGCAGTGAAAAACTTGTCAAAGCATCAGAACAAGATGCTTTCTAATCTTGGACTAATATATTTTCTGTACTTATTTATTTACTCTGGACTGGAGTTCACTATCACATTTCTGACTCATCATACATTTAAGTACACAGCTATGCAACAGGGAAAAATGTTCTTAGTCATAGGTGAGTAATAGCATCTATAGTAAGAAAAACAACTGAAATCAGCTTAAGTTAGTATTCAATAAATAATACTATGCTTAGTGCGGCTTTAGGAATCGTGACTTTGATATTCATGACATTTATGATAAGAAAAAAAACCGTAAAATATGGATTTGAAAACAAAAGATGATTAAAACTACTATGGCTATTATTGATTTGAGAATTGACTTCGGTTTCTGATGCGATTTTTCTATAACATCAATAATCAATATTCCATAGTATGGAATATTGAATAGCCCGCCCACGCAAGAGAGTTATTTTATAGCTCGTTTTTTATAAAACTTGTCTTCCAGGTGTAATAATGGCGGTATTACAAGGCGGGGCGGCTCGCAGGCTCGGCGCGAGAGGAGCAGAAACAGCTGCGCGCGGCGCTCTCGCTCTAACGCCGCTCTCTTTCCTTTGCATAGCGCTGGCGGCCTCAGATGTGACGTCACCGTCGCCTCTCTTGTGGCTATGGATTGGATTGGTCTTGTTTGCATTGTGTGAGTAGGTTTTTGTGTGTAATAATCAGCATACATCTCTTTGTCAAGCTCTCTCGGTTAAACCGCTGAACCGAGAGTGGTTGGTCTTTTATACGAGTCATTGAGTTCTCTAGAGACGAACACTGAGTACACAGACTTTTTATCAGGAAAAACATTTTTCTGTGCCATTAGGGCCCTCGCTTTAGTATCAATATTTTCAATCGTAAAAAAAGTCCTATAATCCCTTAGTTTCTTGTAATCTAATAGGCTAGTTTCATATAAGATCTGCGCGTTCTGCGCACTTGGCTACGTAATTGACATCACCTTTATCATCAATAGCCGCAATAGAACAATAGTAAGTAGGTACATTTATTTCTACAAGTAATCTATGTTTTCTATTATTTTAGCGACCGCATTCGCGGTATCATGCATGACATCAATGGCGGCTGCGCATGCGCCGAGCGAATCGCGCGGTGCGGTGCTTGGAGCACTCAGATCACTCGGTGCTTTGGCAAGAGCGGCTGGCCCACTGTTAGCTTCAGCAGGTATTGTAATATTTGTTTGATCGTATCGTATCAGCCTCTAGGTAGAAGTCGACTGGACATAGCCTCTGGGTATTTTCAGAAAGAACGGGGGCCTTCTCCATCCGCCGACTACGTGCGTTTTAAGATTTAATTTTTTGACATCATTGTATTTAGTACTTGATCCAGTGAGGGAAGGGAACGAACATATTAGTGTTGACTTAGATGAATCAGCGTTGTATGTTTGTTAGGACGTAACTTTCGAACCGCTTTTTCGATCTGCTTATAATTTGGTAGGTCGACAGACAGTGCTACCACAGTTTACTGGCAAGCTTATGAAGTAAATCGGCCAAGGAGTTGTAAAGTTATAAGGTTCTAAACTACTAGACCCCTTTACCTACGTTTTGATGGGTGATATAATGTTTTTCTTGATTTCAGTGTATTGGTGTTCCGGTGCGGCAGTAACTTACACGATGGGGGCAGTTATTCTAATCATTCCAGCTGTGATGTTGTTTAGACTGAAAGCGCGAACGTGATACCTACCTTTATACGCAGCCTTTACACTGCCATACCTACTAAAAGCAATATTTTTATTCAAAGTTTAAGAATTCTATTTTGTTTTATACACCATTCCTTCTTTATAAGTATAATTTTTAGTTGAATACTTTTCGATACCTAATTTATCTCGAATAACAGTATTATAAAATCTATCTTTGTTTTTTTGGATAATTTTTTCGAAATAAGTAATATTAAGCCAAAACTAGGTAGACATTAAAATTTAATCAACAAAACAAATCCGGAAATACAATTATCATCTTAGGATATTTAAAAATCATTATGCATGGCATGAAAAATGCTTCGGCGCACTGATTCCCAGCCGCTACGCTTAGTTTCAGCCACAAGTTTAAATTGTAGTTTTTTGATGTCGCACTCCAACTCATCGACGACTTTTTCTGTTTCCGTTTTATGATCGGCTTCCATTTCGTCACACCTGAAAAACCAAGTTAGTATGTTTACAACATAATAGTAGTGGTTAGAAAGGATATTATTCTATGATAGTAGTTCACCACTGCTGAAAAATCAAAGTGTAAAATATAATATATAAGTTTAAAAAACTAGAAAAACCGACTTCAATTTGACTACCAGCTTGATGATGATGATGATGGCAGTTCATTGGGAATGTTCTAGTGACCATAAACACCACTAAAAAGTCATAGGAAAGCAAAATACGCAATTTCGTGCACGTGGATGGATTTTTCCAGTTATTTCTATTTATAAGCCAAACTACTGAACCGATTTTGATGAAAATTGACTGGGACCAACCTGGAAGTAGGTACATACATCCTTTCAGATAAAAAAAGAATTTTTGAAACCGGTTCATAAATGACGGAATTCTGAGGTACCTACAGAACAATTATATAATTGTACAATTGTATGTGTGTTATATACATAACACACATTAAAAAAAAATATAACCGAATTGAGAACCTCCTTTTTTGAACTCGGTTAATAAAAAAAACTTACGCATTTTTGAATGAAATATTAATTTCCTTCAAAGCTTTGAGCTTGTGTTTGTAAGCTGCAGTGGCTTGTTGGATGCATTTCATGTAGTTCCCTGTGAGGTGTTCCAACTTCTGTTCGTTTTCTTTCATTGCATTGTAATCTTCTTCAATCAGGGTTGTTATTTCCGAGAGGCTCTTGAATAAGTTCACGTTACACTGCTTTCTAGAACAATAGAGAGGGTTGTCAGAAGCCTAGAATAATAGTAGTGTTTTATCCGAATTGACTTCTCATCGATAGCCCGATGACGATCGAAGGAACACCGTAGAAAGGTGGAGAAAGTTTTAAAAATCGGGTCTTCCAGAAAACCTATGCGGGGTAGGGGCTTTATGTCCAGTAGGTAGCTTATGTTGATGATAAATTGTTATGTGTAATTTTAATACATACCTAGCTTCTAACTGATTATTAACTAGATCCAATATCTTTTTCCGAGATTCTGGGTTAGTCTCGGAACTTGTTTCTGCTTCTCCTCTTTTCTTCTTGGCACTTGCCTGGTACTGTCCAATCAAATTAGAAATATCTTCCTCAAAAGTATCAGTTTTAGCCGTGCGCTTCAGAGTGTTCTTTTTCTTAGTTTTTGGAGAATCTTTTAGAAATTGCGATTCATTCATGAACTCGCTCACCTCTTCAGAAACTAATTTCTTATTTAAAGCCATATTTAAAACTCAAAAACCTATAACTCAACCGCAAACTAGGATAAAAACAGTTTACTTTTACTTCAATTTACAGTTTTACACCGACCGCTTGCTTGCTTATGTACTATCTTTTTTAGTTTTCCCGCCTAGACACGAAAATATTTAAAAAATTCCCGCGTTTGCAAAATAGAACAGAAAAACACTCTTGGCTAATACAAACCGCAACTTCCGCTTGCTAATTGAATTTCAGCCAGTGTCTTGGGCTTGGGCACGCTTCTGATTGATACTTATTTGGATCAGTTGAGCTATCTATAAATCGTTTGCAACGGTTTGAAGATAGTTCAACTGTTTCATGTGTGTTTTATAAATATTATAAATATTGTAAATACTGTATTAATCATAATTTTCTTTGTGAATAAATATTGAGATTTTAATAGGTGTAAGGGCGGCTTGCACCATGTATTTTTGACATTTTCCAAAAGCTCAAAGCCCATTGGCAAACTAACCATTCATTCGTTCAATCCGTTGCCATGGAAACGCTTTGTTTTGATTAATCCATAGAGGAATATTATAGGGGCTTGGACGAATTTGATTGGTTTTATTTTAGTGATTTTAATTGATCTTGACCCCAAAGAAAGACTACCTAGGTACTTACTATTTTTAATAGATTCGGAAATTTCATTTTATTTGAGCCACTGAATAGGGTGATAAACTTCTGGAGAAGAAAAGGCAAATAACTTTCTTGGCGAAATCATAATCCTGTCAACTAAATGCCTCTATTCAGTAGTAAATTTACACCAAAATCTATACCTGTGAGGAGGCAAGACACTTCAGTGATAAAGAATGAATTTGGCAGCGATTACGCATCGAAAGAACTCTCGATCGATGCAGCACCACTGAAGCTCAAATTAGGAGATTTCGAAGTTTCTTTTGAAGATGGACTGTGGATACCAGGTAGGTAGGTTACCAGGGTACCTATCTAAATAAATTACCGTGTACCTATCGTTAGGTAGGTACCTATCACTTGTGTCCTATCTCTAAAGTTCCTTGTCCAAAGCCCATATCATCAATATCTTGATAATATATAAATTCACAGCCTCTGGAAAAGCTGGCACAGCCCATAAAGAGAACATTCGATTGAAAAATGAATTAGAAAGACTAGAAGAAGAGAATAACATGCTGAGATTGAAATTCGAAATACTTCTGGACATGATGACTGATAAGACGGTGGAGGCAGAACAAGAGCAAATGCAACGAGCCCAGAGCCTTGGCTCATTGAAACAGAAGAGTAGAAAACAACGCTGGTAGATATGACGTCACATAATGTTCTAATATAAGCATTGGGACCTTATAGCAATGTAGGTATAATACTCTGTACCCTGTAGTATAAGAGGTGCCTTGTATAACAATCAGGTAAAAACATAATCTGTATGCAATATCTAATCTAAAGCACATATTTGCTTTAGATATTGCATTTATGACAATCTATGTAAATTAAAATGCAACCTTTAGAATAATGTAACAAATCTATTTTACCAAAAATATTAACAGCTAGGTACATAACCAACATAACATAGATTATAATTAAACAATAGTACCAAATTAAAATAACACGAGTTATTGAGGGCTTAGCTTATTTTTACATCACAGGTTTATTATTGTAACTTAGGTCATAGGTATAACGCTAATACATAGCTAACTATTTTCAGTAAATTATCTGCTAAATTACGAAAAATAATACCTACTATCATTTTGTATGGATAGATCGGGCAAGCAGACTAAACAAACAACATAGGGGTAATCACGAACAAATCTGACAGTCGCCGCGTTACGTAAACCTATCGTATTAGAATCATATTGCGCGTCAACGCCAGCTCGACTGCCGAACGATGTAGCGTCACCGCGCAGTGTATCTCGGATACGCTAGCGTTACGATGCGTTTACGATTGTCACATTTATTCGTGATCAAGGCACTGGTGAGTTAAGCAAGAGTGCATCTGCACTTCTACTGTAAATTTCTAACTAGGAGTTGTTCCCAGTTCTTGACGACAGAAGCCATAGCGACGCTCGCCTCGGGAAACTTACGTCGTCATTCCCATCTTACTACCGATCACGCATAATACGCGGGTTTACTCTAATAGACTTTGCTAGGAGTTATTTGGACATCTATTTCTGTTATGTCCTTCTTGACGACAGATGGTACAGCGACGCCCGCCTCGCGCACTTGCGTCGTCAGTCGTCGGCCGACTCCGACCACGCCCTCCTCGGCCGCGGCCGCGAGAGTTTGAATTGTACCCACCTCGGCCGCCGCCGCCGCTTCCCCACTCTGCAATCATTATAAAAATATAAAGGCATATTCACACAGCGCGGCTGGAATGCCTTGCGCGTTCAATGTAATAATGGTTTTAGGATGCTGATGGGGCTGCCACGCAAACATACCGGATGCGCTACAGAAGTAGCGCATCCGGTATGTTTGCAGATGCACACGTTGATGACTTTTACGCGATCATCCGTAGCAGAGCAGCATCCTTGGTGCGTCGGGTGCGTGGCAGCACCAACACCTACCTAAAGCTAATAGCGGACAGACTGGATGTAGACTCGGTGCTCATGCAGCACTGGAATAAGGTGCACACTGTGCACTCTTAAGTGCTGTGTGTGATCTACATCTGGTTTGTCTTACCCAATTAGCTTTAACTTTTATTAACTTAACTTTAAGTATTCCAATATGGCTGTCATATTATTATGTACCTACCTAATGTGTGATAAGCTGAAATAAAAATTTGAATTTGAATATTCAAATCTTTTGTTCGGTGTAGGACAGATTCTATTCTACCCAGCGCGTACCCGGCCTAACTTGCATGAACTACCTATTCGAATAGTGTTACCGCATGCCCGCTCGGATTTGCCTACCGCGCTGGGTAACGAATAGCTCTGAACAGGCGACTTCAGTAACAAACTGGTATTGATGGAGTGGAACTCTATTCAGACCTATTGAATGCCGGGGATGTCTCATATAATACAAAATAAGTAAGAGTTGTCTTTAGCACCTCGCCTTCAAGGCATGACGAAAAAAACTACATGGTCAGTCTCTTGTTGTACATAGTGGAATCAAATCTAAATTCCAAATCATACATTTATTCGGCAGAAAAAACTTTAATATATTTTATGATAACGATTAAATTACCTGTAGTGGTAGAAGAGCCGTCACTATCCGCCCATTGGAAGAAATTGCAGCGCGAGTTGAATTCTTTGGGGCAACCATAAAAAGGTCGACCTTTATTAGGACCCTCTTTGTGGACTGTTATCCTAAAAAAATGAAATAAACGCTTATTACGTTGTAAGCACGTGCTTGCAAATTTGAGTATCTTACTCAGCAATAATTAGAGCTAACAATTTTTAAATTCTGAAAATGTCATGATTAATTTCTGATGATAACTACTGACTACCTACTAAGCAGTCATTACTTAGTTGAGGATTAAATCATACTCACTTTTTACAAGGCAGTCCGCAGTTACACTTCACATCATCATCATTTGGCTGAAAGCTATCTCTTGAAAAGCTCGGAGTAATTCCCCATCCTCTACTAGAATTACCAACACTATTTGATTGCTCATTATTTCCCCAAGAGTTGTTACTATTCGTAGCTCGTTGGTTATTCCCCCAAGAATTGTTATTACTGTTTGAAGGCGAATTATTATTGCCCCAGGAATTAGTCTGCGGAGGAGTATCGAATTGATTTTCACTGTCATTTTCAGGCGCCCATAGGAAAAAGTCGCACCCGCCGTTTTCTTTGCCTAATGGGCATTTGTAGAATTTCTTACCTGAGGAAAAAAAACTATAGTAGGGATTCAAAAAGACCATACATAGAGTAAAGAAGAATCAGAAATTATAAAAATCCACACAAGTTGATAAAGTCCATCCATCGATTTTGAATCTAACTTTATTCTATGTTTATGTATGAGTTTTACAATAATTTGATTATGTTTACTATTTCAAAACCTAGTAATAGATAGTTTGTACTCACCGAAGTTAGCAGTTTGCTTCCTAACCGTAAGCAAAATAGCTGGCTTATTGCACACACAGAGCACATTATTGTCGTCCCCATCACTTCTCGGCATCGGCATTCTATTTGCATTTGGAGCTCTATTCACAGTCGGGGGAGGTACAAATTGCGTTGGATTCGGCGGTCTTACGGCTGGTCTAGGCATTGCGTTGACCGGATTTGATTGTACAACGTTATTCTGTTCACTGTTACTATTTTGCCTATTCATATTGGTATTCTGGCCGCTATTGTAATTACTACTAGTGGTAATCTGATTATTAGTATTTTGTCTACTAACATTCGTATTTGGTTGACTTACAGTCTGTTCACTAGTATTCGTTTGTCTCATACTATTCGTAGTATTAGTATTTTGTGTGACTGCAACATTTCTGACGCTCGATCGGTTAATTTTGAATAGTTCTAGGAAGGTGGTATCGCATCCGCCAATGCAAGCGGTGTATGGAGGCGGGTAGAGATGGCTTATCGAATTATTTCGCCATTCAAACTTAATCTTCTTGTAATTTGGTCCACACTAAAAAAATTGAAAAACTATAATGGAAATTATGGTGTTATACAAGAAGCAAATGTTATTCGATGGGATCACCATTATGTGTGATAAGTTCCACCTCAAACGAGTAGGCAGATTTTTGATAACTTTTAGTGGCTACTGAAAGAAGCAATTACAAATGAATGCCCCTGGCACTGTCGCAAACTGCAATATAGCTTGTAAATATAAATACTCGTATACATGTTGAAACAATGATTAAGTCTGAAACGTGAATCAAGCATAGATTTTTCCCAACTTTTATTGATAGGTATCAAGATATCTATGCTTAAATCACACTTGAGTTGTTTTTGAGCCTTGATAGTTTTAAATATTTACCTCAGAGCATGTTTCCGGTAGAACCTGCAATGTTTTCACGACATTCGGGAACCAGACAGCGTTTTTACAGTTGGGGAAAGACAGGCAGCCTATGTAAAACTCATCTGCGTTGTTCTTCTTCTGTCTGACTACCATATCTGAGCCACATTTTGGGCATTTGAATACTGAAAGAAGGCAGGTTTTATATTTAACTCTAAATAAATCGGATGGAAACTATTAGGAAATATTGTTAAAATCGTTAGGTATTCATAAAAGCTATAAAATGGGAATGTTTAATTATTAGTAAGATTGATTCGTGAAATAGTGAGAGCATAGTAAAATCCTGATTGATATTACCTGGAGGCATAGAAGGCATATTCTGAGTGGTAGGCGTGTACTCGCTGGGTTGTTCGTTGAACCTCTCCGCGAGAGCGCCGTCGATTTTGTTAGCCTCCGCGGTCACTGTCAAGAATACTTCCTTATATTTCGCTACCTTGAAAAATAAATCAACTACTAGAAATCGCAAAATGGTTTTTAATTTAAAAACCATTTTCTTGTGTAGAAATTAATGATTATTTTTAATATGCCACATAGATTAGAGAGTATATTTATTTTCTGCAGTGGTTTTCAAATCGCCATCGCTTGAGTTTCAATCAATTAATCACCCGCTGTGCTATAAATGAGACCAGCGCAGGGCCGTAGAGAGTGGCATAAAGAAAGAGAGGCCTATACTATTACCCAGCGGTGGGTGAAGTCGGGCTGCGTATAATGTTGAGGTGTCATAGAAGTCGTGAAAAAAAGTAATTAAAATAAGGTACTTAATGTAGCGCCATTTAGCACGCTACAAGAAGCACGCTATAATAACTATCAAGTGTGACAGACTACTCTTGAGATTATCTAATCCTACTTTCGATTTTTCAGCACCAGCACCACCAAGAAAACGATAAAATATCAGTTTTTAAAACAACTTTTTAAATAATAATTGATTGAATAAATATTATTACCTGTTCAGCCAAAACCACAGCAGGTTGCTTCCTCCCCTCACTAATCGCCTTCAAATCAGATTCAAGCCCAGCTCTCAGGTGCGGTTTGGATATAGTCAAGCCCA
The DNA here is from genome assembly GCA_947859175.1 of Gandaritis pyraliata. NCBI lineage: Eukaryota > Metazoa > Arthropoda > Insecta > Lepidoptera > Geometridae > Gandaritis > Gandaritis pyraliata. The sequence continues at coordinate 3,572,302 of OX401863.1, forward strand.
TTGCGTCGTATCCTTCCACTAACCCCATGCCGAGCAAACCCGGCACGAAATGTATTGCGTCCGCGAGCGCTACGTATGAACGGTTTTTTATCGTTTCTATGTGTTCCGCGTGCGTTGCGTCGGTCCCTACAAAAAAATTACATCCACAATTATGTAACTCGAATTTTTTTTTATGCAAAACGGCAATTTTCGACGACATCTTCAAAAATAGGAACGCATGGAAACTATACTTTACTCTAGAGCTGTTACAAAAAAATTATGTGCATGCCCACATACTCTTTCTATATGCTCTGAAATGAAGTAACTCTAAACACTTCTGAATACTTAAAAATACGAGCACTCCGAAATAACGATTAATCTAGAGCTGTTACAACATTAAATTATACGCGATTACATACTGCTCTGAATATCTGGGCATTTACAACTCTATAGGTACACTTTAAAATTGTGCCGAAAACGATAGATAGTTGTAGGTCTACTCACCTATTCCATGCTTTTCCATAAGTGCAATAAGATCGGCTTCCGTGAGCAGGTTTGGAGGAGAAGTGCTGCCATCTACCATATCAATACTACTTGGAGAAAATGTTTGCCCTGCCTGCAGGAAATGAAAATAGTAATTCAAGAACATTAGACAAAAGATTATATTTGTGTTTTGAACAAATCATAGTCCGTGATAAAATACTCAACATACTCCTTATTCACATATTAAAATAGTACCAACTAACCTGATAAACATGAATCTCCTTTGACGACCACTTATCATAAGGATAAACCTCCAAATAGTTCCTTGCAGTGATCATAAGTCCACTGGCTGAGAACTTTTCGTTCGCGATCTCGATCGTACAAGTGGTCTCTTGTCCTTGAGCATCCTTTGAACAGCAGGCGAGGAATGAGCGTACGATGAATTCGTATAGACGTTGCTCATTTCCTGATAAACCTGTTGGTTTAATTTGTATTTTATTGCTGGAGTGGAAAGGTTGCCTTTAGATTTGCTGATGGGACCATCTCACAAATTCACGATAAAACATATTGTTGCGATGCGAGTTATGCCACCGAATAATGCAAAGGAGTTTTCATCGCCATCATATCAGCCTGTAGAAGTCCAGAACTGGACATAGGCCAACCTCATCGAAATATTATTTCGATAATAATATGGTTAGTAAAAAAAATCAAACATTGGAAAATCTTACTGTTTGTATACTTCGTTGGATGTATAGGAGGGTGGGCCTTGTCACTTTTGTTTCCCTGTCGTGGCGTGGGGCCCCCGCTATCTAAAATCCCCTGCGCGAATCCACCCCAGTTCTGATCACCAGTTTGCAACCCAACTAGCTGTCCTAGATTCATCTCCTTAGGGTACTCATTGGTTTCCGTACGAGGGTACGAGATAAGACCCTGGGTGTATAGTTTTTCGGCCAGCCGCATTGTTTCTTTTGCGTTTATTTTCAATTTGCGGGACCCTAGCTTTTCTAATTCCTGAAAAATAAGTTAAATTTTTTGAGACTTCCCCTTTAGACCAAACCAGTATGACAACTGGTTTGTACAACCAGAAGTTTCCCGTTAGTGCAACTTTAATAATCAACCACGGAAGTTCATGAAATACTTTAGCGATTGATCAGAGCGTCCACGGCGACTTTTTGTAGCGATGCTGACGTGCGTTTGCATTGATACGTCGCCGTGGGAGTGCGGCCTAAAGTATGCACTGAATATACCAGCAATCTAATTCAATTTATATTCAAATATTGATAATTATAAGAGTTCCAATGTTCCCAGATTGAAACCCTAACAGCTGACAGCGGTAGAGAGATCACAGCCGCGCAGTTTAATAAAAACTATCTTACCACGGTGTCTAATGGCAGAGGCCTCCATTTAGACTTCGGTTTGGTTTTGACGTCCACCACTTTAGCCAGAGGGTTTTCTAGGCAGATATCATGCAAAACTTGACATGAGTCTTGATCGAATAGGCGAACTCGTTCCCAGTTGAAGTCTACACTCAGACCATTCATCGTGTGGTTTACTAGAAAGAAGTTTAGCCTGCATAAAGCGTAAACTACTGAACTACTACTACTACTGATGGGCTGAACAAAGTAATAGCCTGGTACCTAATGGCAACAGGTTTCTCACGTTAGACTATTCCTCTATTCTGATTGGAGCAATTATTGCTATACAAATGATAGTAAACATTAACCAGTACTTAATAAAGTTCAAATTGCAGTATCTTTCAGAAGACGCGAATGTCTAGTCTTACGCGCGTGAGCTAGGACGCAAACTCGCTCAATTTTATTATGTTGCAACAGCTCTTTATTCTGTTTGTACGTCATGTACATATTGTGTAGAGTTGTTACAACATTAAATTATTGTGTAATACATAACCCCTAGTAGTATATACCTTTTATCTTCCAAAAAGGTTCAGCCACAAAACTTTCCACTGCTCTGTATCTCTCCACTACAAAGCCCAGGGTCGGAAACTGGCAAGAGCCATAACTGACTAAGCTATCAGCTAGCTTGCTTGGGAACACCTTCTGTAGCCTCAGGGTCTGGAATCTAGTGAATGCTGCACCTGTGAGGGGATTTTCAGAAATATTATCAGCTGCAATATTGCCTGGCATTGCATTGCAGCTTAGTTGGTATGGTAAAAGTTTATATGTATTGCTACTCATTTACAACAAATATTTTGTGTAATAATCACTACTGTATTACTTATATTGCATTAGCATTAATAAAATGTTGGTTTCACTCCGAGCATCACCCAAACGAGAACATGACTGGTTATTACTTTTTAATAATTCTACTAGAAACTCACCTATTCTTAAATCCAGCTCTTGCCTCACATCAACAGCATCACTGATATTCTTGTCAGGCTGTTCCAAGTTCTGTAAAGCCCTCCTAACAGATACAGATGTTATCTCTGAGAATTTGGCACGGAATATTCTTAAATTGGTCTTCACTGCTGTACACACTTGTATTATCTCAAATCCTATGTTTTCACCTTCTCTATCACAATCCGTCCATATAATCAGACCTTGGCAACTACGGATTTCTCTTTCTAGAGTTTTCTGTGAATATAAAGTCAGTTACATAACATGTATAAGGGTAGTTCAACCCCCCTACATTTTTGTGAGTAGTCTTTTAACACCCTATATGTTGGTAACAGTCTAAAATACTATGCATACCTTTATCTTCTCATAGTTGTCTGGACAATATTTAAACACGGGAGCATCAAACAGGGCCAGTGGGCTGCAGGATTGCCAATGTTTGTATGCACCGACAAACTCCAAAGCCAATAGATGACCAGATACTGAAGTCATCACCATTTGACTTTTTTGTCCACACACATCTTCTTCAAACTCATATATTTTGTTGTACTGTGATAAACCTTCTCGCTGCAAACAATAAGAATATTTTTTGGAATTTTCAATAACTAAAAATAATAATAAATAAATAGTTACACTAACAATAGGTAGTGCATATGTGTTATCCCTATAAACCTTGTGGATTTCTTTAGTGCTATAGTATAAAATATAACTAAGTATGTAATTTTTTAAAATGGTAAATAAACTAAAAAAAAATTTGCACTTTATTGAAATTCAACCATTTGTTCACTATGTAGTTTATATTCTTGGTAAATGTTTATAGTCACAAGTCTTACTCGTCTTGAAGTTCCGCGGGAAAGGTGCAGGGCAATATTTTTTGCGGCGTCGTTCTTTTCTGCTACATTTAAATACTTCATAGTTTTTGTTTTATATCGAAATACTGATAGAACCGGGTAGTTACGCGAGCAAACGTTAAAAACTTTACGTAGGTTATGTCCATTACGAACTAAAACAGTCATAGTAATATTAGCGAAGCCACTATTATCTCACTGATTTTTAGAAAATTCTGCAAGCTCCAACATTTCGTGTAAAGTAATTTCTGAATGCATGCAATGCAACATCCTTGGAAAAAGTAAATGTAGGTAGTCTAGTCAGTACATATGTAGTGAAAAACGCAAAAAACGTAAACAAACAAACCACAGACTAATAGGATAAACAAACAAAACCAAACCGGCAACCGCTCACCAGTCACGTCCATCCATCACTCATTTAATTCCGTTCCTTCATAACTTCATTCGTTATGTCGCTATATATGTTGGCCCAACGTCGACGAGTGAAGGCCAACGCCAACGTGTGGACGGCATGTTTGCCTTGCTTTGCCATGGCTCGGTGTCGCTCGCCTTAGTTGGCCAAGTGCTTACAAGCGCCAACGTGTGGAGACTACATTTGCAGTGACTTGTCATCGCTTGCGGTCGCTCGCGGTTGCTCGCCGCCACTCGCCTCACTTCGGAGCCGTGTCGGTTTTTGTGCACAAATCAAAGGTGCTTGCCTGCGCTCGGCCAACCGTGTCAACATGTTGGCCCGCTCGTCTACGTTGGCCGCTTGCAATAGTTTGCGTAGGCTTGCCAAACATGTGGATGATAGCACTCAATATGCTTACGCTCGCGTTGGCTCGCGTTGGCGTTCGCTCGGCCAACATGTATTGGGGCTTTTACATAGGTTGATGTGTAGCCGACTGTACCACAGACTATGTTACATAGCTATGGATTGTTATTTGTTGTTGTTTTTATTTCTTGAATTGATTATATTTTGTTAGTTAAAATGTAAAAAATATTTTTTTAACGCTCAACAGTCTTAAAATAGAATAACGCCTTGGAACATTCTTCTGTAATGTTATTTTACTAAAGAATTTGAATTTCTTTTGTGTGTTTGCTTCGCTTCGAACATGCTTGATTCGCTTTCATCCAATCCACAGATAAGCAAGTAGCCTACAGACTAAAATTAGTCTTCGACTTTGACATATTTCATTTCACATTTGTAATAAGTTTTAGTTATTTGGTTTTGATTCTTTCGCTCGTTTCGATTTGATATGTCTTTAATCATTTTTCCTCCTCTTGTCCTTTGTTGTGGATTTATTTAGAGAATTGTGTAAATAAATAAAACGTCAGAAGCATTATAAATACAAAGATAATGATTATATCAGGTCCATTTGCGCGACAACCTTTGAAGTGCGACAGAATGGGTTTTCTCGTAAATTGTCTAAAACGTTTCAAGAGTTCTCAACAGTGGCTGAGTCGACAAAAGGCAGACCCTTACGTTGAAAAGGCCAAATTTTACAACTACAGGTATGGTTAGTTAATTACAAAATAATCACATAGCAACTACAAGCACTTGTATTCAAGATCAGTCAGGATCCCATTGTCTTTGATTTTGTTCAGATGCCGCAGTGCATTCAAATTGCTGGAGATGAATGACAAAACGAATATTTTGACGCCAGGCCTCACTGTAGTGGACCTTGGGTCATGCCCTGGCTCCTGGACGCAAGTTGCAGTGCAGAAGACAAATGCTGATGGAGCTGATCCCACCAAACCTAAAGGAAAAGTACTATCAATCGACAAACTGCAGACATTTCCTATTGAGGTTTGTAAACATTGTTATTAGTAAGTAATAAGATTTTCTTTTTGTACAATTTTATGGTCCGGTCTTGTCAACTAAAAGAATTTTATTATGAATTTACTTATGAAAAAAATTAACTACCTACTTATACATGAGAAGACATGTTGTGCCGACCCCACCTAGCATGGGATAAGGGCAGGGGAATGATGATGATGACCTACTTATACATATATTTCATTGAATGGTGACTATGACTAACACAGCAAAGTTATATGCATTATGTCTGGCTAATTGGTTTTGATTAACTTGTTAATGTTATTTCTATGATGAAGTCACTCCTTAGTTTATTAATTGTAAAAAATAATAAGTCACCTTCCAGGATCCTAAAAATGGATGTTTATTCTTCTCAGGGTGCAACAATAATGAACCATATGGACTTCTCCACAATAGAAGCTCATGACAAAGTCGTGGAGTTGCTGAATGGAAGAAAGGTAGATGTGGTCCTATCTGACATGGCACCCAGTGCTACAGGGGTCAGGGAACTAGACAAAGATAGAATAATAGGCCTTTGTTACATGGCCATAAGATTTGCTGCTCTAGTCACTAAAGTAGATGGTACCATACTCTTGAAAGTTTGGGATGGAAAAGAAGTACCCATACTAGAAATGGATTTACAAAGATTTTACAAAAGTATCAAGATTTTAAAGCCACAAGCAAGTAGGTCAGAGTCATCAGAGAAATTTATATTAGGCAGAGGTTTCAAAGGAATTCAAAGGCCTTTAAAAAATGGCAGATGGGGGGAAAATGATTAAAGTCTCGCAATATTGAGTAAAATTAACAAGTATGTATGTAAAATATTATGACAGTGTTAATGGTGTGTCAGGATGTTAGCTAGTGGAAGTCAGTGATATCTGCCTACCCTTACAGTAAATAGGCATGATTTATGTCATTAAATGTACTTAAAAGTCTTCCATTCTTAAATAGATAATTAATTATAAAATTGATACTGAAAACTAGGTACCACAGTCAAGTAAAAAAATTCTAATGTAAGGAGATAAATGTAATAAAATCACAGCTAAATATGTACATTACAAGAATTATTATTTATTTTTAACATAGCATGATTTGTAGCATTTTAATACTCAATAATATCTAGTCTAATCAGAAATATAAACTTTGAAATTACACAGAATTTATAAACTTTTATTACATAGCCATAATAAATTAAGCATGATCCACAAGTTGCACAAGATTTCCATAATATTACATTAATTTTGTACCAATTGCAATAAACAACAAACTTATAAAGTTCAATATAAAAATACCACAAGTATCTGAATATAATCTAAGCATCTTTAAAGTACTTGTAATGCACTCAAGAATTGGACGTATCAAATGATATCATATCCTTAAAATAATGTGTTTCTGAAGTAATATTTTTGAAGCTTATTTTGTTCCTTTTGGGGTTTTGTTTTTTTAGATTATTTTGTGTAAAAATTAAAGCTGTCAGTTGTCTTTATTATGTACAAAATGTGACTTTGTGCGATTAACAAAATGATAAAAATAACTTCAGAGATAATGATACTAGGGTAATAGTTAGTTAAGTTGGTAAGGTATACTTTGACGGTGATAATGAGATCAATATCAAGCCAAGGTACCCTGATTTGAATAAGCTTGAAAATGATAAAGCTATGCAGTATTTTATAGGTTCAAGGCTTAAAAACTTTGGCTTTTCTAGCCTAGGGTATTAACATCTACTTTTAGGTTCCACTTGACCCTACTTACCCTTTTTAAAGATCCTACATAAGTGCAAATAAATGATCTATTTATAGAATTAGTGCACTATATTTTAATTAACAACCTTTACCTCAAACTCTGTTTCAAGATTGATTCTTGGTAAGTAAGTAGGTCGTAATTTGTAGTTAAATTACACTAATATTGCACTTAGCCCTACAATAGTTTAATACTTGTCTTGTAAATAATGTTTGCTTGCAAGCTTGTTGCAAGTAGATAACTAACCTCAGATACCTTTAGATTTGCTATTCAAATAACGCTTTGTGTCAATAAGCAACTCATATTTATATAGGCAGACTCGTACTGTTTGCCAAATCTCGCGAATTTGACGTCAAAGACTACCTACCGGAAGGTTCTAACGTTGCCGTGGCCAAATAGTAGTCAAAGCTACTAAAGTTACAAAACGGTGATGAGTTATGCAAAAGTAACCTTTCTTCTATGACTGCGCGCTTCTCAAACGTGAGTTCCATTCCATGGCAACTGAAACAGTGTTTGCAGCAGCATCTAGCTTTTTCAGCGAATTTTGTGAGAATTCAATAGGTAGGTAGGTACCTACTATAGTTTTAAACGAATTGCGTCCTCGTGCCCTGCGACAGCTTGTTGATCTGTGCTGCTGAGAGCAGGCTAGAATGTGCGGCATGGTCTAGTAACAGTAGCCTTTCGCCGAGGTTGTAGTCACTGGTGGTTCGAACAGCTCGGCAGCTCCCTCTGCCGGTCTCGATGGCGAAGCTGGTGACGGTGCAGATGGCGTAAATGTAGGTTGTGACGACAAAGCCGGCGACACAATCTAGGCGAAGATAAGACATGGTCAGACTAGATAGAATGAAATATCTAAATCATACTTAGGTAAGGTACCTACTTGGTTATGACTTTTTTTTTTTGGTTGGTTGCATGTGCTTGTGGTGTCTTAAGAGGCCGTATTAAAATTTGACGACGTCAAGTTTAGGCATTTATAAATACGCGACGCGCTGCGCTACGAATTTGCGACGCGCAAAGGACAAACGAATTTGATCTTTCGACATGTTCGTTCCCTGGAAGAGTACGATTGATTTGTAGTCTAATTACTAAGTTGGTATGTGGTAGGTACCTATCTCCATGTGACGTGTGTAGAACTATTGTACGAATTGTAATAAAAAGATTGTAAAAAATAAAATAATTATTGCATCCCCTCTATTATGTAGAAAATAAAATAAATATAACAACCCCTCTTTTTTATTGACCTAACAGTATTTATAACTAGCAGTTACCCGCGACTTCGTACGCGTCTACATTATATTATCTGTGCGTGTACCGAGCGGATACTTCTTTGAGAAACTTGACATTACACCTCATTACACCGCACTCGTACCTACTGGAATGTCAAACGCTAGTTGTTAGACCAAACAGGTAGTACTACGCCCTGTCAAACTGACGTGACATGACATAACAATGATATCCTCTTGCCAATTGGCGCTGCTAATCCTTTTCGTTCATTTTATCCTGTAGATCCTTTTGATTATTCTGGATAAAAAGTAGCTTATAATGTCAATCCAGGTTACGAACTATATATATGCCAAGTTTCATCCAAGTTGGTTCAGTGGTTTTGACGTGATTGAAACACAAACATCCAAACATCTAAACTTTCGCATTTATAATATTAGTAGGATTCCAGTTTAATGCCCCCTCTTCTCCTCTCAGAGATATTGTGGCTCCCTTCCCGTATCTCCGCTACTAGCAGAATTCGACCTCCATTATTTGGAGCCATTCGAATCGAAACATGAATTTTGCCAAAGTAAAGGAACATTTTGACTCTGACAGAATTTATCTCCCCTACTACGTTTTCGAATCCAGGACGGCGTACGTTACTTTTTAGAGTAAAATGATACAGGTGTCGATTTCGAAATATTTTGGGGTGCTGATTGCGGAAATGGCATCTACTTTGAAGTCTAAATGGCGAACGTTGATTTTTTGAGTAGAGTGATAGAAGTGTCGTTTTCAGGATATTTTGTGGTGCTGATTATGGAAATAGTATCCATTTTGAAATCCAAGATGGCGGACATTGATTTTTTTAGTAACGTGATATGGGTGTCGTTTTCGGGATATTTTAAGTGCTGATTACGGACATGGTGTCGATTTTGAAATCCAAAATGGTGGACATCGATTTTTTTAAATAAAATGATATGGGTGTCGTTTCCGGGATATTTTGGAGTGCTGATTACGGAAATGGTGTCCATTTTGAAATCCAAGATGGCGGACATTGGTTTTTTTGAGAAAATAGATATAGGTATCGTTTTCGGGATATTTTGGGATGCTGATTACGGAAATGATATCCATTTTGAAATCCAAGACGGTGGACATCGATTTTTTTAATAAAGTGATATGGGTGTCGTTTTCGGGATATTTTGGGATGCTGATTACGGAAATGGTATCCATTTTGGAATCCAAGATGGCAAACATTGTTTTTTTTTTGAGAAAATAGATATGAGTGTCGTTTTCGGGACATTTTAGGGTGCTGATTACGGAAATGCTATCCATTTTAAAATCCAAGATGTCGGATATTGATTTTTTTGAGTAAAGTGATATGGGTGTCGTTTTCAGGATATTTTGGGATGCTGATTACGGACATGGTATCGATTTTGAAATCCAAAATGGTGTACATCGATTTTTTTAAATAAAATGATATGGGTGTCGTTTTCGGGATATTTTGGGATGCTGATTACGAAAATGGTGTCCATTTTGAAATCCAAGATGGCGAACATTGTTTTTTTTTTGAGAAAATAGATATGGGTGTCGTTTTCGGGATATTTTAGGTGCTGATTACGGAAATGGTATCCATTTTGAAATCCAAGATGGCGGATATTGATTTTTTTGAGTAAAGTGATATGGGTGTCGTTTTCAGGATATTTTGGGGTGCTGATTACGGAAATGCTATCCATTTTAAAATCCAAGATGGCGGATATTGATTTTTTTGAGTAAAGTGATATGGGTGTCGTTTTCGGGATATTTCGGGATGCTGATTACGGACATGGTATCAATTTTTAAATCCAAAATGGTGGACATTGATTTTTTTCAGTAAAGTGATATGGGTATCGTTTTCGGGATAATTTGGGATACAGATTACGGAAATGGTGTCCATTTTGAAATCCATGATGGCGAGCATTGATTTTTTTGAGTAAAGTAATATGGGGGTCGTTTTCAGGATATTTTAGGGACTGATTACAGAAATGGATCCTATCTTTTTTGAAGTTTTTGTTTATAAATCGATTGCTTTCAAAATCAAAATCTGAGAGTCCTCCTCAGCCATCGTACAGATTACCCATATAACTTTAATCAAAATAACCAATGTCCGCCATCTTGGATTTCAAAATGGATAGCATTTCCGTAATCAGCATCCCAAAATATCCCGAAAACGACACCCAGATCACTTTATTCAAAAAAAAAACCATGGCCACCATCTTGGATTTCAAAATGGATACCAATTCCGTAATCAGCATCCCAAAATATCCCGAAAACGACACCCATATCTATTTTCTCAAAAAAACCAATGTCCGCCATCTTGGATTTCAAAATGGATATCATTTCCGTAATCAGCATCCCAAAATATCCCGAAAACGACACCCATATCACTTTACTCAAAAAAACCAATGTCCGCCATCTTGGATTTCAAAATGGATACCAATTCCGTAATCAGCATCCCAAAATATCCAGAAAACGACACCCATATCTATTTTCTTAAATAAACCAATGTCCGCCATCTTGGATTTCAAAATGGATACCAATTCCGTAATCAGCATGCCAAAATATCCCGAAAACGACACCCATATCTATTTTCTCAAAAAAACCAATGTCCACCATCTTGGATTTCAAAATGGATATCATTTCCGTAATCAGCATCCCAAAATATCCCGAAAACAACACCCATATCACTTTACTCAAAAAAACCAATGTCCGCCATCTTGGATTTCAAAATGGATATCAATTCCGTAATCAGCATCCCAAAATATCCCGAAAACGACACCCATATCTATTTTCTTAAATAAACCAATGTCCGCCATCTTGGATTTCAAAATGGATACCAATTCCGTAATCAGCATCCCAAAATATCCCGAAAACGACACCCATATCTATTTTCTCAAAAAAACCAATGTCCGCCATCTTGGATTTCAAAATGGATATCATTTCCGTAATCAGCATCCCAAAATATCCCGAAAACGACACCCATATCACTTTACTCAAAAAAACCAATGTCCGCCATCTTGGATTTCAAAATGGATACCAATTCCGTAATCAGCATCCCAAAATATCCCGAAAACGACACCCATATCTATTTTCTTAAATAAACCAATGTCCGCCATCTTGGATTTCAAAATGGATACCAATTCCGTAATCAGCATCCCAAAATATCCCGAAAACGACACCCATATCACTTTACTCATAAAAAACCAATGTCCGCTATCTTGGATTTCAAAATGGATACCAATTCCGTAATCAGCATCCCAAAATATCCCGAAAACGACACCCATATCTATTTTCTCAAAAAAACCAATGTCCGCCATCTTGGATTTCAAAATGGATATCATTTCCGTAATCAGCATCCCAAAATATCCCGAAAACGACACCCATATCACCTTATTCAAAAAAACCAAAGTCCGCTACCTTGGATTTCAAAATGGATACCATTTCCGTAATCAGCATCCCAAAATGACACATCACACATGACACAAATGACATATCACTTTCCTCAAAAAAATCAATGTCCGCCATCTTAGAGATGAAAATGGAGGAGGGAGATAAATTTTGTGAGAGCCTTCCTCGTTTTGTCACTAATCGATCGATCGATAAAATCGATCTAATTCTACTTTTTCCAAAAATACGTCATAGGGTGTGTGGTACCTCTATGAGAAATTGGAGAGGGGTAGAGAGGGCGGGGGGGATTTCACAAGGAGTCAAGTCAGTCAGCAGTAAGTACATTTGAGTAATTTATAAATCGGCCTATATACTAAGTAGGTAGGTACTTGATTGAAAAAGTGTTTTTTATTATTTACATAAGTTCAAATATCGAGAAGATACCGACATTTTATGAAACCTAAATAATATAGTTCGAAAACATCTACCAAGTACCTACGGCCGCACGAAAGATCAAATCACGCGGTCACACTATAATTTGGTGCCGATACTGCTATTTGTCGATATATGTATATGTATAGTGCGCACGACGAAAAGCGATACGTCCTCCCTCCACGGCCGCTCAGCGCGGAATGCCACCCGCAGCGTTGCGCTGCATGATATATAGGTGATTTTAGAAAAATCCTATAAAAATAAGTACTAGGTAGAAGACTATAATTTTATTTTTATTTGGAAGAAAAAAACCTGTTCTTTTATATAGTATGCGTATTTTAACTTTAAACTTCTTACTTTCGTAGAAATCACAGTTTGTTTGAAGAGTAAAATTACGTAAAAGGCGGTGTTTTCAAAAAATAATTTCTCTAACATATTGTATGAACGGGTAGCAATTTTTTCCCAGCATTCTATTTTTAACAAAATAAATATTTTAATTGCATTTTTAAATTATCTTTAAACTAGTTTTTTATATGATAAAATCAAGACGAAAAGTTCACATTTTTGATAATTTTACGAAGACATGCGTTACAAATTAATTTATTTCTCAGTTGTGTATTGCCTAATTTAAAATGTTCTCCCAGCATTCTATTTTTATTGAACCAAACTTTAATTTCCATTTATATTTGTAATCGTAAAACGTTAACTGTAATAAAAATCGAGTTCGAAAAATGAGCTAAATAGGCCAAAATCAAAAGAAGGCCCCTTAAGATGAGAAAGGCGTAGTCTCCAGACTACGACTTCTCATGGCATCGTACGTACGAATGCACTAAATCAGATCATGTACAAAGATTTGAGAACTGTACTAGCACCTCTCGCAACTCTGCTGGGCATTTGCTTCTACTCCACTACCCACAATGTTTACTTTTTATTTCGGAACAACTTCAGTGGTATAAATAAATATAGTGAAAAACGATGACAAGTGTCGTAGGTAAGACTGAAGTCGAACTGAGTTTTTAATACCAACTATTTGGTAAAGATATGTCAAAGATATGTCATGTATGATTTAGGACGTGCCACTGACTAGCTCCCGATATGTCATCCGTATCAGGGAATAAGGGCTTTCAGTGTTCAATTAATTTCAATATGACTCTGGGACACGCACGTCATCAGAGCCACATAAGCGCTTATGCCGCTATAGCGGTCACCAACGATATTCGTTGGCGGCCACCCATCCAAATGATCATTTTAGGAACGCTCTATCAAGGTACTGCTACGAGTGTTATACTTACGATAGATTGTACGTCCGTTGAAGAAGTTGATAAGCCCCGGGTAGTTGTCTCCCGCTACGAAGGCAGTGATCAGTAACACCGCAGCGACGCACGCGGCACAGATCCACGGAACTAGGTACTCGCGCTTGTATTGCACCGCGCCATGGAGGAGCGAGATACAGCAGACCAGATACACTGATGTTAGCATCGTGCTTGTGTATAGAAATATCACGGTCACTGGAAATAACATCGATATTTTATCAGCTAAGGATTACTGGCAGGCCACTCATTGGCAGACTAGTGACAAAAACGTTCCTGTAATAGTCGTCATAGCGAGTAGCACAACTAAGGTATGGTTTTGTTAAAAGCAACAGTTGCTATAGGCCTGCCTTAAACGAAGGGAGTGCAAATAACATGGTATGGTGTATCATGGTATTGCTCCAAAGTTCTACGAATAGGCTTTATCAGTCCCAAAACAAAACGAAAGCTCTACCAGAGCCTTGAGAGTCACTATAGATCCGAAGACTAGGATAGGTACCTACCATTAAGAGGGTGTGTTTTCAGGAGTAGGTAAGTAGGTACCTGTGTAAGAAAGTAGTCACAAACCTGAAGCTAAATGCTGCGCTTTCGCAAACCGGCGTTGGTTATTGGTACTGATAACATCGCCCTCATGAAACGTCATCGTGTCTCCCTCGGCGATCTCGTAGAACCCGTGCCTCTCGGCGTCATCCTCCATGTCGTTGTGCAACATGGATAGCATCTCGCCGACATGAGAAATGCCCACTAGCAAAATTATAAGAATGAAGGATGATAGAGCCTGCAATGAAAGGTGATCCAGTTAGTCTTCAGAGTTCCGTTATTGCGAGATATCAAATCACAAAGCAAAACCATTTTTAGACAATCCAAGAAGTTTTTGATTTTGGAAAAATTATAATGTTTTTTCAGACCCGGTTTCGATTAACTGGTAATATTTACAAAACTAAACACATGGTAGGTACTTACGATTTGATGGACGGCGATGAGAATCGTTCCTTGGCGTAAATTAAAAATGTACATGAAATTGTTTAGTCGAATGTACATTTTGTGCGATAAGTAGCAGTCTTTCCCTCTTCCGAACATAATTCTACGTTACTAAAACGAGCATAGAAATATGAATTACACAATTTGCATGCATTGTTTGGACACAGCCCCTAAAACTATGGAGTATTCGGGGTCGGTATGCGCGCATGCTTAGTTTTATCGATTGTATAATACTATTGGCAACACGCCGCGCAACTCAACTTGGCTCTTTAAAGTTCTGCAGGGTCACTAGTTCAACTGAACAGAGGGGATCTTCTTTGCTAAAGACTTCTACGTTTTGTCATCCGTCTGTTTGTCACAGGTTTCTTACGAATTTTATTAATGTGATAGTTTATCAGTGCTTGGGTGTTATGATATAAAAGAAAATGCTTACTTAATTGTAAATTAATTTTATTTCACAACTTACTAGTGTAGTTATAAAGTTATGACTGTATCAACCTAATCCAAACTTATAGCTGGCATTAGTGTTATGTTTGTATTTGGATTATGATTTATAACTAAAACTATCACATTACAAATTATGAAAGTAACTCGAAAATACATTATTATATACAAAATTACTGTTTTAAGTAACGGATTTTCACGTCAATTGATTCAAAACTAAAGTACGTAAGTAGGTTAGTCAGAATGATTGTGATGATTACATACTAGGTTTTTTTATTAGGGTTAGATTAGAGGAAACACTACAGTGTGTTGCCTGTAATGAAACTATACACATTAATTTTGATATTAAATCTAGAATAACATTAAATATAAACAAAATACACAAACAGAGAATAAAATATATTGGCAAAGTAAAAAAATAAAAAAGGTGCTCATCAATTTCATTTTAAAATTAATAATTCCATATTTATTGGCTAGGGACGGACTTAACCAAATCATTTGTTATTGAAACATCATGCTGCTTTAAATTCTAGACGTGAAATGTTTATAGTAAATGCAAAATAAACAATCTATTGTCACATGCTAAACTCAACTCTACACACTACACAACCATAGTTTAGTATAGACCACTGACCTCCAGTACCTAGGTACCTAGGTATACTGTTGAATGTTAGCGGATCTCTTGTAAAATGCCTGGTTCTTAAATCACACGAGTGCTCATTAGTACCGTCATCTGTCGATTATGTAAGTGTTATTACTTATCCAAAGGTGGTTACTTGCAAGAGTACTTAGATTCGTATATTTTAGCAACCTGACATTTTACAACACTTACAGTGAAAATACATTTTTAAACATCGACTACAAATAACTTACGATTAAATAATATATTTCTGAAAATAGCCAATATTTACCACATTACAATTTTGAAATAACTTTTGGTTTGCAGACGCATTAGTTATAAATTAGCCAAATTATTTACACGATATAGAGCTTATAAATACCAAATAGCTTATAAGTAATGGACATAACTGAGACTTCAAAAAGGCTAGATATCCAAGATACACAGAATGTTATCGTTAATTTACTCAATTTGCAACAATGGATAATATTATTTACAAAGTTGTGTGATTTATAGGCAGGTATTCAATTCATCTTAGGTAAGATTTATGATGAATTGATAAGAACCGCACAGTGTCGATTCTTGGATTTACTACATTTTTTCTTCAAGATGGTCATTGAATAAAATCTTGTAAATCTCTATGATAATACTCGTAATACTATGAGTGGATATTTAGCCTTCGCTTATCTGAATACACAACACACACAATAAATAAGGTGATTATAAGAATCTTACAAAAATTTAATTGCGATCTGTTCATGGCGCTGTTTGATTTATTTTGTTACATACAACTTGATTTATGCCTAGTCACGTAACGATATTTTTAGTTTTTGTGAGCATTGGTTCTCTATTTTATAAGGGTTATACATTTTTTAGGCACGATAGTGAGATATAACTTTTTTTAAATATCTCGATGGTAATTAAAATGATGGTAACATTGACGTTATAACGTCAATGTTGTGCTTACAGTCTGTTCCTAGGTCTTTGTTAGAGAACCATTGCCCAACTTTTTAGTACCTAATTTACGGAATAAATGGCCCATCCAGGGCTAGTTGCCAAGCTACTTAAAATACTAAAAACACTTCATTTTGTAATCGTATTAAGTATCAATACCTTACTCTACACCTACATAGTAGTCGCAAATCCGTTGTCAATTACAGCCTGTATTTTTGTTAGGATAAAGTGAGTTTAAGAAAACTTTGGAAAATCGTGTCGTATTCTAAAATAATCATCGAGCTATGTAGATGAATTAATTTTATTGGATTATGCTTCAATATAGTTAGAACATGTCTCTGACTACCTCCCTCAAGATCTTGATTGCCAAGAGATTAAAGAAGGATGTGTAAAAATGTTTTGATTCATATTTTGCCAGAATAATATGTTTCGGAAGTCGGGATGTTTTTTGTAAGTTGATCGTCCACGATGTTGGCGTATCAAGTCAAAAAGTCGTAAATATGACGTTTACTTTTGCGTGGAACTGGTTAAAACTTTCTAAGTTATTAATAGGACATTAATTAAGACAGAACGTCCCGTTGTAAGTTTAAAGATCACACAGAATTATTCGTAGATCAAAATACACAATACTTACCTTCTATATTTTCAACCTGCATTGCACTAGAAAGTCATTTGAAGGGCGATGTTCAGCAATAGACATGCAATTACTTCACCCATAGGTTTTATTTCAAGTTATTAGGCTAATATCTGTCAAAACAATTGCTAGAGAGATGTAAATACAAATTGCATACATGGTTTCAGGCGATATTGCACGAGTCACGTGCAGTGCAGTTTAGCCTTGATTCGTAATAATACCTGATTCGTGACGACTGAAACCGAGTAGCATTTAATATGGACCAACAAGGAGTTACGTCCAGTACTTGCATCGCAGCCTGATATCGAAGGACACACCACATTTTGGATGGTTTCAAGCAATATTGCAGGAGTTACGTCCAGTGCAGTTGAGTCTCGCGTGGTGGGGGTGCTTAGTCGTCCGGGCTCGGTGTCGACTGGGCGCGGCCGAGATCGCGTAAGACTTGAGGTGGGACTTCAGAGTGGTCGGTAGAGGTAGCCGTTCGAGGCCATAGACGGAAGTGCGAGCTACTATCGCGCGGCAACACAGCTCTTGGAGACTTAGTACTGGAACAAACATCATTGATCAAGATACATACCGAAATGATGAGCAATAAAGCATTGATAAACATAGAAAAGTCATAGTCATTTATCAGACACAGACACTGTATTGGTGTTGTTGTTTGTGAGATATTTACGAAACTGTCAACATTTATAAAGGTAATATACCTATTGAGAACCAAAACGATTATCCATTGTTCATATTCAATGTGGTCACCGCTGACTTCTATGGCGTTGTCCTAATAAGTACCTATACCCGCTACTACGCAACCTCAAATCGCAATCAAGTACATTAGCGAATAGATGTTCTAGTACATCGTCGGTATTTCGACACTACGTTTGACCGCGGGCCCACGCCAACTTGCAATGAACGCGTAACTTGAAAAAAATTGCATAATCAAAAGGTAATGCCAATGCAATAAGTCGTTCCACCATTATCAAAAGCTCTAAGAATGCCACAAACACAGACGAATCGCTAGAGCCGCTTTTGCCTCGAAATACTCATAACCATGAACACTATTGAGTGTCTGACTAAGACTTATCTACCTGTGCCTGTGTGTGTGTGTGTGCCTGTTTGTAAATGAATAGCATCAAAAAAAGGAACTTACCTTTATTGCTTCTCCAAAGCCTCTCCATCCCATTCCTGTGCAGCGCCATCCGCGAAAGCTCACAAAAGCTCTCCCGTATATTGAAGTCGCACAGCGGGCTGACTTCGAAGAACGCCATTCGGTTCTTAGCTGCATACAACTCTGCATCTCTCTCCTGCACCTGTCGCTTGAAAGCTAAGTGCAGACGGTTGCCGACTAATACTTTAGGGACCCCGGGGGCATGCTGGAACAAAAATTATATTCTGTCAGTAAAATCATCACAATCAATCTGAAATTGTAATTTCTTCACAAGACGATAATTTTTTTAGAAATAATTAATTTAATAAACAAAGGGCTCATTGTTTGCTTCAGATAAAGATAAATTGATTATTGCTGATTCATTAAGTATACCTACCATACTGTTTATGCCGTCAATGTGTAACACTTCTCATGAACTGATTCACACATCTTGGGTCTAATATAATCACAATGTACACCTAGTTTTTTATACTGTAATTACCATGATACATACTTCCTTGATAATACTGAGATGAAATTGATAATAAAAAACAAACAATCAACAACTATTGGAAGAACACCATGGACTTGCTGTTTGTAATACAAATACTTACTATTTTATTAAATTATGTTAACTTTTGGGCTGTTATACTGCACAACTGTGTCTCTGCTAAGAGGAACAACAACTGCATTAGTAATCTGAAAGCTTGATATGTTATTTTAGCATCTAGTTACCATATTACAAGCATTGCTTAGTTTGGGACTAGAGGGTGTTGTGTGAAATGTCCCTGAATAATTATTATTATTATTATTTTTTATGGGTTCTTTTTTTCTCGAAATATAAATATTTCGGTATTAATGAAGCTCACGGGCCTAAGCCAAGTGCGAATCATAATTCGTGTACACATTTGTGTCTTCTTGCAGAAATTTTCTGACAATCCGACATGTATTTAGAATAGCAGCCTTCTGCATTGTTACGTAGGTGTTCTCAGGTATATCAATTACTTTGAGGTATTGATGAATGCATTTCGGCAGAACTCCTGTGCTAGAGACCACCAATGGTACTATATATACTTTATTTAACTTCCAAATTCGTATTATTTCTTCTTTAAGTTCAGTATATTTATGTATTTTTTCTGTAATAGTTTTTTGTAAGTTATGTGTATTTGGTACCGCAATATCAATTATGTAAGCTGTTTTATTAGTTTTATCAATTAAAGTTATATCCGGTCTGTTATTATGTATTGTTTTATCTGTAAGTATAGCTCTATCAAAGTACATCCTATGGCTGCTGTTCTCCAGCACTGGTTTTGGGACATATTGGTAATATGGTGCAAGTTTACCGGGTATTAGTTTGTGTTTGAGGGCAAGTTTTTGATGAATGATGTGTGCTACTTGGTTATGTCTATTATTATTTTTTTATATTACCAGTAGGTACTCAAAATTTTACTACTCTACATGAAATTATAAAAATTACCTTTTCAACTTCCTCAAGCCACCGGTCAATACTGTCAAAGGACCATTTATTGGTGATGTCATAGACGAGCAGTATGCCCTGGGCTCCTCGGGAGTAGGACCGGATGATTGTGCAGAACCGACCCTGGCCGGAAGTGTCCCATAGCTGGAGCTTCACTCGCTTGCCATCAAGGAGGATGGTTGTTGTTTTGTATGCTGTTGGAAGATATTTGAATTGAAATAGACTATATCCCCAGGCACAGTAAACAGACATCACTATTGTGAAAACTTGCACAATGCCCAACCCGACATGGGATGTCAGTGCAGACCTTATACCTTAGCTTGTACCTTGAATTACAGTTTTATAGGAATTGCCACTAGTAATAAATCTAGATTTTGAATGCAAAAGAACCTATTGTGCTTTGGATATTCTGTTACCAGGACAAGAAGTTTATTGTACTCAAAAAGGCTTTAGTTTAGAAAATATTTTCACACAATTAGCAAAAATCAGCAATATTACATTCAAGAAAACAATCAACTAATAATAAACTTTATAAAGTTCCTTTATCAGTAAACCATTGTCAGGTCTATAACACAGTAATTACTGCACCATACATTTATAACTATAATTAGTCGAGGTATGCTTGTGTGTCGTATGATTTTATCATTTTATGAGTGATGTTTCATAATAGCAATAAGCTATATTGTTTATAGCTATTTTACTAACTAGGTTACAAACATCACAAAAAGAAATACCTATTATAGCTTCAATAACAGGTAATTACTAATCAGGTTTAACTTTCATCAACAAATCCATACAAAATTACAAAAATCAATACTAACAATACTTACCGCTCCCACTGCAGAAAGGGGAGTCTGCAGATCCATCTTCCAAGTCTTGTAGGATCTCCTGCTTTCCCACATCTGAGTCCCCGACTAGCAACACTTTTAAAAGGTAGTCATAAGACTTAGGCGCTGCTGGTGGCCGACCTAAAAAAGTACAAAGGATTGAAACAACATCCTGTGATGTGAAATAAAAATATTCATTGGGGCTTTCTGATAAAGAAATCATTACTCAAGCCTAGGTAGGTTTGAGCAGAAATTTTCATATAAAAGTCTCTATATAATTGTTGTCTTCGATAAATCGAGGCTTTTGACATTCCCTGGCATCATGATGGCAACATGAGTGACAAAAATAAAAGAAAAACTATACTAGCTGATGTTTCCTTACCAGTTCTTTGATGATGTGATCGAGGCAAAGTTGTACTTCCATTAGCTACCTGGCCAGTCGCCTGCTGCGGCGCAGTAGCCGCTCCGGGTGAGGGGTACATAGTCATCGTGGAGTAACGACTCCTCGCCTGAGCTCCAGGTGGTAACTACCACACGCAGCTTCGTACCTACATCACTGCCATACACACACACTGCATACATCCAGATTAGTACATTAGATTTTCGAAATAATATCACCACGCGAATGTGAGAATCTAGTCGTTCAAGTCTGCAATAATCAGTCCACTTTTCACCAATTTGCCAGCTAAAATAACATACGTTTGGTAATACAAGGTCGTCATCTAGTCAGACTCCTACATCACAATCATTGGTATTTCCGTCAGGACATCGTCGGCATTGCGAATAGAGCTAAATTACCCCATTCAGTTGCGCGAGTAATTAAATTTTATTTGTTCCACTTCACTTATAAAAACAAGAACAACCCAATTTTCACAAAAATATCGAATGAATGAAATTGATTGAATGAATGAAAAGCACAGTTGCTTTTTTTTTTTTTTTTTTTGTTCGCTCCTGAGAGCAGGCTATAGTTTTTCAACCATACCGCCTAGTCAGACGTTATATTTTTTTTCCATTGTTATTTTGTTTATGTGTTTGTCATACGTAATTTTTTCTAAGTAGAAATTATATCAAATAATGATACACATCTGAATGTTTTTTTTTCTTCGTCTATTTTGACTATACGTTTAGGCACGTACCTAATTATAAATTATTTACATTTACATTTCCTTTAACTATACAAAAGTATTAATAATATTATTTACAACTAACGATACTTTACAGAGACATAATTATATCTCTGTTACTGTATTAATAATAAACTTGTACAAATGAATGAAATTTGACTCATCCTTGAGCAATTCCTGAATGCAACGCGGGACTAAATCAGGTTCACGATAAGTTTGAAGCAGTTCATCTATCAATACAAGGCGCTGAATATTGAAAGATGAACAATCGAAAATTATATGATTTACAGATTGAATTTCTCGTGATTGGCAATAATCACAATAAGGGGAATTTATCATTTTTAAACGATGGAGATGATAATTCAAACGACAATGACCAAATCGCAAGCGGCAAACAGTTGAGTAAAACTTTCTGTTCATGAAAATTTTACTCTTACAGAACCAAGGTACAGAATCAATCTGAACATCCAAAGCAGCATGCCAGGAACCCTTATTCTCAACCTGTGTACAGTGATACGAATGTCTCCCCCAAGATTGACACATTCGTTGTCTTAAAAGACTTACAACGTCTGTGTATGGTAGAGCTACATCAGCGTCACCATTCTCAAGATTAGAATCTATAGTATCTGCTAATTTAACTATAGTGTTGGCTAGATAATCCGCCTTCTCATTACCCTCTACACCTTTATGCGAAGGGACCCACGCAAAACTTACATTAATATCAGAATCAGCCAGCTCAACCCACAGTTGTTTTATAAGAAAAATGATGTAGTTAGTATCAGCATGCAGTTTATTGTTATTTAAATTTTTTAAAACACTCATGCTATCACTCACCACAACCCATTTAGTATGACCTAAGTTACGATTTTTAATATGTTTTAAAGCACTCAGGATTGCAACAGCTTCCGCAGTAAAAATACTAGCGTTTTTATCAATTTTGTGACCGACACCAATATTCAAAGATGGTTCAAATAAGGCAAAGGACACAGCGTTTTCATTTTTAGATCCATCGGTGTAAATAAATTTGCAATCTATAAACTCGGAGAGCATTACATAAACTTCTTCTTTTGTTGACAGATCATTATTGATCAGTATATTAATTGCTGGAAATTTACTATTAAAAGATCCTTCGTAACAAGGTAGCATAAGACTTGATTGATAGATGTTTAAATTTTGAAGAAAATTTAGAAAGTTTTGGAAACCCTCTAACATGTAAAATGGTTTTGAGCCAGGCTGAGCGCTGGACAGATTGGCCAGAAGAGCATTGCCAGAAACACTGAAAAGTTTCAAGACGAATCTTTCTTTTAGAAAGTTGAAACGAATAGGAATTGGCGGAAGTCTGCATTCGATTTGCATTGCATTTACAGGAGTACTCCTAAATGCCCCTGAAATCAAACGCAGGCATTTGTTTTGAAAGACGTTTATGCTATTTACAATTTTTACATCTGCAGCGTAACAAAAGAAACCATATTCAAAATGGCTGCGAACTAAAGATTTATACAAGGTTAGTAGTATTTTTGGGTCTGCACCCCAATAGGATCCAGACAAAGACTTTAAAATGTTGTAAGCTTTGTTAGCTTTATTAATTATATGCTTAGTATAATTCATCCAGGATAAATTATGGGAGAATAATACTCCCAAAAATTTAACCTCCTGTGATACAGGCAAAGGCAAATTATTGTACTGAATAACTGGCATATCAATAATATGCCTTTTACCAAAGACAACAACTTTAGATTTCGATGGATTTACATTAAGATCTAGATAGGAAAAATATTTATTAAGCTTTGTCAATGCATCATTAACAATTTCAGCTACTTGAGCTAAACTTGTTCCCGATGCATAAACAACCAAATCATCCGCAAACTGTAAATTTTTGACTTGCGAACCCAATATTAAATTTAAACGACGTATGTACAATATAAATATTAAAGGTGACAAAATACCACCTTGACATACACCTACAGAGGATAACCTCGGCCCATATAGATGTCTATTGTATTTTACGAAAACTTCTCTATTTCTCAAAAAAGCTTGAACCCAATTGACAATTTTTCCAGGAATACCTATTGATAGCAATTCTCGACACAGTACATCAATATTGACACTATTAAAAGCGCCAGAAATATCGAAGAAAACGGCCAACAAACGATTGTTTGCAGCCAAAGAATTATGAATATCAAGTTGTAATTGACAAATACTTTCACGAGCTGAATGATTTCTACGAAAACCAAATTGATTTGACGATAGAATTTTGTTGTGTTCCACATAAAATTCCAAGCGTTGTTTTAGCAGTTGTTCAAATATTTTACCGACGCATGACGTAAGCGCTATAGGACGATAGGAATCAGGACATAGCTTGGGTTTATTGGGCTTCAAAATTGGTACTAAACAATCGATTTTCCAATCAGAAGGTATGTCGTTATTTGTCCAGAGTGAATTCAAAATCATTAGAAAAATTTCCAAACCATTACTATTCAGTTTCTTAAAAATAATGTACGGTATTCCGTCAAGACCAAAAGCTGTATCTCTTCTAGAATTAATCGCAGATATTAGTTCATTAGTTGAGAATTCATCGAGTAAAAAGGAATTGCTGGTATTTACACTAATTGAGTTATTACAGTATTGTCTGGGTGACACGAAGTCAGGAGTATACTTCATTAAAAAATCTAAAATCCATGTGTCGTCTTCATTGTCGTGAGAAATGTATGTTTTATTAAATTTACGAATAAATTTCCATATTAAAGAAATTGGGGTACAACGATTAAATTTTTCACAAAGGGAAAACCAACTTTTTTGTCTTTCTAATTTTATGGTTAGTTTTTTAAGAGCCCGAAGTCTCTTGAATTCACAATAACTTTCTTCTGTTGGATTAGATTTAAAATTAAGATACGCTTCTTTGGAATTTAAAACGGCATCAGAACATTTCTGATTCCACCATGGAAGGGGTGGTATTTCACCATTTCTAAGACGACATGACTGCTGACTGACACTATTGACAGTGACAATAGAAGAGCTTGCTAAATTGTTGCTAGGGATAGATTTCGCAACTGCTGTACGTAAAATTTTACAAAATTCTTGATAAGAATCTTGTGGACATCGAGCATCTATTTCAAAATCAACC
Organism: Gandaritis pyraliata; assembly: GCA_947859175.1. Taxonomy (NCBI): domain Eukaryota; kingdom Metazoa; phylum Arthropoda; class Insecta; order Lepidoptera; family Geometridae; genus Gandaritis; species Gandaritis pyraliata. The sequence goes on from OX401863.1 coordinate 3,597,197, forward strand.
AACAAGGTATCCATACAATCATTAAACACTTTCCAATCTACACGTCTATAATTTGGGTAGATGGGCAAATGTTTATTAGTACAATTATTAGCTGAATTATTACTATTATTGTTAAACAAGACTTTAATTATTACAGGAAGATGATAACTAGTGCCCAAAGGACTATCATGAACGGACCATTCACATTGTAGTGACAAAGACGGCGAAACCATTGTCAAATCTAGTGCGTTTGGACGCCACGACAACGAACCAATTGTCGTCGCTTGACCATCATTTAACAGAACCAAATTGTTTTCATCAATGACCTCCAAAACCTCTCTCCCACGAGGAGAGTCAGAGCCACAGCCCCAAGATGTATGATGGGCATTAAAGTCACCTGCAAGTATTAGTGGCCCAGTAATCGACTTTATTAGTGCATCAAATTTACTTTTGCTAAAAACTGGATTACTATTTGTTGGACAATAAAAACTAAGAATACTTATCTCCTTTTTGTTAATAGTAACTCTGGTACAAATATTTTGCAGTGAATTATCAAAGTAAGTAGTAATGTTAGAATAATTTAAACTATTATGAATTAAAATGGCTACTCCATTGTGATTGTTACCACAATCATTACGTTCGACATTGTAATGTTTTATTTTGAATTGTTGGTGAGGTTTAAACCATGTTTCTGAAATTATTGCTATATGAATATTATTTGTATAAAGAAAATTAATAAATATTTGCTTATTACTGTTTAGACTTTGTGCGTTCCATTGCATAATGTTTAAAAAATCCATTATGCAGATGGAGGGAGCTTATTACTGAGAGTTTTTTTTAGGGTCTCTCTGATAGACCCAGAATTTATTGGAACATCTTTGTTGCTCATCATCTTTGTTATTGTTTCAATTAAGATGTTTATAAAAACTTCTGACTTCATTAAATTATTTACCTGTACATCAAGGGTTCTTGCAGATAGTTGTGGAAAGGATTTAGAATCAAAAAGATCCGAATAGGTTACAGTTCTAGACTTGATTTTGTTTTCTTCTACCTTCTGCTTTTTAAGAGGACACATTGAAGATATGGCTATGTGGTTTCCATTACAATTTTTACATTTGGCATTCTTTGGGTCAACGTGACACTGGCGGAAATTGTGTTCCTCGGTGCAGATAGAACACACTTCAACGTTTTTACAAAACTTGGCAATGTGGCCATACCTCATGCATTTAAGGCACTGCTTCACAGGAGGTATGTACACTTTTACCTCATGCCTCCAGGAGTCTAGGTACACATGTTCCGGGAGAATGGTGGAAGCAAAGGTCACCGCAACTGCCTGTGTGGGTAGAAAGGCAGCGGCACCATCGCTTCTCACTCTGCGCATGAAGCGTCTCACCTGAATGACATTCCTTGAACTGCCGATCAGTGAAAATATTTGCTTGTTAGACATCTCAACCGGAACCGAGGTAAGAACCCCAGTAACTTCGGTATCACCTGCTGGTATGGTAGCTTTAAGGGACAGCTGATCAAGAAGTTTTACATTTTGTAAGAACATGTTCGCATTGTTAGGGAGATCAAATGTGATCCCTACCTTAAATTTGTTGATGGACCTGAGGTGCATAACACCTGAGACACCATGATCTCTTAACCCTTTTGAGAGGGACATACGATCGCGATCAGTGAATGCTCTATCTTCGGTTTTATGAGTCAGAAAGACAATGAACTCATTTTTTTTAGAATCCTCGGGGTACTTACGCGAGTACCCAGAGACCTTAAATATAGCATACTTATCCGCTTGCTTATGGTTCTTGTTTTGTGCTGAGCAGTCTACTGATACTACCGACTTCACATCATCTGTATCCGAAGAATCAGAAGGCGACGTCTGCAGCGACTCATCAGGGGGAGGCGGCTCCTCCTTTCTCCTCCTTTTCTTCCCCATCCCGGACCACAACCGTGAGCTTCCTGGTTTGGCCACCTATTCACAAGTATTCCAGGCTAACCCAGAAGAAAATTTACCTAATTTTAGATAAATAAACGAATTTTTTCCCAAAAGCGCGCCTTTCCACTTTGGTAGTTCCCGCCTTTTTTTTTTTTTTTTTTCAAAGCACAGTTGCTTGTAAATGAATGAAACCAACACTCTAAATTTCCACAGATAACATAAAAATGACATTCTCGTTTTATTCGATCTGCTGTTAGGATATTATTATTCTATGGATGGATCTACCTGCTTGTATCAAACGATACAGGATGTACAAATAGCGGTTCTTATATTTGTAGGGAAGGTTTGGCGGGAAAAAAAAGCAACGCGGGGCTTGTATTATACGAACGAAGGCTGCGTGCATGCGTGTTCTTTTTGCTGACGTGACAGGTATAACATATCAATATCAGCAACAACCAGTGGCACGGTTGTATGGTATGGGACTTATCCTACTAATATTATAAAATTGCAGAATAATAATATAATGTTGGTGATCCTATTAATAAATAAAATGCGAAAGCTTAGATGTTTGGATTTTTGTATGTCAATCACGTTGAAACTACTGAACCAACTTGGATGAAACTTGGCATATATATAATTCGTAACCTGGATTGGCACATAGGCTACTTTTTATCCCGAATAATTAACAGGATCTACAGGATAAAATGAACGAACTGGATTAGCAGCGCCAATTTAGCAAGAGGATGATGTCATGTCATGTCACGTCAGTTTGACAGGGCGTAGTACTACCTCTTTAGTCTAACGACTAACGTTTGACATTCGAGTACGGGTTCGGTGTAATGTCAGGTTTCTCAAAGAAGTATCTGCTCGGTACACGCACGGATAATATAATGTACACGGAACCGGTACTCGCGTACGAAGTCGCGGGTAACTGAGGGGCGATTACGAGTTTACAATGTAAAAACCGGTGTGAAACGTCTGACGTCCATCCAGCACACCGGTGTGCGCTGATTGGTATGGAAACATTGAGCGGATTTTTTGAGAAGCTTGGTCTCGTCAATCTTCCGCTCAGTGTTTCCATACCAAGCAGCGCACACCGGTTTTTACATTGTCAACTCGTAATCGCCCCTCAGCTAGTTTCTTTATAGACGATGAGAGGACTACACAGAATAAAAATCCAGCTAGGTATAGGAAATTTCTGTTGATAAGGCCGATTTGTAACAGATGCCGTGAAAATAATTATCCAAATGTTTCTTTATAATATATTATTTTATTCAACAATGTAGTCCATGATTAGGTACCTTACCTACATGGTAATTTGCATGCCATTTGAGGAGATTCTTACTAACTAAGTAGGTATAGAGATTACAAAAAATATAAAGGCACTTGTCTTACTTGAAATAATACAAAGCCACTTAGCAAGGTACTATAGTTATGTACCCATTAAGTCATGATAAATGCTTTTGTGTGCTTAAATAAGTATAGCTCTTGAACTTAGTATTTATCAAAGCCTGGCAAATGGAATCTTTGGCTGAAGTTTTCAACTTCCTCCTTCAGTTTAGCTATTTTTGACTTAAAATCAGCATTTTCACCAATTACTTTGTTGAAGTCTGCCACTTTAGGGCCAGAAACTTTTGTGATTTCTTGACCCAACTTAAGAGCTCTGTCAATGAAGTCTACCACCCGGTCTATATCCGCTTCTTTCAAACCTCTAGTAGTCAGTGCAGGTGTACCTGAAAAATAAAATGGAGCTTAATTAAAACTGTCTTAAGACTTTACCAGACTATACCAGATAAGGTAGGTATCACTTCCTTTAAAAAAACTCAATGAAATATATATTTTGTAAACAAACCCGGAAGCGGCCGCTTGTTATGGTGTGGCGGCGTCGTCGTCTGGTAAAACTTAAGCCTACATATTCCTTCCTTACATGTATTTTGTACTAGCACTTACCTAGTCGAATACCACTCGGGTTGAGCGCACTCTTGTCTCCAGGCACGGTGTTCTTATTACAAGCGATGCTGCATAACTCCAGTACTCGTTCGGCCGAAGCGCCTTGCAAGCCAGCGCCGCGTAGATCGACTAACGCGAGATGTACGTCGGTGCCGCCAGTGGCGATGGCATAGCCACGCGATACTAGGCCTTCGCAAAGGCGCTGCGCGTTCTTTATAACCTGAGGAATACATTTGATAAAAAAATACTTTGTCGGAAAAGTAGCTACCTAAATAATCATGACTGTCTCAACTAATTGAAATAAATATTTGATCAAATTAACTAATAAGCGACTGTAAGCCCTATGCACGACTTCCTGTCCTCAAAAATAAAGGCATGTCAGACATGATCTACATTTGATACTTGTAGTGAAAAATAGTTGGATCTGAGAGACCGCTAATATGCCACGAGTTTATCTCGACTAGAAATTAAAGATTTTATATTATATCTGAAATCTCAGAATTTAAGCAGCTATAGAAGTAAACAAAGGCACAAGAGACGAATTTGAAAGACAAGAAAATCGCAAGATACCTGTATCTGGTATTCCTTGAACTCCGGCGTCGTGGCTTGCTTCATAGCCGTCGCGATGGCTGCTATTGCATGGTTATGCGGCCCGCCTTGTAAGCCAGGGAATACTGCCTGGTTGATCTTATTCTCCAAATCATACAGAACTTGTTGTCCATTTGCTTTGACTGAACGAACGCCTTTGCGGTAGAAAATGATGCCAGCGCGCGGTCCGCGAAGAGTTTTATGTGTGGTTGTGGTCACCATGTCGCAGTAGTCAAAAGGACTGGCGATTACATCTGGAAAACAAGCAATTTATTGCTAGCTTGTACAACAGCTAAATCTTTCTTTATGTAAAAGTTACAAGGAGTAAAATTGTCTGCAGGTCCTTATTATAACCCCACTAAAATCGAACTTTACAGAACTCTTGTTCTCAGAAGAGTTTTTCTTCGATCAATGGATGTGATAATCAAAGGGGTATTTTAGGTCTCCATCTGAGTAGCGTAGCTGCACATTCATGTTTCTAAAACATGCTAAAACTAAGACGAAAACACCTGGATGAGGAACGAAAGCGGATGAAATCAGATTGTCCATACCAGCAGCCACAAGTCCTGAGATATGTGCCATATCCGCGAGTAGGTATGCTCCGTTGTCGTCTGCGATCTGCCTGAACCGCTTGTAATCCAGGCAGCGGGAATAGCAGCTCATGCCAGCTATTATAAGCCTGGGTTTGAACAGCTTTGCGGTCTCTGCTAGCTTGTCGTAGTCTATCAAACCGCTTTTGGGGTCCACCTGACGGAGATTTTCTGATTAAACAACGCTTTCAAATTAAAACTATCTTGTATCAAAATTATGAAGGAAACGAAAGAATGATCCATTTCCTGAGATGCTCATTGATGCTTGTTATGGATGACACAACTCAACACACCATTGTTTCATTTTTTCAAATCAAAACAATGGCCATAGAAATTCTTTAGTGGTTATTTGTGTCACCACGAATAACTGTTGTATGCATAGCATTCATTGATAGAAAGACCACATTCATGTAGAAAAACGGTGTTTTGTTTAAAAAAACCGATCGTAAATACGGTATCGTAACTTACGATACCCCTTAATTTTCTGAAGTGTGTACCTATGTAGTCTTTTTACACCCTGTATTTAATTTAAATAGGCTGTTAGACAATTAAATATTATTAGGTAAAGCCAAGCCATATACAACAATGTACATAGGTGTTCCTTCAGCCTTACCCAAGCCCTTATCAGTTAGGCGATACTTAGTTTAGCAGAACTATCGTTAGGTCAAAATAATAGACTAAGGTCAAGCGTCAAGCAATTTGAAACTATTTACGCGAGTTACGTCAAGGGTGTGTCGCATTGTTGTTTTAATTGCTATCAGGAATGGTCATAAGGTCAAGCCAATGATCTTTTATACGGTCAAGCATATGTTACATGATACAGGCAGGCTCTAGGCAACTTGTTGCCTAGAGCAGATAAATCGATACAGTCAATATACCTAAATAATAGAGATGTTGCGGTTGCATTTGAAAAAAAAATCGTGTTTGTTATAGCTAAGTACAACACGATCGAAGATACAACATGGTAATAAAAATATAGCGATTTTTTTTTATTCGATAGGGGGATATTGCTATAGTACTTGGAAGTGGGTACTTATTTATTTATAGTGTAGTTTACTATTAATAACGTTTACCTTGTAAGGCATGCTTTCAAAGAAGATAGAAGTGGCAGATATTTTCTTGTTTGCGGTAAAAAAGCCATGGGTAAGATGGCCACCATCGGGCAGATCTAGGCCCATGATTCTGCCATGGGGCTCTACCACGCCCGTGTAAACTGCAAAGTTTGCTGGAGAGCCTGTAATAGAAACAACAAAATTGAAACCTAGAAATCATTTTCATTTTTGCTGTAAGAAAACTGCGCTCTGTACATACATTTAACTTAAGTTTTATTGATGTAATTTACTTTGTACACTAAAGAATAGAAATACTTCAGGATACCTAGTACCTACAATACTATAAAGCAGTTAATTTACAAAAACCCCAACCATGAAAATCTCCTTAGATCCTCTTCATCATTGTTGGTCATCATTAGATGTTGGAGTACGCACTCCAGTCCATTAAATCTGAATAGGTAGGTACATCATGATGAACAAAATGTTTCAAAACTGCAAATATTGTATAGTATAGTATTGTTAGTGTGTTAGTTTATTGTTAGTGTATGTATATTGTTGTGCTGTTGTGTGTGTGTTTCAGAATAAATGTTTTTTCTTTCTTTCTTTCAAATATGCCCGAGATTCCTCAAAACTGGTTTTCAGATCTCATTAATATCTTCATAATATGGAAATGACTGCACCAATTTTCACCAAACATGGCTAAGAACCATCCCAGATCAACCAGCTGAGACCACGCCGTCAATCTTATAATACCCCTTCCGTTTTTCGATCGGAGGTTAATAAAATAAAATTGCATGATAATTGGGTACCTCAGTTAGTATACCTATCCATGCAATTTTAATTGCTGTAGGTATGACTTGATAATCACCCAAGCATGTTACAGGGTAATAATTAAAGAATAATGAATTTTTATCAGTGGAACTATCAAATGAAATTAATTTGGTTAATTTGTATTTTTTTTCCATTGTGAATTTTACATGGTATAGGGGTACCAAGGTTTTATTCAAATAACATACCACCCCAACCCTACTGCAACCAGTAAGCTTTCCTAATTTTTAAGAATGATCTAGATTCAAAAATTTTAACATAAAGATATGTAAAAATATAAATAGGTAGTATTCAAATCATATTTTACCTGAATATGGTTGAACATTAACACCCCACTCCTCCGGGTTCAGTCTATAGGCTTCTAATGAGCGCTTCTGCGTTAATAATTCAATTTTATCAATATACTCATTGCCTCCGTAATATCTGTAGAAATAAAAATTATTGTATTTATTGGCTGTGCTGTCCCACTTTTTTTTATTTAAAAATAATATTAGACTGATAGTTTTTCAATGAATTTCATTTTTATGAACCAAATACTAACCTCTGATTGGGCATTCCTTCAGAATACTTGTTATGCAGACATGTGCTCAGACACTGAAGAACAGGAATAGAGGTGAAGTTTTCCGATGCTATCATTTCAAGACCTGCTCGCTGACGACTCTTCTCCTTGGTGATCAAATCGAAGAGCTCCGGGTCTGTGTCCCACAGGTTTCCATTCATTATCTTGCTGCTCATTGCGACGGTTTTGTGTAAGGATCTCACTGGTCTACTCTGAAATTTATTTTTTGTTTTAAAATCGATTGAGGTTGTGAGGATGTGGCCTAACCTTTTGAAGTTTGGTTTATAACTGAACTAAACAAGTAACTTGCGTTAAAAAACAAACACTGACCTCACGCTGATAACAGGATAATGCAATCACAAATAGAAGTTGATATTATTTTTATTTCTTTATCAACCTCGATGTTATTGCATCAATGAACCGCAACGCAACGCAACGAAACAAAACGTGCTTTTTCTTGATACACAAACAAAATTTATGTTGAAAGTAATTTATTATCGTGCGGTGTTAGCTAAATAGTGATGCTGACAACTACGTTACTCCTAGTTTCAGATACGTACAAAACAAACCAATTACTTGTGGTAGGCTAGCTGTATGTTAACGAGTATTTATATTAATAAAATTCAGTTTTAATTAGATTTATGAAGACATGGCTTTCTTTGAGAACAAAATAAGCAAGGCAAGAGGCGCAAGAGGTTATCTTATCAAGTAAAAATAACCTATTGTTTACGTTTGATTTGATAACAACATGTGCTTACCTTATAGTCGATTTTCGTCTGAACTGCGATCAGCTGGTTACTTGCAAGATGTGATGAAAAACCACTATACTTTCGTGTCAGGGCATAAAAACCAGATTTCACCAAGTTGTTACGCATTTTCATGATTATGTAACTGACTGGTCTTACAAATAAATAAAAGAGATCTGTTATTCTTTCACAAACATGGGCCCATTTTATCAATGTTGATAACCTAAAGTGAACTTTGTAGACAAGACACTGATTTGACTTGACTTGACTGACGGACGGACGGACGGACGCTTGGTTGACCGACAATGACCGGACGTAGGAGTGGAGTGGAGTAAAAAACAAATGGATGGGACGTGTAGGTAATAAAATTCTTGTTCGTTACGCACAACACAACTGCGCCCACAACTGCGCCGCACAAACAAACGGGCGGCCGCGGCGGGAATGGAATACTTAGCTGTTTGTTTACAAAATGTATGTTCGGTAGGTGATGGCAAAGAGTATAATAAGTATAAGGGGATGATGGGTGATGGGTAAATAGGTGCATGTGCATCTGGGTGCAGGTTGTGGGGTTGCGTGCGGCATATACAAATGTACTTTATGGGTTGCGGTGTTCGTTTCGTCGGTAGGTAAGTATACTTTATCTACGTGCGTGTAGTGTAACCGTGCTTCAACAAGAATATATACCTATCCTACTATACTTATACTACAGGTTAAAACCGTTAGTTAGGTACTTACTTACTTACCTACAAAATAGTAGGCAGTTGGGACATGAGGCCGAATCTTGGTCGAATTAACATATACCTAGTTGATCGAAACTGAATTGAGACAAATGGGAATAGGTACTTAGGTACCTACAGTCTTTATGAATCAGCGCCAGGAGCGTTGAGAAATTGAAGTTGATGAGGCCGTTTTCACCACCACTCAGGAAAATTTAATTTAATTTAATTTAGTTTTAGTCTGTTTTAATTTTGGTTTTAAGTTCTTTTTTATATGTTTTTTTTTTGTCTTTTTTTGTTAATTTTGTGGTGGTTAAATAAATAATACATCTAAGTATCTATCTAAGTTCGTACGAGTAGATTAGGGTACTTAGATTTATTGGCGAGCCGAACACCCTATAATCAGTCGTAGTTCTATTAAGTATGTAGTAAAATAGTATGTAGCAAAACTATTCTGTAGTAAAATATTAGGTATAACCTTTACTTTTTACAAGGCAGTAAAAAAATACATGTATCATTTATTTATTCGAAGGGCTTTATATTTACCTTAGTTGGTCTTTACATTGGTATACTTAATTTAATATTTTTAATATCTACACGACGCAAATACGTAGATAATATTACCTATGTACATATTCATCTAGTAACTAAGTAGGTACCTAATAAACACATTCAGATAATTTCTATGCGAGTTCTATTCTCTAATAGATAAGTATAAGGTCAATAAGTTAGGTAGGTAGGTACCTAGTACCTACCTAGGTATCTAAAACACCTATGTACCTACTTACTACTTCATGATGCTATACCTACATCACGATATTTACACGACCTAATTGGTGCATAGACTTCACTCGAACATTTCACGTAGGTATACCCAGTAGGTAAGTACATAGGTGTGGAAGTAAGTACATAAAATAGATAGGTATCACACCTACGTGATAAACAGAATCACCTCCTATGATTTAGGTAGGTAGGTACTTACTTTATAAGTATTTATCAATTCATTATTATAAAATTCCTGTATTTAATTAATACACAATATTTTACCTCAACTCTACATTTTATCGTAGCCTTTTATACGTTCAGTAATTTGTTTACAGTATAATTAATTTTTTACTAATAAAATTTTAAAAAGTACCTACCTTAGTGTCCTACGTAGAGTAGGTACTCTAGGTAGGTACCTATACCTACTTAGTAGTTATTAAAATTATTTATAGGTAAGAGAAGTACCTAGATAGGTAAAATAAAACTGTAGGTAGGTACATTTTAATTTTTTCAGTACCTATGTATATTTTTCGAATTATGAGTGAATATTTAGAGCCTTTTCCTATATTATTTTAACCTTAGGAGGTAGGTAGGTATACCTACCCACGTTAATGAGTTCCAATAATGCTCAAAGTTTGTGTTATTCCTCGAGCGTTTCCCCCAACTCATTCGAGCCTTTATTTCTAGAGCTGGAACTTTGAATCTGCTCCCGAAGTTTCCCTTCATACGACGCGACGCAAGTTTTTCAATGACAAATCGATACTTCACGTGGGTAAATTAGTTTCAAGTAACTTTGGTATCGATAAACATCCATTACTTATGTATTTGTTTAGAAAATACTTCCTAAACTGCACACCAGTGCAGTGTGACAGTCTACCAGTAAAGTGACCTTAATTATTTCGAAATAAATTGAAGTACCTACCTACATATTAAGAATGTTTATAATAGAATAGAATTAGATTAATAGAATTAATAATAATAGAATTTTCGTTCGTTGCTCCGCATCCAATTCTATTTGGCCCACTCTATCCTACTCGTAAGTTTCCATCTTCCTAATGAACCTCAAGATAGAGGCGTAACGTGATTTTCCCGTTGCTCCATACCCGTATAAAAAGCCTCTATTTACAAACAAAATCTATCTACTAAATTCAGGTGAGTAAGCAAGATTTGCTCCGCTTCCCCGAGCTGAAACAAACAACCAACTTATCTAAAGCTTGTGGAATGAGTAAAAAGAGTTTCCGAGCATTTTAAAATCGTTGCAACTGTTGTTAGTTCTTACATCAAAACAATTTTAGAATCCACCTAGCATGGCAGGGCAAGACAGCACGGGGGAACAAAATGCTGTTTTTGGACTATGCACTTATATATATCTCCTGCTTAGTTTTGATGGGATAGTTTATCTCTAAATAGTCTTTTTCAATTGGAAAGTCTGCTGCGAAGTCTTTTGAAAAATCCTTGCTCAAATCTTTCGGGTAGTCTTTAGGGGGTAGTTTGAAGCTATTCCTTAGATACGAGAACCGATGAAAGTTGTAGTAGTATTCTTTGCCATCTGGTGAGTATTGCGGGTAGAGGGTGTAAGAGGGGAACTCGCCCTCGGTGAGGGAGTCCGCTAAAGCATGTTTAGCGAACTCCTCTTTGTATCGTCATGATTGTTCTCTGTAGGCTTTTCGTTTAGAGCATTTCTCCTTCAGAATGTAGCAGAGAGCGATAGCTATGAGCACCGCTATCGCGATTGCCATGCTTATGCTGATCCAGATTATTTCTTCATTGATACCACTTGTTGATTTTCCTGTAAAAGAGACAAAAACCGTTACAATCGCTTCGCTTCTTATCTCTAGTAAGGAAGGTACCTTATTTATATCGTTAGTTTGTACATTTTGTTCGTAACATTGGAAAGGAAAAAGTATTCATATTATGAAGATTCGCATCAGATGCAAACAATAGCCATTTTCCTCAGTTCGATCCGGAGATCACTTTTCGCTCGCTATAAAGGAATATTTTATTACATTCCGAAGTGGCTCAACTCCGTTACTTAGTATGCAGAAAACTTAATCGTTCCTATAGGCATTTAGGCAGGTAAATTAAGTAAACGCTGGTTTTTATTGTGTAGAATACACAATTGAAAATATCCATTATGTACTTCAGAAAAAGAAAAATTGGTAGGTAAATTCACTTCTTTCTAAACTTTTCATTCATGATTTCTGAAAATAAATGTTTTGATGTTTCACAAACACGCAACTTTTACTTAGGTAGGTAAGTGCCCTGTATTCAAATCATTTTTGGATAGCGGATACCATTTAGTTTCTATAGAGACGCATGCGAGGCATATTACACAAAACACCCTTTCACAGAGCTGATGCGGAAAATGGGCAGTCAATAGGGGCTTGGTTTTGTGAGTTAGTTGATTGGTTAGCTGTCAAAGCTAATGTTTATTTATAGGGAACTCCTAACCACCTAACAGTTACCTACTAAAAACTGCCTGAACAAACAACAGTTTATGCTTGAACTTGCAAAATGGAAACCTTGAAGTTGAAGATGAATTATGCGGTACGGTGACAGCGTATGTGCGTAGGGTTGCCACTGAGATTGAAGAGAATATAAACATAACGTTTAGCTAATCGAAGAAACTAATCGAATTCGAACAACAAACCCTGTGTTTGGGTGAAGAGACTTATACCGGTTGTAATAATATATTATTACACCCGGTGCATGTAGCGTAGCGGTCGCGTAAGTTCGATGTGATAGTAAAATACCAAAGCTTATGCAATTTCTACTTCAATTTTTACTGCCAACCCTATCTGTAATTTTACCCTGCTTTACTTTATTGGGCATTACCGCAAAGGTTCTAAGGTGTTACTGGCAGTTACCTTCCCTAAAGGGTTATGTAAAAACAATGTTTTTATCAATATTTTCTTTTTTATAACAGCAAGACACAAAGTAAATGGGGGCTTAGCCAAAGTAACATTCGACAAGCGAAATCGTTTCGATGCTTTCCCTCCTCAAAACGTGACACTTAGGCACGTAACTAACAAACCGTGTCTTGTGGTTATAGAGACCTTCAGAGTTGTTACAGATGACTAAATTGGACTCGAAAGTTATGCAGCATGTACGGTTTTCTTTTAAGACTTTACTGAGGCACCAATTATGAGATAATTTTCCCTTGTAAATGTGTTAAAAACAATAATCCCTTTAATTTTCCGTGCGAGCGGGCGAGGTTACGCTCCCTGCCCTAGCCATACGAGATAAAAATAAATCCGCCCTGTAAGGCCACGCACCCAACGGTCACGGGCCAAATAAGAAAGTGGCGATCCTTATTTCTTTATAGAGAGAAATTACACATTTACAAAGAGACTTTTCAATGTATCAAGCCAACGTGCTTAACCTTGGATCAAAATGCTGAGAATGTAGTTTCAACGGACCCGTGTTAACCTTCGGCCGAAAGCCTCACGTTTTGCCCTTTAGTATTACCGACGGTTAATATTTTGCCGAAGAGTGGCGTGAAATTCTAGATGTACTTACTCAATATTATCTTAGGCACGGAATATTTGGTGGTATACTATAAACATAACAAGAGATAAAGAGCGATTATTACAGTCAACAGAATTCTTGAGACAGTACAAATTATAAGTCTTACTCACAATACCTTACTTTTAGCTATCTTAGCTTTTAGGGACCACGTTTAAATAATAATTCACGGAGAAAATTTGAAAGACGTAGTCTCACTTGAGAAACTTTGTTACGAGTAAATGACCCATGTAGTCATATCGCTTGGAAAGAATTGAGATCCAGAAATTATAACTGTCCTATTTGAGGTGTTAGCGAGGAAAAGCGTAGAGGAGCTGGGGTTTAGAGATTTTTTTGCTTTACTCACAAAATTGTAATAGCCTATGACCGACTCCCACACGCCTGTGAATACGATACTTCGGACCTCAGATTTTCATGCCTTCAGTTTGGACACGATACTCAAATAAAAGGTTCTTCGGAGTAGGTTAATATTGTCGTCCCCTAATAAGCTATAACTTAATTAAAAACCTTTTTGTATGCTATGAACGCAAGAAAATATTTACATTTGAGGAAATCACGGTAGGATGTGTGTCCTCCTACGAAAAGGCAAGATCTTCCACGCCAACGACCTACGGCTCGGAGTCCAAGGACCGATGGATGGTATTCGGTAGGATTACCAACGTTCAAACTCTTATTAGAATCCCATAGCTTCCTTCTAACTGATGTCTTTGATAATGTATAATCAAACCAACGCCAAATAACAATCGAAACTCATTGCGTGATCAGAGAACGTTTGATTTATAAAAAAAAAATACAACTGAATTGAGAACCTCCTCCTGTTTTGAAGTCGGTCAATAATGGTCATAACTTGAAACTAGTTATTGCGGTCGCTGGCATTGATATCGGCACAAATGGCTTAACCTATAGGTACTTACTATGTAGATAGCTTGCTGATAGATGTACAAAATTATTCTACATGATTTTCATAGCCGTTATGCCTCACGAATCTATTAGATTTAATGTGAGTATGTACTCGTGGTAAAGCATAACATACGTATATTCTTTAAACTAATTAGATATATGACACCATTGCCTGTGCGTAGACTGAAGCAAGATTAAATCTTTACTTATCTAGATACATACCTAGACCTACTACGTAGCGTATGCTCAGAGAAGAATTCTCACTACCTACTAGGCTGCCATTCGTTTCAAAGAAAGGTTTTATCCTGATTGGATAAAATAATGTTTTTGTTTTGTTTTTTTTGGGCCGCTGTTCTAAATAGATATAAACGACTGGTCATTTATCTCTTGGTCGTCGGACGATTTTAACAGCGCATAGGTAAAAAAGGTGAATGTAATAAACAAAAGCAGCACCAACTTTGCTCAATATCTCTGCTATTGTAGGTATTAGTACCCTTCATTTCCTGTACTTTTTTGAGCCAAATGGCGTTGCTAGGATGTATCACGCGTTCTACTTGCAGTAGTATGGTTAATGATAGTTACCGTGTTGTTTGTTGGAGTATCCACCCATTTTACCAGCGACCCTGGCTGAGGCGCTGCCGGACATCACCAGGATCACGGTCCCCGTGCGGACATACGCACGACCTGATAATAACAAGCATTTATTAGTACTATCTGAGATTCAAGCCATGTGGCCATTCTATAATCGCTAGGGAATAGAAAACTAATCAAAATGAATGGGAGTGATGCATAAATATAGTGACTGTTCATGCGTATACTCTGTGGCGATGGTGGAATGTCATTATCTTTTACCATTGGAAACCTAGTCAGGATTTCGGGAATATTCCACTTGGCTAAGAGGGCAAGTAATCTAAAAGGGTCTACATCGTAGACCCTCTACGCATATTGCTACGCCGTAGTTACTGTCACAGGGTGATGGGCGCAGTGCAATGCATTACAGGGCACGTCTTCAGCGGACGTGCTCAGTGAGATAATGCATCGTTATAGGCTGTGGTTACCATTTAACATCAGGTGGGCCATCGGCTTATTCCATTATTTAGTTCTATACAAAAAAAAACTAAATACTACGTAGTGTAGTGCTTGCTCACTTACCGACTATAATCGCCATCTTGAAATGTGTTTCTTCTTTGTTTATGAAACGCCAGACTAGAAGCTGATCACATGGGACGCATCATCCTTCTAGCAACAACTAAAAGCACCTGAAAAAAATAATAAGAGACTTCAGAGCTATTATACTTTTACCGTCAATAAAATACTTATCATTTTGTCAGCACAAAGATGTGAAATGAAAAAAATGTGTATTCTGTTTCGCAATTTCATGAAAAATTCCCGAACACTCGTAAACGAATACCTCTGCACGTGTTCAGAATAGTACAACATCCATTTATGAAATAAGCTGAGGCAATATCTTGTCTCACCTTGTTCCTTGTTACCTTGACTCAATTCCGAGTGACCAGCCCCCGTATTCCAATCTTTTGCTGTCAAGTTATATTTCACTGCCCCGTGTAATTTCTTCAGGTCACGTGGTACAATTTTGTACCACGTGATCATTCTTTTTAGACACTTGACAGTAAAATATGCGCGAAAACAAATTAAATGACATCATAATGTCACTATTTAGTCACAGAATAACTATGAGTTAGTATGAACTGACCATGATTTAAAACTTTGCAGTTCAACTTTGCAGTTCAACTGAGATTGGAATACCCCTGCAGTCCAGTTATTCTTACAATTTTTCTCACTTATGTATTGGTCTCGTGCAGATACCTACCAAGTTGTATAAAACTCCACAGTGCGGTTCTAATTTTTTTGATAGTGCCGAATGATCTCTGGTCAAAAAAACTATAGAATGAGCCCCTAACTGGTAGTAAACCTCATTGTGATACATTTTCGAAAGATCGGTCCATCCGCACTTGATTGCAAATAAACTGGACAATGCGCAAGTTTTATTTGCGCATGGTAGTGTTCCGAGTGAAAGATTCGCTTTATAACCAGCTCTTCACTTTTAAATGATACCAATGTAACAAGAGTTCCCATTTGTAGGGTTTTTAATGACGATACGGTTCAGGTTAAGTGGACTTTTAATAATTGTGGTTTTTATTTAATTTTTCGAATTCAGCTAACTTTTAGAAGTTGCCTATAGTTTTCCTTTCATGAGACCATTAAGTTACAGGTTTACGGTTCAGCTCTGGTGGCGTGTGACAGCAGACAACCAGACGGGCAGACGGACACTGGAGTGAAGTCATATAATCCAAAACTGGATCGGAACACTAAAAATGAAAGGGAAGAGATACGGAATTGCTCAGGCTAATGATAAATAAGTGAATTAGAATTTTATCAACCGAGATCAGTCTTAGCTAAGTATAATTAGGAACTAAACTTCAGAGGAAATTTGAGAATTTGTCTTCCTGTTATTATCTCTAAATGACTCGCTTCCGGTCACGGCATTAATCAAGCAAATTGTGGCGGCCACGGCGTGGGTGTCGCCATTTTGCACGAATAATGAAATGGCAGTTACGAAAATATAGCTGAGTTACGTTCATGGTAAGGTTCTTTGAAAATACGTTTTTCTCGCGCTACATAAAGCATCCAGTGCTTTGGGGTTCAAAGTTTGCTATTTTAGGATCTAATGGCTTCCATGTATACACAAAGAACTTTCATGTAAGTCCGTATCAGCACTGGATGGATCTTTGAAGCCATGTATCTACAATGTGGCTTTTATCACGTGTATTTAAACATTGAAATTAAATAAATTCACGACCGTACCTAATCCCCACAACAGAAGTCCCTTGAGGTTATATAGTATTAAATCGATTTTGTAATTACCAATCTTATACGATCGAATGAGATTACCAAAGAGTTTGATATCGTTTTTAGTTATCTAGATGGTAAAGCAGCTAATAACAATTTAATATATGTATTGCGTATGTGTCTTTACTAGATATTCAAGCCCACAACCAAAAACCATTTCTTTAAAAGAAGCGCTTAAAAACACAACATAAAAAAACACAAAAGTAATAACTGAATAGGCAATCTCATCCCAACATGCACGACCTCGGGCAAAACAAAACCATTTCTCAATTCGACGCAGAATATGCCAGCAATCCTTTTCAAGTAGGTACTTATGAGAGTTCCACAATTTACTTACGCAAATCGTATAGCGATACTCTGCGGGTATTTACTGCTAGAGATACTAGCAGTAAATATTGTCTGCCAAGCATTTCCTCGAGAAAATATACGGCATCCTTCAGTAGTGGTTTCGTCGCCCGGCACTGCAGTAGATTCATTGTCTAGCCAAAGTTTTATTTGGGCGCCTTTTTGTGTCAACTTCCAGACAATTTATGCACTAGCCTTTTTTATAGCACCAATCAATTACTCTTACGATCTTTTGCAAACTCAAACATCAGTATGAGGCGAGTAAAAAAAATTGTGTAATTTATAAGTTAAAAAATCAGAAAAACCGACTTCAATTCGACTACCGGCTTCATCATCAGATGATGATGATGGCAGTTCATTGGAAATGTTCTGGTAGCAAAATAGGTAGGTACCTACGCATATTTCGTGCATGTGGATGGCATATTATTTTAAGTTTTTTGTCTATAGGCCAAACTAACCTCGAAGGACATCCTTTCAGATAAAAAAAATTCAAATCGGTTTATAAATGACGGAGTTCTGAGGTAAGTAACAAATATATATAGAAAAAATATACAACCAAATTGAGAACCTTCTGTTTTTTGGATTCGGTTAAAAATAGGTAAAGAGGCAAGGCAAGTTCAGCAAGTTTCTCGAGTGAGAGAACGAATGTGGCGAGTCTTTTATTGCGTGTCTAACCAAATTACTGAGACTTTTCATTTTCACCTTACATAAACAAAATGCGGTGCGACTCAGATGCTAAGTACAAGAAATGATTGATGAAAGCAGTTGTCGTTTGTTTTTGCTAAAAGCCTCCACGATGGGGAAGTGTGGCCTGGTGTTTCGTCTTTGTCACTGTCGAACCACCCAAACGTTGCTTCTGTTTATCCAAGTGTGTTTGTTTTCTTTCTTATAAAAGTTATGCGTATCCAAAAAACAGTATTATTTAGGTCGGTAGAATGTGACAAAATGTTCAATACAATTTTCAGTTATTTTTAATACTAGCATCCGCCCGCGACTTCGTCCACGTCCCGTTTGATCCTATTGATTTTACGGGATGAAAAGTAACCTATGTGTTAATTCAGACTACGAACTATATGTATTCCAAGTTTCATCCAAATCGGACCAGTAGTTTTTGCGTGAAAGAGTAACAAACAAACATCCGTACGTACAAACTTACGCGTTAGTATTATTAGGACTTTGTTAATACCGGTAAATTGACACGACTGAGATGGACGTACTATACAAGGTTTCGATCAAAAGAGACAAGACGTGGTATTACTATTACATGGGGCTAATTGGTAACCGGTAAGTATATGCTACCTACAAAAAAAGTGAAATTACTGAAATACAAGAAATCATCCAAAAAATTTAAAAAAAATACAGTTTCTAGGAGTAGTTGAAGTGGAAATATCGTATTCTACTCTAGTCGCCGCTAACACCGCAGAATAAATAATAGATGTGTGTGTGTGTGTGTGCTAGATTAACCATTCACTGAGTTTACGGATTATGTATGTGAATATGCTACATGTATGTGTGTTTTATTGAGTTTATGGATGATGTAGCTATCTACTTCTTTGATGACGAGCTTAACTATGATTTTATCATAATTTTTTTGATCATTTAGAGAAAAATACACGGATAAGCACACTTTCGCATTTATAATACAACCAGCTACCCAGATTCCGCTGTAATGAAATTAATGTGAAAGTAAGGCAAATTGGATAGCCACTTAGCTGTAAGCACCTAGCTACATAGTATTGCTTCTTTGCTACAAAACTGGAGATTTCGTAGCGCGGCGCTACGCTCGTAGACGGTTCGTAGCACCCGTAGCACTGTTGTAAATTCATTCGAAGGTTTCATGTTTGTGTTGCGTTTCTTGTGTTAGAGTGTGATGACGCAGAAAATACACTAAGCGAAGCATTTATTTGAATAACCCATCGAATTCTTACCATTCAAGCGCTCCAACATTCTATTTCGAATATTGGTGAAATGGAAATATGAGAGGGTAGATTATAATACCTAGCATTTCATATGTAAGCTTTGACCGTGGCTTGTGAACTCTCGGACAAAGCCATTCGGTTTGATAGGTGATAACTTCTTGATTTGGAATATAGTCTGAGAGGCACCTACCTAGTTCTCTTTTTTTTTTTTAATCTCTAGTCCTAGTTCTCTTAATAAAACCTAGTAATCTAGCATTGCGATTCTGTTGGGATCACATAAAAATCACTTTGCGCCTGCCATTTTATTGTTGACATCATCGCATCAAAATCCCAAAAAAGCATTCAATTAATTTAAATCGGTAACAAACATAAACGATCTAGTTAGGTTCACAAATGATAAATTAATTGAAAATACTGAAATTAGCGTGAACATTCTGCATATTGATTATTAAGTTGGTTCAAACACGCGCGTGGTTCGAAATACACTCGAGAGCAATGATTCCGGGTCACTTAAAGAATGTTAAAAATCTCGGAAACTAAAAATGATAGGTTAATGCAATAAATTGTATTTAATAGACAATGTAATACTCCTTAAATGAAAGTAAAAAAATATGAGTCACCATACATTTTATTAACACAAAATTACATAAAGAAAAAAACTGCTGATCTCTCCTTAAAACAAAAATAGGAAACATGAAATTTTTGAACTTTATTACGATTTGACTTGAATTTTAATACTTCGTATTGCCTCCTCGTGCTTCCATTACTGCGTTTACGCGGTTTGGCATGCTGTACACCAAGTTCCTTATACGATTTTGGGGAATATTCTCCCATTCCTCTGTGAGAGCAATTTTGAGCTCACGAAGCGTGATTGGGGGAGGGTTTCGTTGTTTTACGCATCTGCCTAGCTCGTCCCAAGCATGCTCGATCGGGTTGATATCCGGGCTGCGCGCTGGCCACTCCATACGAGTAATGTTCATCTCTTGAAGGTAGTCATTCACAATCCTACCTGTATGAGGTCGGGCATTGTCATGCATAAATATAGCATCCTCACCTAAATTGACCATAAATGGACCAACATGATCATTGAGGATTTCTTCCACATATCTTACGCTAGTTAAAGAGCCGTTTTCTATGATCACCAGCTCTGTGCGACTTTCAGAAGAAATTCCGGCCCACACAAGTACAGACCCACCACCGTAGGCTACTTTTTCTTCGATGCATGCTTGCTTGAATCTTTCCCCTGGTCTTCGATACACTCTGTGTCTTCCATCGTGCTTGTAGAGCATAAATTTTGATTCGTCGGAGAACATAACTTTTGACCAATCTTCAATACTCCAATTTACGTGGCTCTGGGCATATCTTAGTCTTGAAATACGATGCCCACGCTCCAGTTTAGGGCCGTTTGCAGGTCTAAGGGGTTTTAAGTTAGATTCAGCAAGCCGACGTCTTACTGTCCATGCACTTGGGTTACTTCCTCCGAGGCGTCGAAACTGATTTGTGAGTTCAGTTCCTGTGAGAAAGCGATTTCGAAGCATGGTGTTCACCAAGTATCGGTCTTCTCGTGCTGTGGTACACCTGGTTCTGCCCGTTCCTGGTCTGCGTAGGTTAGAACCAGTTTCTTCGTAACGTCGGAGAACTCTTTGTACTGTTGACAGCGACACACCGACAGTCCTGGCTGTATCGCGCTGACTCCGGCCGGTTTCCAGCATTGTAAGTATTCTGGTGCATTCTTCAGGCGTAAGCGACATAATTTCAGCTTGAATAATGAATATAGAGCACTATCAACATGGTTTATATACCCACATAAATGACAGATTACAAACAAAAGCAAAACCAAATGCTGTAATTTCGTAGTTCCATCTTCGAAAGTGGCCCTTTTTCAAATTTGATTTTTTTAAGATATAACTTTACAATAACTAAGAAGTTTTAATACCTTCATTTAAGGAGTATTACATTGTCTATTAAATACAATTTATTGCATTAACCTATCATTTTTAGTTTCCGAGATTTTTAACATTCTTTAAGTGACCCGGAATCATTGCTCTCGCGTGTAATAGCCGCCAATTTGCAATTATAATGTAGGCATTTGTAGGCTTTACATTCAATTTAATAAGGCCTCTATAATTATTTTATAGCGGTAAATTAAAAACTGTGTTCCAATAAAATAAATAGAACATTCAATGTGCTTATACAAATGAATAGGAATACAAATTAATTAATTTGCGGATTTTAAATTCTGTCATAAAATTGCAAATGAAAATAATTATGTCCTTTTAAAAATACAAACACTAATTTAAATAAAATAAGTCATTGAATTAGCGAAACGGAAAATGTAATCTTCATAATCGAGCCTTAGAGGTCGCGACTAGTCGACTAGTCACTGGCCGCTTTTTTAGCCACCAAGTGCATTTTTGGCTGGAAGTCGGTTTATATTCCCGAACACACTTACGTCAAAGCCTACATCATACCTTCTTTCATGAGTGATATAGGTTAAGCTGTTGATTGTTATTCAGGTATAGGGAAGCGGTTTTATATATTTATAGGAAGAGTAGAGTTGCGCTTGTATAGGATTTCTACACGAATGACGACGTATCATATATTCCGGTGACGCTGTTGTCTATCGTCAGTAGAGTACTTAGATAAGTCAGCATTTTATATGCACATAGAAATGCATGAAAAGTCAACTCAAGTGCATGCAAAGATGCAGTGTTATGTTAAATGTATAGACGAGAAAGCTGTGATCCCGACATTACTAGGTAACTCACCGAAGTAGTATTTCATAAAGGCGACCTGTCTTATTTGTCAGTGCTCGGTAGCTGTGGCCCATCAGACCATAATTGGAATTCTCCAGGATGCGACGGTCTGCCATTGCTAATAGAATATGGGAGAGCTGAGTGAAATGCTAGGGGTAATTGCTTTCTACTGATACAAGTTAGATCACCCAATCCCGCATTCACAGAGAGGCACTTCAAATTGAAATTGTGACCCGATATGCACCACAGTTGCTAACCCCATGGAAAATAGCCAGATACTATGCATTGAGATGCTATGCTATAGCTATATCCACGTGAGATTTTTTCGTAATAAAGTAATTATTATAATGTTTTTTAAAATATCCTAGTATCCATCTAGTTCCCATATCACAAGCTTTGCTTTGTTTGGGACTAGAGGGCGTTGTGTGTAAAGTCCATGAATATTTATTTATTTATTTATCCCTCAACACTAGTTTTGAGTGATACATTTGAAACGATGTCGAATACAATAAAATACACCCGGTAACTTTGCCCCCCTTCTGAGTAGTTGGGTAGAAACCAAACATAATTGCGACGGCTTATTCCTGTCAGATAACCAAGACCGGATAACTGGTTACCTTAGAGGAATTTTTTTATTCTCACATTACGTGACATGGAATTAATGATGCCCCAGTATATTAACTTGTAGCGGGATAAACAGAAGTTTCCCGCGGGCTTAGATAAAGCAATCAAGCGTTGTCCAAGAGACCAAGCATTTCGACGTCACCTCTACAAAAGACATTATTATATAACCGCTGCGGACCGAGAAGAGAAGGATTGATTATAAATCAAATGAAGCGTTTAACTTCAACAGGGATGGTCCTGAATACTTCGTCAACTCGAATTAGGTAATTGTTTCACGTTCGCTTTATCCAGTAAAGTATTCTCGAATTATTAGTTGAGTCTGAGCCAGAAAGTCGTAAAGTAAAAGTTGGCACTGGATCGCCAACGGTCTGTAGTCATTCCGTAGTAGTGTAAAGTTTGCAAGTGCTATGTTTTATAGAGGAGTTTTGAATTGTTATTCGAATATTCTCGAAGATTTTGGATGAAATTGGGTAGATAAAACTTGACCTCCTTTCTCCGACAAGCACTCTAAAATACTCGGTGGTATTTTTAGCTAAATTAAACGCAGCGTCTGATACCTACATAGTATTCGTAGCGCACGCACGCGACAGGCGTCACAGCTCAGTCGGTAACGGCTCTGCCTTCCGTGCTGTGGGTCGTGGGTTCGATCCCCACTGAGAACAAACATTTGTGCGTGGAAAACATAGATGTTTGTTCTATGTCTGGGTGTTACTATGTATTATAAGTATGTATTTACAAAAAAAAAAGTATTTAAGTATTCTATCAGCCATCTAGTTCCCATATTACAAGCTTTGCTTAGTTTGGGACTAGAGGGCGTTGTGTGTAAAGTCCATAAATATTTATTTATTTATTCAGTTTTTTTAAGTTTTCTACTCCCTTATAACACATTCTTATCAAAAGTTTTAAGTATTTGGTTCTCAAGTCAGAGATAGGTTATCTACGAATATGTGCGAATTTGCAGATGCTTTTACGATTCGAATGTTTGAAGAGCACCACTGGTGGGCATTAACACTAGAGAATTTACGACCTTATGAACAGTAGGTCGAAATAATAGCAACCACAAAACCTTCATTGCTTTCTTTTATGGTTCCTAGGTACCGCAATACATCTAAGCTTACTACTTTATCTTTCGCTAAAATATAGTTCGAAGAACAACAATTCTGTTGTTTGCCACATTTAACTTTGTAAATAGCTCCTATAAAGTCAATATTAAGTACGTGATGAAAAAAACAGTAGCTAGCTAGGTTTAATTTAAACACGAGTCGTGGAATAATCTAATCTAATCTAATCTCACGATTACGATTGAGTGGCACGTAGATGCCACTTAGAGAGTGTAGGTAAATAGCTTATTTTGGCATAAAACTAAAATTAACCTAATTAGTACGGTTCGGGTGACATGACTTTCAATTCCCGGGACTATGTCTTGGCTGGGATCTTTGATTAGACAATAAATGCTTAGCTTTACCTCAACTACGCCTCATCATCGATATGTACGAGTTCAATTATCTTTCTATCTATCAATAATTTACTATCACTATCATCGTGAAAATGGAAAGCTCTATGCTCCTACTTAAAATATTCAGTTAAGTAACTAATTACGTACGTACAGTAACTACGACATATCTAGCTTTTGGTACATAACTGTAAAAGATGCTTATTCTGAGCTTCGAGTTTTGCCAATATTAAATTTTGCTAGAGGTGGGCCAGAAAAATATGTATTTTTAACAAAGAACTACTATCTTCGTATAATTATCTTGACCCGCAGAACGAACGGTGAAGTCTGCTCCATTGGTTAGACTGGCAGTTATTACACAACGCTAATAAATATAGCTCGACTGTCTTCTCGATATACCTACATCATCATATCCAAACCACCCCTTGTATTTGTTATGAAGCCTGTGGTTGTTTACCAAAAAACACTTTCTAAGGGGTTCACCAACCAGTGTTCAAACAGTTAAATAATTTGCCTTAAAACATTTTCACCCAAGCTTGGGCTGAATGAGACTCTTTTACAAACCTTATTACATGAAACTTCCGTGAAAAGTGATATTTTCCAAAAAGTATAAATACAATTGGTTAGAGGAAGGTAGTTTGAAAATGAAAAGCTCCAATTTCACGAGAAGCGAGAGTGTTTCGATAAATGTCTGTGGGAAATTAGTAGGCCTAGAAAAATTATGAATAGTGGTGAGTTTACCATTGTGATGTCTACCTGTTCGTGACAATCCCGGCGAACAGGCTGGGAAGTATTATCTGCGTGTTGTATCTGTGGCTGTCTTATTCAGACTGCCCCTATTGTATATCTCGTACACTATAGGTATAGCTGTGTTAGAAAGCACGGAAGCACCTTTTATTTATTTTGTCACTCTTTTCCTATTTCAAAAAAGGTCGTCATTTTTACTCTCATGTAATTTTCTTTTGCGGTTGCCCCCGGCGTAATGAATGTAATGATTGTTCCCCGCATCTTTTAATGAGTTCAGGTTTTTCTTGAATACTTATAAAAGGAAACTGCTGATCTTATAATATTAAGAAGTAAACGTTAGATCTCTCACAAGTTAATAAGTTTCCAAGGAAGCGCTTTAATGTAATCAGCTGGAAAAAGAGGGTTTCAGAGTAAAAAGTTTACTATTTTAACGAGAAACGAGGATACCTACTGCTCTTAGTATAGGATTTCAAGGTTTCATTTGTAATAGGAGTTATAGCGGTAACTTGCTCTCACTATACTAAGTTATTTATGTGATTATACATTTGTAACTCGAACAGATTTTTGAATAAGTTTCTAGCCGGGATGAACTGAAACATCGGGCTTAATTTTGCTAACTTTGGGTTCGAGACCCTAAAATTTCACGAAAACAAATTAATTGAGGCATAAAATCATTAGAAACTCTTAAAATTCACACGCTAGGCGAAGGTTCTGAAAAAATTACTGCGCCAACGCAAATGTTACATCTTCCAGCTAATTGGTTTCAGCAGCTTTTAGTGTGATTTGTCTTACCACACACATTTTTTTCTAAAAGTTTAGATTTTATACGTTTCGTTAGATGGGTGGTGATAATTGTGAAGTTATATCGATCCAAAAAAGATATACTTTGTGTGATAATAATGAGAAGCATTCTTACAAAGTCACAAAACTTTACACTGGAGTAATTGTTAGAAACTGGAAACCAATTCCTTTTCATGTCATTAGAGAGTTTCAAGGAGTTCTATTGTTACCAAGCTACCTTTTTACCAAATATTTACATAATGATCTTTTTACGTTTTAAGTATCTTTCAGTCCGAATCAATAAAATTTCTTTTGTTTTTTATTAGAACCTTCAACGATTACAGGTTTTAAATTTTAAACGATTAGGTAAGTGTAGGTACGATGAAAAGATAAGCAATTTTTAAACTGAATAAAAATGAACACATTTAAAAAGTTGCGGGAAATATGAGTAATGACTTAAAATATGTAGCCAGCCACTCACAGATGATAAAGTGCTGTCACAGAATACAATAATACGAACGAACCGTGTTTGCAGACGTGGATAACGGTATATTTACGTAGAATATCTAATTTAATCATCTTTTCGATAGGTATACTGTGCAATAGTTGTACAAAAATGTTCCTTTCAGGAATTCTTTTTCTAGTTGTAAATAAGAATGAAACGGGATTAGTAGCAAGACTTATCGTCCGAAAATGAAATTTCTTTTCCATACATTTTGATTAGTTTTATTCTCTAGCCATCGTAGAATGTGAACTTGACTAAAGGGGCTGATGAACATTGTGCAGTACCAATACACGTATGTAGTACATAAGCTATGGGTAAAGAACCTCTACCCAGTATTTCAATAGAAGGAAATAGCTACACATTTGAGGGAGTCATATCAAACAAAGGTTTTCCGCCATCATTTGAAGATCGAAACCCTTTGATAAAAACCAGCAGTTTTATTCGAGGGTTTATGACTGCTCGCGAATAAATAAACTCTTCGTAAAATGGTAAATTTAGGACCATTTGGAATCGGCGTTGAGATAAAGTAATCCTTGTATGACGACCTTTAACTACCATATGAGTAATGCTGGTTTATGCTGGCCTTCATAAGGTAAGTAGAGACTTATAAGTCTGCAATAAGTCTTATTATAAGTATGCTTATAAGTCTGTCATGTAATGACAGACTTCAATGTGCAAAAACTTTCTGTGTGCAATGTAGATATTTAATACAGTATTTACCTATTTAGGTAAGTACCTATTTAGGTGGATGTCGATATGTTTTTAAAAGTGAGCTTGTTTAAATTCAACTTAAATAAATAAACGAATACAACAACGATTGCGCTGCTGTCGTTAAAGCATAAAATAAAAACATTTTCTAAGTAAAAGTTCAACATTTAAAATTAATCCAAAGAATTTATTGTAAAAGAAAATGCTGGCACATTATTCGATTCTAAACACGAATTCAGCGTACCTCAAAAAGCTTAGTAAAGATTTATAATGCCTTTACAAACAACCATCGAGTAACGTCTAAGATTTATTTGAAGCTCAACTAAGTAAAGTAGCTCCGACAAATCAACGGTGAGATTTATGCTAAAGAGCACCGGCCTAATTATATATGCAAAAGGG
The DNA here is from genome assembly GCA_947859175.1 of Gandaritis pyraliata. NCBI lineage: Eukaryota > Metazoa > Arthropoda > Insecta > Lepidoptera > Geometridae > Gandaritis > Gandaritis pyraliata. The sequence continues at coordinate 3,624,438 of OX401863.1, forward strand.
ATTTTACAATTTTGTTGAGCAGCTGAACCAAGCTACTGCAGGGGTATGCCAATCAAAGTTGAACTGCAAAGTTTTAAATCATGGTCAGTTCATACTAACTCATAGTTATTCTGTGACTAAATAGTGACATTATGACGTCATTTGATGTGTTTTCGCGCATATTTTGCTGTCAAGTGTCTAAGAAGAATGATCACGTGGTACAAATTTGTACCACGTGACCTGAAGAAATTACACTGGGCAGTAAAATATAACTTGACAGCAAAAGATTGGCATACGGAGGCTTGGCGGCTTAATTAATAGAACAAATGGAAAGCTTTTATTTTCCCTCTAGCAAACCACTTTAATAACTTTTTTAGTGTTTACAAAGAGATTTACAACGCTGTTTTTTTCCATGTAGCTAGTTTCTCACAGTTATTTATAGTAAGTATATCAGCATTTTTTTAAAAGAATGTTTTAGATACTACTTTTAGGGCGGCTTGCACCAGAATCGCTAAACGCGTTTAACTATTAAATAGTATTTAGCGAGTTGTCAAGTCATATAAATACGTCAGATTTAAATCAATTTAGCTGTTAAACACGTTTAGTGATTCTGGTGCAAGCCGCCCCTAATCTTTGAATTGCGACGCCCACACACAGTACCGATGACAACCACGTCTCGTCACCTATTCATTTTCTACTAGCTTCCGGCCGCGACTTCGTCCGCGTCCCGTTAGATCCTGTTAATTTTCCGGGATAAAAAGTAGCCTGTGTAATCCTGTGTGTATAATCCAGGCTACGAACTATATGTATTCCAATTTTCATCCAAATCACACGAGTAGTTTTTGCGTGAAAGAGGAACAAACATTCATACATACATTTCGCGTAGGATAAAAGAATTGAGTTTGGTGCACTCGGTCTACGCAATGTTCCCATGATGAGCAATGTTGTATTATGTATGTTTTTATTCATGAGCTAAAGAACGCGTTCCTTCTTCAAACATTTCCCCTAAAATAAGTTCTTACTATTCATTCATATATAGCTAAAATTGCATTAGAGAAACCTATAATAGTAAATCTTTGGTAAAAACAAAAATAGATTAACAAATTAGTAAGTTGTGTGTAATGTAAATGTATGATGTGATGTGTGAACAAAATAACCGCTATACCTAAGTGGAGTAAGTAGGTAAATAAAGCATGTGTGAGAACCAACCGTAGCATAATTGCATCCCATGCGACGCCATACCTCCATTCAAAAGTAATCCCACCGGGTTACACGGTCACTAGTGGCGACTAATGGGGTGAGATCAGATCACTTCACATATTCGATCGTGGAACGCTACAGGGTCGGGTCCATTGTGCGAGTGTTGACGAAGTTTCCCGCGGAACGAGCGTGGGTAGCACGCGCGGACGTGGCGTCCCGTTCACACTCTGTGGGGTACTGAAGCAGCCAGCCCTCTGAAACTCGCAGACCTCGCAGCCCGGGCTACCCTTTGCCTCGCCCTCCTTGGATTTCATCTTCTCATGTTTTCACCCTTGTAACTTCAGCGTTTAATGACCGGAGCAATGTGGCAGCTTTTTAAGGACGCTCCGCGATTGAGCTTTTTGGTCCATCTATTCCAAAATCTGTTTAATGAGCTGTGGGTAAAAGAAAATTCTCTTTTAATGATATTTTTTCGTCCCGTTGCTTATAAAAATTGTTAGGGGACAACACAAGGAGTTAGCTTTAAAACTTGTATAACTGACTTTATATTTGAGATATTGCATCATACACCCATGTCGTTATAACCCTGGAAGTTATAAATAATACTAACTTAACGGCTCAGCAACAATTTTATTTATTCGACTAAAGTATACAGTTCTGCCGGTATTTTCCTTAAACCATACCATACCCAAATCATGTGTAGTTATTTCAAATTTTTACTTACATAAAGATAATTTTTTTTCTTTTTTTTTCTTACATTCGCACAACCTACAAACCCTTCGCACAGCTCAACGCCGGCTTAAAGGTAGAACTACACTGCTTACTCTGTAAATCCCTTGTATTTAAATTCTGCTATCTTCGTGATTGAATGCCATTATTCATTTACAGTGAGGACCTACTTTCAATGGCTAAAGGTAAAATTGCAATTTCACTCTAGTTTTTGTTTTTGCGCTTTTATCTGCTTTTGTATTTCCAATAAATGTTGCCGTGCTTACTCATCCACAAGTGTTTTTCGTCTGGAACAGCTAATTGGCTGCAGAGTTTCAATATTTGATTGAAATCGAAAAATAATATTTTATCTAGGTTGCGATAATAATCCTACGATTTCACAAAGAAATCCAAGTAATGTGTAATGTGAAAAACGATCAGCGATTTCGTGTTAGCTTGTCCTAAAAACTGAATAAAAACCCTTAGTTACTGAATAAGCAACTTGTAATTTATGGAAAAAATATTAAAAAATTCTTATATATTTAATTTGATTTACGCCGGCTTCAGCCAAGTAATTTCATTAAACACAATACGCCGATCTAACGAAGTGTATGACGAATATGATAATGAGGCATGTCTCGCGCTCTTTCTTATAGCTTGTATTATATACGAGTTTATGTAGGCTTGTGTAGTAAAAGTTTTCTAAGAAACATACCTACTGCCATCGCAATTCCTGTAATAGGTACAAGAAAAGAGACTCATTTGATGAATTTTACATATAACTAGCTGTAACAAAATATTAGTGACGTATCTTGTAAGTTGAATTAGACGTCCAAACTTGTGAGTTTGGACGTCTAATTCAACTTACAATGTACTAATAATGTGTTATTGCACTATGCTAATCCTTATAGCATTAATGGTTAATGTTTGCTACAAACACAAAACCACCACTCGTTGAATTAATGTCATGTGATTACATCTCTGAGTACGTAATAAAGGTTTAACTGGTAGCTTTGATAGACTGCAGAGTACAATAAGATAAGTAGTGCAAGTTTAGATGAGAAGAGCAAAGGATTTGTAAAAAAAATTGTGGGTTAGTACATACATCGCGATATATCGAGCTGCGACATTTTCACTCCCGAAAAGGTGTGACATTTTAATAACTCCCTCCGTGTGACGGTAAGTATAAAATTCTACCGAATAATACTAATCAGTTATACAGGATTTTAAAAATGTATTTAATAAAAATGCGATGAACTCTTCACAACTGCACATTTTCGCAAAAAAATAATATTTGAATAGAGCCGATGGATCAATGTATGTGACACACTGTAGTGTGTGTACATTGTAGTGCCAGGACAATGTACGGATAAAGTGGGGGTTCTGTGAATAGCCACGAAATATTCTGGGTTTGCTCTCAAAGCAATTTCCTTTTGTTCTATTGCTAAATGAAGGTTCGCTAACTGCTGACAAACTGCAAAGAGCCTCTCTAGCCTTCTTATAAGTTCTCTACATATTCTTCAGCGATTATAGAAGTTCATTCGCTAGAGAATTCGCTGATGACAGTTCTAAATAGTGACGTGAGATCTACCACATCGCTATGTAGCCAAAAAAGTTTGACGGAGTATCCAGCTAGTGCCTAGATCATCGATATCGATAATTATCGATATCGATGATCGAGAGATCAATGATTTTTCCAGAACTATTATTTGTTATTAATTAAATTTTAGCCATAAATAAATAATAAATAAATATTCATGTACATTTCACACGACGCCCTCTAGTCCCAAGCTAAGCAAAGCTTGTAATATGGGAACTAGATGCTGATAGAATACTTATATACTTTTTTTGTACATAGGTACTTATGATACATAAAAAACATAAGCTTATTTTCCTAGACGAATGAAAAATACGTACCAATAACAAAAAATAGATAGATAGATAGAAAATACTTTATTGCACACCTTAACCTAGGGACTACTATAACATAATAAACAAAACTTAACTAATTGAATAACTTAACAACTTAACTTAACTTTATTAACTTAAAAATACATACCATACAGACGAAAAATACATTTATTTAGGTAATCATTACCGGCAAACATTGTTTATTTAAATCCTATCCTACTAATATTATAAATGCGAAAGTTTAGATGTTTGGATGTTTAGATGTTTGGATGTTTGTGTTTCAATCACGTCAAAACCACTGAACCAACTTGGATGAAACTTGGCATATATATAGTTCGTAACCTGGATTTACATATAGGTTACTTTTTATCCCAAATAACTAACAGGATCTACAGGATAAAATGAACGAAAAGGATTAGCAGCGCCAATTGGCAAGAGGATTTCATTGTCATGTCATGTCACGTCAGTTTGACAGGGCGCAGTAGTACCCCTTTGGTCTAACAACTAGCGTTTGACATTCCAGTAGGTACGAGTTCGGTGTGATGAGGTGTGGTGTAATGTCAAGATTCTCAAAGAAGTATCCGCTCGGTACACGCACAGATAATATAATGTACACGTGAACTGTAGACGCGTACGAAGTCGCGGGTAACTACTAGTAATACATAAATAAGTTCATAATACCACCACAAAACTCACTAAACATGATCATGAGCAAATGTAGAAAATGAACCTTGCTTACTGGGCAGCTGTGTACGAAACTTGTAATAAATTATGCAGCTGTAGTGCTCATAAATCTAAGCAGATTGCATCCAGCTCATATTTATTGAATCGATTTGTTTTACTGTTCGAAACAGTACGAATGTAGGTACAGAAACTACATGATCATCGCTGTTTTTCCTATTGTAAATTGAGAGCACTCACACAATATAGTCGGAATTACAGCAAGAATATCCTTGTACTTGCAAGCAGTCGGGAAGATATAACAACATTTTTTTTAATTAATTTTAGAATTTTTGCAGGAAAAGCTTCCTGCTGACGCCGACTTCGGATGGGTTTGGAGAGCACTTGGTTCGAGTAACTACGGAGAGCGGGAAAAATTCACTGCTTCGCGGCATGTTGCACTGTTTATTTATTTGTTTATGTTTTAGTTCTGTGTTTTTGACGCTCTTTTCGCTCCAACGTCACTAGTATGCTAAAACAAACTTTGAATCAAGTGTGACTGCGCATAGACTTTTTGAGACTTGTCAATAAAAACCTGTCAAAAAGTCTATTTTAGCGCACAATCCAAAATCTCAATCCAAGGGTACTAATATCAAGGCGTAGCATTTCGCTACGAGATGTGCTACGCGGCTACGAGTGTACTCGACGGGCTAGAAAATAATACGATTCCGTATCCAGGTCACGAGGGTGTTCCTTTTTGATGACGAGCGACTATTTGATATCAGATATCAAGATAATAATTATAATAAAAATATATTTGTGCAAATACTTTCCAATTTTCTCAGAAGAAGGCAATTTGGATCAGTTGAGCTATCTATAAATCGTTTGCAACGGTGTGTAGATAGCTCAACTGCTTCATGTGTATTTTGTACATATTATAAATATTGTAAATACTTTATTAGTCATAATTTTCTTTGTGAATAAATATTTCATTTGCATATTATATCACTTGATATTGAAAATATCCTACTATACTTATCCGTATCGAAGGTACTACAGCAAATCAGATTGAAGGAGAATTCCCGTTGAATTCGTCGTAGATCTACTTGGCCTTTTCACTTCATGAATGTTTTATTCCCGACGATGGTCCGTGACGCTTGCCCGTGATGAAGTACCTAGATATCCACTTAAGCCTAGCGCTGTTGTTCAGTCTCTGATTAAAAATCTCCGAGTGAAAATATTTCTGCTCATTTTTAAGACAAATTGGTTTTTTCCTACATTTCTGTAAAAGTTTAAAATGAAGCAAATAAAACTTACCGTTGACACTCGAGTTTATACGTTAGTGTTCAAACACAAAGTAACATTAAAACATCCATTATTTTACTTACAACAGAGAAAGTAAAAAGGAGGATAAATCTGAAAGAAAAGGAACGCAGTTTGTTGCAACTTCGGATACTTTGATCGCACGCCGTGCAACATGGGTCAATTAAACGATAAGAAATTGATAAAGATGTATAATTGCCGAGAGTTATTACGATGAATGATGTCGTTGCGTAGTAGAAGCGAACCAACAATGCAAATCCACATACCTTTTTAATGATGCTCTGATGAACTGTTGAGCTGGGCTATACCCGGGTAAGCATAGATCCTTTTAAACACCTTTTCTTCTAAGTTTTAAAGTATTTTCTCCTTAAATTTCGATAAAAACCCAACACGTCTTTTCTTCCATCAAAACGCCATGTTGTTCTGTTTTGTGTAATACCGGTTCATTCGTTCCTTCATTCGTTCGGTATATCCACAGAGCCAGAAGATTTTCGGCCGTTGAGTGAATGGTCGGAGTGGATTTGAACGATTCAGTTGGACACTTCCACAGTATGCGAATCAAACAATAATACTCTCGGCAAACGGAAAACGAAACACCGGCCACCAAAATACACTTGATTGTATTTTCGAAAAGAATACGTAGATACTACAAAAATGTAGACAAAGATCAGTGGAGTAGTTTATGAATGAGAGTGAATGAATAAAATTGATTGAAAGGAAATAACGTTTGAATGAATGACCAATAGTGCTGTGCATCGTTTCACGAGATTGATATATCGGTTGCTCATTTAACGTTATACAGAATAGTTACTTACTAATAACGATTTGATTTGATTAATAATTTAAGTTAAGTTTGAGAACGCGAATAACGCATGACGTATGGTAGTTAACTAAAATAATTATAGGATACCTAACTAAACGAGACGATAATGGTAAGGATCAGGATTGAACGTTAAGTTAGGTTAATGTGCTGATATTTAATGATTGTTGCCATCACATTGGTCAGGTAATGGACACAATTTAGTAAGCGGTCTGACCAATGTATTCTGAGGCGTACGCACGGTAGCACTACGTACTACGCCATCTGCACTAGGATGCAATGTTATAACACGCGCCAGGGGCCATGATAAAGGGTGATAGTTCTCATTCTTTATGATGACGATGGAACCTTCTCGTAGAGGTTTGCAATGTTGTGTCCATTTTGCGCGTTGCGTGAGTGTGTGTAGGTACTCTGTTTTCCATCTTTTCCAGAACTCTTGTTGGTACCGCTGTATTAACTGCCATCGATTTAATCGGTTAATATTGACTGTAGTTACGTTTACGTCTGGAGGCGCAGTGAGAGGTTCCAAGGTCAGGAAATGACCAGGTGTCAACGCACTTATGTCATTTGGGTCAGAACTCATAGGGCACAACGGACGTGAATTGAGCATTGCTTCAATTTGGACGAATAGGGTGGTCAACTCTTCGAAAGTGAGGCATTGAGTCCCAATAATGCGGTAAAGATGCGATTTAACCACCTTTATTTGTATTTCCCATACACCTCCCCAATGTGGGCTTGAAGGAGGGTTAAAGCGGAATTCGATTTGCTCAGTTTGTGAAGCGTCTCTCATATAGGAGTCGAAAACTGTCTTTGCGCCAACAAAATTTGTGCCTCGGTCAGAATGTATAATGTTGACACGGCCACGACGTCCAATGAAACGACGAAGCGCAGCTATAAAGGCCTCTGTAGATAAGTCGGAGGCAAGCTCAAGATGAAGTGCTTTAGTCGTGAAACAGACAAAAAGACACAAATAAGCCTTTGAAATTTTCGCACCTCGATGCCGTCCAGACTTGATCGAAAATGGTCCCCCGTAATCGACGCCGACAATTGAGAATGGTTTCGCCTGGTTAACCCGAACCTTTGGCAGACCACTCATGTAGGGTTCAAGAGGAGTAGGGTTGACCCTGTAACACCGTACACATTTGGATAGACATTGGCGAATGGCTCGTTTGACAGAGAGTATCCAGAACTGCTGCGCGATTAAGCAATGCATGGTATTAACACCTGCATGACAATTCTCCAGATGTATAGCTTCAATGATCAGATAGGATAGTTTGGATTCTCGTGGGAGAAGAGCTGGGTGTTTGTGTTCGAATTCAAGCCCAGATCGAGCCAAACGTCCACCGACTCTTAGAACTCCTTGCTCGTCCATAAACGGACTAAGTTTTCGAAGCTGTCGTGGGAGAGGCAGATTTTTTATCAGACGATCAATGTCACCTTGAAAATGTTGTACTTGCACATGTTTAATGATACATGTCAAGGAAGTTTCAAGCTCAGACCTTGTCAGAAAACTACTGATTTTCCGCAATTGCTTTTCGCGGTGACGAGAATTGTTGATGAATCGAATACAGTAACCCAAAATTCGCTGAATCTTTCGAATAGATGAGAACCTTTCAAGCAATGTATCAAGTAGGTGACACTTTTCTTGGGTAACTAAAGATTGGATTCGTTCTTCGCGTTGATCTTCAGTAGTGTAATCATCAGTTTGAGAAGAGGGCCAAGAATCCGATGAAAGCTTAAGCCAAGTCGGTCCCGACCACCATAGGGAATTGTCGACAAGATCTGCAGCGTTCATACCTCTTGATGGGATATCTGCCGGGTTATCAGCAGAGCCCACATGATTCCAATGTGCTTCGGGAATAGTCGTTTGGATATGGCTCACTCGATTCGAAACAAATGTCTTCCAACGAGAAGAATGAGAATGGAGCCATGCCAAAACGACCATCGAGTCAGACCACGCGAATATATCGTTGTACACGGGTAGTGAACGATACGTTTGAATTGTGAACTGCATAAGGTCCGATAGTAGTACTGCTGCGCATAACTCGAGCCGTGGAAGTGAGATGCATTTAACGGGAGCAACCCGAGACTTTGCACAGAGCAGAGATATATGAACAATACCCTGATCGTCTTCAATACGAAGATAGACCACAGCTCCATAACCAGCTTCAGAAGCGTCTGCAAATCCATGCAGTTGAGAGTTGACGGTATTCGCAATTGAAATACATCGTGGTATTTTTAATTGTGTTAGACAAGGCAACTGGCTTAAATAGTGCTCCCAGCGAGATACGACTTCACTCGGAGGCGATGCATCCCAATCAATGCCTAAAAGCCAAAGTTTTTGAACAAGCACTTTCGCTACGAAAGTCAAGGGTGCTAGGAATCCCAATGGGTCGAAGATCCGAGCCAATTCACTTAGAATGGTACGTTTCGTACAATTCACTTTGAGTGGTGTAACTTCGAATGTGAATACGTCATGAACTGGATCCCATTTCAAACCCAAGATCTTAACATCTATGGTCTTTCCTATATCCATGGAGAGAAAATCGGTAAGGCAATGCTCTGATGGTAGATCTGCTAGCAGTTCCGGCTTGTTGCTCGCCCATTTGCGGAGTTCTAGATGGCCACGACTCAGCAACGCTATAGTTTCTTCCTTCATCTGTTGAACCTCAGATATAGTGCTACTTCCACTCACGATGTCGTCAACATAGATGTCCGATGACAGAACTTGATGTGCTAACGGAAAGTCCTGCCCTTCGTCTGCAATTAACTGGTTGATGGTGCGACATGCCAAGAATGGAGCTGACGATACCCCATACGTAACGGTGTTTAAACGGTATTCCTGAATTGGACACATTACATCTGATCGCCAGAATATTCGCTGGAAATCACGGTCGGACTCACGCACAAGGATTTGCCGATACATCTGCCGCATATCAGCGGTGAAGACTACGAAATGCACTCTAAATCTCAACAACAATGCCATGATGTTGGCCTGAAGCTTGGGTCCTGTCAGCATCCTGTCATTCAACGATGTGTTGGTGGGATCTCGTGCAGAGGCATCAAAGACCACTCGAAGCTTCGTAGTTACACTTTCAGGGCGAAGAACGCAATGATGTGGAATATAATATTTACCCTTATGAAGGTCGATTGTTGGAACACGACTCATATGTCCACTCTGCAAGTAATCTTCCATGAAAGCAACGTACTGCTCACGTAAATGAGGTCTTTTGCTAAGATTATGTTCCAAAGAATGAAATCGTCGAAAAGCTATCTCCTTTGAGCCAACAAAGGTGTATTCCTTCTCATCTTTAAATGGCAAAGCCACGATATACCGACCAGTAGTATCACGAGAAACGGTTTTAGAATAAAATTGTTCACACAAATTTTCTTCAGGAGAGAAATGAGATGATTCTGGAATATTTTCTAGCTCCCAGAATCTTTGAACCTTTTGATTGAGGAGGTCCTCTTCAGAAGATACAAAGAAACTACTGATGTTGTCACTATCACAACCCACGCTTCCCAACAGCAACCAACCAAACACTGAGTTCATTGCGGAAGGTTCATTGGAACCACCACTTACGTTTCCAGGTAGCAGAAGCGAAGAGAAGACTTCGGCACCCAAGAGGATGTCTATTGGACCTGGTTCATAACAATTGGGATCAGCGAGTGTTAAATGTTGTAAATGACGCCACGATATTGGGTTCAAACGTGTACATGGCATGTCTCCACATATATTAGGCAAGGACAACGCGTCAATGTAAACAAACGTTTTGCCATTGTAACCAACCTCCAACTTCACCGAGCCTGAAACTGAAGCCTTGGATTGACCGAGGCCACGAATTTTTCTCGTTGTTTGTGTCCGATGGAGTCCTAAACGTTCAACGGCACGATCTGTAATGAAGTGAGCCTGACTCCCGGAATCGATGAGCGCTCGGAATGATTGGAATTTACCTGTTGAATCACGAATGTCGATTTGAGCTGTTGACAGAAGAACCGTGCCACTCTCTCCTAAATTTGCGAGCACGCTATCCACTTGAGTGGACGTATTTGGATTAGCAATCTCAGGCTTAGTTGAATCTTCCTCAGTTAATATTTGTCGGTGAAGAAGCGTGTGATGCCTTTGACCACAATCACGACACCTGAAAATTGATTTACAATCCCGAAGACTGTGCGATGGCCGTAAACAATTAAAACACCAACGGTGTGACATCGCGTAATCAATTCTCTCACCAGTTGTTTTCTTTAGGAATTCCTCGCATTGGGACACCGCGTGTGGCTGGTCACAGAATGAACACTTAGGAGTTAACACGGCGGTAACCAATGGCACAGAACTCCTTTTTTCCTGAGACGTTTTTTGAACAGATTCTGTAGTGCCTTTTCCCGCATCGTTCTTAGTGACAACGAATGCAGATGCCTTCTTAGGGGCGTTGGACGTAACCGTATTCGACGAGTCACGAGACGCGGCAGTACGATCGTGAGATGCGAAATGAATATCTCTCACGAGAGCCTCGCACTTAGAGTGTAAGAACTCTTTGAGATCATCGTAACGAGGTAACTCAACAGACGGATGTGATTGTTCATATTCGTATCTAGTTTTTGAGTCTAGTTTCGACAGAAGAAGATAGCAAAGGACAAAATCCCAATGCTCGGTGGGAAGCCCCACTCCCTTAAGAATCGTGAGGTTTTCATGAAACATGTCCAGCACTCGACGGAAATCATGTGGCGAATTAGGTTTGAGAGTGACAGTGAGCATTTCCTTCCAGCATGTGAATGACAAGTCACGCTTATCTCGATAGCGAGCGACAAGAGTTTTGAATGCTTCTTGATAGAATGAACCCTGCACGGGAAAGGTTTTTACTAATCCCAACGCGTCACCAGTCAAGCTCGATATTAGATAATGCATACGTTCTGTGTCCGTTAAGTCACCATTGCTATGAATAAGTGAGCTGAACACATCGAAAAACTCAGGCCAAGTCTTGATATTGCCGGAAAATGTAGGAATTTTGATTTTCGGAAGCTTCACCTTCAACGCTGACTGGTTAGAGGTTGATTGGAAGGAATCATTGTGTTGATTACCTCCATGCACTGTGAGCGCGCGATGAATAGCAATAACCTCAAAAAAAACTTCGTCAAAGGTAGCCCTGAGTGCATCCTCACTTATCTCCGACGAATCGTCATCGATGATGGACAAAATATCCTCATGAGCTTCCTCGAACTTACCATGTAATTTATGTACCTCCGTAAAGTGTGCCAAGAAGTTATTTAATAAAGAGGCATCTACTTGCGCCTTTTTTGCCACTTCTAAAGTTTTCTTCAAGCGATTCAGAGCCAAAGTACGTTTGCGTTTCAAAACTGGTAGATCCGTAACTCCCAAAGTAGATATTTCCACTGAACCGGCTCTTGCCTTCTTAGCAGAACTACGCCTTCGATTCAATTTATAAGACATGGTTTATTTTGAGAAAATAACGGTTATTGAGAACGATATTAATACCGTTATTTTATATGTCCACACCTTACCCACCCCTATGATAAACAGGTGAACGGATGAATGAGTGAATGAGAAATAAATGAACCAATGGGCATGAGCCGTGACGCAGTGCTGTGGAAAGGAAATACCTACCTACCTTCTTTCAGATAGATACGATGATGTTTTCAAAGAAATAACGAATGAAACATTTATTATATTTCGTACAAAATGATCTCACGAAATGATACAGTTTAACGATTTAGCAGAAGTATAGGTCATTCAAAAACGCAAGTTACCTTTCTCAGAAGAAAATTAAAAGATGAAATTGCTAATTTACGGTTATTCGTGGAACGATGAGATTATTAATTATTAACAAATAACGCTAGATGTTAGAGAAATTAATGATATCAGATAGATAGGTACGTGATTGTTGGATCGAAACGATAGTTTAGTATCGATAAATGGACGATCATGACACGTCAATGACATGAGATCTCGTCGGGGCCTCCAAAAAATGTTGCAACTTCGGATACTTTGATCGCACGCCGTGCAACATGGGTCAATTAAACGATAAGAAATTGATAAAGATGTATAATTGCCGAGAGTTATTACGATGAATGATGTCGTTGCGTAGTAGAAGCGAACCAACAATGCAAATCCACATACCTTTTTAATGATGCTCTGATGAACTGTTGAGCTGGGCTATACCCGGGTAAGCATAGATCCTTTTAAACACCTTTTCTTCTAAGTTTTAAAGTATTTTCTCCTTAAATTTCGATAAAAACCCAACACGTCTTTTCTTCCATCAAAACGCCATGTTGTTCTGTTTTGTGTAATACCGGTTCATTCGTTCCTTCATTCGTTCGGTATATCCACAGAGCCAGAAGATTTTCGGCCGTTGAGTGAATGGTCGGAGTGGATTTGAACGATTCAGTTGGACACTTCCACAGTATGCGAATCAAACAATAATACTCTCGGCAAACGGAAAACGAAACACAGTTTTTACGTGTTAGAACATACATATACCTACATATTCTTTATGCGTGGTTAATGAGCTTTTTTACTTTCCGCAGTAAAAGTTTAAAAATGGACCAATACCTATCCTTAGTTTTTCAGAATTGTAAGGATTTTGGTATATTAATTTTGACAACTAAAACTACTCAATGCACGATTTCGAGGTCGAGTCGAGGCGATGATTATTCGAGGTATCAACTAAGAATACCTATAGGCAATGAAACCGATAGTTGCACATTTTCATAAATCGACATTGATATCTGCATTTAGCCAGAACATCCCCCACGCATAATGGACCAACTTTTGAGCCTAAATGCGGAAACGGGAGTCTTATCAATATCGATATCTGCATTTACGACCGTCATTTCACTTATTTAGTAAATGCGGTTTTACAGTGATTATGACTGGGCAATAGTGGGCACTGGGTAGTGTGTCAACAAGATTATGATTCTATCAACTATTTGGCACCGCTTTTGAGTACGCTTGCCTACATGGAGAGTAATTACATTAGCTACGAATAGATTTACTTTTACAATAATATTGTCAGGAAGCACAAATAGCTCCTTTTAGTTTAAGAGTCTTCAAACTGACTCGTATATTTTTGCTACGCTTTCCACTCAATGTGCTAGTTTCGTTCAACATAATTTAGGTTTGCCGCTTTCACACAATCTAGTTCCATCAATATAGTGAAGCTGTGGCTTTAATAGAATGCAGCTAGATTTTCATTCTCTCCGAGAATTCCGGTGGGATTCTGGGACGGATCTACAACTATGTGGAGCAGTTCATTGTATTACCGTCTTTGCGCTACGACTTCGTCATATTTACCCGCAACCTTCGAACAAGCCACATTGAAATCCTTTGTGTTCTGTAGAATAAAATCCAATAAAGGAACTCAAATATGCCAAATAAATAAACGGTTACTTTTGTGTCGCTCACAGGCAAAGATCAAAAGGTCGCCTCACCGTTAAAATACAAAGCTTCTACGAATCTTTGCCATTATTGCGTTCCAAAAATAATGTTAAAGAAGCACGTTAGAAAAATATAATTTAGCATCGAATTTACTGGCTGGCACATCGCCAAATCGTAAAGCTCCCCGAATCTAAAGTGAAGATTTCCAAATTGTGGCACAAAGTAGCATAGGTGAATACATAAACTACCATTTTGTATCAAATATTTTAAAGCTTACATTGATAACCCATGGTACATAAAGGTAAAAACAGGCCAATCGGCCAAGTTATTAGTGAACTTACACGTCTTTCTACAATAGCTAGGTACTTAGTATTTTATTTGATAGCATGACTTGCCTTCACAATAGATTCAGAATTTTTCCTGCTTTTCAATATATTCGTACCTCTCAATAAACCTTCGTAAGATCCTTGACCCATGCGCATTTGACAAGGGTCGATCTATGTTTTTTTTTGCGTTTTTACACATAATAAACCATCCTAAATTGGTCAAGCGTATGGCTTTTTCTATAAAGCGGCAGTCATACAAAGAACTAATGGCGGTTTCTGCAGCTTGAAAAATAGTTTTATCACCAAGATGTTCGTAAATTGAAATATTACCGCCGTCGGTCAGCTGTTTTTCAGCTTCAGCTCACAATCCGTAGTGGAAGAAACCTTCTGTCATCATGCAGGAGTACTTTTATTGGACCCTCTGTCTTTTTTCGAAACGTAAGTATCTTAATCCTTATTGAAACTTTCACAGAAGCTTTAAAAAAAGGCTAAATAAAGGCGTGAAAATGAAATAAAAGTAAAGTTGTTTATTCAGAGTTAGATGGAGCGTAAATAGATATCAGGCACTTATTTCGTCAGCTTCGACAATACAAGCTACGAGCTAAACACAACGTAAGAAACCGAATTGAATTGAACTTGATGGTGTCGAATGCCTAATAACATACACGTAGGTACACTAGCGTATATTATTATGTTGACAAATTCAGGAATACCGGTCTGCTGCAGGCTGTGGTCGAGAATTGCGGCCATGCGTACTAGGCTGCCATGTTCATTGTTCACGGCCGAACCCTTACCGCAGAATATCTGATGTCCTACGTACATTAGGTATTCTGTGGTCTTACTAAGATTTCAAACTGTCATAAAATGATTTGAAGGCTTCATAATCTTCAACCAGCTAACTGCCACGTTCATGAAAACTGTTACATTTCAGTACCGCACTTACTTATTCACTGTGAAGCGTGTTTCAGTTAGATATGTATCAATCAAGAATAGATAAACTTGCAAAAGCGTTTAATAAAACTTGAAAGTTCACCTTTTTAGATAGGGACACACGAAAAAAAAAATTAAAAAAAAATCTATTCAATTTGAGGGTCTGGGTTGTATTTTGTTAGTTTGTTTAAGTGAAAACCCTCAGGTGCCCCAGGTTTGGCCCTCAGCAAACGTATGGAATACCAGGAACAACAGTAGATAGCATTACTGGCGGCATAACTAATTTATTGATTGAAACGCTTTGAGCTCGATCGGCACAATAGGCTTCCATCCTTCATTGTTCGACTCCATTTGCAAATACTTTGTCTATTGTCTGACTGTGCTGTGGAAAATTATGTACAGGATTAAACTGCATTAACGTAGCCCACATATAAATGTGAACTCATTTTACCTCCGACGTAAAAATAAAGGCATTGCTAAAGTACATAATTTCGCTACACAAACCGCAGTAACATTGTTTGCTTTGTGATGAAATGTTACATTAAAACAACAGTTCTATTCCAATGTATTCAGATAGGTTTGAATATGAAACTCCTTTGCATAAATGTAAGACGAGTAGGTGGATACACTACATTAGTAGTCTGTGTTTCAGTAGCTGCATAAACATGAGAGTTTTAGGTCTGAGTGGGTATTCCAATGTCAGTTGAACTGCAAAGTTTTAAATCATGGTCAGTTCATACTAACTCATAGTTATTCTATGACTAAATAGTGACATTATGATGTCATTTAATTTGTTTTCGCGCATATTTTGCTGTCAAGTGTCTAAAAAGAATGATCACGTGGTATAATTTTGTACCACGTGATCACGTACCACCTGAAGAAATTACACTGGGCAGTAAAATATAACTTGACAGCAAAAGATTGGAATACGGGGGCTGAACCTAAATTAATCAGTGGTATTCCTGTGCCAGGAGAATGCACACTTCACAAGCAGGGCTGTAATTAGGAACCGTAAAAAACCTAGTAATTAATTTACTGGTCTTGCTAGGTAGGTACAGTACGCACAACGGATTTTTATGCCTTTGAAATTAGGTGCAACAAACGATTACGCATGTACTGTTGTACGGAAAAATTAGCTTACCTCTTGCCTCCAATTACCAATAATTTAATTTCCAATAATTTATCACTCTTCTGAGCCTTTTCTATATGAAGATGATCAAACAATTTATCTGGCTGATTTTCAATCAAACCTTTTTCTGTGATTTCTGTCTGTAAGTTTTACAAAAACAGTCCTTTATACTTTCTACAAAGTCTTTTCTCAAGAATTTTATACAAGGGCACCAACTAGACGCCCGTTCGTCCTCATTAGAGGGGATTGTATTGAGGCCATTGACGTCACTGTGGAAATAGAATGCCTATTTGAATTACAATAATTTGAACGGAACATGCCAGTTATGGTAAACACATTATCTACGTACACGTCTTGGGTTTGGTATCTTGAATAATGTCTAAACTAATTTCAAATTCCTCTCATAACATACCCCTTTAGCATTTATAGCTTTAGCATATCTACTAAAACATAATTTATGGTTTATAAAATCTACACCTAAAGAAGACCCCACCATAAAGAGAAAATGGGGCTCTCTGTATTTTACAGTGATATGTTCTTAAAATATCTTAAGTATCTCGAGTTTAATCCAGTATGTATTGTTTGCTTGGTAGGAAATTAAACGGTTTTGTGATTACCAAAAAAAAAATAAACACTAGGAACCAGACCGTAGTTGCTTGTCCGTTCTTCTAGGTTCTGGTCGCGTGGAACTGGCACTTAGAATCACGACGATTCTAAATAATCCTAGTGATTTTATTGATTAAAAGGTTTTTGACTTAGACTTGTTTTATACTACTTATTAATCGACTACATTGAGAGCCTGCGCACAAGCTACTTAGTTGCCCAGATTTTTTTTGTCATTTCTATCGGCTGTTGCATGCAGAGCGCGCATTTTTATACTAATCATACAAAGGTTTGTAAGATCTAAAAAAATTCCAATTCGCAAACTGTTTTAATACAGTGTTTACACAGTCGTAACTCACTTCTTAAGTACGCCTATTACCACATGTAAATTTTAGCTTACTCCGGGGCCTGGTTTGTTTACTTAACCACATTCGAGGAAAAGTTTAATCGCCGATAAAACACAATGAAAACGCTCATGATAATATCTTTATTAATATACAATTTCAACGTAGTAGATGAAAGTTCATCTAACAGGGAAACTTTTATGTACGTTGGACAACTTTATTAAGTACATGCTGTCAAAATTTGGCTAACTTTAGGCCACTTTGCCTGTTTCAATTTCGAAATTATTACAACTAGCTTTTTGCCTCAAAGTTTCAAAGCCTGTAAGTCCAGCTCAACCCTCGTCTGGTTCGTTTTTGTCATGGTAATCTCACAAACCTATCGCGTTTTCGGCCTCTACAACGAAAAATACCAGGTGCTTTATATCTCGACACGTACTGCAATGGCATTTTTTTGAAGCTCATTTATCTTACATAAAAAAATAAAAGTGATTCCACGACCACCACGTCATGATAAATTATACAGCGCAAAATGTTCATTTCTTTCGTTCTCGACATTATCGTCCTGAATCTTTGTTCCACAATAGTTCGGTTTCGACCAAGACAAAGAAAATCGGCCAAGTGTGAGTCGAAATTAGCACATGACTTTAGCCATAGGATTCCACCCAGTAGGATATCTATTTATCTATCTAAGGACCGGAACCCTAACAGGCACCCTAATAATGTATTAAAACGCAGTGATTCTGTCTGCGAGCAAATAATTTCAATCCACTTAGGCTAAGTCTTTTGTTGCAGAATTCTTTGTCACATGACGAATGCCCTATTCCGATTAAACAACATGTCAACTCAACGGCATGCGGAAACTGCGAGCTACGAACTCGCTACGAGCGTAGTATTCCGCTACGGGGTGCTACGCCGTAGCTTTGCAACGATACAGCCACCACCGGATAGGTAATCTCACGCCTGCGTGCTCGGTTTGAGGTTATTCAGATCATAAAATACAGGGAAATATCGTCAGCTCTCTGGTTCTTGCTAAAAACGGTTTTGTTTTAAAATAAAACCCATCGGAGAGCCATAACAATATTAAAAGAGATATGTTGTACGTAGTAGATGGAATGCTCCTAGTTACACATGATTTTAAATAAAGTCCTCTCAATATAGTCGGTTTTATAGAGAAAACGCGTGGCCAATTATTTTCATCTTGATATTTTTCAACCGAATAGAAAAATCCATAGCCTTATGATCCGATTCAAACCCACGCACGACCTACGATTATTGACATAAAAAATCGGCATCAATAATCGTTCAGTTGTATTGCACACAAAACAAGACATAAGTAAACAAAACAAAGACAAAAATAGAGGATATGGTAACGACCGAACCCAATATTCGACCCTGGGAGGTTAGATAGCGATCTGCGACAAAGCCATACATTGTTTGAGAAAATAATTAATGTAGCTATGATAGTACCAGAGTTGAGAAAGGCAAGACCAGAGTTAGGTTGGGAATTGCTATAAGGCAAGCTTAACTCTAACAATTTCTTCTAGAAAACTTTTGAGGCTCAGAGTCAAAGTCAAAATCCTATAAACTTACAAGGATCATTAGTTCTTTATTTTTATTATCAATACATTTTTTTTATTTAATGTAGACATTAATATCATAACAGACAGCCAAGGCGATAACACTATTACATTTTAAAATAAAAAGATAAGAACTACAAGTACAATAATTATAAAATACTTATGTAACGTATGTGATACATTAGCCAGGAAACGTATAAGGTCCGACTTATCATTGTCGGAGAGCCGTCGTGGTCACGGAAGGCTATCAAAGCTTTTATTAGGGTCCGATATATTGCGAGCCTTGATGGCACACGGGCGGAGACAAATGGTCACCCTACGTGATAGACCTTCTGACATTTCAGATTTATCTGCTCTTATCCATTTAGGCGCTTGGTTGGAGTATATCGCGAGAGAGATTTCACTGGGCTGGGCCCTTTCTAGCTCACACAACAACGGAACATTAATTCACTCATTTACCTACTCGTATCTGCAAAGTTGAACTGCAAAGTTTTATAAGCTCTATACTATTGGAGATGCGAAATTCTAAATATTTACCGTACATTTACTTCTCTTCCGTACATTTAATTCACCGGCGATGGGTCTCCAACCCTTATGAAATACTAACTGCTTACTCCAAAACGTATCATGTCTTTTTTATAGATTTTCATATAGTTTTGAGAGGAGTCCAGGTTTTAGTTCGTTTAAGGAGATGTTATTAATTCTGATCAGCGTAAAATGAGCCACGGCTGCACGCTGTAACCAACTTCAGTATGTACATATTCTATTACGTCTGGTGTACGTTATTATGTACACACGCCCGTGTACACACTTGTATACGCTGAGCTAAATATTGTTTGAAGAGTAAGCTATCAATTTGAAATATCAACAAGTGGTAATTTGTAGATAGTAAGCGTAATTTAAAAAAATAGTATAATCCGAATTGTTTTCTCATAAACTACTACAATTTGGTTATAATCGGTACCCTTGTCAGTCGAGAACTAAAAAGGTATAAGGTACCAGAGTGCCTAATCGATTACTAATGATTGATGAGTCTGTAACGCGATAGGCGTCTCCACTAAGCACACAATCTACAAATAGATAGGTAAACATCTATATACATCAGCTTCTATCAGCCAGTTCTGCTGTAATATACAGCTTGGCATTAATCTCATGTGTCCGACCCATTTGATCACTTGCACTAATTAGAGACAGTTTAACTGTGTTTGTCATTAATTAATTAGTCACAGATGTCGCAAACATCGAGCTCAGAAGTGCGATTTCAATCCTACATCTCAATTTGAATACTCGAATAGTGATAAGACCGTCCATTGGTACCAATAAATAATTATATTATTCTGTTAAGGCGACTGGTTCCGTTACACAATTTCTCGCTCGAAAATTCCAACATTTTTGAAGATATGAAATCACTGAATACAAAATCGCAAAGCTCTAGCCTAGATAATAACAATGCAAAGGTTCAGCAAGTACGAGTAGCTATATCATTTTGTTTGACGTTAGAGCAAAATTTTAAAAACATTAGACATGTTACCTTCGTGCCTAGTGGGGGCACTATTGTCAGTGGGTTTAGCTAGTACGTCCCAGATTGCAAATATTCCAAAGCGAAGCCGTTTGCTTTCACGTTCTGCAATTCTGCACCCCAAAGGAAGTTTGGAATCAAAGATAAATCAGACTGCAGGCAGAGGCTGTGACTTTGTGACTAGGTGACGTACTCAAACTACACGCCTACTTTGTGCTACTACCTAACTTTGAAATGCAAGAAGTAAGTGTGCTACTCACTAACTAGTGAGCTTTACCTATATTTGAGAAACTTATCCCTCGCATACTGTACCCATAAAAAGCAGTTTATACCTAAATACGGGCTAACCAGTAATGAGATACTAATAGTGTTATAATGCTTCTTGAGGCGATAAAACGCCCGTAACAATTTAACGGTTATAGAAAACTCTGGTATTAAAATATTATGATAGATTTTTTGATTCAGTAGCGTTAAATGTATATTTTATATAAGTTATATGAATAAGTCATAAACATTTTGTTTACGATGTCGCAAAATATCGCACGGGGCGTTAAAATAACGAAGGTAACATCCGAAGCCGGCGGAAGCATTTTGCTACCATCATAAAGACTTTTACAGGTTTTATCAGTGATGGTAAAGATTATATATTTCTATGAAATAACATAGAGAATTAACAACAAACAAAAATGTTATAGTAAAAAGACATGTTAGCTTTGCTTAGTTAGGGACTAGAGGGCGTTGTGTGTAAAGTCCATGAATATTTATTTATGTTATCCTTGAATAAATAAATTAACTTTGTCACTCGGCAAATGAGTTCTAAGCTTGGACATTTACATTTTTTAATTAGTTTAGCTAAGTGTTATTCCGATTCAACACTGTTTTGTGTTTGGAAAACTCCGAAAAGCAATTATTTAACTTTCAAGAGAAAAACAATAAACCGAAAGACGACGAATTTAAATTCAATTTTAACGAAGTAATTTTGATTTCAAGTATTCGAGGTAGGTTAATTAAAATGTAACTGTTACTAATAATTGATTTTATAGATGAAAGGTTTAATGGGTTTCAGGAATTACTTCCGAGTCACTTTACCAAGTAATTGTTTCGTGTCGAGAGTAGAGAGCGTAGCTTCAGGCAGAGTCATTTACAGATAGAGTTATGGGGCTCCAAGAGCACTTACAAATATCTGCTTTAACTATGTACTATCTATGCCGTGCCTCAACTCTAAAAACGCCACTTCGAAATAGATTAACTAACTTTAATGATTAAACATATTTAACATCTTTTTAGTGTTCCGGTCCAGTTTTAGAAAAATGGAACACTTATTTTCTCTGGATTGAACACAAAACATTAGTAACAGTAGTGTTTTTCGCTTGCCGTCTTCTGTTTGGCTGGCGATTAATATTGTAATCGTAACATCCATAAGAATGAACAAGCTGAACTGCAAAGACAGTAGAAAGAATGTAAGCTGGGGCTCATGAGATTAAGGTTTAGATATCCGGATTCAAATCCTGGCTACGGCCCCGGCTTCAGGTTTGGCGCGTGGCCAGCAAAGTGTCACGTCGCTCTACAGGTGATCGGCCGGATTAATCTGTTTAGCCAGACCGTTATTTGCAACGACATTGATATTATTATGTAAAACAGATTTAAATTGATAGGCGAACGACCTCCGAACTCGACGAGGCTTATCTAAATACCAACCAGTTGTTTTGCTTGAAAATTAACAAAGCGAAATCATAATATAGATTCTAGAACATTAACTCCTGTATAGTAAGCACCAACAATAGCTAATTTTAATTCCTGGAAAGTAAAGTGCCTTTAAACGATATCCGGTGAGACTAAATGCGAGCTTTGTAAAGTTGGAAACTAAGAAACTGTTTGTTTCAACTGTTGGCTACTCGCCAACAAACTTGCACAGATTCCTGCAAATTGCACCTCGCTACAAAGTTGATTTAATACCGTCACTCTACCTAACAAGTAGAGTTTTATATTAACTTTTTTCTAGAAAGCGAACTTATTAAAAATATAGTGAAAATTGAAGAATACAAGACTTTTAAAATGTTCTCTGTAAGATTCAAATAGAGTAGACGGTCAAAGCGGTTAAACACATCGTGGAGTGTACCTTCAATGTTTTACAATTTATTTATCGTCCGTATAGGTAACATAAAGCCAGACTACGAGGTTGGCTCGGCAAGAGAATCGCATACGTGTTTAACTAGGTTGGCTCGGCAAGAGAATCTCAAAACTTGAGGCAGGTGTGACCTTGTTTACTCCGAAAAGGTCATAGAGCCTCATAACTTCGCGATAGTTTCGGCATCAAAGCAACTGGAGCAACTATTCATGGTAACCAGTGTTTGTACGATGTGAATATAGGCCGTTGGAAGCGTAGTGGACCGAGCTAGATACACTACACGTACGCATGAATGGTTCAGCTATTTTACGTGTCTGCGTCTATTTTAGTAGGTTAACTTGTAGTTGGCAAGTTACTACCTAAGGGCGGCTTGCACCAGAATCGCTAAATAGTATTTAGCGAGTTGTAAAGTCATACAAATACGTCAGATTTAAATCGATTTAGCTGTTAAATACGTTTAGTGATTCTGGTGCAAGACGCCCTTAGTGTCATTTCATGTGTCAAAATGTACTGAAAACAACATGCCGATATATACCTACCAGGCAGTTTGAACTCCTCTAGGCTTTGAGTACCGAAAAAAGGGGGTTTTACGGTGACTGAGAATCAGTCGTGAACTCATGGCGTGAGATTTTCTTTTGTTTAGATTTATGAATTAAGTAGCTACTCATCATATTCGTATCATCATATTCTTGCCATATTATTTGGAGTTGGTATGACTAAAAAAATATGCTTGCGTACTACCAACGCAACCTCAAAATACTACGCCACAGACCTACATTACGATGGCAGTGTCAACATGGAGACGATGTTTTATGACAACTTTTATTCGAACCCATCTCGCTGTTGGAGTTATGGCTTTTTACAAATTGTGAGTCATAAATCAGATTTCACAGTAAAATGGTTTTATGTAAAAGTCTGTTTCGATTATCATATCAAAAGTCAAAACTGGTTTATTTTACTGTTTTATTCTATTTTAGTTTTATTCTAGAATATTTTAGAAAAATTACTTTTAAAAACGATGAGATTTGTCAACTAGTTTACTTCTTCTCATTTTATTATACTAATATGAAAATTTTATAAGATTTTTCCCTAAGCTTTTCCTACCAAAGCCAAGCTCACCTCACAGAATAATCGAGGTATAACCACGTTCGGTCATCGACGTCAAACCCGTAATGTGGCGAAATTCTTTTTGACACTGTTGGCAGTAGGCTTTTAGCAGAAAGTACTAAGTAAGTACTTGGACGATTAAACTAGTGTAAACACAGAGGCCTCAATACGAATAAGGGCGTCATGCACCAGAATCACTAAACGTATTTAACAGCTAAATCGATTTAAATCTGACGTATTTGTATGACTTGACAACTCGCTAAATACTATTTAAGAGTTAAACGCGTTTAGCGATTCTGGTGCAAGCCGCCCTTAATGTGACAATCGTAACCATATTGTAACGCTATAGTATGCGAGATACGCTGGGCGGCGACGCTACATGCGCAATAAGACTTAGGTTTACGTCACGCGGCGACTGTCAGATTTCTTCGTGAAAGTGTTTTATATTTGTTATGTGTGCTGTTAGCATAAAAATAAAATAAAGTGAAATTATCAATCATGATTATATCCTAACATCTGAGTGAATTTTCTCCTCCAAAAGCTAAATTAGGATCGGATATAAGTGGGCGAAGTGACGCGCAGCACTTCAGCTAGACTCTTGACCGCTTTTCTCTCAAGAATTCAAGAACCTATTATGAACACTTAGCGCTCAAATCGTCGGAAAAGAAATGCAGCCAAGCATTATAGTAAATGGCCCTGCTTAGTTACCTATTTATTTCATTTTTTGCTTGCTAAATACATTCAATCTCAATCAATCAACCGAGTATATAGATCTAGGTTCGTATACTGTTGGATAAGAAAAAAAGGAAAGAAAAATATCAGAAATTGAATTGATAACTTGATGTAATGAACAAGATGTGACAAACATTACTATAACCTTTCGAAGGATATAGTTTGCGAGTTGCTTCAGATAGGTAATAAAAAACATCATCGCATCGTCACTTACCATCAGGTGAGATTGCGGTCAAACGTTTGTCTATAATGTATAATAAAAAAAAAGTTTTTTGATCAAACTAGGCTGAAAAGTATTTAATGTTATATTGCCACTGGTGTGCCATCTTACAGTCTCAAGTGGATGATTCGTATCAAATATCGTTAAGTAAGTACTAGAAACGAAAACTTGTCTGCTTATATTTTCTCGCATAAAAGGACTTTGCCACTACTTAATTCACTTTACTGTAAAACTAAATCCTCTACTCCACAGAAATGTCCCCCAACAATCATGGAACAAACTAGTGAAGACTTTAAAAACTATGGTAGGAAAAGCTAGTTCATTTGATCAATATTATGGCAGTCTTGAACTGAAATCCCAGGCTCAACTCCCTAAGTAGCTGACAGACTCAATTTGTTTTATTTAAAGGGACAGTCGACCTCGAGCGGGAAATAAAATTTTTGTATCCCAAGATGTTTTCACGTTTTGTCAACATTTCTGTCGATTGTTTGCTTTCAATTTGAGTCTCTTCGTCACGAATTTCGTTTGAAACAGTTAATTTGACTCGGGTCTTGTTTATTCGTTCATTTTTAGGTAAGATTGTATAAGGAACATTTCTCGTTTTATTTATTTCGGTTTTATTTCGCTAAAAACCTTTGTGGACTAAGTAGCAGTTGACTAACGGAAGAGGTAAAAGGTACTAATACTGAATGATCTGCAAATATTTTATCCCGGTTCGAATTCGGGTTGGTACAACGACGGGTTTCATAGTTACCCATCTTATTTACTCGTAGGTCCGTGCAGTGCCCATGTCACAGAGGTTAGAAGTGTGTTTATTCCTCCAAGGGCTAGAACAACAACAATGCTCAAATTTCTTTAATAGATTTTTAGACACATCTCAGTAAAAAACTGTCAGCACTGTTACCGAATAAGGGCCTTGGGACTTGGGAGTCTGAATGATGTAAGTAAAATTGGTTGGTTCTAGAAACTTCGTAAGTATTTGAAAATTAATCAAGTATTTAACTTGATTGCTGAAGTAGATTTAGATATAGGTAGAAGACTACAAAGTCATACCAAAATTTTGCTTCACAGAATTCTCCAAAGCTTCCTTTCAACATTCATCCATAAAGTCTTTTAAGTAAATTACACAAGTTGCCGAAATAGAAGGCGTAAAATAAATTACAATTTCATTACTTTAGCGCGGCGACTGATTTCGCTCGTTTCAGCGAAATGGTTGCGCACAAACTTAACAAGCGACGATGAACTATATAATAGACACTCATAATTTTTTGTTATCACTAAAGCATAATATAGTTACTTAGCTATGTAAATGTATGGTAAAAAATATAGAACATATCTACTTTCTATTTGCCCAACATCTTTTCAGCAACGTTTTTATGTAAAACAATAATAAAATAAACGGATTTAATTTAGATTGTTTTTGAGAATATACCTAATTAGCCTAGAATTCTAGATTAATAAATTTTTGTTCTATTATGTAAACGAGACATAATAGAACAAAAATTAATAGATCCGAAATAATAATAGATGTGTGATAGACACACATCCGAAGTGAGTTATTCTGGTTCTGGCGGTGTTTCTATAACTAAATATTTAAAGTGCTTCTTAGCCTGTTGCTGGACGTATACCAAAAACTAAAATGCTTGGTTTGAAACAATGTTTTACACTTTTTAGACGTATATAAAGCTGGTGATAGGCGAGCCTTAAAAAATCATATATACACGCACTCTCCCTGATTAAAACACAACGAGCCTTTGTTCTAAAGCTAGATCAGCTCCCACAGGATTCGTACCGCTCACCACCATACGTTTATCAGTGTAAAACATGAATAAACACTTAAAGTATTTTGTTTTGAACTCACTTTTGAAGCTAGTTTAAAAGTTTTTGTTTGGCAAACTCGTTAAACGGTCAAAACACACCCATACGAAGTTGGCTTCAAAGTTTGCCGTATGAACACACAGGTAAACTTGTCAGATGCAAACATTCGGTTCGGAGGTATAGACCAGGGATCGGCAACCTGCGGCTCGCGAGCCACATGCGGCTTTGGATGTGAAGCTGCGGCTCTTTAGTTCCATACGCAAATATTATTTGTTTATAAAAAAAAACATTTAAAAATCGTTCTGAATCGATTAACAGGATTAGGCACCATTTTATCTCTCAGCCACTTGTACTCGCTTTTCAGCGCACCTATTACCGTATTATTTATTATTGGCAAGAAAAATTTTTGTGGCTCTTTAAAAACTTTGAAATTTTTTTAATTGTAATTTTTGACTCTTCCGACTCAAAAGGTTGCCTTGGTATAGACTATTCAGTTAGTAGAACGAACTCGGATTGCGGTTATCAAACTTGTATGGTTCCGTGAACCTTTCACGTGTGATGCAAGCCTTGGAAACTTGCGAAAGTCTGCGCTAAACTTTTGACAGTTCTAATTTCATACCCAACTTTGCATGATGCACTTCGCGGCGTAAATGTTCATGGCTAAGTGCTTTCTAGAGAGTGTGGTATGCCGCACTCTCTAGAAAGCACTACTATGACTATGGTCAATGATTGTTCATAGACTTTTTACGAATTTGTTTAAGAAATATTGAGATTTTAATTAAGTTATTTTATTTGAGGTACATAGATAAGGTAAGGAATTTCTGGTTTGAGCATTATGTTTAAGAGAGAACTAAAAGCTTTGCGTGGTTTCCAACAAATAATAAATGAAAATAGCTTCTAAGGCGACCATAAACAGGAAACACTTCTCTGTTCTGTGGGAAACACCATCATAAAAAATAAAAGCTATACTTAGCTTTTAGCTTCCTACGCGCTTGTGGTCATTTTAAAGCATTCTTTAATTAGTTTTATTGAACGGAAACCGTTTTAAGGCCATTTGGTAGAGCTTTATTGTATTTCCATTGGTTAGATGTTAGCGAAGAAAAAAAACAACGGTCGTCTAATCTAAAACAAAATGTGAAAGAAATACGATAAAGGAGCGATCGGTTTTATCAATGATTTTTATGATTTGTTGCACTGCACCTAATTTCAGAGGGCTAAAGATCCGTTGTGCGTACTATAGGTGTGCAAGTATATACGGGTACCTAAGTACAGAACGAGAAAAAAAGGGAAAGACGCATTGATAACGATTCAACGATTTTTCTTTACTGATGACATCCATAAACGAATACAACACTTTTACGGCGCTATATATTTTGTAACATTGCGCTTCTGGTTTCATATGAGATATACGAGACCGTAATCTATAAAGAAGTTTAACATTGTATTTACTTCTTAATAAAATAAATCTACCTGACTGCTCCGAAGTTTCAAAGAAACTCTGTCGAAAACATATTAAAACAATGATAATAATTATTGTTATGTTGTTTAAAATATAATCAATCTCAGGAGGGAGAACGCGGAAAAGTTGCAATTTTATCAACGTCTGCCTCGCGTTAATTCCTAATTTAAGTATCTTAAAATCTGATATTACCTAGAGAGATAAGGTCTTTCTCCGGATGAGTACCTAATAATAGATAAGAAAAGAAGAATTACGAAGGTAAAACGTGATAAACAAAAAAAATACAGATACGTAGACGTAATTTGAAAATGTTGAGGCATGAACGTAAAATTTAAACCTAAATGAATAACGTACCTACCTACATGACCAAACTTTTTACGAGATAAGTAAAATACTTATTATGTAATTCATAACTTTTCATGTCCCGTTTGCTACCGCTTTAATTAAATTTATGTTCTACTAAAACGTGTACGAGTCATATTGACGCTACGATCCAACTACATCCAAGTGCTATTTTAGAATTAATTGTATGATGGTATAAACTGCCAGATTGAATTACCGAATCATGTTTTGCGCTCGCTGAAGAATATTTCGCTGAAAGAATTTCAGCAATAGTTTGCTCGTTGAGAATGTTTACAAAGGTATCGATTGTACTAATATAAAAC
Source organism: Gandaritis pyraliata (assembly GCA_947859175.1). NCBI lineage: Eukaryota > Metazoa > Arthropoda > Insecta > Lepidoptera > Geometridae > Gandaritis > Gandaritis pyraliata. The sequence goes on from OX401863.1 coordinate 3,652,989, forward strand.
TGGACACAGTCGGAATATTCCAGTTCACTACAGCAGTATTATAAATAAATAAATAAATATTCATGGACATTTCACACAACGCCCTCTAGTCCCAAACTAAGCAAAGCTTGTAATATGGGAACTAGATGCTGATAGAATACTTATATACCTACTTTTTTTTGTAAATACATACTTATAATACATAGTAACACCCAGACATAGAACAAACATCTATGTTTTCCACGCACAAATGTTTGTTCTCAGTGGGGATCGAACCCACGACCCACAGCACGGAAGGCAGAGCTATTACCGACTGAGCTGTGACGCCTGTCTATTCCATCAAAGGATCGAGATTCTACACAAACTTTGAGACGATATAATGCATTTGTGCATAATCCAGTCTCAGTTACGTTATTCAATTTACGTCGTGGTAAGTTTTTAACTTGTCTGCGATCGTATTGGTCTTGCTTGTTTGTAAGTATCTTGTTCCTTTGGAAACCACATGATTAAGGTAAGTATACCTAATTCCTCTACAGTCGATCGGTCACAAGTTGTTTCGCAACTTGTATGACAACCTTATATTTCCCTTACCTTATAGTGACTTCTGTCTATTTAAATAATATACGAAAATAAATATTACAAAAAAGCGACCAACTTTAATCTACCTCCACCGCGCATGGCAAAGACAATGTTGTTCTTGAAGTCGTTAAATTCTCGTTATGCTTGTTTCATATGCAACTGCGATATGAACTCAAGTCTCCAGCTAATGCTTCAAGTCAGACAAAAACATGAAACAAAGAACTAAAAGCAATTTGCTTTGAAAAAGTTTTAGCTCCTTCATTAGTATACCCATCCAGCGCTATGACCTCTCCAGCTGAAAATAAAAAGTATTTTCTAGATAATGCAGTAACTAATGGTAGAGTCATTGTACTACCTCTAAAATACTTGTTTATTTACTCCAAATAGGTTTTACTCCAAATCGTAAGTCGTGACCTAGATCCAACCGCGATCATTGGGAACCCAACAAAGCTTGATATAAAATCCCGGCAATATGCTCAAATCCTTTTTTTATTATTGTAATAGTAATTTCTAATGAAATCAACGTCCCAATAGCACGTATTCGCCCACAATATATGCAAATCACTTCGACCGAGTGTGTGGAAAAAAACGACGACCAAAGAGCCGCAACTGACCGAGGTAATTAATTGAACGAGCATCTGTTCAATTTTCAGCGAGATGGGTTCATACCTCATCTATGTAGAGCCACTAGTGAAAAAAAGATTTATAAACACAAGCTGATCTATTCTTATAAGGGTCTATGTTTTCATGTCACATAAATAAGTGTTCGTATGCGTGAGTATCAGAAAATGATTTCAACGAAAAAAGTTTTTAGTGCGCACAAGGTCTTTCATCGCAAATCTCTTTCATCATTATATATGTAGGTATGTAAGTATAGGTAAGTTCAATTGGAGAGCTGAGTGAGTCAACAGCTTTTTACTAGTTCACATCTTGTTTATGTATGCAGTACCTATCTACCAAAGATAATATGCTGAAAAACTTGGCAAGCTTCCATTGTAAAGGGGGAAATAAATCTACATCGACGAATAGTCTCTTTGACATGCTTGTAGATAATTATCGCATCCATCATGCCGTTCTGTCAAAGTGAACGAAATTCCTACCTCAACGTGATTCTTATTCGAGTCACTCGGCGGGTGTATTTAGCCAGTTGTTTTGCGAGGTAAATAGTAGGTACACTTGTTGTAAATAACCCATTTAGGTGCCACCTCAATCTCATTTGCGTCGAGAAACAAAACTCAGCTATGGAAAGATAGCACGTAGTCCCAAAATTTCAACCCAAATATAAGAATTTTAAATCGATTTATTTACGAGTACGTATTCAATTCAATTCAATAATTTTATTTCAGACAACACAATATGTACAACATACAACATACGTATTTACTCGTAAGTAAATCGATAGTTAAGTAGTTAAATCATCGAGTTTTCAAACGATATAAGGAAACACTCGACGCGAATGATTGCCGAAGAAATATTGAAGTCTATAAAACAACGGATATTACGTGTAAGGACGAGTCAAAGAGAAAATATCTGTGCGACGCAGTCACAATAAAGTACACAGACATGTAATGGAGAAGTCGTCGGCATCGCAATTGTAAATAAAGTAATAATGTCTCGAAGCGTTGACGCACGTTACCTACCTACGACCACGTGCCAGGTGTCTATAAACCTGGAACTTTGAACATTACCCGTCGAGACGAGATACTTTCCGAAGAATCTAGATTTGGATCAAAAGATACCTACCTAATAAAAATAGGGACAATCTACACAAATGAAATAAGAATCAATAGGTTTAGATAATATAAGGTTCTCGGCACAATATAACCTACGGAAGTCAATATTAATTCTTGCTTGTTTAAAATTGTTTTGTTAATAAACTCATGTATTCCTCACACACAAGTACTAAACGAAACTGTCTTGCATACAAATTGAAACATCTAGTTAAGAAATGGAAGCTGTGGAGCCGCTTAGTATTCCACTGGGATCAGATTATATGTTTATGGAGCAGACATGTTGCCTGAAGCGAAACTAAATTTAGACCATTCCTAATTCCAGTCAGACTGCGGGGCCATTTCATGTCCAACACTTTGTACCTCTGAAATGTAGGTTTTTTATATATATAAGCATTTTTTATTTTATTTTAAAAGTTACCGCTAATTATAGTAACGAGCGCTATTAGGTGTCTTCTAGACTGTCCTGCTCCATCGTCGGCCTCATCGTCACTTACCATCAGGTGAGATTGTGGCCAATGGACATTCTATATTATATAAAAAAAATCTTATTGTTACAATTATGAGATGTATCTAATAAGACATGTTTTACCATCGAGAGAATGAAAGTTCTAGAATCGAGACCACGAATCGGTAAATGGTGCGTAAATCCTAATCTGACAGACCGATAATATTTGCAGGATGAAACCGTATGTCCCGAAAATCTTTGGGATACCTATGGCTGTACCAATTCATCAAAGTGAATTCTTTTAGGGTGATGATGATGATACTAGAGCAGCGTGAAGCGACGATAGCTAAATATTCCGCTGCGGCCGTGCAGAGTGACGGTTGATTTCCGCTGTCTAGCAATTTCCGCTGTTACAAATCCGCTCGGTGTGCCTTCGAGAACAAAAGTCTGTGTTCTAAGTGCGCGATAGTACATAATGCGGATAGAAGCAGTAAAATAGGGATTATCCAGATTTATACGAGTGGAATAAAATATGCCGGTGAGCATGACGTAAATAAAATATGTCTGACATTCGCGATCGGAACACATACCTTAATCATCATTACCTACATTCGTATTTCACTATATTACTTTCCTTGTATTTAGGTAGGTACGATTGCGATTCATGAAACATACTTGTAGACACATCGTCATAATCTGATAAAAAGTGGTCAACATAAAGCTGTGATTCAAAGAAACAAACAAAACAAAATGAAATAAAACAAAAACAACAAACAAACAAACAAAATGAAACAAAACAAAACAAAATGGAAACAAAATTTTTTTTGAAACAAAATGGAATGGTTGATTTGATTATTTTTTTTTACAAAAAAAACGTATCTAAGTATTCTATCAGCCATCTGGTTCCCATATTACAAGCATTAATGCTTGTAATATGGGAACCAGATGGCTGAAAAAATTTTGTTTCCATTTTGTTTTGTTTTGTTTCATTTTGTTTGTTTGTTTGTTGTTTTTGTTTTTGGGACTAGAGGGTGTTGTGTGAAATGTGTCTGAATATTTATATTTATTTATTTATTTCTTAAGTTGAACGAAGATAAATCAGATTTATATCAGCACGATTTGAGTCGAAGTATTAGATCAAGATACCAAGATTAATCCCAAGGGATCGGACGGATAGTAATCAATACTGGCTGAACCAAGATAAATAGTCGCCAAGGTAATTAGTAGATTTATTGAGTCGTTCGACCGAAACAGATAGAATATACATAGAAACCTCCAGAGACTGAATAATGATAGGCTGGTGTTACACGTACCACGTGTGAAACATTGGATTAAAAACTTATGTAGGTTATATCAACTAATGCAAAAATGTAAGTAGGTACTTACATAGAAAATAATTTTGATATTTGGATTGGGTTTTTTTTATTTATTTCAACAGACTAACAAAGAATCTCACTTTTTCTAAAGACGCTACATATTTTTTAATTCTCTTGAAATTTTCATCCCGCTTCTGTAAGAGCAAACAAAATTACTCTAAATATTTACGAGCTTTTGAAAAGCCGACTCGTTAAAATATAAATTTTAGCTAACTTAATACAAAAATTATACAGCTATATTCCCCAGGCCCAGTAGATAACTTGGTACCCACTCACACGTCCACTTTTTCCAGTAATAGTACAGGATACTTACCTACCATGTACTATATTACCGTAGTACTAATTTTAGCAAAAAAGTAGCAGATTCTGTAGCACAAATTGTAGCATAGATGAATAATTATGTAGATAGATGATAATATGATTGAAGCAGTAACCGTAACAAAGATCGTAGCGTATAATTTTTTTTTTATTTCGGACAATTTAATCTACATAACACAAAAATAAAATAATATATAAAATATAAAAGGAATTAAAACTGAAGGTATGCGTAGCACTTATAAAGTTATCATACTGTAGCAAATTGCGTAGCACTGATTGTAGCAATTACCGTAGCACCATTTGTAGCAATGGGCGTAGCAGTTATCGTAGCACCGTTTGTAGCAAGGGCCGTAGCAGTTATCGTAGCACCGTTTGTAGCAAGGGGCGTAGTAGTTATCGTAGCACCGTTTGTAGCAAGAGCCGTAGCAGTTATCGTATCACCGTTTGTAGCAAGGGGCGTAGTAGGTATCGTAGCACCGTTTGTAGCAAGGGGCGTAGTAGGTATCGTAGCACCGTTTGTAGCAAGGGGCGTAGCAGTTATCGTAGCACCGATATTAGTGAACTCGTAGCAGATATAATTTAAATAGAACCATGTTATCTTATTTTACTATCTTTTATTTTTTTATTAAAAGAGGAATTTATGACGAAGTATTCTCATTTTTTGCGACCTTACTTTTTGCTCATAAATGGTTAATTTTCTACTCTACTAAGCTCCTACAGCTCAGTAATCATTTACAATTTGTTTTGCAGTGTGAGTTCATGTATAGAGAAGCTAATCTCCTCTCTGCACTGAATATAATTTATTGAAATGCAAATCCAGTTGTGAGTTTAGATTGGATTTTAGTGAAACACGGTGAACGCGTCGGCTCCAAGGTGTTCAATATTTTCATTTAGAATCAGAAAATCTTAGAAATCAAAAAAATTAAAATCAGAATCAGAAAATAATATATTCATACTATCTAGGTGCAATTACCTCACGACCAGAGCCTATAAGAACGGGCATGAAACTAAAGGCCTGTTATAGATTAAGAATTAGTATCGTATCTACCTCATCTAGAATGCTTAGAAACTTACTTGATTGAGCAGCAAACTCAGTCAGTTACATCCATAGGTCAAAACCTATGGACGGACTGACAAGACTGTAAAAGTTATATAAATCAATGGATGGAGAATACTTAATATTTCTTTCTACCAAACTATGAGGTAAATATGCAATGGATTTCTTCAGACTGATGATGAGTGGCATAAGATATGATTCATTGCGGTTTATTGCCCTAAGAGCTGGCTTTAATTACTCTTATCAGTATAGGTGCACTAGGATTGGGTAGAAAAGCAAAATAGTGCCTAATAAACTAGGCCATTATGTCGGATGTCGGTTGCACAGTTCCAAGAACGTGTTTATTAAGACGGTCGTTAGACGGCGTCTGTTCTACGGAGTAGTTCTGAAGTTGGGGCATAATGCAAACGGTCGCAATTAGACTCTTGTGCTTTAATGAATGTTGCTGTGAACGGATGGAATGGTACCCGCAAACGAGACATCTGGAGGTTTACTCTGCAGTAGAATATACGGTTTATTAGTGAATTTAAGATACACTCCGCGGCCGGCTTGTGCCTTGTACGTATTAGCCGTGAAGAGACTGCTGCGTTGCTGAGCAGTGTAACTCAGATATCATGAGTTATGCATTAATCGCAAAGTAGACCTGTTCTGCCCAGTACACTATAGCTTGTAACCACAGAACAGACTTACTTTTCTGTTCTGTGCTTGTAACAGATGAAAAGCAAAACAAATGCCGATACACGCCATTTAGATTACGAAAGAAACGGGATAGCATAAACGGCTGTGTAACACAAAGTTTGCTGCCTCGACATAATGCATACAAGATCTGCCTTACCTACTGAAATCATTGAACGCTGATCTAGACTAGAGTATAGATTTTTTGACAGTTTTTTTTATGATAATTTCTACTCAAATCTATACTTGTCGAATTCTTCATCAGAATACGAGCAGAAAGGCATGCATTAACTGTCTTCCAACCCAATGTTTGTGTGAAAAAATTTCGGACATGCCTCTAACGTACCCCTTTCTTTAAATACCCTTAAGGAAAACTCGACATTAGCCTTTTGTTTCTATTTAATTCCGATTTTGCTTACCTAATTATTATTTAAAAATATTGTTGTTTTTTTGTAATATTGTAAATACTGTATTAGTCATAATTTTCTTTGTGAATAAAGTCATTTATTTTCTAGTAGTTACTTGAATTATTATGTATTTATTGTATTTTAAGTTTTCCAAATAAATAAATAAAGGATCCCGGGTACAACTAGCCACAAACTACTCTACTTGAATACTAACTCTAATTCCAGAGAACGGTCCAGGATATTGTAATTCACTCAACATGAGTAACTTTGCACTGCAAATTCCTAAACGGCATAGATCTCGGATTATAACGTACGTGAATATGAACAATAACAAACTGCACTGCATACCTCTCCTATCAACAAACAAGCTGATCTCTTACGCTACACAACTGTGTAATCCACTAGCACCATAGCGAGTTATCAACACCGACCCATTTCCCGGTCCCTCGAGGCTGCGGCGCGGCGACTAGGCAGATAATTGTATTACCTACCCAGCTTCCTGCAAAAGCGTATTTTTAACCCCCGACGCCAAAACGACGGGGTGTTATAAGTTTGACGTGTCTGTGTGTGTGTGTGTGTTCCTGAGGCAACGTATCTCCTGAACGGACGAACCGATTTTGATTTTGTTTTTTTTTTTGTTTGAAAGGTGAATTAGTCGGGAGTGTTCTTAGCTATGTTTGATGAAAATCGGTCCAAGATTCAGGGGTTTTTAAATTTTTAATTTAGTTACTTGTTTTAGATTTAATTTTTGCAGTTATGGATGCTCGCATTCCTGACTGGAAGGGTGTGAGGTGCCGATGTAATCACAAGCATTTGAGACTTTTACTCGCGGGTCTTTACAGTGATTGGCGAAGTGCAATGGAGCTGAAAATCAGCGCTAAAGGAACAACCGTGCACTTTTTATTTCTATTTTAATGCACATAGCAGTCATGAACACGTCCTGCGTGAACGTACTTTGTGAGGTAGGTACCTTATGCAAATTGTAGACCACTTTTTCTCCACAAAAAAACAAACACGTTTTTACAGAAAATAAAAAGTTTAAAATTTGAATAAAAATATTCGTCGTCCTAGTTACACATGGTGCGTCACCCTTTTATTTACTCGTCGAACTTTTGTTTTATTTCTACGCAAAGTTTAAACTAGTCCGAAAAAATAGCAGACACGACGGGCTCAGTAATGTGAAAATAATAAAATGTGATAAATTAAATTCTCTTGATAGTAGGTATTTTAAGTTTTATAATATTTTATAGAGTCGTTCGCACCTCGGTCGTACGTCTACTGTGGAGACAGGATTAGTACCATATAGGTATGTCTCTGTCTCAGATTGGTTTTTGATAAGTATATTTTCATAATCGGCGTAAGCACTTACCTCAAAACATAAAAACACACTGAACTAAATTCGTTACTTTCGCATCAATCATTATTTCTCAGGACTGTGCATAGGATTGAAGCTGCCACAGATCCTCAATCAATCAATCAAAATATGTACGTACATTTAATATTATTTCATCTGAAGTGCAATATTTAGTGGCAGGGAGAATCTTTCAAGGTGCGATTCGAAAATCGCTTTAATTTTCAAATAGTCATTAGCAATAAGGAAATTCTGTAACCATCGAGAGTTTGAATCCAATCTTCTCTTTTACGATCTGAACTCAATTGAACGTCTGAAAACAGAGCAAGGAAGATTTCTTGGTTTAAAAATATTACCGCTACTGGTACTGTAGATAAATAAAAAATGAAGAAAGAAAAGCATCCTATGGCACAGATTTTCTTCAGAACTTTGGCTACGAAATCATAGATCCACTAACTGGTATACTTGTAGGCACGGATATAAATCTTTCTTCTGTGAGCACTTAGGAGGCATAAAGTAATCCGATATCTAACCGTATACTATGTTCGGAGCGGCAGCTGTTGGCTTTCCCATCTGGACTGTTAGGTACTACTTTGGTACGCTTATGTACCTAGACCAACTTTGGTAGATTTGGTAAAAAAACCAATTATATAAAGTAAACTACGTACCAAAACTAAAATCTCTTTTGTAGAATAAAGTTTATTTGGAGCGCAACATCTGACAAATCTCTATTGATGTTAAGGCGCGTATTACGGTCAAACCGTGAAAATGCAGCTGGAAAATATACCTACCTACTAACAAATCATTGGACACTTTTAGTGAAACGGGCATTCATTCTATTACTTTATTAGACTGAACAAACCACCGTTGACCTTGGTCCTCGGCTAATCATCAGTAAGGTTAAACCATGACCTGATAAACCTGCTTTATCAGGTCATGTTCTGTCCACACCAAGACACTCGAATTCATAGTCTTTTAGAGGCAGATTCAGGAGCTACGCTAGGCAAATGCTGATGAAACAGTTTAGCGTACTGTTCAACCTCTGGGAATAGACGTTGATGGGTTTGGGGGTAAGAAGTTTTAGCGCTGGTAAAATGACTTGAACCTGCTTTATGTGACAGAATCATAGTGGAAAATAACTATATGCGTCTTTATTGCTAGAGGATAATAAAAATGAAAACGTATTAATATCATCGACTGTACTTATATTAACCATTCAATAAGATGGCGACAGAGTGGCGGGCCAACACACACGCACGCTAAAATAATATCAACAAAAATAACTTCACAAATCTAGATAAAGTTAGTTTTATGGGGAATAATAATGCGACCGAGTAGAATAACTTCGGGATCATACAAACAGGGGCAATGAAACTCTAATAAACACGTCTTATGAGCTACCAGACGGGATCGATTTCTTGCTGGTGAACTCGACAGCAGCAGATGTGTGTATGTCGTACATCTGTCTACAATGTAGACTTTATCCTGAGGACCGCCAAGGAGCGGAACTCTTTGCCGGCGTCTGTGTTTCCGAACACTTACAATTTGGATGTTTTTTTTTTTTTTTTTTTTTCCCTGTTGCTATTAATTGCAACAACATTACAACATTAATAACAATATAATAATAATAATATAAATTCCAAAATTAAAATAATTGTGAGAAAACATTAACTTAAATCTATTTCTTATAATAATAAATAATAGGCCTTTACATCTATTGAAGATGATTTATACAGCGTCAGGAGGCAACCTATGCCTACACTTAACGGGACACTGTAGTGCCTGGGACAATGTTTAGATGGATCTATTTCTTAAGCTAACAATAATTAGTAATTTAATTCATTCATTCAATATAACTCAAAATCAATTTAAAATCATGTGAATTGTTATTATCTTTATTGCAATTTGGATGTTTTCAAGAGAGCGATTAGGTTTCTTTTAGGCAAATGTGCTACATTGTCGACCGCATCTTCACTTATCATCGTGAGATTGCGGTCAAACGTTATAACGGTATAACTACATTATACCCATCTGTTATTGTATGTATAGTAAGCTTAGTACATTTTTCTTTCACTACGTGAGTCAATAGCTAACAACGGGTGCCCACTAACACGACTCATAATATTTGGGGCCAAGAATAGGTCTACAAAACCGAAGGACCTTTCGTAAGTTGTTTCTATTAACCCCAACATTATTTACCGTCAAATATGATAGATGAAGACAACTATCGCTTTCATAACTACTGGCTTACAAGTTTAGTAACAATGTTCGAATCATCCCTTGTAAGCTGTCCGCAAAAGTTGTTTCAACTACCAACCGCCTGGTTACTAGAGCAACAAACAAGGGAGTAACCAAATAGAGATTCGGTGAGTATTTACACTGTCAATATTGTTTGTACTCTGCTCTGACTGTCCGAGCTTTTTCCGAAGTGATTTCGTCATTGTTATTTCTCTGGTTTTATTCTAAACTAGCAGTTACCCGCGACTTCGTTCATGGAAAAAAACAAAATGACCTAAAAAAAACAACGGGAAAGGTAGCCTATGTGTTATCCAGGTTACGAACTATAATATATTCCACGTTTCATCCAAATCAGACCAGTAGTTACGGCGTGATTGAAACACAAACATCCAAACATCTAAACTTTGATATTTATATAGTAGTGGGATATACTGTTGTTAAACTGAACCCATAAAACGCATCCGTCTTTATTAAATTGAAACAGTATTAACATGCACAATAGAAGGATTTTCCTAAGTCGGTAAAATTGATACAAAGGGTGACAAAAGTAACGAACGGATCCTTCATTCAACCCTTTTGTTTCGTGTTTTGTTCGAAGTCAACAGTGGTAGGTGTTACAAACGTAACAATAAAGCAGCAGTAGTATCTATACGTAGGCGATTCTCGTTGTCCCCATTATGCAAATGCTCTACTTTCAATAACGTTGGCATCGCTGATCTACAGCAAGGGAATAGGGTCGTACTATACTCACCTGAAAAATGTTTACTAGATATTTTTCTAGAACTGAGAGCCCTAGAACGGAAAATATTGCAATCTCGGTCGTTAAAAAGCAACGGTCTAGTTTCCAAACTATCAAGTATCGAGCTGACTAATTATTTGGTGATAAAGCTGTTTGTATTCGCACATTTATAAATGGTACAGCTAGCAAAGGTTTGTGACAATCTTAATCACAAGAAGTGGCGCAATTACGATTCCAACATTTACGCGCAATATCACAGATTTAATTTCCGATAACATTTCCGGGCCCGAAGAAATACCGCCTCATCCAGAGCCACGGGTAAATTGAAAATGAAGTGGAAAATAAGATAATCAACCGTTGGGAATTACTCTGTGCATGCTCGCTACGTTTTGGTAAATTATTTGTGTCGTTAAATATTTATTTCTGTTATTTTAGATACTTTTCGTCTAATAACTATTTTTATCTATTTTTCCTTGAGTTGATAGATTTTTACAAAAAAAATCCATATTATTATTTATCACCCTCTTGGCAAGGATTTCCCGCTGATCAAACTAAGCTCGACTCCAATCAAAGTTAGAACGTAGCTTTCTTGAATACCAATCGGCTAGTGAAACTAAAAGTTCTTATCTGAATAACCCTGCATACAAAGAATCGACCCACTTCTCTGTATATACAGGGCTAAGATAATAGGTAACTTCGTTTCTAAAGTACTTATATAAACCGAAATTAGTCGTCAAAAATTAGAAAATCATTTTCCAACGGGAATAATTGATCGTGAAGCTAACGAAGTTTATTATTCAGGGTCAAACCACGATACCAAGTAAGTCAAAGTTAGTGAACTGATAACAGAATTATCTATCTACGCTGTATACATTTTATGAGAAGCTATAATTGACAATTTGTTTGGGGATCCAGTGACGGTGGGATCGTTCGATATTGATTAAAATTCGGGTAATAACGGATGCTTCAAATAATAGATCTATAGCTGGAATTTGGCTTTGACGGGCTTATAAAATGGAACAGAATTAAGTTATGGTAATATATCTTTAGTCGACGGGTCTTCGAGTGCTAGCCCCATAGGTGTCTTAAAGTGTCATAAAGTATTCTGCCGAAGTGAGAATTAGGCCCCAGTACGCAAGTTTTATAGAAATCCATCTAACTCCTAAATTAGTCCGGATCAAATCTGACAATATTCTGCACTGATCTTGTAACATCCTAACAAGGGTAAACTCAATATTGGCAAAGTTCATCCATATCCATTAGTTCCGCAAATTATCCTAACTAATACCATTTCATTTCCTCTGAATATTATCTTTTCTGTTATGAACCGCTAATGCCAGCGAAAACTTTGCGGAACTTTCTCAAAGTGGAACCTACTTTCATATCGTCAGAGTTTTGTTATTTCTATCTTTGTTAGCCCGCGGCTTTAACTGCCTGGAAGAAAATTGAACACACAAAGCTTTTATTTCCTTTTTTACATCCAAAAATAACTTTATTTTTTATTAAATAAGTTTTTGTAATGTCTCTAGACACACCTAATTAGGTATGTAATCTTACTTGAGAAGCACTGAATCCTGTACCACAGTTTTGACAACTAGCTCAGCCAATGGATTTACCTATTCGTAATCGAAAAATAATTCAATGAACATGACATGTGTCGCCCTTGTAGCGCCATACTGTATACCGATTGATTTTCTCTTTTATGTTAGGATTGAGGTTGTTATATAGGGTTTTATTGTAAATCATACTAGGTTTTATATATTAAAAATATATCTTTATTTAATTTCATTATTGCATTATAAAATTCCAAGCTTCGATTCTTAAAATACAAATGGGGTATGCTTAATATTTGTAGTAAATAATTTTATAAAATCAAATACTTCCAGTTCATTGCTCTAAATACTAAATCGCACTTATTATTTAAACCTACTTAATACTTATTCAAACATTTCTGATACAAATTATTAATAAATAGCCATGTCCGACAATAAAATAATGTTTTATCGAGATAAAATAGGAACAAAGGCGGTCCATGCCTTTAGAAATATGCTATGTTTTGTTGTGGCTCGTAATCGAGTTTCACGTCATCCTTCTTTAGCGTTAATTCTGGCCTAAAAAGAAAAGAAACATCTGATATCCGAACAAATAAAATAGAATTCTCGTTAGAACCACTTTACAAAAAGAAATTATTACGCAGTATTTTACAAACTTTTGCAATTAGAAGAAAATGTTTATAAAAATTCTAAATGCCGGGAAAAGGGGTAAATGAATAATGAAATAAAAGACAACGTTTTATTATTGGTTCGTAACTCGGTTACGAAGTAAGAAAAAAAATCATTCTACGTAACTGGTTACGAAACTTGGTTACGTAAGCGGCGCACTAAAGGGTAATTACGCGATAAATATCAATTCAAATAAACTTAGTACTTACAGTGTGATTTCCACAGTTTGTTGTTGAACTGTAACAAAAAAAACTAAGTTAGAAGAACAGTGGGCTGCGAATGAGAAACTCATTAGAAACTCGAGTCAGACGGGCTGTCGACTTTCGACGATTCTTAATGAAACTCCCGACCAAGATCGTAGCTAATTAAACTCAAAGGGGATTTTGAGACTAACCCGAAATACTGAAAGGCGAGTCTGTGAAGGTGCGTGTAGACGAGATAGTTTTGTTACAATTTGTGTCAAATAGTCTTTTCCAAATAAAATTTTTACTGTTGCATAATTGTTTATGAACTCTGTTTATGTAGAAGTACTGACGCGTCGGCTAATCTTATGAATGGGGAGCGTGGACAGTGATTGATTGAGTACGTGTGACCGTGCATGTTTATGTACCTACATTTCAATGTTTTTGCTAAATATATTCACAGCAAAAAGGTAATGAGATGGACAAGGATTTCTCATTTAACCTTTTTTTTCGAATGCAAAGCTTCCAACCATCGTGTTATGTACTTTATTTCGGATGTTAAAATCGGGTCGTGTGTAATAATTAGTACACATATCCCCCGATTTTAACATCCGGAATTTAGTCTGGAAATCGTATGGCGGACCCTTTTTAACCTTTATCCGAAAAAAGAAGCGGTGTTCTAAGTTTGACGCCGATGTGGCTTTGTACTTTGTAGCTCCAAAAAATATGCACCGATTTCAGCGGTATTTTTAGTAAATGAAATATATTTATTTGCGTGAAGTAGAGCTTAGTAAAGGATGATTTGGGATGGTTCTAAGCTGAAAATTATGTATCATAAGCTTACCCATATGCGGCATCGTTTGCTGTATAAGCCCTGAACTGTCAGTGAAGTATATCGCCTGGTTCGACTGACAGTATCCTTTATTTGGGTCCACGTCGATGTATGAAGCTTGTATCACTTGAGTTGGCTGAGTGACGATGATTTCATGAGTCTGCCATTTGTCCATTTCTGAGGTTTCTTGCACCTGTAATGTGCAAAAAGTATTGAAATTTCTATACAGTGGGACGAGCTAATCTGCAACATAATAGGTACACAAATAGAAATCAGTGCTACGAAAACACATTATTAGAACTTTTGCTTGGAGTTGATTCTCAATAAACGGTAAGGAGAACGCCGATCAATTTTTTTTTGTACAACTAAATGCCGATGGCCCATCTGATGATAAATCAAACTCTAGTTTTTTTAAATAAATCCTCGAAATTGCCCTTAATAGGTAAGTTGGGAGCTTTTTTTCATGTAAACCCCTAAAACTCGAACCTGCTTCTACATTTCATACAAATACCTACTCTTAAACTCGATTGGCTTTCGGATTTCGTTCTCTATTTGACCAGATTGACGAATCATCAAAATGGTTAAACTAATTCGGATAAACAAAATAAGTAGGTACTATTATTTTTTATCTCACCTTTTGCATTCGTTCGACTAGCTTGTATGAAGGCTCGCCGCCGATGTAGTCCCGTTTCGTACGATTGTGGGTGCGTATCTCGTGCTTGCGGAGATCAGATCTGTTAAAAACACACTTTTATGATATTCGGAATTAGCATCAGCGCTAAAGACAACGTTTTATCTAATTCAAACCGGAACACAGCAATGCGACCATCACTGCTTGGCGCATCAAATAGTTCGGTGGTAGTACTTTCTCGGACGACTAAAGCTACGTGTTCACTGCGTCGGAATCGGAGCATACGCAGCCGTCGGTATTTTTGGTATTTATTTAAGCAGATATGCCAGTCCAGTGCACGCTGTATCATAGAAATCAATACAAAGCAACAACAAATCCTTTAACTCCGTACGCTCCGACTGAGATGCAGTGGACGCGTAGCTTTAACCCCCCTACTGAGAAAAATAAATGATTTTGTTATTTAGTGACCTGTAACAGAAGTCCCGGCCGCAGTAAGTGCACGTGTGCTTGATGTTCATGTGCGTCGCGCCGAGGTGCTCGCGCAGCGCCGCGTTCGTACGGAATGCTTTCTCGCACATCATGCACTGCCAACAACGAATAATATTACTTTATTGCTAAACAAAATCATTTTACAATCATATAGAAATCCCAACAATTAAGTTAGGCGCGGATTTGTCACGGATATGTCTTAGAAAATTATCGGTCAGAGATGAATGACGCCCAAACGAGTTTTATTCTACTAGAGCCGATGTTTTAAAATCAATATTTTAAAAGCTTAGTACTTCAACCCCTTGTAGGTACAATTTACTATTTGAAACATACTTTCGTGGAGCTAAATAAATTCTTCAGACTCTCAACCCCTATGACAAAACTAGGTGAATTACCTTAAATTGTTTCTCTTGGTGTGTAAGCTTATGTTTATTCAAGTTGGACGGATTGACGAAGGCAGCGGGGCATTGCTGGCATTTATATGGTTTTTCTCCTGTGTGAGTCCGCATGTGCATCACTAGGTAATACTTCTGTTTGCACTTGTACGGGCAGAGGTCGCAAAAAAAGTTAAATGTGTTTGAGTGTACCACCCTGCAAGTAACAAATAATTAGTTGAACAAACGCGGAGTCCAGCGCTCACATGATAGGTGCAATCTCAAATGGGAGAAGAGAGAGAGAGGGGGATAGAAAGAGAGGGGCGGAGGGAGACAGAAAGAAAAACTCACATGTGATTCTTTAGCCTCGCCAGCAATGGAAACTCTTTGCCGCAAGTGGCACATCGATGACTGACGGGCTGTTTATGTATGACACGCATGTGCTGACGGATGCTGACCACCAGCTGACCACAGATGTCACACGCTCGTCGCATGCACATTCTGTCTCGCCGATGTTCCACCAGTAGTTCCTAAACAAAATATAGGATATATTAATGCTAAAACTGAAAGTGCATTGTATCGTAATGTCCACTGGCAATGTGATGTGAAGGTAAAGAAACATAATATAATTCTGTGTTACACTGTGTGGCAACACAACACGGTGCAGTCCAGTTAATGTTATTATGCTGGCTTTGGTAAAAGATTAGAATCTAGAAAAGCAGTTGATTTGATTGAAGGAAAACCAAACTTTTCTTCAGTCAAGATATGGTACATTTTGTTACATCGGAATATATACTAAAATGTAAGTTTATATGTCATTGTAACAGAATGTACCAGAATGTCATCTCATGCATCAATAGCACAAAGTTGATGCTGTTTTAACTAGGTACTTTAATTTTGTGTTCACTAACCTTATCAGTGAAAATCATATCGCATGACACACATTTCAGTTCTTTCCCTTTATTGGACTTTTTCTTTTGTTTTACTTGTTGTCGCCTTGCTTTATCCTCTTCAGCTTTCATCCTTGCTTGTCTCATCTCAAGCAGTATCAAATGGAAATCATGCTTTGAGTACGGGTATGAGTGGATTGCCGGGTCTCCTGAAAATACTAGATTGTAGTAGTAGAGTCTGGGGTAGTACTAACCCTGTACCTATTTCTGCCGTCAAGTGATGTTCACATTGCTGTTTGAAGGGTATGGGTGCTGGTGCAATTATAGGCACTAAGACTTGACACTTTTTTTGTCTCAGAGTTGTATGTAGTAAGATACGACAGGGCATACCCTCAGTGGACGTGCTCAGAGAGGTAATGCATCATTATAGGCAGAGGTTACCAACACCAACAACTCAACATCAGGTGGGCTATAAGCCAGTTCCAACACTTATTCTCATAAAAAAAATGTTCACAGCATACATACCTCCAGGATTTAGTATGGCCTTAAATCTTTTTTCAGAAGATTGGCATGTTTTCTTGAACTCCAATGCAACACTCAGTTTGTCGATACAACTTGTGCAAATGTACTTGGGCAGGGAATCATTAGATTCAATCTAAAAGTAAAATATCACAAGTTGCAGTGGCTGTGCTTATTTCACAGACCATTTTTCTTACCAAGACAGCTATACCTATTTATTTTGATGGTACTTACAGAAACATTAGTAACCATGGAAATGGCTAAACATATGCTCACTCCATTGAGTTTCTCAGTAATTGGTGTACAACCATCTCGTCCACACACACGGCAAATCAATGCTGTCCCCAGTGGAGTGTTATGATGGCTGAAAACCAAAATAAAATTTACTTTTTAATGTTTTTTCTTATTACTATGGTATGTTGGTACAGATAAGGCTTAATTACATGCATAACATACAATACAACAAATAGAAGAAAATGTGTGTTCTATCAAATACATATGCAGATGTTTGCTGGGTTACATAATAAACTACGACAATGAGCTGTAAGTATGCTTGTTTGCCATCTATCAATGGGTACACCTTGAAAAGAACTTATTGGACCACCCTGGACTGAGAAGTATCCAGGTGTGAGAAGTGATCTGATTACATTACAGGCAGCCCATGCCACTTTGTAGCCCCCAGAAGCTAATTATTACTATCATAAAAATAATAAGCAGTATCAACTGTGTGAAAAAACAACTAGGTATAAACCATGAGCATACGAAAGTGTTCGTCTTTCGGGTCATCGAGGAAAGAATGTATGCGGCGCTACCTAAGCTTCATGGAAACATAATTTACCTTTCTGAAAACATTTTCTGCCAATGATCATTGGCGATATTTTCATTTTGCAAATTGGTGTGCGTTGGATAGCGTACTCTGTTCATCCTCGACAGCATTGATTTTGTCACGTAAACAGCCATGGTGGTTTTATTCAGTTAATCATTTCCACTATTTGGGAGAGCAAAACTTTCCAAAACATGCATCAAGCGAAACGATCCACCACAAATTCCCGATTCCCGAGTAATCTCGAGCTAGTCTAGTCGAGTCACTCACAAAATAAAATTCCCAAATAACAAGTAGAAAATAAAAATAATCACACAACACCACCAAAACACAAACAAAAAAGTTTTTTTTTTAATCACAAACGAAATTATCGCTGTTTGTCGTGTGTCGTGTCAAGTATGTGTCAAGCAAGACAGTCATTTTTATGTTTTTATAACATGACAATAATTTGACTAGTCAATCAATGAATCAATAATGTTCAGAGGGGTAATCACGAGCAAATCTGATAATCGCCGCGTTACGTAAACCTAACGTGTTCTAATCATATTACGCGTCAACGCCAGCTCGACTGCCGAACGTTGTAGCGTCACCGCGCAGTGTATCTCGGATACGCTAGCGTTACGATACGTTTACGATTGTCACATTTATTCGTGATCAAGGCACTGTTCTCCCTCGGAACCGTAGAGGGAATCTATGAATATAGACTATATAGGTAGGTACATCCTAGTAGATAGTCTGTGTACTAGACTAGCTAGACCGCTACGAGCTAGACTGACTACTCTATATCGTCGCCGTAGAGCGAAAAGTCACTAACTCGCTTTTTGGCCTTTTGAGATACGGGGCTTTAAAGTTTTACAAAAGAAAAAAAATCATAACTTCTTTTTAGTATAAGATATTTCATATTTTAAAGTCTCATTTCTTAGAAAAAGTATGAAAGATTATGTTAAAATTACAAAAATAAATAATGGGTTCATTTTTGTCAGAGATTATGATGAAAAACTAAATTAGTTATTTTTTCCCCTAAAATATTTTACCACAGTTTTAGTTATTGAGTTGTAAAATGGAGATGGTGAGTTTTCGCCCACATTTTGGAAGATAATAACTTCATTTAGTTAGAATGAAACTATGGTTTTGGAGGTTGAAAAGGTGTTTCAATAAAATACCTAACTACTATTTTTTGATTTCAGTTAATTTTATTAGATTATGAAGACGAACAAATGAATATTTAAAAAACAGTATCAATATCTCTAAGTTTTATATAAAAAAAACATACCTTCCATACAAAAACAGACCAAAATAAGCACCACACTCACTTCTGACATGATCTTCAGAAAAAGCTAGTGTTAAATGACATTTTAAGCAAATCAAAAGGCTAATCAAATGTTTAATTTTAATAAAATTCTGGACTTATGCTACGTCTTCACCTTGCTCTGTTACATCTGGTTCCAATAGCCCATCGACCACGTCTTTGCTGGTAGGTAGAGACTTATACCAGGTATGCAGTTCTTGGGGAATGGTCCCTTTATGGTAAAGACCAATAAGATCTTTTTTAGCCTCTGAAATCAGAAAAGGAGTGGAGTGGGCCATCGGGATATTGATTGTTTTTGATTGAGCTATCAATTCGCTTTTTCTTCCTTCACTTTCTTCCGTTTCCTGCCCTTCTTCTGGTTCTGTTTCGAAGAACCACATTTTCGTGTTTTTGAGGCACGTCGAGTTCGGAGTACAGCCCTTCATGAGTGTGGTGGAGCTTGGCTGTGCCAGGGGATCGCTTTTTGAAACTGGGGCGTTTGATTTTCGGCCACATAATCTTCTTTCCGTCATTGTCCTTGCTTGTGTTTTTGACGAACTTTTCATTTGTAGCTTTTACATCAGGCATTTTCATCGTGGCTTGATTCCTTAACTACATAAAGAGGCATTCCCGGTGTCTCTTCGATCGAGCGCGACGCATGATTGACTTCCAATCAATCATCTAGTAGACCCTTGTATGTCTTTGCTGTTATTCGGTGGCGCTATACATCGAATCCATGTGTGTGTGGCTGCTCTCTGGGTGTTTCTGCTCTAATACATCCAGATGTGAATCGGGTCTTTGAATTGGTTGAGCCAGGAGTGCTGTTGTGTATTGATTTCGGTTTTGCCCTGCACAGGTGTTGCCCTGCACTGTAAATGGTTGTTTCTTTTACAGTCGGTGGCGCCTGTCTGATCCACCGGTTTGTTGCATTTACTATTTCAACACTGCCTCTTTTGCCATTTGCATGGTTCCGGATTGTGCAGTGTGCATCACTGGGAGGCTTTGCTGTGTGAATTGTGTGGTTCTGAACATTAAACTTTCTTGTGTAGTGGGGGATTCCAACACCACAAATAGGTGTGGGTGACTTTGGCGGCTTGTGCCGCATTCTTTCGCGCAACATTGTGTTGGAATCCTTTACTACACCAGAAAGTTAATGTCCAGAACTGCACGGGTGTGTGGCAAGGCCTCCTAGTGATGCTTGCTGTGTAGCCTGGAACGAGGTAAATGGCGGGAGAGGTGTTGAAATTAATGGCAGGTGCAATAAACTGGTGGATCAGTCGGGTGCCACCGATTATAGAAGAAATAACTATTTGTGATGACGCTTGTGCAGGGCAAAATCGAAGGCAATTTGTAACAGCATTTTTGGTTCACCTGATTCAAAGACTTGATTTGTATGTGTTTGTATTCGAGCGGAAGTGCCTGGAGAGTGGCCACGCGCACATGGAGGTTGATTCGATGCACGGCGCTGTTGAAGAGTGGCAAAGACATGCACCTGTTTACTCGGTGATTGATTGGATTGATGCATCGTGCTCGATCGAGGAGACACCGGGAGTCAGTGCCTCCTTATGTAGTCAAGGAATTGAACTGCGATGAGCTAGGTGCTTGATGTGGGAGCTATGAATGAGGTATTCGTCAGGGGCACAAGCAGGGGTGGGGACGGAGAGCGGATTGTGTGGCTGAGGGTCGAATGCCTTGGATTTGAAAAGCAATTTCCTGGTATAGTTGGGTTCCGCTGCGCTCATGAAGAGCCGTACCCGAATTCGACGTGTTTCGAAAACACGAATGTGCGGTTCCTCGAACTAGAACGGGAGGGAGAGTGGGGCAAGGGGAGGGGCAGGAAGCGGAAGGGGGTAAAAAAGAAGGCGAAATGATGGCTCAATTAAAAACGTTTAATGTCCCGGAGACCTGTTCCACTCCTCTTCCGATTTCAGAGGCAAGGAAAGGGATCTTATTGGTCTTTGCCGTAAAGGGATTATTCCCCAGAAACTGCATGCCTGGTATGGGTGTCTACCTACCAGCAAGGACGTGGTCGATGGGCTATTGGAGCCAGATGTTGCAGAGCAGGGTGAAGATGCATAGGTTTGGATTATACAAAGTTATTATACAATCGCCGCGATGTCATTAATTGCTCGGGCGGCAAAACTCAAGGAATAAAACTAACTAAATGGCGCGCAAAAATCACTATGTATTAATAGATGTACAGAGGTGTTAGTTAAATAATCATCAAATAATTATAGCGACAGCTCGAAACAAAGTTTTGTATTCCTATTAATAGGAAAGAACTAATTAAATAATATTAATGATTTATCGCTCAGTGTTTCTGTAGTGCAAGCTATTTCAAAGTCGATCCAGTAGTTACTAAGTGGACTTAGTTATTTTTCGCTTGCACGTATTGTGTCAAACCATTGATTCTAAGACTAATCAAGTTACTTTAGTTATTTTGAGAATAGATAAGGATTAGCTATGGGCTATTTTTTAAAAGGGGGAAAAGTAAATAATTGAATTAGGTAATTTTCGACTTACTAGTAAGGCTTTAAATATAGAATTAACGATTTTTCGCACGTTCTAAAACCAAAACTATGATACCTAAGGCCATGATTATAAGACTAAAATTTGCAGAAAAAAATTGTTATCTTGATGGCATTTATAACTAAATTTGGCTATTTTGCGACTTAGTGACTTTTCGCTCTACGGCGACGATATACTCTATCTATATAGTTATAGTTAGTTGTCTAGTCTGTGGTTGTTTGTTTGTTGATTTGTTTTGTTGTATTTTTGCGAGTTTTGCATTTGAAATTATCTGGTGCCTGCCTGTGTAGTGTTTGTGTGTAATTTCATTTCGTATTCTTACTGTAATACTGTAACAAGTACCTAATACAAAATTCTACTAAGTATTTGTTTTATCCTGTACAAATAATGACTTCGCTCTTGCTGTTGAAATCTATGTTGATGGCGAATGCACTAGCGAAGAGTAAAAGGAAAAAGAAAAAGCTTGCGCTAAAGTCGTACGTATAATTTTATCTTGTTTTAAAAGCTTACATGCATGACAGGAAACAAACTTTCTAAAGATATTTTTTTTGGTTACATAGGTACTAGGTACCTACATAGAGTAGTACCTAATACTATAAGGGGAGAACATACCTACCTATTACATAGAATAGGTACCTATCTATTGTACAGCTCTAGCTATTTATTATATTTTCCAATATTTTCAGAAAACCGGTGGAAAAAAACAAAACTGTAAATATGAGGTGTAGAATTTGTGATAAAGAAGATGGTTCAATACCAATATTCAATAATCTTGTTCATCCTAACTTAGCTGAGGAAATTCTTAGTTTCTCAGGTGTTCGGGTAAGAACGACATATAATATACTTAGTACGTTACATACAACATATTTTTATCCCTCTGAAATTAGGTGCAACAAACAATTGTGTAGAAAAATTTGCTTATCCATCTGATTACCTAAAAATGGGTTCTGCGCAGATACTTCAGATGGACGAAGATCCATTGTGACTACTACACCTAATTTTAGTATATATATATCTACAATTTACAATATAATAATATATCAATATGTTATTATTACTAATCTTGCTACTTACCTACCTAAGTACTTTCATGCTCATGATCTTCTGTAAATATGCTAAGTAGGTATTAGTTATGTTGCAACCACTAGACCGATTTTGATAAAACTTGGACTATAATTTATAAATTGAAAAAAAAAATTTGTTTTGTTTGTTAATTTTCTACAAGATTTTTATTTGTTCAAAACAATAACTATATACAAATACTTTAGTATTTACATATATACCAGCAATCTTATCGCCAAACTATCGCAATATGTGCCATAATGTTTGGACTTGCCTGTAACTACCCACTTAGACAGTATTTTGTGTAGGAACTAGGTACCAAAAGTTCCGAGAGGATATCTACCCCATCTGGGGATAAAGTTGTTCCCCTATTCAGTAAAATAATTTTATTAAATTATTTCCATTTATCCCCCTGACCTATCTCCCTAGGGGAACAGATGGGACAAAAAATCTGATCTGTCCCCCCAAAATAATAATATAAAAAAAAATTATGTAATTAAAATAAATTCTAGATAGAGGATACTGATGGCATAAGAAAACACATGTGTCAAAACTGCATGGAACTACTCAATGGGTGCATCATGTTTAGAGAGATGTGCCAGAAAACAAATAAGAAGATTATAGAAATGAGTATCAAAAAAGGTAACTTTATCTGAATAGGATTCACATCTCTTATGTGTTTGAATTCGGACTGCCCTCATACCAAAATGCTCTAATGGTTAACAGTGATTTAACAGGCTTTTATCCTCTCCTTGGCAAAAGACTATAAACACAAAGTACCTATAATTACCCTGCCCCAGACTCAACCGAGGATGAACAGCTTACCTAACTTGCAACTAGCATTTGCCTAGCGCAGCACCTGAATCTGTCTCTGGCTGGATGAGACCTTCTGTCAACATCATTTTGATTCAGTTGTAAACAAACATACTTTGTAATTCTTTATTTCAGAAGTAAACATGGAAATTACTGATTGCAACAGCTATCCAGAATACAATGAAATTGAACAGGCTGAAAGTGACAGCTCATACAATGTCCCTTCTCCAAACTACCCTGGGGAATGCATGGATCTCCACTGCACTTATTGTAACAAGGATTTTTCTGACATGGTTAGTTCACTTTGCTTATTTAGAGACTTTATTAGACCAAGCAAACAAGCATTGGTGTGGGTGCTTTTAGAGCCCACTTGATCAAGGTTACTAAGTACTTACCTATAAATAGTACCTATTCTACAACAATGAGCTTTATTTGGTACTATTTGAATCAAAACTTGCATTAAACATTTGTGCAATACTATATGCACAGATTTTTTTTAAGAGGGCTATCGCAGTTTGGCCGCGCTCGAATTCCGGTTTCTGAGCCGCCAAACTAAAAAAAAATGCCCACGCACAAATTGAAGCCGCTTTCCGCTCGAGTTTGTACATTAACTAACTAGTCTTGGTACTTGGAAGTTAGGTAAGTAAAGCCATTAAAATTATAAAAATTTCCAATGTACCTACCTAAAGATTTATAATAGTTTAGATGGCTGTTTCTATTTAGGGTGTTTCTATGTATTATAAGTATGTATTTACAAAAAAAAAGTATATAAGTATTCTATCAGATCTAGTTCCCATATCACAAGCTTTGCTTAGTTTGGGACTAGAGGGCGTTGTGTGTAAAGCCCAAGAATATTCATATTTATTTATTAGATAGAATTTCTATCTAAACTTTTACAAATCTTTACTTACATTGATTTATTTTTTGATAAATTCTTTGAAGGAGTTGAAGTATGTCTGTCGGTTTGTCGTTTGAGCACAGTTGACGCTGAAACCGCCGAACAGATTTTGATGAATCGTATCATGGTGATAGCTTATAGCACCGATCAACATTAGGTACATTGCACACATTAGGTAATTATGTCAAAATCAACTTCAAACGGCCGAGTTATTCGTCAACTCGCGAGCGTGAAACTCGTGATTTGGCACTTTCCAATTAAACCTATTTTTTTTGTCGTCAACTCGCGCGCACAATATTATAAAGTACAGTCTTATTTTAAAAACGGATTTCTTTCAAAATCGATATCTGAGGGCCCCTCTCAGCCATTATGTGTTACTATGTATTATAAGTATGTATTTACAAAAAAAAAGGTATATAAGTATTCTATCAGCATCTAGTTACCATATTACAAGCTTTGCTTAGTTTGGGACTAGAGGCGTCGTGTGAAATGTCCATAAATATTTATTTATTTATTATCAAGAATCTAATCTCAAATTAGAAAAAATCATAGCCGCCATTTTTAACTTTTTTTGTTTATGGACCGATTGCTTTCAAAATCGATATCTGAGGATCCCCCTTAGCCATTATCAGGAATATTATGTAAAATTAGAAAAAGCATGGCCGCCATTTTTAACTTTTTTGTTTATGGACCGATTGCTTTCAAAATCGATATCTGAGGGTCACCCTCAGCCATTATCAAGATTCTAATGTCAAATTTGAAAAATCATGACCATCATTTTAAACTTTTTTGTTTATGGACCGATTGCTTTCAAAATCGATATCTGAGGGTCACCCTTAGCCATTATCAAGAATCTAATGTCAAATTTGAAAAATCATGACCAACATTTTTAACTTTTTTGTTTATGAACCGATTGCTTTCAAAATCGATATCTGAGGGTCACCCTCAGCCATTATCAAGAATCTAACGTCAAGTTTGATGAAAAATCATGGCTGCCATTTTTAATTTTTTTTGTTTACAGACCGATTGCTTTCAAAATCGATATCTGAGGGTCACCCTCAAGAATCTTAAATGAATGCCGTTTGAAGTTAATTTTGACAGCTGTCATCAAAAATGTAGATTTTAGTTGTCTCTGTCATTTAGTGATGAAACGAGCAGTCTAGGATAAGTAGTTTCCAAGATATGACCGTTTGAAGTTTAATTTGACAGCTGTCATCAAAAATGTAGATTTTAGTTGTCTCTGTCATTTAGTGATGAAACGAGCAGTCTAGGATAAGTAGTTTCCAAGATATGACCGTTTGAAGTTGAATTTAACAGCTGTCATCAAAAATGTAGATTTTAGTTGTCTCTGTCATTTAGTGATGAAACGAGCAGTCTAGGATAAGTAGTTTCCAAGATATGACCGTTTGAAGTTGAATTTGACAGCTGACATCAAAAATGTAGATTTTAGTTGTCTCTGTCATTTAGTGATGAAACGAGTAGTCTAGGATAAGTAGTTTCCAAGATATGACCGTTTGAAGTTGAATTTGACAGCTGACATCAAAAATGTATATTTTAGTTGTCTGTGTCATTTAGTGATGAAACGAGTAGTCTAGGATAAGTAGTTTCCAAGATAGGACCGTTTGAAGTTGAATTTGACAGCTGACATCAAAAATGTAGATTTTAGTTGTCTCTGTCATTTAGTGATGAAACGAGTAGTCTAGGATAAGTAGTTTCCAAGATATGACCGTTTGAAGTTGAATTTGACAGCTGACATCAAAAATGTATATTTTAGTTGTCTGTGTCATTTAGTGATGAAACGAGTAGTCTAGGATAAGTAGTTTCCAAGATATGACCGTTTGAAGTTGAATTTGACAGCTGACATCAAAAATGTAGATTTTAGTTGTCTGTGTCATTTAGTGATGAAACGAGTAGTCTAGGATAAGTAGTTTCCAAGATATGACCGTTTGAAGTTGAATTTGACAGCTGACATCAAAAATGTAGATTTTAGTTGTCTGTGTCATTTAGTGATGAAACGAGTAGTCTAGGATAAGTAGTTTCCAAGATATGACCGTTTGAAGTTGAATTTGACAGCTGACATCAAAAATGTAGATTTTAGTTGTCTCTGTCATTTAGTGATGAAACGAGTAGTCTAGGATAAGTAGTTTCCAAGATATGACCGTTTGAAGTTGAATTTGACAGCTGACATCAAAAATGTAGATTTTAGTTGTCTCTGTCATTTAGTGATGAAACGAGTAGTCTAGGATAAGTAGTTTCCAAGATATGACCGTTTGAAGTTGAATTTGACAGCTGACATCAAAAATGTAGATTTTAGTTGTCTCTGTCATTTAGTAATATAATAACAGAAAAGTTAAAAATGGCGGCCATGATTTTTCAAATTTGACATTAGATTCTTGGTAATGGTTGAAAGGGACCTTCAGATATCGATTTTGAAAGCAATCGGTCCATAAACAGGAAAGTTAAAAATGGCGGCTATGATTTTTCATAAATAGGTACAAATAAAAATATATACATTGACATTTTTACACGGCACCCTTTAGACGACTCATAGAACAAACGTCTATGATGCCACACAAAAAATAATTATGTTTGTTTTTGGTGAGGATCGAACCCACGACCCACGGCACGGAAGGGAGAGCTAGTACCGACTGAGCTGTGAGGCCTATCAAAATATCTTTTCATTTTAGCTCATCATCATTAATTTCTATTCTATTCAAGTACACGTTCTTCATTGCACTGCAGATTGTACTGTTTGGCACAGTACGCACAACGGATCTTCATCCCTCTGAAATTAGGTGTAACAATCGATTTTGTATGTACTACACAAACATCCAAACATCTAAACTTTTGCATCCCATCCCACTAATATTATAAATGGTAAGATAAGATAAGATTTTAATTGTCCCCAATAGGTATGTACAGGTGTTAATGATTGTCATGAATAAAAAAGTTACTAACATCAAAACTAGGTAGTCAGTCACACTCCAGTGTACACGCACGGTTATGCTCGATCTTTTTGGCGCGGAGAAAATCGACACAGGTCCGCCTTCCACGAGCGCTGGCGCGCGTCTGAATTCGAGCGGCCAACGCATCGCATTTTATGCAGTTGTAAATTACTATTATTCAAATTAATATAATAAATTATGTAAATAAAAAGTATACAATTTTATTGATTATGAACTAACGTTTATTTTGGTATAATTTTTACCTAATAATAATAATGTAGTATGGAGAAATTAACGGCTAATTCTGAACGTTTTTAGAAATTTCATGGTTTTGAATTGATTTTTTTTTGTACATATCCCATACTTATTTCTAAATGCCGGGGCCGCTACGGTCAATGGCAGTATATAAGAGATATTTGTTGATATTTTTCATTTCGTTTGCTTTGCCGAGTAGTTCAATCCAGGAGCTTGAAAAAGTGTCTGCGCGAGTTTTATTAAAAACTTGTTTCGGAATTTTGGCTTTATTTAAATATATAAGGAAAAATTGCAAAAAGCGAGGCCGCTACGGTCAATGCGAATAACTATTCTACACCATACAATAAATCGAAATTATCTAAGAGTTTCAGTTTCAGAGATCTAGAACGTCAAAAATGGGCATTTTCACGGTTTGACCGTAATACGCGCCTTAATACAAAAAATACGTAGGTGAGCCTTGTCCACTTCAGACTGTTGGCTTTGTATAACCAGGCATGTGTGGTTTTTCTAAGCATTATCACCTACTTATTATGTTTGAAAAATAGTATTGTTAAGTTTAAAAAATAATTATTCATAAATCATGAGTAAGTACATGACCGTTTTCCAGGCTTCTTACAAGACACATAGAAAACAATGTCTCAAAAATCCACTAGTTTCAACAAAGAAAAAGTTTCTTTGCGATGTATGCGGAAAAACTTCAAATTCTAAAGCAACTCTACTAACACACAAGTATGTATGTAGGTTTTTAGACTACATATAAATAAATTAATGTTTAGGTCTTCGAATTTTGATATGACACAAATGTATGATAATGTTATCTTTCACTGTTGAAACCAGGCTGAAAAAATATCCCACAATCTTTAGATCAAAATTATCTTTATGCTACTGCAACTTGTGTCAAGTAACAATAATGAGTGAGTACAAATATTTTTCAGGACTACCCATGAAAATAATTTTCCATATGAATGTGACAAATGTCCATACAAGGCCCGCCATCCAAATCTCCTGAGAACCCATAAAAGGTCACATCTGTCAGAGTCTGAGCTGCCACACAGATGCACACAATGCCCAAAAGCTACCACTACAGCCAGTAATCTCAAACGGCATATGCAGTCCCGGCATCCGAATGCGACAAAACCACAAGCTTGCAAGGTAAATAATGAACAATACATTTTTCAGGACTACACATGAAAACATATTTCCGTTCAAGTGTGAAGTATGTCCGTACCAAGGGCGAACGGTGGATCTACTGAGAATGCATAAAAGGTCTCATTTGACTGAGGCTGAGCGGCCGTACAGGTGCCCGCAATGTCCCAAAGCTACGACTTCAGCCAGTAACCTATCTAAGCACATACGACATGTACACAACGCGAGTAAATCTCACAAGGTAAAATAAAATATGCCCATGACTGTATTCCTCATATTATACCGAAATGCTCAGACCTTCAGAGCTCACAGGTCTTGTGGATGTTTAATGGTGGTATATGTAGGTATAGTCAGAGCAGTAGGGCACATTTAAACATAATCAACACTGGCCTTGTCTGTACTCCAAATATGACAAGTTGCAAACCCATTGCTACTGGCAAATTAGATGTTTTCATTCACTATAATGCTCACTTAAAAAAAATCTTAGTAAATTATTTAGGAGGTTATGTATGTGGGTTCCTGCCAAAAAAGAAAGGAAACCTACACGTTTGTTTTTCTTTTTGCAGTGTACCTATTGTGACAAAGCATTTTCATTCCAACATGATATGAAGAGACATATCCGAGATATACATCTGAGGCAAAGCACTGTGGAATGTGAAATCTGTCTTAAAAAGTTTAATACTAAGTAAGTGAATTGGTTCTTTTAATTTTCAGCTGTTTCGAGTACTTAAGTAATTTTATAAGTCATTCTGAAATATTATTCGGGTTTTCAGGAAGATATTACGAGGGCACCTATACAGAATACACAAGATTAAAGGCGAAAGACATGGTCGTATGCCAACGTATTTACAAGTCCAGCTTGAACAGCCCTGTGACATCAGCGGTGATAATAATATCAATCACAATGATGACAATGAACCTGAGTTTATGTAATGTAACTATAAAATCTTCAATCAGATCAGTTAGGTAGGTACCTATTTAATTTAGTGGGTAAATGTAAACTCTGTTCCCCAAACAAATACCTAGGTACTTCAAAAACATTGTAGGTTGGATTAGACGCCAAAACAGTGGGTAGATGTTAGTAATAGTGTTAGGTACATAAATATCTGCCTGTCTACATAATGCATTAATTTTATAATGCCTAATATAAATATCTTCGATGTATATTGTGAATAAGTAGGTATGTACCTACTATAATAATTAAGGTAACCTACTTATTATAATTATTTTTCATCATAATCCTCTTCGTTTATTTTTAGAAAAAGGACATTATAATATTCATAAATATTCATATTCATGGACTTTACACACAACGCCCTCTAGTCTCAAACTAAGCAAAGCTTGTGATATGGGAACTAGATGGCTGATAGAATACTTATATACTTTTTTTTTTGTAAATACATAGGTACTTATTATACATAGTAACACCCAGACATAGAACAAACATCTATGTTTTCCACGCACAAATGTTTGTTCTCGGTGGGGATCGAACCCACGACCCACAGCACGGAAGGCAGAGCCATTACCAACTGAGCTGTGACAGGCGTCACAGCTCATAATCTAGTGTTGTTTCTATTTTCTTTTCTAGTATCATCTACAGTCAGGTTTCATCCGATCCTATCCTTGCCTTTCGATTTCAACTAGTGAGTGCCGCCGCCGCACGCACGCAACCACAGAACAGAGAAAACTTCTGTTCTGTGCACGCAACAATCATCTACAACTATTTAGGTAACTACCACGTAACTACCTACATACGTACCGCTTTAGCCCTCTACTTGCCACAGAGTACCTACGTAGGTACCGCTTTTGCGAGCGCTTTTGCCCACTACTTACCACAGAGTATAGAAAAGAATACACACCAATCATCAGTCAGACTTGGCATGGAAATGACGGACAGAGACCACAAATAAGTAGGAAGGTACCATTTTCTTTCATAAGTTTTTTTCAAATTCTTTACTAATAATAAAATAACATTACAGATACTAATGCGTTTTTGTTTACTTTATGCATATATAATAAATAAATACATGACAAGAAATACACTCAGATGTATATGAAATAAACGATATATAAAAAACGCAAGACATTATAATATAATTACTCAAGACTAAATTGGACCAATAGAAGATGCTACTTTTTTTTTGTTTTTTTAAAAACGGAAGACGAGGCGGTATGGTCTTAAGACTTTAGCCTGGCCGATTACAAAAAAAAAGTAGCATCTTCTATTGGTTGGTCCAATGAGGAAGATGAGCGTATTTTTTTTTTAATGTAGATCGATAGATTTTTACGTCCAAAACACAACAGTGAAAGAATTTTGGCGATAGCTCAAAAACTGAATTTTCTACGATTTTTTAAAGTTTGGATTTTCAAAATGTGTTTTGAGCCCGGCGATTTCGCGTGTGACGTCAGCCGGTCCGACCGCTCACCCGCGCTTTCTAAGCGTTTTCTGCCTTTACGTTTCTATTTATATTTCTGAATAATTGGGAGAAAAGTACCAATATTTTTATGTAATATTGTGCCTCTAAGTCCTAAGGACACGTTTAACGCTTCAGATAAACTTTTTAACCACCGACTGAAGAAGAAAGGTGTTCTAAGTTTGAGGCTTTTTTGTGTCTATGTGTCTGTACCTTTCAAGGCTCGTAGCTCCAAAAAATCACTCGTAATTTTTTTATAACTATTCTTGAAATGGAAAGCAGATAAATCTGGCATAGTTCTAAGCCAAGTTTGGTAGAAATCGGTGCAGCGGTTTCCAAGTTATGAGGATGTTTATCAGCCCTCGACACGCATTTTGAAGGGTTCTTAGGCATATATTGATTGTAGTTTGAAACATTTGGTTCTTATACCAGTATAACGTGAGCTACTATTTCTTAGTGTTTCATTGATTTTGTATATCAGGTAAGACTGGTAATGAGCAAGATTGTGTTATCGACGTGATTAGCAATGTTTTTAACCCCCGACGCAAAAACGATGGGGTGGTAAAGTTTGACGTGTGTGTGTGTCAGTGCGTGTGCGTGTGTCTGTGCGTGTATGTGTGTGTGTGTCTGTCGAATGCGCGCGTTGGTGCGCGTGCGGATGCGGATGGTAGTAGTCTAAGTCACATTGTCTACTAAGGACGTGCCTAGCGAGACATTGTACTGTCAAGTACAATGCCTCACTAGGCACGTCCTTAGTAGACAATGTGACTCGCTAAGAAGAAGAAGAAGAATGTGACTTACACTAGGACGTGCCTAGTGAGACATTGTACTGTCAAGTACAATGTCTCACTAGGCACGTTCTTAGTAGACAATGCCTACACATACATATAGTGCAATGCCTCACTAGGCACGTCCTTAGTTACGAAGAACATTGTACAGTAGGTACAATGCCTCACTAGGCACGTCCTTAGTTACGAAGGACATTGTACAGTAGGTACAATACCTCACTAGGCACGTCCTTAAGCAATGCATTGCTAATGCCTCACTAAGCACGTCCTTCGTAACTAAGGACGTGCCTAGTGAGGCATTGCACTATATGTATGTGTAGGCATTGTCTACTAAGGACGTGCCTAGTGAGGCATTGTACTTGTACAGTACAATGTCTCACTAGGCACGTCCTAGTGTAAGTTACATTCTTCTTCTTCTTAGCGAGTCACATTGTCATTGTCATGTGACTTAGACTACTACCATCCGCATCCGCACGTGCACGTCCTTAGTAGACAATGCCTCACTAGGCACGTCCTTAGTAGACAATGCCTCACTAGGCACGTCCTTAGTAGACAATGCCTCACTAGGCACGTCCTCAGTAGGCAATGCTTCACTAGACACGTCCTTAGTTTCTGAGGACGTGCCTAGTGAGACATTGTACTGTCAAGTACAATGCCTCACTAGGCACGTCCTTAGTAGACAATGCCTCACTAGGCACGTACTCAGTAGACAATGCTTCACTAGGCACGTCCTTAGTTTCTGAGGACGTGCCTAGTGAGACATTGTACTGTCAAGTACAATGCCTCACTAGGCACGTCCTTAGTAGACAATGTGACTCGCTAAGAAGAAGAAGAAGAATGTGACTTACACTAGGACGTGCCTAGTGAGACATTGTACTGTCAAGTACAATGTCTCACTAGGCACGTCCTTAGTAGACAATGCCTCACTAGGCACGTCCTCAGTAGACAATGCTTCACTAGGCACGTCTTTAGTTTCTGAGGACGTGCCTAGTGAGACATTGTACTTGACAGTACAATGTCTCATTAGGCACGTCCTAGTGTAAGTCACATTCTTCTTCTTCTTAGCGAGTCACATTGTCTACTAAGGACGTGCCTAGTGAGGCATTGTACTTGACAGTACAATGTCTCACTAGGCACGTCCTTAGTAGACAATGTGACTTAGACTACTACCATCCGCATCCGCACGCGCACCAACGCGCGCATTCGACAGACACACACACACACATACACGCACAGACACACGCACACGCACTGACACACACACACGTCAAACTTTACCACCCCATCGTTTTTGCGTCGGGGGTTAAAAACATTGCTAATCACGTCGATAACACAATCTTGCTCATTACCAGTCTTACCTGATATACAAAATCAATGAAACACTAAGAAATAGTAGCTCACGTTATACTGGTATAAGAACCAAATGTTTCAAACTACAATCAATATATGCCTGAGAACCCTTCAAAATGCGTGTCGAGGGCTGATAAACATCCTCATAACTTGGAAACCGCTGCACCGATTTCTACCAAACTTGGCTAAGAACTATGCCAGATTTATCTGCTTTCCATTTCAAGAATAGTTATAAAAAAATTACGAGTGATTTTTTGGAGCTACGAGCCTTGAAAGGTACAGACACATAGACACAAAAAAGCCTCAAACTTAGAACACCTTTCTTCTTCAGTCGGTGGTTAAAAAGTTTATCTGAAGCGTTAAACGTGTCCTTAGGACTTAGAGGCACAATATTACATAAAAATATTGGTACTTTTCTCCCTATTTATCAGAAATATAAATAGAAACGTAAAGGCAGAAAACGCTTAAAACGCGCGGGTGAGCGATCGGATCTGGCTGACGTCACACGCGAAATCGCCGGGCTAAAAACAGATTTTGAAAATCCAAACTTTAAAAAATCGTAGAAAATTCAGTTTTTGAGCTATCGCCAAAATTCTTTCACAGTTGTCCTTACAATCTTCTAGACTTTTGATTTAAGCTATAAAAACAGGAAAAAATGCCTAACTCATCTTCCTCATTAAAGTCAGTATTATACTCTTTCTTTCAAGCTTTCTTTGGTCTGACTGAGTCGTGTCTTGTCTGTGTTTGTTTACTTTGCATGCGGGCGATTGCCAAAGCGATTTCGATTTTACGATAAATTAAAAGAAAATTATCTATAAAGTAGATATTATACTGTAAATAAATAAATCGATGTTTTGAAAGTTTTCGCGACGACCCGGATATTGCTATATTGTTCAGACGCCTTTTGCGTAGGTAGGTAACTACCTATTTATTCCGGTTAGATAAAATAATGACCTCACTCTTGTTGTGGAAGTCCTTGCTGATGGATAACGAGACAACAAGAAGCAATAAAAGGTTGGTAAACTGTGATCTAGTAAAAAAAATTCCACTTTGCCAGCAAAATAGAGGTACATATCTACAAGGATTTTTTTCTTGTAGGGAATCAGACAAGCTAATTGAAAATGTAAGCCTCTGTAGAATTTGTTGTGAAGAAGATGCTGAAATACCAATATTCAACAATATGGTTCATCCAAACATAACTGAGGAGATTTATATTTTCTCAGGCGTAAAGGTGAGAACACAACTTTATTTATGCCAGAAGTTGTAAGATTACCAACCCTATTCGAAGGCCTGCAGAAGCCTGCAGTGCAGACCATTGTACTATTTTAATAGTTATTTTTGATAATGGCTCAGAATCCAATCCAATGGCCAACATAATTGGGTGTAGTGTGATTGGAAAGTGACAATACCACTATCCATAATGTATACCAAATTGATTTAAAGTTATTCCCACAGCCATTGAAATAGTGCAATTTGGGGGGCTGGTTTTAGGGGGGTATTTATCAGAATACCGGACCGGATATTGTATACAAGAAATAAATGTGCATGTACAGTACACATACATGAGATATAAGAACTCTCAATAAATAGTAACTATTTATTTAACACAAACTTTGTTAATTTTTAGATGGAGCAATCTAATGACCGGTCCAAATTTATATGTGAAAACTGTTTAAATCTTCTCAATGGATGCATTATGTTCAGAGAAATGTGTCGGAAATCTAATAATATGATATTTGAAATGAATATAAGTAGAGGTAAAAACGAATTCTTTTCATAGATTTATACTATCTTCATAGTCAGTCTTTTCACTAAATAAAATTGAGGATAAATATACAAATCCAAGGATAACAACATGTTTTTAATTAATTCAATACATGATTATCTTATTTCAGAAATGTATGTGAAACCAGTCTATGAAAATTGCACTGAATGTGATGATATTGACCAAATTGACCATCATGCAGAATGGGACAGTTCATACAACATTCATTCTCCAAGTTCTGAGAATTGCACTAAAAGCTTTGACAAGTATCCAGATTCTGTAAGTTAAATCATTATTAAAAACATCAGCAACAATGGTAATAATCACTGCCAGACCAGCTTTATAATATTTGCAGAATATTATGAAACTTCCCATCTTACATCTCCTCGTCGATGTTTAACCATTAAAAGGTCTTGCACACCATTAGCTATAGCCACTAGTGGCAACAAGGTAAATAAAATACCATGTAGCATTGACTTTTCACAGGCACTTACCAATAAAAGACGCAGATTACAACGCCGACACAACAAAACTGACACAAAAGATGCTGGCCTACCAATAACATGTCTCTGTGATGTGTGTGGCAAAATACTTCAGTCCAAATCAATGCTCTCGCACATGTATGTAGGTACTTATAAATTATTTTAGAGTAAACAGGCAATGTTTGCATGAGATTAATAAATTCATATTCCTTTACTTTGAGAGTAAGAACTGAGGAATTCCTTTCACACATATGTTTGTATCTCTTCAGCTAAATTGCGCAGTCCGTCAGGAGGTGCTAAATGTCGACGGTATGCATGATAAAGCCATAACCTCTTCAACTTTGCGCCTCTCAAAGCTAGAGTTGCGATTTGCAAGCGTAGCTCGATACTACATGCCACTGAACCCATCCATTAGATTGAAAGTCATGTTTTGTTTCAGGAATACCCATTCAAAAGTGTTCCCATTCAGATGCAACAAATGTCCATACAGAGGCAGAAGTCTGGACCTATTGAGAACTCATAAAAGAACGCATCTATCGAAGGCTGAGTTACCGTACAGATGCACAAAGTGCCCTACAGCGATGGCCGCTGCCAGTAACCTCGCGAAACATATGCGGACCATGCATGGACGCGCGAGTTTAAGCATTAAACCTTACAAGGTAAATATGATCACATCTCTTCAATACAAAATCTTTCATTGATAAGGCCACCCTTACTCTTAAGGGCTGGCAAGGCAAGCTCTAAGTCGTTGCTATGTGCGAATAGATACTATCTCATAATCTTTCTTTTTTGATCTTCATAAAAAAATATTTGATAACACCTACGGATTGGTTTCACATAACTTCCAGGTTTCGGTAATTGTTTATTTATTTTCTCTACTCAAGGATAGTTAACATAACATACAGCGTAACGTAAGCCTTACTTATTAAGCCAGTATAAAGAGATCGATATGAGGTTCCTGTTTCGCCGAGAAATGGGTGCCAGAAATAGGTTGTTAAAACCGGTAATACAGGTCATCCAGGACTCAGCTCCGCTTATGCCTAACTAATATACTTAGGTAATTTATTTCAGTGTGCCTTATGCGAAACAGCATTTACATACAAAGCCGATATGAAGAGGCATATCATACAGAAACATGAAAATGCGAAGCAAAGCACTATAGAATGTGAAATCTGTCTCAATCAATTTAGCACTAAGTAAGTATACAGCAACAATTAATCGATCCTACAAATGATTAATTGTCTTAATGATTCTATTGATAGAATATTTAATTTTTCACAGGCACATATTACTTGAACACCAAATCAATGTTCATAAACTGAAACGCAAGGTAAAAGGGTTAGGTCGCATACCTGCATATTTGAAAGCCCAGTTGGAATAACCTTTTGATAATATTTTATTAGGTAAGCATTTAACATTAGTATTCTTATTTTTCGTCAGACACTTGCCTGACACAGAAGTCGATGAGTTGGGGATGCCACAAGGATCAATACTTGGTCCATTTTTGTTTCCAATTCCGAAAGAAGAAAAATATTAGTGTGTAATTGATAGATTTATCATCCAATGTTGTTTTGAGTATCATTTATAACCGGCTAGCTATTTTTATTGCTTGATCTATTTAACTTATGACCAATTAAAATAATAAAACATACATTGTGTTTAGGGTTTGTGATTACAATTATTTATGTTTTATAGCTAGTTTAGTAGATTTATTAACTAACATTATTATTTATTATTCATTTATCAATTTTATGTGGTCATTGTAGTCAACAAGAACCGTTTAGACAAATGCAGTGTTATTATTTTCAATACTTTATCAGTTGTAGTGAAGTCTTTCTCTAAGGCAGTCATGTGGATTAACTATTTACTATTTTTACTTTCATATCAACTTTGTTTCAGTTTTGATCTTCCACAAAAGTGTCTCTCCGATGTAAGGATTAACAATGACCACTATAATGTCTCTGAGACGTACCACATTGGAAATGATGTGGTTCCCACAGACGCCCACTACGACACGTATGGAAACTTATTTTACGTAGAGTTGCTTCGTAATAACAAAGGCTACCAGTTTAATATCAATGTGGTGAAATTCAAAACTACGACACCGGAAAAAGTTCCAGGTAATTTTTTTGTTCAGCTCTACACTAATCTATAGGTAGGTAAGTACCTACTTTACTTTTTCTCAACGGTGCGGTGGTGTATTGAGTAGTTAAAAAATACCGCCACCTATATATAATCCACTGGATTATTTGAAGTATGTGCGTGCAAGTGCTCGAAAAACAGATTAGAGTGAGATAGATATACGCTTGCAACCTGTCACGTATGGAATTACAAATAACTTACTGCAAAGTCTGGGTATGTGCACAATGTACCTATGTATTTTAGGTTGATTTCCACCTTAGATTTGGCATGAAGAGATTTGTGGGGAAGTCTAACGTGAATAAGGTGGAAGGGTCTCTCTCAGTCAGTTAAACATTATTTGTTTATTCGTAGGTTTACCAGACGGCGTTAGTTACTCAATAGCGGTCGACGTAAACAAAACTAAAGTCTACTTTGGCACTGGAAAAGGACTGTATACCTACAATTATGACTTACGAACAGCCGTCCCAATAACAAATTCATCATTGAAACTGGACATGGTTTTTGTGGATAAAAACAGCAATAAGTACATTATTGAAAACATAGATGGTATTGAGGAGTTTTACCTTCTAGATGGTGATATCAAAATTCGTTGCCAGAACCTTGAAGCTTTGAATGAAATGGCTATAGATGACAACAATAACTTTTATTTTATAAGGAATGCCAAACTTTACGTACTGAAATCAAGATTGGGAACGCCTACTTGCATTGGAAATGTCAATTACGATGGTAACGCTCAAATATCATTCCATAAAAACAACGTTTTCATAGCCAGCGATAAGCTTTCGTACTTTCACGAAAACGAAACTGGGAACTTCAAACTAGTTGATAATGTTCCTGGAAGTGTAACAGCCATAGCTTTTGACCACGATGGCGCATTCGTAATAGGTATCCAAGGAACTATATTAAAATACAAGAAAAATGAATGCTACTTGCGCAATAACAGAGTCATTGATGAATACTCTACGGCATTGTAAGACCTCACGGTCGGACATAAGTAAAACATCGTATAATTCGAAAGAACCTTTTATTATAATAAACATAATTTTAAATAATGTATACCTATGTATAATCATAATCTATTTATTAACTAGTACTTAGGTTCGAATCATTCTGTATCTATCCTAAGTACTTCAAATTAAAGTTTTTCGTAATTAAAAGGCCAATTTTGATCTGTCAATAATTCTAGGGAGATTGATACTTTCAACGCACATAATTATGTACATACCATGCCATTTTAAAATATTTCTAGGTTTATATTGAAACAAAATATATGATTGCTCTCAGAAAGTAATAAAAATTTAAATAATAATATGTACATACGGCCACGGGGTCAGGTTATAATCCCAATACAACCATAACTACGCTACATACAATGCAGATAATCGTTGGAAAGGGAGCGCAAAGGCGTAGTAGGCGCGCAATAGGCGGCGCGCGCGCGCCGCGCTCGCAGCCCGTCCTGCACGAACATACTGCCGTCCCTCTCGCACGATTTTTAACATTCAACTTCTAGTTCAAAGTCCAAACAGTATAGAGGTGAACGTGCCTTGTCTTCGACTGTACCTACTTACAAAGAATATTTGGTGGAAAAAATATATTTGAGTAGGCCGACGTGGGAGTTGAACTCTTGCTATAAAATTCGTTGCAGTGGAGAATATCGGAAATTCTTCGCGTATTCATATTACATTGCTGTTTTCGCAATGATAAACCTTCCACGGCAGCCACTTTACCCCAAGCATATTTACAGTATTACTTATTATAAAATACACTTTTATTTGTAACCTAAATCTAGCTACTTATTACTGACGTACATGTACATCATAAACACTGCATTCAATAACACACACACACACTGTTCATGGCTTCTCTTCTGTCTGATACACACATAAAGTTCATTATTTGCTAAAAACCATATCACACAAGGGATCCCTTATCCTCGGTTATTTTTTTGTTTTCCATTGCCACAGAATGGTCTTTTAGCCTCTTGTTTTTGTATAAAATTCTAGATAATACTTATTTCTTAAAATTGAGGCCGTGTTTTTAATTAGGTAGGTCCTACTTATTTTAGAAAAAACATAAATGTAATTCTAAACCAAATCATAACATCAAGAGATTGTAAAGGTCAGGGAAATCTGTTACAAAAAATATAATCTTATTTAAATAACAGTAATTCAATAACATCATTATTATGAATACATATTGGAATAAGTACATGTATTTAAACTAATGTGGCAAAATACTTTGGGACATCATGGGAAAGGTCATTGGCTGTGCCTGGGAGTTGGATAATGCCATGGGCTGACTAGTGCTGGAGATAGTTATCTGCTGAGAGGTGGTTTGATGTACCAGCTGCTGACCTGAAGGTACCAGCTGTTGCTGAGCTGACTGCTGAGCGGCAAGCTGCTGTTGTGCTGATTGTTGCGCTACTATTTGTTGAGCAGACTGTTGGGCGGCCAGTTGGGCAGACTGCGCTGCCAGGTGCTGTACTGATTGCTGCGCTGCTAAATGTTGCGCCGACTGGTGAGCAGCCAGCTGC
Source organism: Gandaritis pyraliata (assembly GCA_947859175.1). Lineage (NCBI taxonomy): Eukaryota > Metazoa > Arthropoda > Insecta > Lepidoptera > Geometridae > Gandaritis > Gandaritis pyraliata. The sequence goes on from OX401863.1 coordinate 3,693,258, forward strand.
GCCGATTGCTGTGCGGCTAGGTGCTGCACGTGCTGAGATTGCTGCATGTGGGCAGACTGTTGAGCCATACGCTGTGCGTTTTGCTGGGCTGCCAAATGCTGAACCGACTGTTGAGCTGCCAAATGTTGGGCAGACTGTTGGGCTGCCAAGTGTTGAGCTGATTGCTGGGCCAGATGCTGAGCTGATTGTTGTGCAGCCAAATGCTGTGCAGACTGTTGGGCCGCCAGGTGCTGCACGGACTGCTGTGCTGCAAACTGTTGAGCCTGATGCTGTGGAGCCAATTGAGTTTGGACCAACTGCTGCACTGTTGTCTGTGAGGCACTACCAATCAACTGCTGAGTTGATGGTGCTAAAGTCAACTGGGCAGGCACTGCTACTACTGTCTGTCCACCTCCCATCAGTGTTCCAGAATCACTGACTTGCATTAGTTGCTGTGCTCCAGCACTGGTTACTATCAAAGCCCCTGAATTTCCCACAAGTTGCTGAGTTGTGCTCACAGTGAGAATTTGTGGTGCAGGTGTTAACAGTTGTGCTCGGGAAGAAGCAGGAGCGAGAGTTAAGCTGGATGTGGCCGCTGTAGGTACTAACGAAGGCAAAGCTCCCGCTAGGCTCACAATGGGTGTAACACTTACAGTCGCCAGAGAAACAGGAGCTGATGTACAATGTCTTGAAGTTATAACACAAGGCTGGTCTCTCACTGATGCTGTCTGAACCAATAAAAACTCATTCATAGAAGTCAACTGTATATTTTTTTCATTCAAGTCAGCTACATTCTTCAGTAAAATGCTGATGTTTTCATGGAGCAATTTTAGTTTTCGTTCTAAAGTTTCACAGTTTGGGCAAAAGTTAGTGTTGGTGGGTAAAATTTGGTTTTCTAATTCACATTCTTCATGTGTGAACCTTCTGATCTTGGCCTCTGGAGGCGAGTCGTCATCTCTGAGCTGCATCATCAGATGCTTTAGCAGATGCTGCGGCGGAATGCTCAGATGCACTGGCGCCAAGTCTTTGTTGATGTCAGGGCAGTCGCTGGGGAATACTCCAGTGTCATAGAATTTGTCTTCGTTTTCTTTACTGCAATGAATGAATTTGCAACTCGATCTATAGCAGCCCTTGTTTTGGTAGTCATGGCAAAACCGAAATAAATCTTTGAGATAGCCTGGTGGTGGTAGCTCGTGGATGAATTTGCAATTCTCTCGTGTGCAGCTGCCTCGAATCCAGTCCTTGCAAAAGGCGTTGCGATTTGTTCTATCACTATTTTCAAGCATGTTTACAGTATGCTCTGCTTTTGTTGCGTTCATTTTTTTAGAGCGAATGCACGCACGAAATCCATTTATGAAAGAAGCAACTTTTTTACCTCGCGCAACGAAACCTCATCAACGAACTAGGAAGGAAGACCTCTATAAGTCTTCTTCTTCTTCACTTATTTCTGGCTGCTGATGCGTAGCATCTGTATGCTGGCTGATCGGTGGCTAGGTGGCTAGGGCCGCCACGATTTTGCCAATATTACCAACATTTGCATTGCATTGAAATGAAATCATTCATTCATTCATTCATGAATAGCATCAAAAATCAGCAGGGCGCCCTGTCGATTTTGTCTCGATTTTTATTTTATAAAAACTATAAAACCACATTACAATAGATCAGATTTGTGCTAACTAAATAGCCTAAAATCAACTTTTACATCAGAATTATATCATTTCGTTCATTAAAAAAATGAGGTACATAAGCCAAATTCTTTGTACTTAGTTGACTTGTGTCATGCACTGTTTACGAGCAATATGGACATGTTTTGAAATAAATGTTGTAGGTAAAGATGTTCAAGCAGCAATTATCGCCTCGCAGCGTGCACCCCTATCAGACAACGGTGGTGCCGCGAAGTGAACAGCAACTTGCGTCGGCGGCACAACAAAGGGCGAAGTACCCGTGGGCGGAGAATCACATGCCTGTGTACCAGGTGGCTGGCACCGATAGCTCTACCTCAGAGAATGCCTATCATGTAAGTACCTACTAAAATTATAGTGTCCTAGTGCAATAGCATGGTATACAACTTCGGGAATATCAGGAAAGTACCAAACTAGCCACTGTGCACAACCACAACATAACTTCTCAGACTTGTAGAATTTTCATAAAACAGGAATTACCTACAAGCCCGTATTCACATTTACTGCTCAAGCACTGATCCAGACTCGATTATGGGCCTGAGTTTTAAGCAGTCCACCAAACAAATTTACAAATATTTCTATTTGTTCAGCACTAAAAAAAGAATTGGAATCTTTGAAATTCAAATAATGTATCCTTATTTGTGTTGTTCATTGACATCTACTAGCATAAACATGTGGTTAATTCAAAACTATTTACCATTTGCGCAAAAACAAAAACTTTGAATTTCTTTTTCAGTTACCTCAATACAATGGAACATTGAGAGAATACAGCCCACCATCACCAGTTTACCATGCTCCATACAGCACTGGTACTTGGTGTAACTACCAAAAAGTGGAGAAAGTTCCCATAAGGGATGCTCCATCAGAAGCATTCACATTTCCCCAGTGTGCTTCAGCATTTTCCCTACCTCTGTGTGATGAGCCTCATAGGATACCTAGTAGATCTCCTATGCCGACTGGCTCATCAGTTAGTCCGGAAGTGCCTATTATAGGGGCCTGTGGTGGACACTGCCCCGGATTTGAATATGTGTGCTATTATATTTTACAGGTAAGATTTTCCTCCATGCCCATATCTATAATGAACAATTTTCGATCTGCCAGCATCTAATTAAGAAAAAAATGTAAGGCTTTTATAGTAGTTTAGTTTTTGTATCTTATAAGACAAAATAAAAAATTGCTTGTTTTCAGCTGTAAAACTAAAGGCTTAGATGTCTACAGTGCTTACTAGTACCCATTGCCAAGTTTGAAACAAGTATAACTATATTTATTGTTGTTACAGATCGTATTTGTAGTGGGAGTCCTAACTGGCATCTCTCTGTGTATTGCCGGAATCGTATTGAGGAGGACAAATCGGAATGGAGATCTTGGTGTATTAGTTTACATAGGTGAGATGGTATTTTGATTGAAATCTGGTGGTGGATAGAAAGAACATACAACTGATTTTTCTAGCTGTAGAACAGAAATAAGCAGATGGCTATCAGGTGATGTGAAGCAGTAACCAACAATAATGCATTGTCTCACTGAGCATGTCCCCTGTGAGGCATCACACTGCGTCCATCACTCTACTCTGAGACATAAAGGTGTTAAGAGGGCTATCACGGTTTGGCCGCGATTCAAGGGCTGGCGCGCGTCTGATTTCGTCTGAGAGTCTGAGATCGCATTTCATGCAGTTTTAAATTACGTTTATTCAATATAATAAAATGAATTATTTAAATAAAAAGTATACAATTTTATTGATTATGAACTAACGTTTATTTTGGTATAATTTTTATTTAATAATATTAATGTAGTATGGAGAAATTAACGGCTAATTCTGAACGTTTTTAGCAATTTTATGGTTTTGAATTGATTTTTTTTTGTAGATATCCCATATTTATTTCTGAATTCCGGGGCCGCTACGGTCAATGGCAGTATATAAGAGATATTTGTAAATATTTTTCATTTCGTTTGCTTTGCAGAGTAGTTCAATCCAGGAGCTTGAAAAAGTGTCTGCGCGAGTTTTATTAAAAACTTGTTTCGGAATTTTGGCTTTATTTAAATATATAAGGAAAAATTGCAAAAAGCGAGGCCGCTACGGTCAATGCGAATAACTATTCTACATCATACAATAAATCGAAATGATCTAAGAGTTTCAGTTTCAGAGATCCAGAACGTCAAAAATGGGCATTTTCACGGTTTGACCGTGATATCCGCCTTAAGTCTCACCTGTCATCACTTATTCTCAATAAAAAAAACTTAAAATCTCGATAATCTGCCAGTATTTTATCCGGTTATTAGTCCATTATTTATAACTAGCAGTTACCCGCGACTTCGTACGCGTCTACAGTTTCCGTGTATATTATATTATCTGTGCGTGTACCGAGCGAATACTTTGAGAAACTTGACATTACACCGAACCCGTACTCGAATGTCAAACGTTAGTCGTTAGACCAAAGAGGTAGTACTACGTTCTGTCAAACTGACGTGACATGACATGACAATGAAATCCTTTTGCCAATTGGCGCTGCTAATCCTCTTCGTTCATTTTATCCTGTAGATCCTGTTAATTATTCGAGATAAAAAGTAGCCTATATGTCAATCCAGGTTACGAACTATATATATGCCAAGTTTCATCCAAGTTGGTTCATTAGTTTTGACGTGATTGAAACACAAACATCCAAACATCTAAACTTTCGCATTTATAATATTAGTAGGATTGATATGAGGCCTCCGTTACAGGATGCCTGGCGTCTTGTGTGTGCGGCGTACTACTTGGTGTTCAGTGCTGCGTGCGTCGAGAGATCCGTCAGAGAAAGTCGAGAGCCAACATGCATATACCCATGCATCCTATCCTGGTAAGTTTTTCATTCTTTACTGCGAAATTACGAACTTAAACTGCGCCCTGAAAATCTTATGGCTCCTATGCTGAGTGAAACCTTTTTTTACACTTTGTTACATCATGTTTTAGTCTCTTTCGATCTGCTTGTCGAAAAAATTCAAAATATGAAAATAGCTGATAATGCCATCTTCGATTACAGGAGGCACCAGCTCCTGCTTGCCCATTATTGACATCCACACTACCTCATACTCAAGTGTACAGGTAATTACTTACAATTAAATTAAATCATCTATCAGACAGATGATATCACTGATATCGCGGGCAAAAATTGGATGAGACTGGCGGCGCGGGCTCGTGAGAGATGGTACAAAAAGAGAGAGGCCTATACTCAGCAGTGGGTGAAGTCAGGCTGTGGATGATGATGATGATGATCAGACGTAGAGATGTATAGTATTTTTACATGACGATAGTTATTCAGAGTTGGTAAAATCCACCCTAAAAGCCCTGCACAAACGTCTAGACTTTTTTCTGTCTTTTCCGCGATCTAGTCCATTGTGTGCCTCATAGGTTGTAGAAACTTATTAAAAACTAAGCGACCAAAAACTGCTTGTGTAACTACTTGGGACTATTTTGTCCACGAAGTTTTTTCTTGTCTTTTCCGCAATCTAAGCATCAAAGCTTTATAATGTAGAAAATGTTCATCATTTCACCAATGACCGCCATTTTTATGCTGGAAGTAAAAAAAATATTTTTATTCTTTTTCCAGACCTACTATGAGCATCTGTGCTGAAGAGGATATAACAGGAGTTCCTTGGTGGCGTCGCGCCAATATAGACTGATTAGCTTTAAGTTTACGCTCACTATTATTGTATATCTTTTGTATTTAAACTTTATTTTTATATTTACCTATAAAATAATGACATTCAAATAGTTTTTTCTATCACCAGCCAGTAGTTGTAGGTCCTAAAATTAATTTCTCCTCTGAGCTCGAGTTTTTTAGATAGGCTTGAAGATCAAAATAAAGAATTTCAATAAGTACATACTTAATTTATTATATTGAAATATTCAGATGTTATGATTAGGTATAATCAAATAATATAGTGTATCTGTAAATTACAAAATTTAGGTTCAAATATGTTTAATAGGCAGTGTCATGTATAAATAAATCAATACTTAGCGAATATACAGTGAATGTAAGGTTATATGAATACAAGAAAAACATTGCGATTCCGCGCATTACTTGTGTACCAATGAGTCGTCACTTGCCTTGTGTTCGAGTCAAACAGAAAATTATTCCACTAAAGTAATAGGTATATAACTGTGAGAGGAATAACCTACATGATTTCCGTTGGACATGCCTTTGAATTTATTTACTTCAATGATGTGCGGAGACGCGTGATAAATTGTCCCGTTTTATGGATCACAGGCAATGAGTAGGTAATAAGTAAAAATATCGCAAACAAATAAATACAATTCAAATATAAATGAAGTTGATGTTCCTTATACAAATTATTGCTTTGAAACACATTATGAAATGCAACGTAACAATTTACTTAAATAAAATAATAGATTTATATAGAAGGTAAGTTTATTCATAAATTAAATACAATTCAATCAAAATTATAGTGCTTAAAGCAAGCAATTCGAAAATGTAATAAGATAAAATAATTTGGGGCTTAGTATATAAGACAATGTACTTACTACATTGAGTATTCTATGAAACTTTCTTTTGGAAGTTACTAAAACAATGTCATCAATAAAATAATTCGAAAAATAACATTCGGGATCTAAGCTTAGAAACTAAACTTTATTCTTAACCTAAATAACGTTTCGTTACTCTCACTCAGTATACTGTGATGTTTCCGTTTTAGTTATGAGCTTTTAGAGAGAGCTTTTGAAATATCAATAGAATTATATGCAAATTAAATGCTATTAAAGCAAGCAATTCGAAAATGTAATAAGATAAAATAATTTGGGGCTTAGTATATAAGACAATGTACTTACTACATTGAGTATTCTATGAAACTTTCTTTTGGAAGTTACTAAAACAATGTCATCAATAAAATAATTCGAAAAATAACATTCGGGATCTAAGCTTAGAAACTAAACTTTATTCTTAACCTAAATAACGTTTCGTTACTCTCACTCAGTATACTGTGATGTTTTCGTTTTAGTTATGAGCTTTTGAAATATCAATAGAATTATATGCAAATTAAATGCTAAACAGACCGTCCGAAACAACAGTGAGATTAGTCGGGAGAGTTCAGGTTTCGCCATCTTTCACTTAATACCTAGCAAGGACGGCATCAAACAATACCACATGGGATTATAAAAATTAAATTAATTTTAAAACATCTTTCACCATTGAATGTAACCCAAAACTGAAGAAAGTTATCCTCATTGAAAATGTTACATGTTTCCTGGATCGAATCACGTGAATTTCATTTTCGAACTACGTGATGTCATCGACATATGACGTGTCGATCTCGATCGATGCTGAATGTTACTTATTCATAGCCCAATAAAGAGACGGGTAGAATATTGAGAAAAGAGTAAAATACTATTCTATGTAAGAGATAGATTGCCTCTGAATTTGTATATAACTAGGATACACTTAAAAATAAACACTCCTTTAAAATCCTAGTAATATTATTAATTATAAAATTAAAATGAAATACTAATTAGTAGGATGACCGTTATTAGTATTCTACCGGTGGTGGTTAGATGAAACTTCAATAACTTTCCTAGATTCGTAATTTTGTTATCTTACACATTCTTACTACAATTTCTGGACGATAATTTGGCCACTTGTCTTTTACTAATTACTGATTAAGACAATACTTACCAAGCTTCCATACATCATTGCAAAATAGAATGTAATATACAACTATGGGTAAATACACCGTTTTTAGATACAAAAAGAGAGAATACAATTTTAAATTTTCTGAACACTTGCGATTGAACTACTATAAGAATCCAAGAAAACAAACAAACGTTTGTGCCTACAATAGAATTACAATTTTCAAGATACATATTCGTTCTATGTCTAGTTTAAAATTCGGGGGATACATAATCGCCAATAATGAGAAAGTCCTGCATTTAAAATAAATATAACACGAACAAGCACATCTCATATGCGTCACACATACGAGCCTAGAACGATAATCGCTCAAATACAACCGTACTTCTATACTTTGTACCACAAAATGCAATCTTTAGTTATGGACACACTGAAGACGAAGTGGTATTGCGGAACGGTAGGTACTGACAAGCCTTATCATAATGAAAATGTCATAAAAATAAACTCTATGTTACTTATGTTAGGGTATGCTTTGTATCGGAAATACCACTTCGCCGTTGGGGGATTAGGACTAGCCTAGTGAGGGGCGTTGGTGCGGTCGCATAGTTATTACGCTACCGACGGCCTTCCATCCAACATTTTATCGCTTTCTTCCGCGCTGCTCAGGCTGAAACAATACAAACCGTTTACAATTTAAACCTAGAAAATATAACACAATGCGTTATAATTATTTCGTCACGACATGAACGATAGTCTGTAGTACATTTCCAGCTAGATGTTAACAAGGATCTAACATTGGTGTAAGTAAATGAATAATGTATAGGCACGTTCACGTCACTTGTCTAGGAATCGTAGAGTAAACAAGCGGAGACAATGCGTAACTTCATACCTTGAACTATCCTGACAATAGACTCGAGCAAAGGCCAGCCAGGGCTAGGCATTCTGTGAAGCATACAATAAGATGCTCGGTTCTTGTCAACAATGTCGTGCCTTCCGAATGCAATATCTAGTTAGGTACAGATTGTACGTTTATTTTACGGAATAGATATGTAAATCTTTCATAAAACACAATCAAAATTACTATTCAAGGGCAAATTGAGGGCAAGCGCAAAGTCACACTCCATACTGTAATGTCTACTTGGGCTACTTTGGTCATTCCTGAATTCATTGCTTCGATCAACACAATATTCAATTATGTTTTACGCATCACCAGATGCTGCTGGTCGTGCTTCATGTGAGTGTAATAAGTATGCCGAAAAGGATATAAATAGCGCGACCAATGCTTTCAGCGCTGTAAGGACGATCAAAACTACCTACGAAAAGACATCTGACAATCGTATTACGAATCCGAGTTACACTGCGCAGTGACTGCAACGTTCTATCACAGTTCGCCGTGGTAGCTTTTAAAACTTATGGTTGGTCACTCACCATTCCTTGTTGTCCATGAGATTGCGCATCTCGTCATCAGGTGCGGGCGGTGCATCGCGTACAGGGGCATACTGAGCCGCCACAAGGGGGTCGGTGGAAGGATTTAACGCGGTGAGGGCCGCTGCGCCGCTGGATGGCGCTTCCTTGCCGCCTCCGATCCTTGACCACGCGAAGCCGCCTACGCCTAGAGTGTTTTTGACATTAACTATAGGTACAAGTTTTGTGTCTAACAAAAAACCTCAATTTTTTAAACCTATTACCTACCCTTTTCGATACAATCCACTCAACTTTCTAGGTATCAAAACCGGACCGGTCAAAAATAAAATAACCCAATGTGAAGTCTGTGGCCGTCTTCAAGTGGAACTTATGAACATGGATGCGTGGGAAACCGGTAGAGTGAGATCCGTTTATGTTTACACTATGCTGTTCCCTGATATCCCACGCAACCTGGTTTTACTGGACTAGTTAGGTGCAAGTTTTTTTGCTGCACTTATGGACGAAACGTCTGCTTTGTTTCTTCGACTTGATTTACAAATTTACATACTGAAAAGTAATTGCCATCTCAATAACACGCAGCCTATGGCACACAAGGTTACTATAACTACCTATCTATTGACAGTGTATTCCATAATAACAATCAAGTAACTTTGCATTATGGTTTCATTCGTCACGGTAAAGTCAACTTCATTGATGGCTTTATCGCAAGTAATCACAACGATATAAGACCTTTCAACACTAGGTTATAAGTAGTTATTATAATTATTCATAAGGTAGTCAAACCACCTTCCGAGTTTTAGTACCACGTTCACGCTTAGATATACAAAGCAAACTAGTTAATTTTAAATTCTACATCTCGCAAATGTCGCTACATATGGAAAAACAATCCGTGAAAAGCGATACCATCAAGCAATTTTCAGTTCGTACATTTTGATTAAATAACTGATTAAATACTAAACTTCGATGTTATCGGTTACGTAATCTACTGTAAAGGTCAGTGAGGGCGAACTCTAGCCAACCGATTTGTTGGATGGATTAGCTGATTGTGAACTATACACGCCCACCAGAAAACCACGAATGCCTGCGTTTTTTCGTAGTAGACTTTTTTCTATATTATATTTTTACTTTACCGTTTTGTATTGTTTTGCGTCATAGGTAGAGATTTACGTACATCTACGTTTTACAAAAATAAGTTTAAGATTAAATTGAAATGTTTAAGCAGGTCTAGGCACTTGGTTTCCTTACTTACTCACAAACAGAAAAGTAAACATAATTTCATTGGTTTGTTTTAAAAACCTTGACGTCCGACCTTCCAAGGATAGGCCGACGAAATTCATGAACAAACTAAAATCACCCTTAAAATCTTGCCAGCAAAATCATCTCATTAATCTTTGAAATCTGACACTTACCAGCAAATAGTAGTCCAACACAAAGCAAGACGCCTCCCGCTATGAGTGTACCGGTGCCTGTTTCAGCACCTTCAGGAGTCGGAACTGGTGTATTCGAGTACTCTACGCCTCCTGCGATCAGTAGAGCTAGACCTGAAAAAGATGAGCATAGTAAGACGGGATTAGGTAACTGCTGTTTATAATAAAGACGAGAATACTCGTAGTAAACAATCGTAAAATCCATGGACTCTGAGATGGTTTGTTTACGTTATAAAGATCAAAGAAGTTATTCTGGTTACCACTAAACAATATCTATTGGAGAAGAGGGTGGGTTGAATATTGAAAAGAGAAATTTGGAGAAATAAATTCAAGAAGCACCTTAAAAAATACTTAAATAATATGCTGAATATTTCTAAGTAGAAGTGGATAATATGTTCAATTACAGTGACGACGACGGTCTCGGCTCTACAATGCAAAAAACCACCACAGTACTATCTGTTGGATAAGGCCCTAAATTCATAAATAGAGGCTGTAAAGTCCGCTAATCGTTTCATTTCAACCAGCTTTCGCCTAGCGCAAGTTATGAATTCGAGGGTTGGAGACCCAACATATTATGAAACACTAGTACGTTAGAAGTTGGCATTTAGTTAAGAACTCTGTGTACTACATATTTATTATCATCATAATCAACCTATATTGGTCCACTACCGAACGTAGGTCACTCCCAAGACGCGCCATTGAGCTCGGTCTTCGGCTGTTCTCACCCAGTGTTTGCCAGCTGCATTCCGTAGATCGTCGGCCCATCTTGCCGGAGGGAGTCCTACACTAGCTTGCCTAAAAGTGGTCTACACTCGAGTATTAGTTTGCTCCAAAGATTAATTCACTTAAGCAATATACCCGGAAATCGGTGCGAATTCGAATAACGGAGAGTGCGAAGGTTTTGCAAGTGCAGGCAATGCAACGTAGTGGTTCTTGAAAGTTTACTGTTACGAGAAGGTCAAGTAAGATAATACCTGATCCTCTGGGTGCACAACTGCAGATGGTAATATTATACATGCATGGTTAGTGCGTCGAAATGGCGTAACCACATTACTTACGTACGTATACGTACTTAGTGCTTTACTATATGTAAATGTGCCTGTGGCGCTTCTTGTGTGATAAAGTTCAGAACAGAAGATTCTAGAAGAATAACATATAATTTAGATATTTTTATACTCGACAGCAAAACAGCTTAAATCCATCTTCAAAACGTGAATAAAATTATAGTTTAGTCTAATAAAATAGCGTCATACAGACGAAAACGGTATCTTTATGGAAATTTCTAGATAGGTACTGTATTAATTTACATTACAAGTTTTATCTGGCTGAACTAAAAAAGATAATACACAAAAATAAGCAATAGAAAATATACATTATATCATACGATTAAAAGAATTCTAGAGATTGTTATATGAGCTGAGTGCAATAGACAGAGACAACTCGTCAAACGGTAATGATATTAGGTACCTCTATGCCAAACCAAATTACGTTCTTGGCATCAGCTAAATTGTTTAGTTAATTTATTATATTAGACACAAATTGAATGAAATTGGCAAAATATTAGATATCAGCCACACACACCACAGTTGTTGAAACATTAGCATTATGTGGCCGATAAAATAAGGAAATCTGTCACAATCTTGAAATGAAACTCAATATCGAACATAGCAACCGCATTAGTTGGTAATAAAGCTCGTGTATGCTACATACATTTGCTCAAGTCTCTATAACACACTTTAGACTCTAAGATTTTGATAGATTTTCATTAGGAAATGTAAAAAAATCTATGCTTGCATTACTCGAGTCAGAGTTTTTTGTGTCATAAAGTCGATCGTAATTTGTGGTACTTTACTGACTGGGCAGAACCTCGTAAGGTTCATACGTGTGTGCTCTAAAAACGATAAGGAATTTATGTTAAAAGTATCCATTGAAGCATAACGAACCAATTCACCTTGAGAACAACGGAGCTAGCATTTGGTCGCAAGTCGGCTAACCTGCCACGATTTTCATTATTTAGAATATCAACTAGATTTTCCACTTTATTATCATATTCACGAGCTATATTTAAAAAAAAACTATGACGACATTGATGCGTCGCAGCCGGTGGCGGCAGCAGCATTTTTCTTTGTCATAGTTTCTTTACATCAAGATTGTTATTTAATTTCCCTTACTAATTCGCCTACATACATCGTATTCCTCATCAGTCTTGGTCTAGGTAAGTACTAGGTACATCAAACTAGGTAGTTTACTACTCGTGATTCAATATGGCTCTGTATTACCCCGATGACTCAGGGTTTCGTAATAGAGTTCATTGTTTCCTAAACAGAGATGAAGCGTTTTTACTAGTACAGCCTATAAGTGCTTTTTTATCTCATTGTGTTTCAACAAAAAGAGTACCGGAAACGTAACGTTCCAGTTTGTAGTAGGGGCAGTAAATTGCCGTAGTAATTATATTATTATGGACTAAATAACAAGGACAGCTAATTGATGGGACGTGAAACAAATTAAAATAATTAGATCGCGGCTTGAATTCCATGTGCGCGTGCGTACAGTTTCAGGGCGATGATGATGAGACATATTCTGGACCAGACGACTGGATTTCAATACGACGAACAGGTTTTAAGTTCTAAGTTATACTGCATTTGATATGATTACGATGATGATGGAAAATCTAAACTAAACTTCTTATTTTACCCATATTCTTGCCCCCATAACGCATTACACCGAGCACTCTGAATATCAAAGACCGAACAATACCTAGGTAAGTAGTAAGTACCTTACAGTCATTTCCAGAAGATTACCAGACTTAGGGCGGCTTGCACCAGAAACACTAAACGTGTTTAACAGATAAATAGATTTAAATCTGACGTATTTATATGACTTGACAACTCGCTAAATACTATTTAATAGTTAAACGCGTTTAGCGATTCTGGTGCAAGCCGCCCTTAGTTCAGTTCGATACTTCCGACTTACGACCTCCTTACGATATGTAATGTGATGAAACGCCATTTACGCCATTAGAATGTCCATCTTAGTTATAGGCAATTGACTGAAGATCGATTCAGTCATTGCACTTACATTTGTGTTGAACACAACACAAATAACAATTTGAGATAGTCTATAATAAAAGTCAGTGTAAATAGATTTAGGTAAGTACCTACCTAATTGGGCAGTAACCAGTAACAGTAGTGCATTTCCTGCAATTAATTACAACTGTTGCGAGTACAATAGCCCTCAATGACGTGTACCCACAATTCAAAGGCATATTTTAAAAGCTCTCACGATTTGAACAGACATTTATTTTCATTCCTGTGCGGCCAATGTGTTCAGCCCTGAGGGGGTCCTCCAAATAGGTATAGGTGGGACTAACCAAAACAAAGGACATCAAAATAAAATTGTGTCATTCCCCATCACAAAGAGACAGAAGTTTAATAAACATCTGTTGACTGCGCTAGTACCTCTCAACTGTTTTACCTTTGATAAATCTTTGAATGTGAGGTAACACTGTAACACTAGAGCTAGACACTAAAATATGTCAGAGACGGCTCTTCAGAGATTGACTCGACTCAATTACTAGATTACGCAATAATTATAAATAATATGATTATTTAAATAATATAGATCCATAATACCCGGCCAACCACGGCATAAAGATTTTAGAATAACCAAGATTAACAGCAAAAAGCCCTTTATAAGTGCAAGCGCGCTTGTACCAGAGCTTTCAATTATTTAAGCCACAACCTACACCAAAAATAACCTTACGATAACACGCGAGGCGAGTCAAACTTATCAATAATGCATTCGAAATGCGGACAAATATGACATCATTGCCTCAATGAATGTTCTAATGGCTCTTATCATTAGAATATTTCTTTAGAAATCTATGCTGAGTATTTCCAAGAATTTTGCAAATTATCTTACGGAGTTTTGCAGGAAATAGTAAACAGTTAGTGGAACTTATTAAATAAGTCAACTATAGGTATTCATAAACATTGAGGCTCGGATTTTATGACAAAGAATCTATGCTTGAGTCTCGATTCAGAGCATTAATTATAGCGTAGAGGTATATCTTTGTAGTTCTTACTGCATGAAGGTTTAGTAATCGAACATGCAGTTACTATCAGCAGCTGTAACTAATGATGCATCGAATACAAAATATAGGGCTGGAAATTACCACGTCAGTACTTCTTGTGCAGATAAAGATTCTGCAACAGAATCGTTGAACAGACATGCATGCCGGCATGCTTCTGATAAAAAAAGAATAAGTAGACTGGGTAATTAAATAAACATTATAAAACTGCGTCGTATTCTTGAAATCAAAACCAATTGCAACACCATTTACGAAACTTACCATGGCCTTATTGGATTAGGATTAGTACCGGTATATGTGGGCGGACTTCCTTCCTACGTGCTCAGACTGTAAGACGAGCTGATATTGATACTTGGCTTGCGGTTGAAATAAAATCTACATCAGACGGAATCGATATCAACGCGAACGCAGGTGCTAAAATCGTGCAGGTGATTTTTTTTATGCTGTACGTAAAAAAATACCGGCACTATGCACCTATTATGACGAGAGAACGAACAGATTCAAAGGGTATTGAACTCATCTGTAGAGAGGTAGGTATTTCATCCAAAGTTAGTAGACGTGTTTCATTTCGAGTAAACTGATAAAGAGCTTGGCGACAAACTAAACAAGAGCATCCTACGCAGGAATAAAACAAAAAGAATCAATCGATTAATTGACCCAAATTGACCAAGGCTACTTTTAATTTTTATATCTTTTTGATCAAGGCTCAAGGCTTCTAAATCTGATATCTAGATTATAAGTAGTCATTATACGATTGATCGCAGCTTCCTCAGCTAAGCATCGTCCTACTGTTTATAATTATGTGCTTGCAATGTGTCACAATCACAACCGCAGAACCGTGTAGTGACTCATTCTGTCTCTTTGGACTTAACAGTTTGTTTTTAGCCGATATCAACAAAGGAAGTTCGGCGAAATCACGATTCTCGTTGCTTTATTTATGTGATTGATCCAGAGTTTGCATTTTTGGAAATGTGGAACGTAACGAATCTGTTTTTAAAATTAAAACTGAGCGATCGAGCGGCGGTGATTCAATACATTGTTATTGAATCTTTTATCGAGCTTACGAGTCCAGGAGGCCGGAAAATGTGTGGTCATACGCGACATGCCCCATATTTCACGTGGAAATGATTCTTAGCCCTCCCACATAAACATGGCATGTGTGGCCCATTTGGGACTGGAGTTTCTAGCTCAAAGTGCTCAAACAAAAGTGGGTAAACAAACTAGCTTCTGGCTAGTTAGTAGCACGACCGGTTCGCCAACAGTGCCCAGAGGATTGCGAAAATGGGCCGCTGCAGCGGATGCGGTAGGCTACGCCAAAGCGGTAGGCAGCCAGCTGCATTAGCGATTCATTAGACCGGCTTTCACTCACGATGGAACTGGAACAATAAACACCCACGAGCCTGCCAACCTATAAGTATAACTCGGAGCCGTCGAGCACAATATGGAACTCCCACATCTTCCATATTTGTTTTTATGAAACTTAATTTTAAAGCTTCTTTAGTTTTTTTAATACGACTAAATGATGGAACAAGCCGATGGCTCACCTGATGTTTATTTCGTGAATTATGGATTTGTTTGCTATTTTTTATTAACCTCTGTAAGTATTTCAGAATACCCTTCTTGAGTTCCTACTTTAAGGATACTTACACGGTAAACCTGACACCACCTAGGATACCAACGCAACGCATTTTTATTACTTGCAGGCTTCTTGCAGGTCACCAATATTCTAAGGTTGCAGGTATGACAAAGGGAATTTTGTTCGGACGAGCTGGGAAACTCAAGGGCTCATACTAAAGTGAAATCGAAGAACTTTCTCCGGAAGCAATAAAAACCCAAAAAAAAAGATTAGCAGTCTCCACTCTCCACTGTCGCCAGAATGGGTTTTCTTTCGCAACCGTTGTTGTTACACGCCCGTAGCACATCTCCGCGCGTTATTGGAGTAGCAAGTCCGCGAAATTCATTCCGCCGCGATCAAGTGTAGTTGTGTTAGCGGTATCGTGGGAGCGGAACGTTACGTCCAACACGTTTGAAGTCAACGCGGCTCCGCTACTAAATGGCGGCCGGAGCGCGGAGGTGTGACCGGGGCGTCGGAGCAGATCGCCGAATCCGCGCGGGGAAAGAGATAGAATTATGCCCGTAGCACATCTCCGCGCGTTATTGGAGTAACAAGTCCGCGAAATTCATTCCGCCGCGATCAAGTGTAGTTGTGTTAGCGGTATCGTGGGAGCGGAACGTTACGTCCAACACGTTTGAAGTCAACGCGGCTCCGCTACTAAATGGCGGCCGGAGCGCGGAGGTGTGACCGGGGCGTCGGAGCAGATCGCCGAATCCGCGCGGGGAAAGAGATAGAATTATGCCCGTAGCACATCTCCGCGCGTTATTGGAGTAACAAGTCCGCGAAATTAATTCCGCCGCGATCAAGTGTAGTTGTGTTAGCGGTATCGTGGGAGCGGAACGTTACGTCCAACACGTTTGAAGTCAACGCGGCTCCGCTACTAAATGGCGGCCGGAGCGCGGAGGTGTGACCGGGGCGTCGGAGCAGATCGCCGAATCCGCGCGGGGAAAGAGATAGAATTATAGTCAAATCTATACGTTAGAACAGGCAGTCACGCTAGTGTTCGGCTTCTCATATAATACGGACAAGACATGGCGAATTTATAGCGGGTCCGCTGTTATGATATCGCGGCGGTATACCGCCGCGATATCATAACAGCGGACTGTCGCCCTAACCACACTATAGTGTGGTTAGGGCGACAGTCACGTGGACTTTTGCGTCGTTGCCTTGTAGATAATTTAATGTTTTGAATTACTTGATTACTTTTGATTAGGTAGTTAGGTAAGTAATTCAATTTTAAATGAAACGACTATACAATTCAGTTTCCAAAGTACCTTACACAGTCTGGTCACACGAGACAATCACGGCACGTAATATGCTCGTTTTTTGGAAGAATCCATGGTTGGAAGCCAAAATAAGAATAACATTGAAAGCATAATATATTAAAAAGTTCAACGCTTCCTAAAACCCAATGTCAAGAAATTGTAAAACATGCTCTTTGCTTATCAAGATTTCAGTTGGTAGATGGTGCAGAAAATCAACTTTTGAAAGTTTTTAACCTTTTAAAACTGGTTTTAAGCTTTTAAATCGGGTTTTTGACTACAAAAAGTGTTGATACCTACATAATTTGTATGCTTCGTAAAGGAAGTCGAAGGATGGAAGTGTAAATGAATAAGCGATCAAGGAAACGTCTTGTGGCAGTTCGAAGCTCTGCTGAGTTTGTCGACCTTCGCTCGTAATGCCTGTTCTTACGGATTTGTCTTTCGAATCCACTAGACATGGCTACTAAATCTTGTACCTATCACAATCAAGTGACAGATACCTACCTACCTAGTATACGTACCTTAGCTTTAATTAAATCGATGGACGGAAAAATATCTAGAGTACGGATACAGTACCGACAGACAGTCATAGGTATTTACTATAGTTATATAGATAATTCTTTATTGTACACTCAGGAATAAATGTATATAGTACCAATAATATTTATATTACTTGTATGTATTATTAAATATTATATTTATAGTTGTGCGTATAGTATTAGTCAGTGGATCGAGTCAAACGTCATACAATTAGTCATCTACATTGTAATTTTTAAGTAGTTTGTTTGTTGTGCGTACGTACACAACAAATTGTAGAGAACAATGGCAACTGGCCAGAAAAATAGCATAGCATTATCCAACAGGCTGTTGCAGTTATCCTATTTATAGCCTCTTTCATTTACTCTCATAAGTTCAGTGATCGCATGAAAGCTTCAACCGGCTAGCCATGTCTGCATTTAGATAGATAGATAGATAGATAAACATTTACCGGTGTCTGTGGCGCTTCGTGATCAACACACAGCCACTCTGAGTCACCACAAGCAATAGTATCTATAATTTAATCTGTGTTGCATCAAGTAGCGACCACCGGACACTCGATACCATTTACGACAAATGATTGTATTGTATACGATTCGAAAATCGGACATGCGCGTATAAAACCTTATCTACGCTACTGTACGTGAACTATACGTAATAATTAAGAATAATAAGAATAAGAATAAGAATAATTTTTATTTCCGAAAATATAACACAGGGTATAGGGTAAACAGTATTAGGACACAATAGTTTCACAAGTTATTATATAAAATATGATAGGAACGGCGAGGCCCAAACTAGGCAAAAGCCTGTATCTTGGGTCTCAGGAATGCGATTTACCTTAAGGCGGATATCACGGTCAAACCGTGAAAATGCCCATTTTTGACGTTCTAGATCTCTGAAACTGAAACTCTTAGATAATTTCGATTTATTATATGGTGTAGAATAGTTATTCGCATTGACCGTAGCGGCCTCGCTTTTTGCAATTTTTCCTTATATATTTAAATAAAGCCAAAATTCCGAAACAAGTTTTTAATAAAACTCGCGCAGACCCTTTTTCAAGCTCCTGGATTGAACTACTGTGCAAAGCAAACGAAATGAAAAATATCTACAAATATCTCTTATATACTGCCATTGACCGTAGCGGCCCCGGAATTCAGAAATAAGTATGGGATATCTACAAAAAAAAATCAATTCAAAACCATAAAATTGCTAAAAACGTTCAGAATTAGCCGTTAATTTCTCCATACTACATTAATATTATTAAGTAAAAATTATACCAAAATAAACGTTAGTTCATAATCAATAAAATTGTATACTTTTTATTTAAACAATTTATTTTATTATATTGAATAAACGTAATTTAAAACTGCATGAAATGCGATCTCAGACTCTCAGACGAACTCAGACGCGCGCCAGCCCTTGAATCGCGGCCAAACTGTGATAGCCCTCTTAATAGAAGAATTTAAACAATTTTCGTTGAGTGAGTGTTCGCGATACTGTTCGGCGGGGTTTTTTTTTTATTAAACTAATTTATTAATTATGCTAAATAGATCAAGCACAACTACTAGAGTAGCAATTAAAGAAAACTGTGCAGCGGCAGATACCGACAGAAGTGTCACGGTAAGGGTGAGTGCACATGTGCAGGAGTGCTTGTATGATTGTGTGTGAAAGGGTGTGAGTGTTATGTAGATATATATGTATTAGTCGTAATTTTCTTAGTGAATAAATCTGTTAGACAAAAATACTTGGACGAGGTGGTTCTAATTACCGTGTTACTCGTGACCCTGGTAGGAGTGTGTGTGTGTGGGTGTGTGAGAAGGGGTGTGTGGGTGTGTTAATGTGAGTGTTGCGCATACGAAAAGCTATTTTATTGTAAGAATCAAATCTTCTACGTCCTTGTATGAGAGTTTTAGAAGCCAATCTTTAACAATTTTTTACATTTGAAAACTGATTTATCTTTGATGTCACATACTCGGCAAACTTTGTTATATGTGTTTAGAAGAGAGAAATTGGGACTACGTCTGGCTATTAAGGAGCCAGTTCTGGGAATAGGAATTCTATAGGCGCGTCTATCTATAAGTTCCTGGTAATCTGTTCTAGACTTGATGCTCCTGTGAGTTTTGACAGTGGCGCTTAGAACAAAAAGATGACGTACTCTCGTACGTAATTGGAGCGATTGTTTCGAGGCTTGTTGGGTAGGTAGGATGAATAGTTTATTAAATTGATAAATTGTTTTCTTATGCTAGTTACATGTAAGGAGCTGTTTGCACTCACAGAGTGGGGCCTGGTGACTACAGCTTCTTACGAATCTACATCAGGCACCACTCTCTCACAAATACACTCACAAAGTTAGTGTATTGGAATTAATAATTGTGCTTACTTTATGGAAGAACATAAATACATTACTTTATACCTAATGTAGGTTCTACAACCATACATAACATAGTAATATGTACCTAATACAGGTAAGAAGTTATCCTATTGTTGAATAGGCTACATTTGATTCCATTTCCAAACGCTATGTAAATTACTTGTAATAGGTAGGAAGCTGTTTTAGTAGTTAGCGCAAGTAGTAAGTACTAGGTACCTCAGTGGTAACACATTGATTTTGTAAGGTAACTACAACTACTTACCTACTATAATAATCATTGAGTTAACTGACTAATTTCATTGAGTTGTATTTATTCATGGCTGCAGTCAGTCAAATACACTGTTTAATATGTTTGTATGATCAGCATATTAATGAGTTTCCTCCAATTTTAGGTATATTGTCAGGAAGTAGCACTTCCATACACAGTTAAATTAAACTGTTAACAGGAACAAGGTACTTGGTAGTAATGAAGGGAGTTGGATACAATTCAATTGAGTAGAAGGTGATTAACTTTTGTACTTATGTAAAAGACATGGGTCATACCCAACCATGCACCCACCTGGTAAAAGGCAAGTACATTATAACACTTCATACAACAGCTGGGCACGTAATGTAGGTACCTGGGTACCTATCAGATATTAGGACTTCAGTAAGTTTTTCTCTGCTGTTGTGGGAAAACTGGAAGATGTGATAATGTTTACAGAACAGAGTACATTAACTGTCTGTTTGACCATCTCATGATTACCCTATACGTCAGCTTTAAATATCTCAGTCACTAATTTAGACTTGTCAAAAACAAAGGTGGATATATTTTTATTTGATGGATAGCATTACTGGATGGTGAAACTGGCCCTTAAAATAAAACTCTGGTAGTGAGGTAAAGTTTAATCTTGTAGAAATAAGTTCAGTCCTATGCTAGCAAACCAATTTAGTTTTTAGCTAAGATATCATAAACTGAAGTCATAAAAAGTTAATAGCTTCTGATTCTCTGATTCAATCGTGAATGAAAGGCCTAAGGCAGTTTACTTTTACAAAGCATTACATGAACCGAGCAGCAAAACACAAAAAGTCACCTTTTAGTTTTTCTTTTTATATTCTTTTGTGTAGGTTTTATAGTAAGATCTCGATGTAGCGACATGATGGCAACAAAGATGCTTGGAACAGTTCCCAACTACCTATTCCGCTGCCTAAAATCCCACAGAATAAAACAAATCATATTTGTACATAATAAAATAACAATGGTCACACCACAAACCATGTTACAAATTCTAAATATATTCAAAACGATTCAGTTGCCATAGTTTATAACAATGTGATGAAGGTAGGTTATACCAAATTGTTGTTTTAATATTAGGTACATAGGTAGGTTAGGTTTATTTAATAGCTAAAAGGCATTGCATTTTATTTATTACTTTACTGTGAATATACCTACCTAAGAAAAAAGGATTCATTTATTTGTTTATAGACGAGGATATGTCATAGTGTTGAAATATTCTTATACATGTATGTGTATGTAGGTATAGTCATTCTGACGGCATTTATACAAAGTCAGCGGTAACAACATGCTCCTGTAGCATATTCCAGTTATGAACCACTTTGTTGAAGAGGTGATGATGTCCTTATTAGAACCCAAATGGTTTTAGTTCTATTTCGTAGATAACTAATAGTATTCAATTAATACTGCCAAAATCTTATCTTATTTCACCATTACAATACAGCAACAACTAAATTATTTTCAGTTTCATAATAATATTTGTCTTTGCGCAGATGTAGCATATTATGCTATCGCAGAAGTAGCATATTATGCTACTTCTGCGCAAAGATTAACTACAAAGTTCAGATCATAAGTAGTATAATAAAGCAACTACAGCTAGAAGGTGAACAGTACTTTTAGATTTTTAGATGGCTAGTAAAATTTTTTGTTGAGTTTTAAGTAAAACTAAAAAAGCTTGCCTTGAGACATGTATTTATCAAAAACTTGATTATCTAGGTACCTACTCGTTATAGTAAGCGAACTGAATTAGATAAGGTCAACACGGTGATGGTGTTTTTAAGATAAAGATAACTTACCAACAATGGATAATGTGCTGCCCAGCAAACATAGCCCAATCCGCACGCATACTGCCCGATTCAAACTACTAGTCACGCGCCGTGAGAAG
The DNA here is from genome assembly GCA_947859175.1 of Gandaritis pyraliata. Taxonomy (NCBI): domain Eukaryota; kingdom Metazoa; phylum Arthropoda; class Insecta; order Lepidoptera; family Geometridae; genus Gandaritis; species Gandaritis pyraliata. The sequence goes on from OX401863.1 coordinate 3,715,426, forward strand.
TAGCTGATGGGGCAGTTCCACCGCTGGTCGTTGGGCTGCTGTTCGTATGTCACCGTCGTGGGCTGGTATACGGCGCTCGTAGGCATTCTGATCGATTTTCAAGACAAGCGTCGCAAAATGAATCACTACACGATCACTGTATCCACCACCATCCAAACACTGAACTTCCTTCACTGACCGTTGGAACAGGTAAATAGAAAAATCAGACGGAAACAGAGGCGCATGTGCTCGCTTCGGAAATAAATAAATACAGCGAGCCGACCGAGCTAGCGACTATCTAAAGTAAATACGCGCGCTAGCACGACAAGAGAACAGAGAACTCGAAAAGCAAAGCGAGCAAAGCAAATTGAACGAAAAACAAAGTGACTGACAGACAGACAAACAACCACACCAATCAACCAAAAGCAAACAGTGCTGCCAGCACGTGAACCCAAAAAAAGCCAAATCTAGAGGTTGTTTTTTTGACTGCCAACGTTGCCGCCCATATTTTATATAGCATACTAGCAGTTACCCGCGACTTCGTACGCGTCTACAGTTTCCGTGTACATTATATTATCTGTGCGTGTACCGAGCGGATACTTTGAGAAACTTGACATTACACCTCATTACATCGAACTCGTACCTACTGGAATGTCATGTCAAACGCTAGTTGTTAGACCAGAGGTAGTACTACGCCCTGTCAAACTGACGTGACATGACAATGAAATCCTCTTGCCAATTGGCGCTGCTAATCCTATTCGTTCATTTTATCCTGTAGATCCTGTTAATTATTCGAGATAAAAAGTAGCCTATGTGTCAATACAGGTTACGAACTATATATATGCCAAGTTTCATCCAAGTTGGTTCAGTAGTTTAGACGTGATTAAAACACAAACATCAAACAATAATAATATTAGTTGGATAGGATAATGTAATATAAATAAAAAAATCCCATTTATTTATCTCAAATTATTACCTTATTTACTATCACGTACTATAAAAAGCCAGCAGTGCTGCCATCGATCGGCGGCACATCATTAAATCATGTTCATTCAGTAGTGTCACTCGGAAAAATTAAACTAGCAAAATGCTTTAAATTTTTCTTCATTGATTTCCACAGCACAATACAAATTTTAAATGAAACTAGAAAACCAACTTTTTTGTAAGCTCATTTATCTGCAGCTCTGATGTCTGGATTCAGGAAAAAAACCGTGCTTGAAATACCAGTCTTGATTCACACATGAACATGCGCTTGAATATACACAGCCTAGACTAGACTTATATGACCTCGGCTTGTAGATAGCACAACTGTGTATTTTGTATAATATAATATTATAAACTAGCAGTTACCCGCGACTTCGTACGCGTCTACAGTTTCCGTGTACATTATATTATCTGTGCGTGTACCGAGCGGATACTTCTTTGAGAAACTTAACATTACACCTCATTACACCAAACTCGTACCTACTGGAATGTCAAACGCTAGTTGTTAAACCAAAGAGGTCCCTACGCCCTGTCAAACTGACGTGACATGACATGACAATGAAATCCTCTTGCCAATTGGCGCTGCTAATCCTTTTCGTTCATTTTATCCTGTAGATTCTGTTAATTATTCGGAATAAAAAGTAGCCTATATGTCAATCCAGGTTACGAACTATATATATGCCAAGTTTCATCCAAGTTGGTTCAGTGGTTTTGACGTGATTGAAACACAAACATCCAAACATCTAAACTTTCGCATTTATAATATTAGTAGGATAGGATATTGTAAATACTGTATTAGTCGTAATTTTCAAATGTAAATGACCTCTATCTATATAGCCATTTGTACGAACCTGTAGCAATTTTTCTGCTTCTTCTTGGTGACATAAAAAGCCATGTAGCAAGTTTAGCAATACTATTACTATTACTAGCCGATTTTTAAAATCGGCTAGTTCTAGCGTAGCCCGGATCAAGATGGCATTACTGCGCAACAATGACTGCTTTACGTTGCAGTTTGACACTGACGTATGCAGACTAAAATTATCTAGGTACCTTACCTACCTACTACTCATTCTGACTCTACTGAGTGCGTGTGTTCGAGGTGTATAAAAGAAAATCTCCCAGGTAAGAGGGATGAGAAATAAATATTTCCAGGTTAATTTAGTAAATAGGTTCTACTCTACCTATTTAATAAAAATACCAAGGATTTGTTGTGCAAAAATAATATAATGTTTAACCTAAATTCAATATTACTTACAGAATACATAATTATATATCATAAATTATTATATAAATGTAAAATTAAACTATGCATGTAACTTACCTACTTAGTAAATAGTCTAAAAGGCACTTTTCCTTACAATAAATAATATCAATTTGTTAGAATAGTATGTAGCTTTGTAGGTAGTAATCTAACTAATCTGATAAGATTGGCATGATGAATGGTACATAAATAATCTAACTTCCCAACCAATATTGTAAATAACAACCAATAGGTAGAATAATATATTGCAGTCCCCGGCTTCAAATAAGGCACAAGTAAGTAAATAGGCCTCATATAACAAAGCTACTGGGGAACAAGTACAAGACTTGGATATATTACTCAATTAATTTGTACTGTAAAACAAACATAAAATTCTTTATAAAATATTATCTTATCCATGCTATTTTGTACGACAAAATTATTAAGTTGGAAATATGATTGTAAGTTATTTAAGACGTGGAAGACCCAATATCTACATTGTGATTAAAAGTATAATGTAATCTAACTAAGCATCAAATAAATATGAATGTAAGCATAGATTCAGAATAACAATAAACAAGTTTGAAATGCTTAAAAGAAATGTGCAAAGTGCAGCCCACGCCTAGTTTAAATACAATAACGGTATTCTATTCCGATTATCTGACTAATATTTATGTAAATATTGTTTTCATATGCATGAAATATGGGAAGTATATTTGTCATTTCATTTAACTTCGATCATATTATTCAGTCTCATTTGTAGCAGCCAAAATTCCACACAACTTGATACATACATATCCTAAATGAAGTACAAATAGACTTCTCCTTTATTTATAAACAATGAACTTTGTAGCTCTCATTGCAAATGTTATACGGTGCCTACGTACACATTCACATAACAATATTGTAAAAATATTTTTTGCACTGTCACATGAAACGGTGTAAGTAAATATAATTTTATAATTTTCGAATATTTCATGTATAAAGCCAGAACCCTGATGAGAAAGAGACAAAGCAAGATATTACAGCTTATGCAAATATTTACAAGCAGTCGATTACACAAGTTATCAATATAACTCAAGGGACTGAAAATAATTAGCGCGTATATGAACACAATAATCACATATTTTACGCGCATGTTTCGTGTCACATTTTACGCCATTTCCAATATTTTATAGGTAAATATAAAAGTCGCCACACTAATTTGATGATAGAGATGAAAAATGGAAAACGGAAGTCCTGAATAGATGTAAATACAGGTTTTGCATTGCCTTTTTTCGCTACACGTTCAGAAACGCTCGACTTGCGTCAATTTTTATATTTCTCATCCAAGAATTATCCAAAGTCAAAAAATAAAAATGGCTCACCAGAGTCATCACGTACAGTTAGATATCCCCCCTAATCTCTCGGTACATATTGTGAAGACGTTTAAGAGGGTAGTCAGAGGCACGTCCGAAAACATTAATTTAGTGCCCACATTGTAAAATAGTCGATACTCTAAGAAGTCTGCTTTTACTAGAATGTTAAACTACCTCTCCCAATAAAGTTCGATCGATTCCAAGCAGTCTATAGGTGAATGTATCGTATCTGAATTACACTGCGCTACAACGCAGCAACGTTCAACAGTGGAGCTATCGCTGCCGCGCAGTGTAACTCAGATACGTAGACATCACATTACGTTTATCAAAACTCTTGCAATCCCTGTACAAAACAAATCGATGGTAGAAGGCAGCGTAAGTCGTGAGGCGTGACGTCACTACCGGTCACTCAACAGCAAAGCCGGCAGTTTCGAGCACGGCTTGCTTGAGTTTATCATGGAACTTCTCTTTGTTGGGGTATGGGGGTAAGTCGAGTCGGTTGAAACAAGTGTGCGCTTTGGGCAACGAGTCTGGTGACGCATCTGGAACTAGGTGCAGTGTGAACAGTCTGGGAGCCGCTGCGCCAGTCGAACCCTGGAAAAGTAAAAAGTTCCAAAATATGTTACGGATAGTCTTTTTATCACTACATTCAGATTGTTTAGGTTATTGCTTGTCGCCATTTGGAACATCGATTGTCCGACAAAGCGTGAACTGTCGCTCAAATACTGTTATTCTGCATTTGCAAATAGTACCTTTTTGGTAATACTATTGGTCTGCCTATATACGACTGTTCAACTTATACTACGTAATACATGACACATAATCTGACGCTGGAGTTAAAATAAATATAACTAGTGACCTGAAATAGCTTTTGAGTCACTATTTATTAGAGTATACAACGCAAGGAAAATAACTGGGGGAAGCTAATGATAAGAGAAACGTACCTGCAAAGCACGAAAGCCAGCCAACGGAACTCTTCTCGATCCAGTCACAAACTGCAGCAATCGCGCCCTCATCTCCGCATCAAAACCCTCAACTATCTCCCAGAACCATCCCACGATCGGCGCTTCCGGCGTCACATGCTTCAGCCTTGTATGACGCCGCCAATCGGCCGGGTCCAAATCCGCTCTTCCAGCGAGCAAAGGTTGCAAATCTCTCGGTGAGAGGGGTCTAAGCAGTTGCGCGGGGATGATGTCGGCTAATCCTCGTTGTAGAGCGAGCCATTGCCGCTCGGCGCCGCGCGTGAAGCGATGTGCGACGTACAACCGCACGTAGTCGCGTTTGTTCGCGTCGGTGACGGTTTCGTTGGCGCCGCCCGGCCGCAGCTCCATGCTCCTCACGGCGCCGAAGGACGAGCATTCCACGGAGAAGGTCGTGTCTATCACACCGGCGATGCTATTTTCACTGGAAAGTAAATAGCATTTTAAAAATATGCATAGGACGAATCTCGTTCAATACCACAATATTTTCTATCTAATATTCATGTTGTGATCAGACTTATTCTTATTTAGTTTCAGCAGTATATAAACAAAAAACCCAAATAGTATTTAGTTTATATGTTAGTGTGATAAGTTCAAAGTCATATTATTTTATTCAATAAAATCACAAGGATCATTTAGAATCATCTTATTTATCTAGGTGATTCTAGGTGGCAGTTACTCACAGCATCCAAGAAAGGGAGCGATGTAGCTCGGGATCGACGTCCTTTATATCGCGCAATGTGATCGCTCGTCCGAGCAACTGTTTGTAGAAAGGCGCTGTGAATGCTGCGTCTAACTGATGCCCGTGGAATAATGCCACGCCTAGGATTCGACCGGCGAAATGGAAGTATGATAAGTGCTCTGGATTTACCTGTGGGTGAAATCAATTTTAGTATATGTGTGAGTATTCATCAGTCAATATTAGTCTACTGCTGATGTTATTTCTATCCCCTAGAGACAGTACTGAGCCCAAGTCAGTGGCGCGTCAGCGCACTAAAGGAATAAAGCTATAAGCACATGAATGAATTCCTTCAATTTAGTGGCCCGCCTGGTGCACTTTGATGAGCCTTCCGGACTTGTAATATTAATTATCCTGAGACTACTTACAGTTTGTTAGTCTTTTTTTTTTTTTTTTTTTTTTTATATAATATAGAATGTCCTTTGGCCACAATCTCACCTGATGGTAAGTGACGATGTGGCCGACGATGGAGCAGGACAGTCTAGAAGACACCTATTCACTCTTGCCTTGAAAAGACCCAGATTATATTTTTCAGGAAAGACAGAAGACGGCAACGCGTTCCATTCCTTGGCAGTTCGCATAATGAATGTAGATCCAAAACGTTTGGTGCGAATGGGTGGAATGTGTACCAAGTATGGATGGTATTGTGCCGTGCGTCTACTTGTCCTGTGGTGGAAAGGGGATGGTGGTATCAGGTCATGCAGTTCCTGAGCACATTCCCCGAAATGTATCCTATAAAAGATCGATAGGCATGCAACTTTGCGGCGGTGTTCGAGACTCTGGATTTTTGTCTTCGCCATGTATTGCTCTCCTATTAACCTGAAAGCTCTGCGCTCAATCGAGTCCAGAGCAGCCAGCTGATACTTAGCCGAGCCATCCCACAAGTGACAACAGTACTCCATTCCTGATCGGACTTGTGCTTTATAAAGGCTTAGAAGCTGTCCAGGTCTGAAGTACCGACGCACTCTATTGAGGATACCCAGCTTCATAGAAGCCGTTTTAGCCCTGGACTCGATGTACGAGCCGAAGTTAAGAGCAGGTGATAGTGAGGCACCTAGAAGCTCAAGGTGGTCCTGTATTGGCAAAGATACATTTCGGAAAACGGGAGCCTGGAGAAACGGACTCTTCTTTGCTGAGAAAAGACATGCTTGGGTTTTTAAGGCGTTGAATTTGACCAAATTAGTGTCACCCCAGTCGGACACTGCCTTGAGTTTCAAATTCAAACGCTCCAGCATGTCTTCTCTCTCCTGCCGAACCACATTCTGTCTGGCCTGGGCATTGGCTACCTCACGAAATCCGTTTTGCGATGTTTGTGGTTGTGTTCACATCATACCCTCTCTTTCTATCGAAATACGTTAGACTGCTTCAGAACGTACGCACAATATCCAAACGGTCCTCGTGAAATAGAACAAACTATGTAAAAACTCTAGAAATAATACACTTACTCCAGAATCACAGTTGATTTGCAACGCGTATCGATCGTCCCCTGCATTCGCGTACTGAAAGAGTCCGTAATGCGGGTTGAATAATTCTCTGCCAAGTAGGTGGAGCCATTCCCGGGCCACGCCCCCGTAGTCTAAGCCTTCTTCGCCTCGGAATTTGACGAGTAAACGCTTCCGTAGCTCTTTGCCGCGAAGTTTCATCACGAGTCGGTATGATTCTTCTAGAACTTCGTTGCGTGTTATCTAAGTAGAAGTTAGAAATAAGAATGATTGCTAACTAAATAAATAGATAAATACAGTAAAAGTGAAATTTAAAAATATGAACACTGGGAACTGTGTTTTAGAAAATAGAGCTATTATTGAATGGAGCTAGTTCAACTCAGTTGGCTTTGTTTAGTTTGTAATAAGATAAGATAAATTTATTGTGAAGAAATAACAGTACCATTTCCTTTGTAACTATTTTTAACTAATTACTAAAACTAGGTAGGTACTTATTTTGTTGCTATGTATAATATATATATATAAATAAAGTTACAAAACCAAACTCTCTGTGGTAGATTTAACTGAGTTAAGGCAGGGTATTGCTTCAACCTCCTAATTTTTTAGGAACAAATTGATTTTTACCAATAAATAGATAAGTAAATCAACAATAGAAATAAGTGCACCTCTATTCGACAGTGTCCAGTCTGCGGTTGCAACGCCTGTAGTTCAGCTCGCAGTACCCTCGCTTTAGCCGCGAGGTCGCGTTTGTATTTCGGCAGCGCGTCCGACTCGGACGGCTCTGACGTCACGGGGGGCGCCACTGTCGGTACTGGGGGCGTTTCGGGAGGTGCCTGTTGAATGAGAGAATTTTTGAGCAAGAAAATTTCAAATGGGAACAAAAAACTATTCAAGATCCAGATTTGATAGTCAAATTAGTTAGGACGAAGAATCACGTGATAGCAGCACGTAACGCTGTTCTTACAAGAAATGCATATCAAATTGTTTCCCGAACATTATAGTAGCATTGGCTATCAGCCAAGATAAGCTAGTGACGTCACAATAGAAACTCGACAAATATTACTCCTATGTCTATACTCAAGAATTTGGTAGCGAGGGCCAAGCGGGGGTCAGTGAACTGCGTAGTCCTGTGTGGTCTAACTACTGGACGGTATATTACATGCCTTATTCCAGTCATTCCTAACAGGGTACAGTAAGCTTATGACGTCACAACAGATACTTACGAGTCTGGTAGCGAGCGCCAGGCGTGGGTCAGTGAACTGCGTGGTCCTATTAGTGTGGTCTACAAAGTAGGGTCGGCCGGACGGTGCATGTCTCATTTCCCACCCCGGAGGTAGAGGTCCGGCGGCGGCGGCACAATGACGCAAATGTTGCGGCACGCGAGGGTCGTGCCATGTCGATGCGCCGGTCGTTGTATTGTAGAAGTACACTTGGCCTTGCGCTGTTGTTCGCATTTCTGTTGGTTTTAGAGGGTAGTTAACGGAATAGTTTGATATGTAAGTAAATGTCAGAAATACTATTTACGGCGCCTGTTTTTTCTTTGTACATACAATTTTAGAGTAAAGTTTTTGAGTCCTGGGAGTGGTCTTATTACACCCTATGTGATAATGGGTTGTATTGTAGATAATTTAATTTGTTACCATAGCCAGGCGGTAGGTCAGAGGCAGCGGTAGGCGCCGCTTCGGGTGTGAGCGAGACAGGTATAGTCGGTGTGAAGGGCGTTGACGGTGCAGTTGGCTGACGTGATCTTACAGCTGTCTGTGGCTGCGGTTCCGGCCTGGAAGAACCACTTTAAGTTAATTTGTTTAATCAACAGTATATTTAATTTTGAATTATTTATGGTAGATTTTTATACCATAAATATATATATATCACCTCACCTGAGTGATATCGAATTGGCGTGCTCTTGCGTGTCGATCAGCGAGCCAGTCGAGGTCGGCGTCGATATTGGCGTCGTAGGAGGTATTGGCGTCGAAGGAGATATCGGTGTTGTGGAAGATATTGGTGTTGTAGGAGATATAGCAGGCGCTGGCGACGACGGCGGCGTTGAATGCGTCGGTGACGAGACGGAACCGTCGGGGCGGTCCCATTGCGTGCGTCGCGTCGCGTGGTTCACGTAATACGCCCTGAAACACAGCAACAGTGTGTGCAACAAAAGTATGAATTGCGATCTTTTTGGCGCATCGGGAGACTGTTTCACTTAGAAACACCTCTTTTTGTCACAGCTAGTATGTTTTGAAGAGTGTGAGCGGACCAAAACTTATTTATAGACTCCGTCCTGCAGTCGTTTTGGTAACTTATGACTAGATTTAGTTACCTGCCACCAGAAGTGAACCTCTCCTCCCAATGCTGCGGCAAAGGTTGCGAAGAATTAGAGTTGACCGGTGGCTCTCTCGGCGGTCTGACTTCTCCTGCAGGTCCTACCACTGCAAGTGGACTTCCTTCCCCGGCCGCGGAGGCAGGTTCGCCTCGAGTGCCATCACGTGATAGTAGCGATACTATGACCTGGCCTCTACCACTTATAGACTCTCCAGTGCCGTCGTCTCGCAGCTCTAGGCATTGGTCTGAAAGTATAAAAGATTAAGGTACTTATAAGCAAGCTAGCTGTATCTAAACGAATGGTTTAAAAGTACTTCATTCAAGCAAACTGACTGAGTCGGGATGCTAATGCCGCTTTGCATAGGTAAGTGATGATGCATCAAACACTTCATCACTTATTATCATGTGAGATTGTGGTCAGATACTTGTTGATTTGTAAGTAGGTGCAAGTACACTTTTTTGTGGTATCAGATTCTTTGCTAAAAGTTTTATGTATCTACCTACTTAAATATTTTTTTTTCAACTTTATTATTTTATCTAGTTCCCAGTACCAGACTGACTTGATTTTAAACAGTAACCACCAGTTATAAATGAGAAAGGAGATGGCTGGTTAAAATATGGGTGAACAACATTACATTTCATAATATTTATTATGTAAATGTAAATGAGTAAGGAGATTGATAAAAAAGAAATCGTCAAATAGTCACCTATTCTCTCAAACAACTATTCTCTCTAGAATTCTGTCACAGAATTAAGTTATTTCTCCACACGTCATTCCAAGTAGATTGTTTAGCTACAAATTCCAATGCCTCAGTTGAAGCTTCAAAACAACAAACACTTACATCCTGTGTCTTTCAGCTTGTGTACTGTTGAAGGTTGAATGCGAACACAGCCAAGAAACCCAGAGCCTTGTCTTTTGTGAACTTTGCGTTGGTTCCATACGCTGGAAATAATGGAGAGTAAAAATTGTAGGTTGTGACAACTGTAAGTCCCGATCCTTAGACATGATACAGTGGGACACTTTTATTAATAAAACTATATTAAGTAAAAAAATTAAACCAATTATAACCATTTTGACTTTCATAGTACTGCTAGATCATTTGAAGATGTCTAAATGGGCATATTATTATGTAGATTACAGACTATAAAGAAAATAACTAATGGAAAATATAAGCCTGCATAAAATCTTTTATGTACTACCAATACTATACTGGAGGACTTTGCTATACAGTCACACTAATGATATGACATTGCAGTGATAAATATATTATTTTCCTATAAAACTAATTTTAAAAAAAACCTTATTGCTTATTGTTCATTAGCTTAGTTATAAAAAAAAATTATAAACTACAGACACATTCGAGAATCGCTGTAGAAAAACTATTCATAAAAATTCTTTGCATAATTTAAATACAAAAGACTGGACATGTACCTACATTATTGTACACTGAGTGCTCTGTAAATGTGTGAAAGTTATAGGTCATTGAACACTACACTTAGTTACAGACTATAAATACTTTGGCTTGCTACATTATATTGCTCAAACTTAGCTAGGGTGTAATTAAAAAGTGAAACTGAGGAAATTTTCATCCAAATTACCTATGTTAAAGAAATGTTTGATCATAAAAATAAAATAGGTGATGTGATTACTAAAGTAGTAATACTGCATCTATTTGCTATGTTCCTACCAATTAAGTATTTGACCCTGTAGGTATGTGGTATTCAGTATTGTATGTTTAGCGGATCTTGGTCAACCATAGTTGTTTCAGAATAGCTAATGAAACCATTTAATTCTATTATTTATTGAATGTCTACAGAAATAGAAACCATGTACTGTTGAAGTAAAATCACCCTTCTTTTTAGGGAGAAATCAATTTATGGGAAATCCAGAAGAGTTACCTTATTGTTATCCCGTCTCCTTTGGTCAGGTACAAATCGTAGTGTGTATTCCATTTGGGGTCAAGGGTGGCTTTTACAACATTTGTTGAGTAAACTTGTCCACTACCGTCTACGGAGATTTTAGCAAACGGATCCGGGAGACCTGTTGAAGACAAATCTCATCATCATGCAGTACACCAAGAACAACAAGTGCAAGTCCTTGAAACCAAACTACATAATTGGTATTATAATAATCATCACTTCAAACAACACGACGAAAGGACAAAACTTACGAAATAGATCCTTGCGAACCAGATTCCTCGCGCACAGAACTAAAAAGAAAATAATATTTCGGTAAAGAATGGGAATGTGATGCGAATTGAAACTTTGAAAGCAAATTTTAACAGTTTAGAACTGTTGTAAGGCTGTAACTTACTGGTCAATCGTATTTTTTGAGCACCGTATTTACGATTAGGTATTGGGGTGGTCATTTTATTTGGTTTCTAAAGATACATTGGAATAAAACTGTGTAAAAGCGATTACACACGATTTTCACGTAAACTTTCAACCACCATTTTTATTTGAATGAATGAAAAATTAAAAGATTGAAAACGAAATGTTTATGAATGAATGAACTAAGTTCGGCCGACAATCGAATCGAAATCCGACCGTTTTTTGCCGACCAATGACCGACAGTCACCAGCGCACACACCAGCGCGTTACCACTCACTCACTATCGTATTGTTGTGAGCGGAGCGAGTTGAATGAAGTCCACTGAGTGCAAAATGGAAACCGGCATGGTATTGCCTGGTATTGCCATCATAAATAAAACTTCATTGCATTGCCATATTTTCCATTCAGTGAAAGTTGGTTGTCAAAGTTTTTTTGTAATCACAAACTATTTGTAATAATAAAAGTGATTTTGAATGGGAGGCTGAGAAGATTTCGATATCTACCAAAGTTATGAAGCTCTAGCTAGAAAGTGTCCTGTGAAGATAAGCTATAGGTAGATATTTTAACTGTGCTGTGTCGCGAAACGCGATGTCTGTAAATATTGTATAATAGTAACACTGAATCGGAAACGGATCTAAGAATAGACGAGCTGATTTGTCTAGAGTAAGTTACTAACATTCTTTTTGTTGAGTAATTCAAAATGGCAGTTCGGTTTGAAATTTTTGCTTTGCAATTTTAATATGATATTAGAGTCAGTGGGTTGAGATTTCCAGGCATTTCATCTGTAAAGCAAGCTAAGTATTTAGAAGATAATCAAGTTAAATTTACTACTTTGAATGCATAATTTCTGCTAGGCTGATCGGGTAAAATTTGTCACTATACGCTTACACATGTAAAACGGACATGAAAAATTCATGTGGTTATTAAAGGTTCCATCACATGATAGCAATGCATGTATGGGACAACCTGAAGCATATTTACATGCGCAAAAGTCGCATGACATCCACATGTCGTGAAGTGAGTAGCATGGATATCTGTAAGATGGAGTCACGGATAGTTCAGTGCTGACCCACCAAATGAGTGTGGATGTTGGGCTTCTAGGAAATAATAACAAAGGCATAGGCTCGTGCACTACCTTTGAGATTCCTCATACCATGGTATAGGGCGTTTATATTAAGAGCAATTCTGGTTTGAGTTGTCTCAGCCATAAGAGTTGGCAAATGGGTGTAAGCTGTACAGATGACCATTACAAGTCCGTGGGCTAATGTGTATATTTAGACCACCTCTGTAGATATGTAATTAATAATCTTTATAACAAACATAGGAAAATACCTAGTGATTCTGTTAGAATCAATGTGATAAAAACTTTTATAGGTCAGGCAGCGTTGCACATTCTTCTATAACCCTGGACTTCTCTACTTATGGCGTGAAGCTCAGCTAAGGTATGGATGAACAGATTACTACCAAATAGAATACCTCATACTTCATAACTTTATTTCTATCTTGATATAATCAATTTAAATCAAGTTATTTTTATTGTCACTGAGTTATTGGTAACCTGGGCAAGAGCACAGACTCATTATTTAGATACTTAAAAATAGTAACAATTAAATTTAAATGTGTGTTAAAGTCATCCCCTTTGGCACATATTTATGGTGGAGAAGCTGGGATTTGATCGAATATTATCACTCATATTTACTGTAAGTAATGAGAGGTTTCTGTTTGATGGTTGAAGTCATCATATCTTGGTAAAGCAATAAAATATTACAAACTAAATACAGGTAGCGACATCTGTGGAGGAGTAGATCAATTAGTTGTATGGTTGTTGTTATTGGATTTCAGGATAATTCACAGAAAACAGTCTGGTGTATATTCAATAAAGAAATGTGGTTATACCTTATTTATTAAACCCTTTATTATTAAGTACCTTTATTTTAACGTGTTTAATTATGTGTATACTGTGAGGCATACAAGTATTTCAACAACTGTCTAAAAGATGGCGTATTAGTTGAGTAACTCAAACACAGATGGCGTTGCAAACAGTGTTTGTACAATAAAATTTACTTTAGATTATCAATCTGAACATTTAATAATTTGAATTCAATAAATGCATAAATTACTTTATATTCTAACACTAAAAAACCTTGAAGGAATTCCAAGCAATGTCGTGTAACGAGTTTGTCTATTGCTCCATAGACTACAAAGCAAGTACGTCACCGTAACCATAGCGACAGCTGAAACAAACAAAAGAAAAACGAGGTTGAAAAAACAAAATTTGCGAATTGTCAGATAATTTTATTGAATCTCTAACCAATTGTGTGGAAGATACATTGAGAAAGCATCCATTCTAAAGTTTGATAAACTAAAGCTGGTGTTTTGATATCAACTGTGCTTTCAGAGGTATTTATGGAAAATGAGCAAATACACATAAGGTATGTAGGTCTAGTTCAAGTATACATGAAACATTTATGTTAACAGTTGTCCAACAAGAGTTCTAGCTACACATTACCTATAAATAATACTTAAGAACTAGATAGTATCTAGGACGGATACCTATACCAAGTGTATGTTATAATGCATGTAAATTAATAGGTACCTATATTTTACAATGCAAGAATATAAGAATAATTTCAATCATCCTTATAAATTATTGCTGAGACTACAGTTTCTACTTTATACAAGTCGAAATTGAATGAAGACTAAAAGTAATATACTAAAGTACCTACTAACTAAAAGTAATATAGCATGAGATATTACTTAGTTCAGGAATTAGTGCTCGGTTGTAGACTAGGCTGAACTGTGTGTGGGATTTTTATGTTAACTAATTTACTGACAAAATGAATTAAAAGTGTCAACTGTTCTAGTCCATTGATTATTAAAGACAATCAATTATAGTCAAAATCATTTCAGGTTTAACAAAGATGGATGAGATATATTTAACAAGACTAAATAAATATATGTCAGAATTGAAAATTTTGTCCAACAACTCAAAGATTCTCAATGTATTAACATCATGGAATGATGAAGAATTCGAACAGGCAAAAATCATATCAGCTAAACTACAAGCTATAATAACTCGCTTTAATACAGAACTGTATCAATATTTCAATACGGTAACCAATCCAAATGCTGATGAGATATCAACCCTGACAACTGATCAATTGGATGGTGAGGAAAGTTTAGCCGAATTAAATGCTCGCATTCAATCCAAACGAGACAAGACTGGTTCATCTACAACTTCAAGTCATCATCATCAGCACTTTAATCGTGGAAAGTTGCCAGAGCTTAATTTACCTACATTTGATGGAAATGTCCTACAGTGGACACAATTTTGGGATCAATTTAGCTCTAATATTGATCAAAGAGATATCAGAGACGTAGATAAACTGTTGTATCTGAAAACATCTCTAAAGGGAGATGCGAAGACAATTTTAGACGGGTTAGAAACAACCAATGACAATTATAAGGTAGCTGTAACTACGCTCACTGACCGATATGGTAAAAAATCACAAATTATTGATGCTCATTATTCAAAGTTATATAAAATGACTAAGGCTGAGAATTACGACGAGTGTAGGAAAACACTAGATGAGATTGAACGACACTTGAGAATATTGAACACTTTAGGAGAAAATACTGAACACAATCATTTGAGATTTTTAATCTTGGAAAAATTCCCTGAAGATATCATATACGAATTGAAATTAAAACTTAAAGATGATACTATACTGGAGCTAAGGAAAGAGTTACAACTGATTCTTTCGGCCAGAGAAGATGCGAGAAGAGCTTGTGAAGAAGTCAATAGTAAAAGCAAGAGTTTTACTACAGAAACACTTCTTACACGTGAGTTTAGAGCCAAGAGAAAACCAGGACCGAAGAAACCAGAGGATAATAAGAATACTCACAAAAGGTTTAAACCAACTTTAGCTGCATTTAATAAGACATATGATAATAAACGAAAGTCTACAGGTGAAGAAAATAATTCTGAATTTACTCAAAAGAAAAGGAGAATTTCGTGTATTTTCTGCAGTGGAAATCATTTCAATGATGAATGTACCAATGTTAAAACAATACAGCTCAGAAAGGCAAAATTGGGTAACCGGTGTTTCATATGCTTCGGTCTAGGTCACAATGCAAAGATGTGTAGAGTAAAACCAAGAACTTGTCCGCACTGTAAACAAATCGGACATCACAATAGAGCACTGTGCCCTACAAAAGAACTATCTAAAAAGGAAAATACCACTTCATTACATATTAATGATGATTCTTCTACGATCCTTCAGACAGCTATTGTTGACGTTATAGGAGAAGATAATGCAATACTCAAATGTCGTATCCTTTTTGACTGCGGCAGTATGAGAAGCTATGTTCTGCAAAGTGTAGCTAAAAAACTCAAACTGGTACCAGAAGAAAATCAGCATCTTACAGTATTCACATTTGCTGGAGAACAACCTCGTGAATTAGAAAGTCCATTAGCAAAACTCTGTTTGCGAACAAAAACTAAAAATATGAAGTTACTGTATGTCAATATCGTACCTACTATGACTCATGGCATATCCAGTTTTAATAAGGATTTCTCAGAGTGGAAACATAGAAGCAAGTACAGTCTATCCGATGACGGGTCACTTGGGGATCAGATTGATATTTTGATTGGAAATGATTATTATCAGTCACTAATGCTATCTGGAAAGGTAGAGATAAAAGAAAATCTATACATCGTGAACTCTGTATTTGGATGGATATTGTCTGGATGTTCAAGAGAAAAGAGAAGCGATGAATTATCTGTTCTCACTTACTTTCAAGCCGCATACGAGACCAAATTGAATGAACCTGATCTGCCTTTAGATGATAAATCAATGAGAGCTTTATGGGACTTAGAATCAATAGGAATAGTCGATTCACCTAATACAAATAGAGATGAAGAAGCTATTAAGCAATTTAACGAAAAAACGACGTTTAAAGATGGAAGATACCATGTTAGCTGGCCGTGGAAAGATCAACCAACAGAGCTACCGACGAATTACGGATTAGCACACGGGAGACTAGTAGGATTCGTGAAAAGATTGGATAAAGAAACTTTAAAGATGTATGATAAAACATTAAAAGATCAATTAGAAAGGAAAATTATAGAAAAAGTTCCTAACGAAAAGGAAAGGGATCATCCTGTACATTATTTACCATTTCACGGAGTTAAGACTCCTGGGAAAGCACTTAGATTGGTATACGACGCTTCAGCGAAGGTAAAGAATGCGAAAAGCCTTAATGAATGTTTATATACCGGTCCCATGATGCTGGAAGACCTGACTGGACTATTGATTCAATTTAGATGTCATAATATTGGATTGACGGCTGATGTCGAAAAGGCCTTTTTGCAAATTGGGTTAAACAATGATGATAGAGATGTGACTAGATTTCTATGGCTGAAAGATTTAGAAATACCTGTCACTGAAGATAATCTTATACAGTATAGATTCACGAGAGTTCCCTTTGGAATTATCTCCAGTCCGTTCTTACTAAACGCAATAATAAAACACCATCTACAGACTTCTGAAGGGAATTACACCAAACAAATGGCTAGCAATATATATGTCGACAATTTACTAACAGGCACAGAATCAGTGGATGAAGCATTAGATCTGTATAAAGAGATCAAAGGCAAGTTTTCAGAAATGTCAATGAATCTTCGGGAATGGAGTTCCAATTCTAAAGAATTTATTGACCAAATACAAGATGCGGCAGTAGAAACCATAGTGAAGACTTTAGGTTTAAATTGGGTACTGGAAGAAGACTCACTCCATCTTAGAGCAAAAGTAAACATGACTAATGAGATAACGAAAAGAGGAGTTCTTAAAACCATAGCAGCAATATACGATCCATGTGGATTCAGTGCACCCATAGTTTTACCAGCCAAACTACTACTTCAACAATTATGGAAACAAAAAGTTAAATGGGACAGTCCGTTATCTGATGACATAAAACAAGAATGGCAGAATATTCTAGAAGATCTTAAAGAAATAGAGTTAATACGATTACCAAGAAACATTACTATACCAAAGGAAAATCAAGCACAATTGCATTGTTTTACGGATTCTTCAATGGTAGCCTATGCAGCTGTAGTATACCTAGTACAAGGACATAACGTCCAATTTATAATAGGCAAGTCACGTCTTGTACCTACCAAGAATCAAGAAAAATTGAAGATACCGAAATTGGAAATGTTAGGCGTTTTAATCGGCAGCAGACTTATTAAATTTGTTCTCAAATTTTTACAACTGCATATAACGCAAACGATATTATGGACCGATAGTCAAATCGTAAAAAGCTGGTTTTACTCAGACAAACTGTTGGAACCGTTTGTATTACGAAGAATGGATGAGATTAAGAAAAATAAAGACTTAGTGATGAGATATGTTCCATCTAAACTCAATCCAGCCGATACTGCAACACGACCAAACGTCTCAAGAGAAGACAGAGAAATGTGGTTAAGTGGACCTGCCTTCTTACGTCAAGATTATAAGACATGGCCAATGAGTCCAGTGGCGGAAGTTTCTCTTCTAGTGGGGGAGGTTCTGTCTGACACAGAAAACCATAAAAAGGTCAAAGCACAGTCTGCAAACTCAGAAACGGTAACAAATCTAGATCCTCAATTAGAAGAGATAAGACAGCTACAGAAAAGAATGTTCCCAGAAGAGGTACAAGGGAAGAAAACGAGTCTAACTGGTAGTTTAAGTTTATTCTGCGACATAAATGGAATTTTACGATGTGACGGACGTCTCGCACATTCAGACTTATCTTACGATGCTAAGTATCCTATTCTTTTACCGAAAGAAAGTGAATTCACCGAAAGACTTATAAAAGAAACTCATGAAAAGAACCTTCATGTAGGAGTGGCTCATACTCTAAGTATCATACGTCAGAAATATTGGATACCTCAAGGTAGATCTCGGGTCCAAAAAACGTTAAGTAAATGTGCAAGATGCGTAAAGCACGGTGGAGGACCGTTTGAATTACCCAAGACCCCTGCATTACCGGTAGAAAGGGTAAATTATACACATTCATTCGCTTATACTGGAGCTGACTATTTTGGACCAATGGTCGTACAAACGGAAAACGGTCTAAAGAAAAGGTGGATCTGTTTGTTCACATGTCTCGTCATAAGAGCGATACATTTAGAAGTTATCAAAGACCTTACAACTAACGAATGCCTCATGGCGTTCAAGAGATTTATCGCAACAAGAGGAACTCCAACTCTTATATTAACAGACAATGCCTCGCAATTTAGATTGTTAGGAGAAGTACTAACAAAAGAAGGAAATTTTACAACTAACATAAAATGGAAGTTTATCCCACAACTCGCACCGTGGCATGGTGGAGCTTACGAAAGACTAGTAGCTATTGTAAAGCATTGTTTAAAGAGAACGCTTCAAAAGCAAATGTTGGAAGACACTCAACTTTTAACAATAATCAAGGAAGCAGAGGCAGTAGTTAACACTAGACCTCTTACGTATGTAGGATCGAATTTAGAACACATACTTAAACCGGCGGATTTTCTCACTCCTGGAAAGTGTTTAAGTATAGAAGTATTAATGGAGAGTCTACCACTTTCCGGATCACTTATCAAACAACAACTCATAGAAGGTTGGAATCGTGGAAACAAGATAATGGATGAATACAAAGAAATGTTTGTTAACCAGTACTTACTAAGTCTCAGGGAAAGATATCAAAATACACCCAAGCAAGCTAGGGTGAGATCTAAAGAAAATCCAAAAGTTGGAGATATAGTACAGATAAAGGGTGAAGCTAAAAATAGAGAGGGTTGGAAAGTAGGAAATATCTCAGAACTAATAAAAGGGAAAGACGGATTGTGCAGAATTGCGAAAGTGAAAGTTGGGGACAGAGTGTTTACAAGATCTTTAGCACATTTGTATCCTTTAGAGGTTGATGAAGATGCATCTTTCCAAGATTTTTCAAGGGAATCCTCTGAGAATGAAGAGGTAAATGTACGCATAGATACAGATGGATTCTCTCAGTACTTACCAATTACAACTGAGGTGAATGACATGCCTGTCACTAATTCTAGTAGTTCAAAAGAAGATCCTTACCAATTAAATATAAACGATGAAAACAATTTGACGCAGAATCAAAGAGAGTTGTTAGAGGACACGAGACTGACACAAGTAATAGAATCTACACCAGAACAAACTTCACATGGTTTAGAGACTGAAAATAACAATGAAACAGCTCCATGTCAGCCAGTTGAATCGAGCGATCAACGTCGAGCAGCTGCAGTTCAAGCTATGGAAAAAATCCATAGATGGACACAAGAACTAATGTCAACTATCAACTAAAGGTCAAGCCTTGTGAGGCGGGGAGTGTCGCGAAACGCGATGTCTGTAAATATTGTATAATAGTAACACTGAATCGGAAACGGATCTAAGAATAGACGAGCTGATTTGTCTAGAGTAAGTTACTAACATTCTTTTTGTTGAGTAATTCAAAATGGCAGTTCGGTTTGAAATTTTTGCTTTGCAATTTTAATATGATATTAGAGTCAGTGGGTTGAGATTTCCAGGCATTTCATCTGTAAAGCAAGCTAAGTATTTAGAAGATAATCAAGTTAAATTTACTACTTTGAATGCATAATTTCTGCTAGGCTGATCGGGTAAAATTTGTCACTATACGCTTACACATGTAAAACGGACATGAAAAATTCATGTGGTTATTAAAGGTTCCATCACATGATAGCAATGCATGTATGGGACAACCTGAAGCATATTTACATGCGCAAAAGTCGCATGACATCCACATGTCGTGAAGTGAGTAGCATGGATATCTGTAAGATGGAGTCACGGATAGTTCAGTGCTGACCCACCAAATGAGTGTGGATGTTGGGCTTCTAGGAAATAATAACAAAGGCATAGGCTCGTGCACTACCTTTGAGATTCCTCATACCATGGTATAGGGCGTTTATATTAAGAGCAATTCTGGTTTGAGTTGTCTCAGCCATAAGAGTTGGCAAATGGGTGTAAGCTGTACAGATGACCATTACAAGTCCGTGGGCTAATGTGTATATTTAGACCACCTCTGTAGATATGTAATTAATAATCTTTATAACAAACATAGGAAAATACCTAGTGATTCTGTTAGAATCAATGTGATAAAAACTTTTATAGGTCAGGCAGCGTTGCACATTCTTCTATAACCCTGGACTTCTCTACTTATGGCGTGAAGCTCAGCTAAGGTATGGATGAACAGATTACTACCAAATAGAATACCTCATACTTCATAACTTTATTTCTATCTTGATATAATCAATTTAAATCAAGTTATTTTTATTGTCACTGAGTTATTGGTAACCTGGGCAAGAGCACAGACTCATTATTTAGATACTTAAAAATAGTAACAATTAAATTTAAATGTGTGTTAAAGTCATCCCCTTTGGCACATGCTGTGAGTAAAGTTTTGGGTCATCGTCACTGATATTTTATTTGTGCTATGTACCTACATAGCTATACCTACGTATTATATTTTGCTTTCTGTAAGTAGGTAATCATATTATTATATACTGAATACAGTAGGTAGGTAGGTATACATTAATTTATGGTATGTTCTTGTTCTTTCTGTAGTCTAGGGACAAAGAATATAATATCCGTGTAGAGGATGACATTACAATGAACATGCGATGCGTAGCATCTTTAGTTTGTGCAATGAACACTCTGATTGTGTCATGCTCATTCATTCTGGATCAGATCAGACTCTGATCTGATTCAGAATGAATGAACATGACACAGACGACACACTAACAATGTCATGCGGACCAAAAGGAGCCTCACAGTCAGAAAGATCTTTGCTCCCCCAGTAGAAGATTATTTAGGTAAGTAAGTATTTGAATTTATTAAAATACAATCGTACCTACCTACATTAGACACTATACCGATCTCTATTGTTGGTTCGTCTGCCTAAGTACCAACTTTGATAATGTAGTACCTATTTATCTTATCTTGGTATACTACCTACTTATTACTGTTAAGTGTTATGTAGCTATTCAACAAACAAAATATCGACTGTATTGTAGGTAACGACGTTTAGTTAAATAGGGGTACGGTACCAGCCGTTAGTAGCAATAATATGTTTTTCTTAAGATAATATAATTAAATTGAATATTGCAATTACTTTAAGTAACTAAGGACCTCTGTAAATCCAGTGTATTGCCATTGCAATACACTGGATGCAACTCAACTCAACTGCAACTCATTAGTTGCAGTGTGTGTATCAACTCCGTAAACATTAGAAATAGTCCTAGTTAAACATGTTCAAAGTTTTATTTATTTTCTAGATAAAAATGGAGCCAGTTATTATTGTACATGGTGGTGCTGGAGATATACCACAAAGTCGAGTTCAGGGAAAGTTAGATGGAGTGAGAATTGCATTAAGAGAAGGCTATCAACGATTACGCCATGGTGGAAATGCACTTGACGCTGTTGAAGCAGCAGTTGTATCAATGGAATTAGATGAAAATTTCAATGCTGGTAAAAATATTTAATAACTTATTCAACAAACTCTTAAAAAAAATTAAAAAGTATAAAAATTAAACCATATTCACCCAACTTATTTTATTACAGGATATGGTTCAGTCTTGAACCTAAACGGTGAAGTAGAAATGGAAGCTAGTATAATGAGTGGGACACATTTAGACGTAGGTGCTGTTACATTGGTAAAAGATTTCCTTCATCCAATAGCCATTGCCCGTAAAGTTCTAACGGATTCTCCCCATTCCTTACTAGGAGCGGATGGTGCTAAGCTATTCGCTTTGGAAAAGGTAGTTGTACGTTACAATATAATGTCATATTAAGTAATATTTAAATGTTTTATTGCTAATTTATTTTATTTATAGGGATTCGCAACAATTCCACAAGAATCTTTGATAAGTCCACATGCCAAAAATGCGCTTGAACAGTTTTTGAAACATGGAGAGTTTGGCAAAACGGAAATTGGTTCTACTGATGTATGTATTTACCTAAAACTTTACTATGTTTTTAGAAGCACATGGAAAGGGGGCTGGCTGGTATACTGTTGTTAGTAATATCCAATGTAACATCCTACAATTTTTGATTGAAATGAACACAGATGGGTGTAGGAACAGTGGGAGCCGTTGCAGTGGACGCTCAAGGCCACATTGCTGTGGCAACCAGTACAGGTGGTATGAGCGGAAAGGCAGTTGGTCGCATCGGTGATACTCCCCAGATTGGAAGTGGAACATACGCCGATGACAATATCGGTGGCGTATCTACTACAGGTAAAAGTAGCAGAAGTCGTGGCAAAGATTTTATTTAGTAATAAAGATATTAGTAAGGATTCAATATACCTATTATATATATTTCATCACTCTTTTATGGAACATTATTTCCTTTTTAGGTCATGGAGAGTCAATTTTGAAGCATTGTCTGGCCCACGCCATAATAAAAATTATGGAATCGGGCATAGATGCTAACACTGCTACAATAAACGCTGTTAACGGTAAGATAGGCGTCACAGGTCAGTCAGTATAAGCTCTGCCTTCCTTACTGTGGGTTATGAGTTCGATTCCCACTGAGAACAAACTTTGTGTGTGACAAACATCGATGTTTGTTCTATTTCTGGGGGTTACTGTGTATTATAAGTATGTATTTACAACCAAAAATGTATATAAGTACTCTATCAGCAATCTAGTTCCTTAAAAGCTTTGCTTAGTTTTGGACTAGAGGGCGCCGCCTGTGAAATGCCCATGATTAAAAAAAAGTTTTTTATTCAGTAGGTACACCTAGTGGTGGCACGAACACAATTCGTAAATAAATCGACCTGTCTATCTTAAATTTATTATAAGTACACTTAGAAATAACATTACAGTTGATTACAGAACATTTTCTAGTCCGTGGTTCTAGTTATTTAATTACCATATACCTTTCAACTAAGTTGATATTTAAACATAAAAAAACACTATCAAATTATTTACCTACCTACTTTAAAAATACATATATAAATTCCCAATATGTAGATAGGCTTCTAGAATATGAAAACTCTTAAAGTTTATCATAACTACTAGGTAAGTAAGGTATATCTAAATTAGAAAGCTCTAAATTTAAGCAGGTATATTTACAGAGTAGAATAAAAACAATCTAACAATTACATTACTAATAAAAAACACTGATAGGAACACATTATTTTTTCATTGCCTACATTGCGTTAACTTCTAAGTTTGACTGAGTGCATTGATTTTGTTTTAGGTATGACATCTCGTTTGAATAATACAGCTGGTGCTATAACATTATCTAAAACTGGAGATGTAGGTGTACACTTCAGTTCGAAACGGATGGCTTGGGCTTATGTTAAGGATGGTAAAATATTTTATGGCATCGACCAGGGACAAGTTCTTGAAGATTTATTCTAAGTAATGCCCACGTCACAGCGGTTTAAATATTTTTGATGACATCAAACGCACAGAGGACGTTCGCTAATTTTACAAACGCTGTTATGTATTTAATATTTGATATAAAATCAGATAAAGTTATTATTATTAATTAATAAAAATATCTTGTTTATTTATGATGTAGGTAAATCTCCTTTTTTTAGAATAGGTTTACTTCAAGATTTTATTAATGAAATCATTCGATTTATTTAATTATTCCTTTGATTGATTTATTTCGATTAGTTTAGTTTTGTATTGTAACATTCAGTATTTTTTAAACCTCCTTCGTTGGACGGACCGAACTTATCGAATCGGCTTCAGTTTGTCGACCGAGATAATATATAATGTTTTGGCCACAAACTAGTTTCGGCCATTGAAGGACATTGAACAATAGAACGACATGACATGTGAGAACGACTCAATGAGGCAACACCACACACAAATTGTGTGAATTATGTCATCTAGATGTTATGTCAAGTCGAAATTTGTCAATAATGACAGCGGGGATCAGATCAGGGACCTTATTCTCACTTCGGCAGAGATTTTATTCTAATAGAGATGACGTCAAAATGACGTTGAAAACTCCTGTCACTAGTGGGTGAAACCAGTTTTCGACCGAGATTTGACGTCATCCCTATTAGAGTAAAATCTCTGCTGAAGTGAGAACTGAGAATAAGTAGGCTCCAGATGATTTCTGTCAATTCTGTTGGTTTTTCGGCCAGTTTCGACTCGACGACCGGCGACCATTCTGAACCTTTCGTTTCGCTATCAAATAAAGTGTGTTTTGTTCGTCCGGTTTTAGATTTTTTCTTTTCGCGTTTGTTTGAGTCAAAAAAGAATTCAATTTCGGGTACCGAATTCGTTTTGTAATTTTTGCAAGTTACCAGAGAAATACAACCTACTAACTGTAAGAGGTCTTGATTTTCTTACTATGCCGATGAACGCCAATATACCGATTAGATTCAAGCAAGTAGAGCTTCAATATTTCAACTGGTTGTACAGTGTGGCACCATGTTTCCCTGTAAACTCTTCGAAAGTAAATATAATCAGTGACCCTAAGAAGTTTTACGATACGCTGTGTGAGAGGTTTCGAAATGCCAACAGAAGAATATCCATCGCGAGTCTGTACATTGGCACAGGGAATCTAGAAAAGAGGCTGTTGCAAGAAACTAAAGAAAATTTATTAATGAATAAAAACTTGAAGTTAGATGTTCTGTTAGATTACCAAAGAGGAACGCGTGGAGAGGTGAATTCAGTTACTTTGCTTCAGGATTTCATAAATGGCTCGGAGCAATGTAGGATTAGTTTGTATCAGACACCTCGATTGCTGGGTTCATGGTCAAAGGCCCTCCCTTCTCGTTATAATGAGATAGTTGGCCTGCAGCACATGAAGCTTTACATAGCTGATGACTCGGTGTTGTTGAGTGGAGCCAATTGTTCCAATGATTATTTTGGACAGCGTCAGGATCGTTATATTGAAATTGTGGATGCGGACCTTGCAAATTTTTATAAAGAACTTATAGGTATGAAGACTCTGTAAGTTTTGGTTATTATATTTTTGTTTTATTCTGTTTTTTCTTTATAAGGTTAAAGTTATTTAAACAACATTATACCTTGAAAAATGTTTTTAGTCCATAAAAACATTTTAATAAATAAATTATGTTTATTTATTTTTCAGATGAAGTATGTGCCTTCAGTAAAAGCTGCGTAAAAGATGGAATTTTGAGTTTGAATAAGTATGAAAGCAAAGAATTACTGAACAAAGATATCAATAATAGAATTTTAAATCTGATTTACAAATGGAGAGAGCAGCAACTTTCTAAATTATCTAGATTAGATAGCAAAGAAGGTAAGCTATATGAAAAAGAATACTTGAATCTTACAAATAATAGTTATTAAAAAATAGCTATGTGGCATTCGGAGAATCCTAAGATCTCAGATACATAAAATGTGGTGTCTGTTGCAAATTGGTGCATAGCAATCCAAGCTGTTAATTAAAAACAAGTTAATATTAGCAATTTAGTTATTAATATATATTCTTTTTAAGTGGGGTATTTATTAATTATTTCAGTATCCAACAACGACACCTGGATATTCCCTCTCATACAAATGGGAGAGTTCAAAATTACCCAAGATGAAGAGGTTACAAACCACTTCTTGGCTTCAGTACCTAAAGGTTCCTACATAAGACTGGCCACTGGATATTTCAATTTAACTGACAATTATGCTAAGACACTGCTGAGCCATTGCAAGGCAAATATTAGTCTACTGATGGCTCATCCTAATGTAAGTTTCACAAACATTTTATAAAACCCAAATATTACTTAAAGAATGCACGATGAAACTGGCATAGTCAGCAACCGACTTAAGTCCCTTAAAAAATAGATTATAAAAAAAAGACCCAAAAGTTATGAATTGAGTGAGTTTCCCATTCACACCAGCTGGCCTGTCACCCTGGATATAGGAATGTGTGGTCTCATAGTCATCATATCAGCCTGCTGAAGTCCACTTTCTGGGCATAGGCCCCACATAGATTTCCAGAAAGAAAGGTTATAAGGGGTAGGTATCGTTGGTAATCATATTGTGCGTCAACGCCAGCTCAAACTCCGCGCAGTGTATCTTCGATATGCTAGCGTTTCGATACGTTTACGTTTGTCACATTTATTCGTGATTAAAGGCATGAGCATCTATTAGTCTGTGGGCATGAGCCTTCACCATCCACTGGATTCAAACGTTTCCTGCTAATTTAATGGATGCTGTAAATTCATCTTGTCAGGTTTTGGTTTTTTGCTTCTATAAAAAAGTATTCTATCAATGGAGAAACAGGAATATAATTTGCTGTTCTCTTATCAATAGGTAGGTAAGTTAACCACTATCTTTAGTAGTAAACAAACAGCAGTGTGGTGTTAATTAACAGCTCTGTTTATTGAAACAAGACAATATCACATTATGGACTACGAAAAGACAAGAACTGCAAATAATGATGAAATCAATATTGTGACCCATTTTATTAGTACCTACCTACATATTAATCTCAACTCAAATTAATTAAACCAATAAATGTATGTAGCAATAAAATGTGTAATCTACAATCATCCAGTCGATAAGTAGGTAAGAAAACAAAAACCATTAAATATTGGTGCCACTGAAATCGCCTGTCGCGTTGTACTATCTCACTCAAGTCCCATACAATATGTGCGTGCATGTGCAACAAGGACACATACATTTATATATAACCATAGCCACAAGAGATAAAACTATTGGCCTTCTGATCTCAGAAGCACAATGATCCATGGAGACAAAAAAGTTAATCATTTAAAATATTATGTTTCTAAGTCTTGGTTCTTATTTCAGGCTAATGGATTCCTTGGAGCCTCGGGACCAGCTGGTGGTATACCATTTGCATATTCACTCATTGCCAAAAAGTGAGTCGTGTTTCATTCTATTTAGCATATTACTAAAGTGCAAAACTTGTACTTACCTACTTATTTTTTTTAATTTTCTTGCGTTTGATGATGATGATAATGAATGAAGAGATAACTTCATTCATTATTTATTACTTCATTCATTAATGGATAACAGTAGACTGACCATGTTTTCCCTCATTTTGGTTTGATTGAGTAGGTAGATGCTACCACAGAATAGAACCTAGGTACTTATTTATTTCTCTTGTAATGTTATCTTGCAAGATAATGAACTCTGGTTGTGTTTTTCAGGTTTTGGGAGAGAGTTGTTGACACAAATCAAGCAAGCAGATTGCAAATGCTGGAGTATGAACGGCCTGGGTGGACTTTCCATGCCAAGGGAATGTGGTGAGTTTAAAATTACTGAGGCAATTTTGGTATTTATAAGATCTTTATCATCGTAATCGCCCTGTAGAAGTCCATTGCCTTATATTTCTAGAAAGAACGATTCTAGATTTCTCCAACCACCGATTTTCCGTTTATGTTTTTAGTCATATTAGGATTTCTTTCTCTTGCGTGTGTTAAAAAAGAAATTCGCCAATTTTCTTAAAAAAAAAATTAGTCACTGGGCACCTGGAGGCTAAAAATTATAAGATTTGAACTTAGATCTAAGGATTTGGACCAGAAAAACACCAGAATTGGCATTAGTCTAATTATGTGTTATGTCCATATTTGCTCAGTTTTTGTGAATATGCATTCTTTCGAATATGCAACCTTTTTATGCACCTTCATAGCTACAGGTTATCCTAAAAACAGAACGAGATTTTTTCGATAGGCACCTAGAATTGGTTTTTATTTATTTAGACCGCAAGGATCGGCCGTGATCGTGATCGAAGTCGAGTAGCAAGGAGTTTTTTCTAGAAGTTATTTCTACCGTGCATGCGAACTTATTACAGTTTCATTTTGCAGGTACTACCCACCAGGCAGCGGAGTGCCTTGGGCCACAGTGGTGGGCTCTGCGAATCTCGGCGAGCGCTCAGTGCGAAGGGATTTAGAGGCCCAGGCAGCTATATTTACTGCATCACCAGATTTGCAGGTTCGTTTCACATTTCACTTCGTAGATCTTGAACTTGGCTTGGATCCAAAAGTGCTTGCGATCTTCTTTTGAGCTCGTGTTAGCTTACTACTACTTACTCTACTCTACTTCACTTACTTTACTTAACTTACTTTACTTTTTTTTTTCTTTTTACTTTTTCGTGTTACTTAGGCCGGATTCGACCAACTCTGAATAACGCCTATCAACAGATAAAATACTATCCATCTCTACATTGAAGTTGTTGAAAACAAGGACACATCTGCCTATAAAAATAGCATTACCAGTACCTATCTTACAAAGCACGTCCGTCGAGGATGTGGAATTGCAAGTTTTTATGGTTATTGGCCAAGCGAGTTAATTTCCTCTGTCAGTTTGTTCGTACTCTACAGATTATATTTTACAACTAATCGGTTTTAGAACAACAAAACCTTATTTAAGTCGAGTCATGGCTGTCCAGATTAAACACAGTCGCCGTGCTAGGACATCATCATCAATTTATTTTGTTTATTACAGAAGAGACTGCACGAAGAAGCAACACTGTTACACGAACACGCCACAGAGTGCGGGGCAGAGCTTCAGAGAAGAGAGACACCTCTTTGGGTGCGAGCTACCGTTAGCCTTTTTAGAACTTATTTCTAAATACTACAGAGATTCCAAGCACAATACAATAGTGCTTTGGATTGAACTGTTTTAGCAGAGAAGGGGTTAACCTTTGAATGAAACCCATCAGCACAGCGCCAAGCGTGCCTGTTGTCTAATTCTTATAACGATTGCGAGAATTCAGAAAACGACGGAAAGATAAAGTCAACTTGATGACTATAATATTCAAATTTACTTTGACTGGCAAAATTGTCTGTCGTTCGATAGCAAGGAATTATAATCATCATCATCATCATCATCAACCTATACTCGTCCACTGCTGGACGTAGGTCTCTCCCAAGACGCGCCATTGAGCTCGGTCTTCGGCTCTTCTCATCTAGTGTCTGCCAGCTACATTTCGCAGATCGTCGCCCCATCTCGCCATCATTCTTAGGAATTATAATATACAGTCGATACCATAAGGACAGAAGTCATAGATAAATAAGGGTTTCGTTTCTTCAAAACTGGACCGGAACACTGATGAAGAAGAATGATGGATAAAAATTCACGAATTTTTTTTTATATACATTATAGACAAACGTTTGACCGCAATCTCACCTGATGGTAAGTGAATCTTGGTATTTCAAAGGTTGACCTCTTAAGATGCCCTGTACTTGTTAACATAATAAGTGAGCCTACTCGTGTGCTTATGATTACTTATAAATCTGCTGCCGAATCCGGCCATGATAATGTTCTAGCTTATGCTTAGGCTAGTTGACTATAAAAATAGTCTCTGACAAGCGCCTTCTTTGGCATCTATAATAGGGTAGTTAGGACGTACATACTTATCAATTTTATATTCAATTAATCCCAAAGTCGTAGTTTAGTCGTTCAGTATTATTTTTTAACTTTCTGTTCCAGTCACAACCTGGTACCAATTTTTGTGGCGATAATAATGTAAGTTTCGGTACTTTAGTATTTCAGCTTGTTGATCAATATGGTTGAGTTTATTTTTTAACTTATTTGTTATGTTACATTACGAGATAATGATTACTTAAATAAATTATTTAAAATATTGGCGATTTCTTAGATTTATTTACCTAGTAGATATATTTCTGCAGATAAATCAAACACAAACTTTTTCATTATTTTTTTTAATTATTCTCATTTTTCATTATAATCACATAATTAAAGTTATTCCGATTCATACGTACTTAAAATAATTTTCGAATAAATTAAATGAAACACTGCAATAATTTATACAAAAAATCAGTCATTTTGCGACGCTATTTGATTAGAATAAGAGTTTAAAATCAAATTAACGTTATAATAATAGGAATCAGGCACATTATTATTATTAAACTATTTGCTAGTGCGTAGCGAGACATTAGTTATTAAAAGTTGTAAGACAATCAAATGGACCAAACTAGTGGAGAATGGAAATGGACGAATTCACATTACACACAAAAATACTATCAAATTTTTAGTAATCAATTGATCCCATAAAATAAAACACTCACTTTTGAGCATAATCATATTCTGATTAAAAATAATAATCATTGCAATTGAGCAATTTACTTACATAACAATCACTTTAGTTGAAATCAACTATTGAGGCATACTTAGAGTATTCGATTCGTACTGAGCAAAAAATGGAGCTACATAGTTTACAACAATCAAAATTGAATGGAAACAGGAAAGAAGAGACACCATCCAAAACGTGGTTCCAGCCAGATTTATACTAATCTTTGGTGTGGTGGGCATAACTACGCTGACTGCGCGACCGAATGCGACGTCGACGTCCTGTTATTAAAGCGATTACGTATTATAATTATTGTATTATCCTAAGAGTAAGCCAGCATTCGGTCGGCCGGCCAGTTCACAGGGAACATATTGTGTTGTGTCGCGGTAACGCCTTCATCCTAACATAACACTACGGACGCTGATAGGTACAAAAATAGTTCACCTATTCAATATAATTATTACTACTTATCAATTAAGTATCGCGAGGTGCCTTACGAGAGCATAAGAACGTGCAAGGCAGAGTAGATACACTGTAAATACTTGCAGGCCCCTCGCTTATTATAATACTACTTATCGCGAATCACACTAAGGTAAATTGACTAGGCGTGTTGTGAGTGATCGCACCTCGACATAGTGCGGGAAACTTAGGGAATAATGAGGCGAGGTCGAGTCCCAGCCAACCAGAACTTGCGGTAACAAACGGAAAACGCAACCATACTAATATTCAATTTATCTAACACCAAAACTCAAGCTTCTTTTCAGAACCAACTATTCGAGTTGACTCTGAAATCGCTAAGGGAAATCATCCCATGATTGCGTTTTCTATTTCCAATACATTCAGACCGTTCAGTTTCAAACAGAAAACGCAACCATGGCAACCATAAATCTAAACCCATCTGGGGTTTTGACTCCAATGATTCCATAGTTGCATTTTCCAACTGTCCGGTCTTTCTATCTGAATCAAAATCCAACATCAGGCGGTGGATCGGGGGGCATATAATGCAGCTCATCAACAGGTCCGCTGAATATGTTGTACAGTACTGCGAAGAGGGTGCATGCCGCATAGGCCCCTAGCGCCGTCCACCACAGGAGGCGTTCCCAGAGGCGCTGTTGCGCGTGCTTCAGTACCAACAGGCCGATGGTCAGACCGGCTAAGGCGCCCGCGACGTGGGCAGCGTACGAGACTGGTGGGACTTCCTGCTTGACAAAGAAATAGCGTTTAGACATTTGGTAATTGATATACGGTTGAAATCGCCGGAGAGTACGGAGTCATAGTCGGAGTTTAGACACCTGGGGAGGGGTAATCAAAGATTCGTTCAAAAATTACATTTGGCAAATATTTTATTATAAATTTTCTGAATGCCTATTAGGGTTCTATCATTTTATAGGACTTTAGTCATGCTTAAAGTACCTGAAAGTTTAACGGTAGAGTAAAATTTTCATTAGTAACGTTAGGTACACTTTGTGAGCCTTATCTAGGTAATGTAACGGGTATTAGTAAATTACATGTGACATTGTATTTGTGAGCCTTACCTTAGTGTACCTAGCGTGAACCGCGAAGCCGACATCACAGGACGCCACAGCCAGTGCCGCTACCAGCCTCACAGCCCCGTACCGCATCGCGTGGAAGTTCAACAACGCATTTGCGAGATGAGCTGCCAGTAATGCGTAAACTCCGCCAGAAGCCCCGGCGAGACATACGTCAGGGTCTAACACTGATGCTGCTAGGGAACCTCCGAGAACCCCTGCGAGGTAGACGGCGGCGCAGCGGAGTGCTCCGTGCACCATTTCTAGAGGTAGACCCACCTGGAAAGACAAAATGATAAGGCTTGAAAAATTGTGCAATCCACTTCACAGGCTTGTATTGTTAAATTATTTCCTGCAAATTAAGCATTTATGCATACTTCGCATCTCTTGCGTGGTCATACTCAACAATGTAGAAATTTTCACTGTTGTGTAGAGTATAACAGTGAAAATCTCATTGAAATCGGATTAGACATTCAGGCGAAGTCGGTGTACCTAACAAACTTTTCCGACAAACGATTGATGTGACTAACTACAAAAAATACAACTCAATTGACCCATTATTCCTACAGGAGTAATAAAGAGTCCTATAGCATCCATGAACGTAGTCAGTGACAACGAAAACAAAATAAGGAAAACGGTAGATAAATAAAAGTATTAGCGAGTCAAAGTCATCTATGCCCCCATTCACTACGCTGTGCGCGCTGTAAGAAAGTATGCGTCTTTGTCTGGACGAGACTGTCGCGATCAGTCTAAAAGTGTCCTTATTCCTATGTTTAGAAGGTGGAACTTACAGCTAGTTGCACCAGCAGGTTGAACGCCAGATGCAGCCATCCAGCATGCACCACGCTGTATGTGAGAAAGCGCCATAGTTCTCTTCTTCTATCGGGACGGTATACGAGTGGCGAGTCGACGGGTACTGGACCAGCCGCGGCCGCGACACCGCCAGTACTGCATGCGTACCATGTGAATACTCCGAGCTGAAATAAGAGAAAAATACATTCAGCTAAGTGCCTACTGAGAAAACAGGTGGTCTAGTTTCGTAGTAGGATCCTTGTAGTGTAAAACCTGATTGCTCCTGCTCAAACAGTGAAGGAAACGCAGTGTGATGCCTTACAGAACATAATATGCTCGGTGAGGCAATGCATTGCTATAGGCAGACAGGTGGGTCACACGCTACTTTCATAATTTATTGTCCTAAAAAACTTGAGCTTCACTGTACTGACCATGTCTTTCGCGTGGGCGAATGAAACTTTAGGACACAGCAGCTTTAGGCTGTCTAGTGGTAGCATATAGGATGTGGATCCAATAAATTGTTTTTTGTATTAGAAAAAAATTGTGCAACAAAATGTGCACAAAGTGTTTTCAAACGGTGAAGGAAACTCGCTCTTTATCATATTTTCCGTGACTGTCTAGACTGAGACTAGGTGCTACAGCGTCCCGTAAATAGAGCCATGGGTGAAGTCCCCTAACGCTGTATAACTTGTAATAATTATTCTGTGGTATAACTTGAATGTACGAGTATATCATCTTAAATGTATACAAAAGACCTGGTTTACAGTACATCAGCCTGTTGCTGGACAGACACATCTAAATTAAGTAAATTATCGCAGTTTAGCGTGCACTCATAGGGATTAAGTTGAGCAAACCAGCCCACCGTATGTCATTGGTTCGACCATTAGCGAAAGCATGAAGACAAGATCCTTGAATTATATTTTATACAGCGAGAGTAAGGCAGTAAAGAAAAATAACTAATATTCCCTGTAACTTCTAATACAAGATTATATCCTAAAACGTGTTATTCACTATTAAAATTATTAAGTTTCAAAACTAATGGATCTAGATGTTTAGGTAGGTACAGTCGTGCTGACTCCTTCAGTGTAAGATAATAAAATTATTTCATTTTATTTATTTGTTTGAATAATTCCACATTGTTGCTCCATTTATTTAATTTACGTAACGAATGACGTTTGCACCGCATTATTCATTAGGGAAAACCGTTAGCAGAAAGCGTGCGTAGAGCTAGCGGCTCACCTGGCGCTGTGGCTTATGGGACTCGAGTACTTTGGGCCGCAGAATAAAAACATGCAGAACGAAATCTTCAAAAACTCTTAAAAAGTTTTAAGCTCAGAAAAAGCGTAGGAATTGTTTAGAACGGAGAAAAATGTCGATTGAAATACAAAAGAAACTGAATGTGACTAGCTTTATTGAGGTGGTTTTTAACACAGTTTTTAACCTTCTTTCTTTTCGTTTTTAGCAGGAACACAAACGAGCATATTTTTAACGTAAGTAAGTGTAATTTCTTGATTTGACCATATAAAAATTTGTCCGACCATTTAGGCGTATAAGTTTTTTTATTACCCAGCCCACACAGCTTTTAGGAAGCTCAATGAAGAAATAAATTGGACGTGACTTAGATACACACAAGTCGTAATTTTCCAACGAAGCACAAAAGGCTGGAAAAAGTACTATGTCATAATGAGCAATCCCGACATGGCCGAAAGACGCGCGGGACTGCGAGGAATCCGAATTAGTGAAGCTGATAACGTTATTCTGTGGTCGTGGCGTCAGGTGAATCAACGTGTGACGGCCGGCGCACGCGCACCGCGAAGCGATTGTTATGATTCACGTAAACCGCTTGTTTGCACGGATGTGAAATCCGCTATTATAATTTTTAATTAACCGAAGCAATTGGAGCGGGATCCGAGCGGTACTGGCTCGTAGAAAGTGATCGTTCTGTATTGCACGTTACGCTGTGTACCTACGGCTGGGGTTAACTTCAAGTGGGCGGTGACATTGTGAGAAAATGGACGTGTGCTTTTAAATTACTTTTCCCCTTCGGTTTGAGCAGTTTCAAATAACCCACTCTAGTAGGTATAATAATAATTTACCTTCTCAATATTATAGTAAAAGTTCTTTATACGATAGGTAGAGGCCAGGGGTGACGAGCCAATGTGCTTTTATAGACGGCTGGGAACTCTATGTCGAAAAGTTTCTTATCGTCAAAATAGAATGTAGTCATCCTCTGAATTCAAGTGTCTGTGTTTCAGTTTTATTACAACGAACTATTTAATACAGCGCCAGTGTAACAAAACCCTAAATCTTTATTGAGGTCATGCAGATTGACCTCGTACTTTTTACGTAAAGAACTAGGTAAATAATGAGATCTCACGCTATATACAGTCTTGTTTGTTGTGCAATACGTTTAGCACAAAACAGCACAAAGCTGCCCCTGATTTAGTTAATTCGAACCCAGAGACGGGCTGACTGGCTGGTAACAATTTCTGCAGTCTATAAACCTCTGTGACCAATGTGTTCAATGCTCATACTCATATTGCGTTGCTATTGCGAAACCGATAGAAATTATAAGAATTGTTTCAACTTGTTCCATTTCGACAATGCAACACGCTCATGAGACATACGTTACGTCTCTTGCACAATTCATTCGGCTAGGGGTCCAAACGAGGGGTATAACAAGACGTGACTTCGTTCCTAGTGATAGCAGCATGCTTTCAGAAAAAAAATCTCGAAATTTATAGAATCTAATAGTGTTTAGTTGAGTGCAAGTGTGCTTCTTGCTTGCTCTGTTTACGGAGTCAAAGTCGCGTCTTGACAAGAATGTGATAGATTCAAACCAAGGGTGGCCTATACCCAGCAGTGGGTAAAGTCAGACTGTGGATGATGATGATGACGGACCAACTGTGGCTCATAAGCTCCTGGTACTTTTTACGAGTTAAACAAATGGTAGAAATGTAGAAAATGTTACAGTATTTATGCTTACCTCCAGTAATGTGACGCAGATTATAAAGAACGGTGGCGGGCAGCAAGTATACCTCTCCTGGTAGTACTTGCGGTCCCGCTCTTCTGGGAGCATTTCCATTGCTACTAGGTGCACCATTCTGGAAAGAATGGCACCTATTAGAACTCTTTTCTTCAGTGCTAAGGGCTATATGAAGCTATACGAAAATCGTGAAAATTTGTAGGAAAAACATCGTCGTCTGAGGAATACATTAGTTTAGAAAAGAAATGGGGGAATTTTCTGAATGAAAATGGGGTAGTTTAAATGCGCCTAGTTCGAAGTGTAAAGCTTTCGTCTGAATTTGTGTGCTTTCCAGCGAAACTTTACGGTTTTGGGGGTACATAACCTACTCTCCACGCTTTCTTAAGAGTCGTATAAAAGTTTGAAATTGCGAAAGTTTACCTGGATTTTCTGCGTTAAAATGAAACTCAACACTTCTATTTCATACCGTATTGTGTAAGTAATCGATCAAATAGCTTTCTCTATGTTATTCTCGGCGTATAAAAGCAATTTTAACGATTTTATCGTACGAAAGCATTCAACATGTCATTGTGACACGAAATGTGACCGTAAAATATTTCTAGCGACGGTGAACGTGTTCAGTTGAATCGTTACGCGATGTATTTGTAAGGAAACCCCAGGGTATGGAATTAAACACTGAATTTAGCATGAAAACAGAAATTTTGAATTTATATTGACAAAAAATTTACGTAAACATAACACGAAATTTAGTGTTTGTTGTGGTGAAAAAAATAAAGACTATGACCACGGCATACTCGAATTTTTACGAAACCACTGAAACTTGAAAAACGGAAAACGAGTCCGAGTTGACGGAGCTTCTTTGCGAGGTGTTGTCACTGTTAGAATAATGTCAAATTAACGACCAAGGAGATCTTTTTGTGCTCGGTACGGACATAATAAATAAGAAAGTTGGAATTTCCATCAACGTCTGTCGAGAAAGGAAAATCATTGATCATTGCCGGCACGCCGCCGTCCAGGTTAGGTACCCAAGGATGGGAGGGAGTAGGATTTGCGAATTCACTCGCATCATATCATGGTCACTAGTACTTTGCCTGAGTTCCTGTTCCTACCTCTCTGTTGTAAGGGCGAACGCAAACCAAAAACAAAACGTCTTGTCGAACAGTTAGTGATGTGAAACTTCATAATTTCGTGACAAACCATGTCAGTATAACTTTTTTCGTCACAATATGCTTCGTCTTATTTGCTGTTTTCGTTACTTGCTTATTTAATGAGAATCATGCTAAGTACTTAATAATATTATTAAGTACACTACATAATTACACTATATTCTTATTTATTAAAAAAGCACAGTTCATTCTCTAGGTATGTGCGTATAAAGCAATGTTTAATAGGTAGGTACTAAACAATGCTATAATAGATAGGTAAACATAATTTTATGCATGCGTCGTGTCAATTGATGTGAATTTCGTTACAACGAAAACAGCATATGACGAGGAAGCATTCATCATATTATTATGCTGTTTTCGTTATAACAGAAAATTTATTTTCACGTCACTAAGTACGCGACAAAACAGTTTTGTCGATAGATGTGCGTTGGCCCTAAGGGGTTTCGTGGGTATCCAACTTTACCTTACCTGGCAAATAATGTAG
Organism: Gandaritis pyraliata; assembly: GCA_947859175.1. Lineage (NCBI taxonomy): Eukaryota > Metazoa > Arthropoda > Insecta > Lepidoptera > Geometridae > Gandaritis > Gandaritis pyraliata. Next base: position 3,752,801 of record OX401863.1, read on the forward strand.
GATCTTCTAGCAGTAGATGGAAGTCGTTCTCCGAGCTGACCTCACGGTCCCGGTGGTGCACTGCGCATCTATAGCTGCGGGTTCGTTTTCCGCTCATCTGCACAAAAGAAAAAAAATTAGTAATGGTAAACATGATAAACTATTTCTAAACTGACGATGGGATGGGTAGATAGATAGAGTATTTACTCTAAACATCATTGATCGACAGGGCGAAAATCTTATGTCAACTTGAATGAGCTAAACCAGCCATGGGGTTGTAGGTAATGTTATAAGTTTGTATAAAAAGGAGTAAAAAAAAAATTAAGCCTTACAGAAAATCAAATGCAGTGTGTGTGTCATAATATGATATGGATTCGTTAGACGTAAAAATTGTAACATTAGAGAGATTTTGTAGTTCAGGATTGAGCTAGATCGCGACATCATCGATGCGATTTGCTTTATCAGTCATAGTTGAAAAAATACTTTTGCGTTTTATTTTAATTTTTGGGAACCTCGCGAGCCATACACCGGAGTTGAGGCCGATGGTAGATGTGCAGCGTATGCAAGCAATGTATAAGAATGTTATGGGTCTAGGGTTGAAGTTGGTAAACTAGGTAGGTACGATGGTAACAAGCGCAGTCTTACCACTTTTGCTAAGATAGATTGGATAGGTTAGGTAACTTATAATCTACCTATTAGAAATGTGAGTGTGGGTAAGGTGCAGTTAAAACTAGGAAATTGAAAAGCTCTTTACTACCAGTGAGCTAAGATTAACTGATTCATTAATAAAAAGTACTTAATACTCAAGCAACATCATAGTTAATTTCTATCTATTAAATTAGTTCCGTAATTCAATTATTATTAAATCTACGAGTACCTAAGTAGCACAATCTTTTCGAGGAAAAACAATAAAACGAGTGTTTCCATCGACGCGTTCATTTTGTTAGGGCTACATTGCTTTTTCATTTCTTTGAATTTGAATTCATTTCGGTGTTTCAGTTTTACAAAAGCTTATGAGACGGATTTGTGAAAACGGATTTTTCACCCACAGATTATAGTCTATATTCAAAGTTTTCACCAAACATCGAAAGGGTTCGGTAAAGTGAATGGACAGGTAAGTACTAATTAAATGTATTAGCCTGTACTTACTAAACTATAAGTAGACTGTACTCTACATATAGGTAAAATACTGGGTAGGTAGGTAGGTATAGGTAGGTTAGGTACGGCACCTACATTTTATAAGGTTCAACTACCCTTGGTATGCGCTAACAATTTTAGGATAGCGCATGACGAGCGTAATATGAGTGACTGATATGTTTTGATACTTGATTTTTATTTAATGGTATTATTTTTACGAATTCACTAATTTGGATTTATCAATGCTTATTTAAATGAAGTGAGTGCCTTCATTTTATAGACGCGACTCGCGAGGGTGTATTTATGTGTCGCGCTATGGCGCTGGCGCTGGCTGGCGGCTGGCTTGCGTCCAGCACTTATCGACCCCGATGCCGTGCTTCTCAAACCCCGCGGCTGCCCGCCCTTGAAACACCTTTTAAATGTTATTTTTGCAATTTCTCGCGCTCCGACTCACCAATAAACCTAGATTGCTTTAAAAATTTGTTCATATTTAAGTTATTTAATACACCTTACTTATGACATATTTATGCATTGATCATGTAGGTTTTTTTTTGTTTAAAACATAATAAAAAGATTGAGTAATTTAAAACCTAGATGATAAGTAACTAAAATATCGGTAATATCGGTAATACATATGTTATTTTTATTGTTGTGAGAAATTGTTTGTGTAAATAGTGATTTTTTTATTGCTTGATTTGTATACTTACCTTTTTACATAATTAAGTAAAAAACTTAAATTTCTGAATCTTGCATGTCGTTTAAGCTGATAATGGCCGTACCTACCCTTACGACAGTTGACATGTAAATGGTATCCTGTATTTTCCAAAATAAAATAATTTGAATTTGTAGCACGACCACTTTGACCAGTTGGATATTTTTCTATTCGACTGCACATATAATCAAGTATGAACACAAACAATGTAAGTAGGTATAGTACATTAAAACTATTAGATTGTATGTTGCAGTGGCATTCGGCATAAGCAGGTCGCGCGGGTGGGCGGTCGGTGGTTCGCGCCGGTGAACGACTGGTCGTTATACCACACAGCCGCATTGTCTCTGCAGTCGTTCAACTCCGTTTCCCACGAGACTGTGAAATGTCCAATGCCAAAACCTAAATACAAATAGCCTAGACGCGTCTCAGACACAGCTAAATCTGTCTCAGCAACAGCATCGTTCTTGTTAATTTAGACAGTGCGTGTAAGATTGTCCGCAGTCATTGTCATGGTTGCGTTACGGTGGTAATGCGCTGTCGTTATGCTGATTAAACCATCTCCAAAAAAATATGAAATTTCAGGAAGTAGAGTTTTTTCAGGTTATTTTTTATGAGTGTTCTATGCAGTAAATTAACAATAAATAAAGTTATCATTTGACATTATCATTTTAAGATAATAATATTAGTAGTTAATTTCGTTACTAATAAAGTTTTTAAAGTTTTACTATAGTGCCTGTGGGCGCTGGGCGCAGTATAGACGCAACGCGTGGCGTGGGCGCCGCCGCGTGACTCACGCCGACATCCGACACGTCCGATACGTATCCGGAACCACTAACTAGGTGCTATTGCCTGCCATAGCCGATCTCGTCAAATTATAAGCACACAGGAGCCTTTACGACATTCACGAATATTACACATTTCTAATAGATTTAATGTGTGATGGAGGTAAAAATAAGGATGATACAACTCATTAATTTTATAATTCATAGCAGAAATATTTAGTAATGGCTTATAGTCCACCTACGCCACCCGCATAAGAATCATCACCGGTTTATGAATGGAATTATGTATTGATTTGCTTGTACAGTTCATTCACTCGCATTTTATTCAATTAGGTATCTATTACACGTTCACTGTCCCCATACATAGATCCCGGAAACAATGGTAAATCAAAATGAGGTACTGTAATTTTTCAATCCTATCCTATGATCTAATTATACGGTAGTTTTCCTAGAAAATACCAGATTTTTCAACATATTTTTTGTGGAGGATGAGCATTCTGTAATGTTATTTTATTAGTTAATAAAGAATTTGAATTAGGTAGGCAAGAATATGGTAGTACATTAAAATAAACTAGCCTCTTGTTACATTTTGTCCGTGTTTGTACTGAACTGGGTTAATTTCTTTACCTACATGAAAATACTCTAAAAATTACTTGTCTCTGAGAAATGTACCAAACATGCTAAAAGTGATTTATCTTTTGCTTCTATTGCTTCACATTTTATCACAGTTACATGAGATGATCATATTGAATACAAATCGATAAAAAATAAATGGTTTTTATACCTATCAAGAATAGATAGTATTTTTCTAGTACAATAAGGTATAGTTTTTCAACATTCGTAACACAAATTGAGTCAGTAAACGAAGTTTCTAATTATAATAAACTTGATGAATCGAAAGGACAATAAAATTAAAAGCGAACATCAACTCGTTTGGTTTGTGCTTTCTCTGCGAAGTAATGACTTCTTCAAGTGAATCCGCACACAGTGGATGGGGGATTTTATCTAAATCTAGCATATTAATGTTAGATTTGGTACGGTAGAATGATGAGCCGGGCACGTGAACGCTGGGAGTGTTCCCACGCGCCCACCTCCGCACCATTATGTTTTAACCTCTCTTGTAGTCTCTTTCCATTACAGTACAAAGCCGTGAAAGTAAGATATTATACGTTTGGCAAGAGCGGGAAGTTGGATAGATTACGGAATTTGCCTATTTATTACTGATATAAATTATGCAATTTAATAAATATCCAAATAAACAGATTATTTTTTTATTCATTACTTATTATATGAAGGATTTCAGGTAAAACACAGTGGATTTTGTAACAGACATTAATTATTCCCAGGACTATGGTGAGCACACAGGTTTTGGCGGCGCAGCGGCCGACCCTGCAGAAAAGATGGAGAACAATTTTTTTGTAATACTAGGGCTGTCAGTTTGACACTGACAACAATTGAGTTTACACAGTCATTACTACACGAGATTTAACAACATGAATAGTTCGTTTTGGTTTGCACTTTGGGATTTTTTCAGTCTAATTAAGAGATTTTTCTACTTTAAGCGTAATTACCACGCTACACCACACACCGGGCTTAGATGTGTACCGCAACTTCCTGCCGGAACTTCCGGTATGTACCATGAAGTTTACCTTCCAATATAAAATTATAAATTTACCTATGTTAGTACTTTTTCAGCTATAATATTGTTTAGTACCTTACCTTTAAGCATCCTATAAGTAATGGTTTTTTGCAATGGAATGCGCCCTTGAGGTGGTCAATTTATTAAAACTAAATAAACACTCTTGCGAATCCCAGTCGCAACATGTCCATACGAGTTACAGATAATCTAGTTATCCTTTTGTGCCAGTACCCAGTAGGTAGGTACCCAGTACTGTGCATTGAATGTGAAAATATAGGTGCCTAGGATTTTAATGGTTTAAAGTGTTTACTTACTTACCTTTAATTTGTAATTGTGAAAGATTAAACAATTAGGTGCGTAAATAAATCAGCCAACAATATATTGTAAGAGGCTAGCTAAACATTATAATAATGGTCAATATTACCTTAGTGTTATCAATCGCACATTATAAATGGGTCGTAACATTAATTTATGATATGTTTCTATGGCAAAAGTGGCGCCCACATGGTGTGGGCAGAGTTACCCAGTAGGTTGGTACTTTGGTAGGTTGGTAGTCTAGGTAGGTAGGTAATACAGTACCACCAACAAAATGTCGGTCTTAAAATTTATTTGACCAATTTACAGTTTTATTTTAAATACAATGTTGGTTTTGATGCCTAACTTAATAGCAAATAAATTTCTAAGAAAAAGTACAGTAGTCGAATGCATTTTAACCAATTTTCTTGGAGTTTCCATTATTTATTTATCCTAGAATAAACCATATAGACGTATAATTTCGACATCCTCAAAAACCAGTAGTAGGAGTAGTGACTTTGTGAGCCTGTTTCATGTCATTTTCAAAACACTATGGGCTTCAAATAATTAAAATATCAAGACGTGTTAGTCACGTAATAATTTTTGATTTGGCCATGACAGTCACCGATTGATCTGAATCTGACGACGCTGTTATTATAATTTTGTCGAGTGTTTTAAAAGTTTTAGTGTAGAATAGGTACAGGTACCTAACATTTCGATTAGGTAAAAGAAAACTAACCTAACCTTATCAAGTTTTTTCAGAAACCATAATTTCTCTAACCATGGTGTTGCTTTCAAATTAGGTACCTATTACAATATCGAGATTCTATATTATTTCTAGGTAGGTTCTGCTTACTTTGTTACCTCATACCAAAATATACAAAAATCACAACAAAATAAACTTACCCATAATTTACACAAATTCTGAAATTAGCACTGAATTAATTATTTCCAATCACAACACTATTCTAATGTGACGTACGAGGTAGTTTTAACTTATTTTCATTCGATTTTGTGAAATTGTTAAAGTCCGCGATCTAAATTAGGTGTGTTGAGCAAAACGAGCGACACGCACACTCTCGACGCCCGCTCCCGGTCGACTGACGGATTGCGTTTTGTTTTTCCGTCTGTCTCGTCGGTCGGTTCCGTTCCGTTCGTCTGTCGTTCGCTTCACCCCGTGTGTGGGTGGTGGTTGGTTTCGTTTAAAATATTTTTTGTCGCTGCGTTTTGTTTTACCCAAGTAAGTAGATATTATACCTACCTAGATAGATAGGTAGTAACCTAACCTATATAGGTATACTTACCTACCTCTACCTACTACCTATCTCCATTAACTAGTTGTCAAGTACCTATATAATAGTAAGTACCTATCCTACCTACCTACAGTACCTACCTAGTCTACCTACCTACAGTACCTACCTAGTCTACCTACCTACAGTACCTACCTAGTCTACCTACCCACGGAACACTAAATAGGTAGGTAGTCTTGATCTGTGTACCGACCTAACCAATAATAACAGGATAAGTTCCCACGTCCTAATTGTATTATGTATACTTTACTTACCTACCTACCTACCTTTCATTGTTTAATTAAATGCCGAACACCTGTGTACGGAACAAATGCTGGTCTGGTTAAGCCCTTCCAGATGTTGGTCCAGTCTTTATCATCCCTTTCATGCCAAATGCCGATAGCCGTTTTACCTTCTTACCTATTCCTAAGCATTTTTTTCCAAATCTCTTATCTTGTTCATATTTACAATTGCTAATGTAGGTAATCCATCTAGTATAGGTAAGGTACCTATACCATCTACCTAATCTAATTATTTACCTACCTACGAGTAATTATACAGCATGATTCATCATGCGTTGGAGATACCGGAAATGCAAGCGAAAAACCCTGCCATGGCACTAACTAATAGAATAGAACACCTCAGAATAGATTGATAATAATGTAACACCAATAGGCATGAAATAATTTTGAACATAATACTTTCTAGTTTATATAGCTTTTTTTATATAATTAAATGATGGAACAAGCCGATGACCCACCTGATGTTCAGTGACCTATCCTATGTAATTAAGTAGGTAGGTAAGTAGTGTAAGTACCTATAAAACTTAGTTAATCTATAAGATGGCTCACCTATAAACGCACATTTTACTTGTTTCATAAGGAATCTCTCCGGATTTAAAAATTCCGTTTTCTAAGATTTTTTCCCTCCAGGAGATTTCCAGGGTAAAAACATACCTACCTATCTACCTGTATAATTTTATGAATATTTGGGTAATTAGTTAAGTGTTTGCTTTTGCCGAAGTTCTTATTCAACATTGGCCAATTCAAACAGAGAAAGATCGGCACCTTTGATCACAAGATAATGACATTTCACGCCATTTAGCCTGGCAGCCCGGGCCGATCACAACACAACACATGCTATTATCTTCACCAGCAGGTGGACGACAGGGGGCGAGCTAATTTGTACAATATTTATTCGCAACATGGCGGCCGAAAACTAATGGATCATTATAATAGGCGCCATTTGGCGAGGTGCCTTCGCTAACGTGAGGTAACACCGTTTTTTGTGCACCCTGTGATGATAGCGATACTTCCCTACTCAGGGTCTTTTACCTATCATTAGAAGCATCTGTCTTTCTGTAGGCAGTTATGTAGATTCTTGTATTGCGCAATATTTAATATGAATACGAAATGCCATATCGAATTACTCCTATCCGAAAGTTTCGCCCAAGCTGGTGAAATTCAGCATAAAAACCCGTTGAGGGTAAAGATGGTGTCGATCTTATGTTTGCTGTCAAGAGAAACCTCGAACCTAACTTTCACCTATAGGTACCCTGAAAAACTTGATGGTAACGATCTCAACAAGGATACTGTTAGTTATACTTACCAAATTCAAATTAATTTAATATACGGGCGCCTCTAAGTTTAACCACAGATATAACTGAAAGTTTAACTGCAACAGACGTATGGTTTCTGTGACCAGCCGTATCAAAATTTCGTTAATCTACTCAAAACAGACAGTCATCCCGTCTGCTTCTCTCAATGAATATCTAATAATAACATTTTACCTTATTTCTAACGGGAAACGAAAAGCTATTATTTTGTTGGTGTATTCCAGAAGTCTCCACCAAAAAATCCCCACCAGTGGAAATTTCATTTTTTTATTTCATTCCAATTAGTATGATTGGTTATGCAAAGCAGTTTTTTTCAGAACCTCCAGATAAAATAGGCTTTCACTAGGTCTCAACAAAACAGCCTGAATGAAATCGGATTGAAGAGTTTTAAATATTTTGTTTCCAGCATCATCTCGCAGCCTCCCTTGTTTCAAGTAAAAGCTGAACAATTGTGTTTCTTTATTTAGGGGCGCGCGTGTGTTTAGCGAAAGAGCAGGTGTCCGGACGATCAATATTTAAAATTTCGGAGGTTAACCGATCTCTCATAATTTGGACAAATCGATTTAGATCGGGCGGTGCTTTTGTGGCATGATTTAGTAGCACAGACAAATTGGAGCGGAGTAGTCGCCAGCGCAGCGGTAACCTCGGCAAGGTAAGCACAGGCAATCTGGATACTGATGTGGTCAGCAATTACAACGACTTAAAAGTAAACGATCGGTAATTTGGAGCAGACAGCCAATCTGGAGAGCCTTTATTAGGACATTCCGGGCTCTACTCGTGCAATAATGCCGCGTCTACTCCGATAAATGGACATTTTACGTTTCTTTATATTCTTATGCATCATTAGGCGATGGTAGCTTTTATTTTACGAGTGTCGTACATTTGGAAGTCACTTTACTTATTGCCTAATGAACTAGAAACTCGCAAGGAATGGCTCCGTGATGTTGGTCATTTATATTTGAACCAATCACTGAATCAATAATATCGCTATTTGTAACCGAAATAAGTTGGAATTGGAAACTAATAGTGAGATAACTGATTATTCAGATCTTTTCTGTTTAGTGTGGGAAGCGCAGACAGCTACTTGAGCAAATGAGTTGATCAAGTCGTATCATGATTCAAATGGAAGATCATGTCACGGCACGCGCGAAAATAATGATTCATTTCTTTAGCAATCCCGTGTGATTCATAAATTACGCACGTTACGTAGTGCTGTTTCTCGGCGCTGACGCTGACCTAGACGCGGATCCGCGCGCTGCTGATGTGAACAACCGACCTTGTAAACATACCTACATGCCGGCTGTTAGGTATTAGTTCAAGCGGTTTGACATGACAGTTCGCGGTGTTGAACCCTAGAAAGCACTAAAGGTATATGTAAATTCCTCGTTTAGTTGTCCGAAATCTTACAAGAGAAAAGTAGGTATCTATCTATACCTAGGTAGTAGTATTGTGTAGGTATTTATTGTTTTCTTTTTCTGCTTGTTCTGTGCTATATGTGTGTTGTGATTGTGTTTCAAAGAAATATATCTCTATCTATCTATTTATTTATTAAAGTAGTTTAGATTCACCTACACTATAAAGCTAGATAGATAGAGAAGACAGGCACTTGGTACTATGTTCTTACGTGCGATTATATATAGAAACCTTGAAAGGTTGATTTCTCATTCAAAGTCAGATTTGGAGATGTCACAATTTTTTTTTTATTTCACACAGCTTTATTTGCAAAATAAGTTGTTTACTTTTCATTGGCCATGATTATAATAGGTTTTCATCATAATAATGCTTAAGTACCTACCTCTTGTATATTGATTGACTGTTATGGTAGGTAAGTACCTACCTGCTTTACCTAAGTATTAAATCTTTGAAAAAGCTTCCCTTACAAAATTTGTACTCAGTATAGGTAACTAAACTGCCTTACCTATGCAGCACAGTGAAAAATTTAGTTAGGTAAGTAGAGAGACACGTTTTTATTTAGGTTTATACAAATCGCAAAGCATTATTTATTAACCTCGCATTAGCCTAGTTTACTCAAAGGCTGAAATTTTTTCCGAGACCTACATATTATGTAGGTTACCCATGTTTTACAAATAAAAGAATCGAAGTATTGAATAAAAAGTAAGCACAATATTAGTAAAATAAATACATTATAATTAAAAATATCTAACTCCAACACAATTTTTTTACAGCTAGTGCCAAAAATAAATAGGCTAATCTGAGTTCTCTGGTACAATGACCGCTACTGACTGACACCTCTATCTGCATTCGCTGGGCCGTTGTTTACGAAAAAGAAAATTTGCATTCAAAATTGGAACGCGAATGGCACGAGCGCCCGAGGCTAAGCTACCGAAATGCACCGACATTGCACGCGTTCGAAATTTGAACCAATTTTCTTCTTATTTATTGTTCCGTGCTGTGCAAGCTTTTGAATTTGGAAGCAATATTCTTAGACCAAAATAGCCGGAAGCAAGTTTAAATCAAAAGGAAATGGCCAATTTTTGTTTAGGATAAGTACCTACTAACTAATGATGTGGGAATCGAAAGGTTTAGCTCCGATTCCTTGATTGTCCTACCATGAGAGCTACCGAGAGCTTTTGGGTCTGCTTTTATACTCGGTATAATAACCAAACCACAACTTTTCTTCCTTATGTTCGGTACTCGGTACCTAGGCTCCCTAACCCATCATGCAACATAAGTGAATCTTGTGATGTAGAGTATGACCAAGTATGCCTAACGACGTAATTTGTATCAATGCAGCAGTCATCAGAGGTTTCAAAGCAACCGCCGCACCTGCTTATCTGTAAATCGCGTAATAGCGCCTCCATTGCAACCATTGTTTATTACAATTTAGTCTTTATGCCCACGTAGTAAGGATTCAATTTTGCTTTGTGCAATTATGAAATTTCAGCGGTAATGTAAGTAGGAGTAAGAGCTGTGGCGGGCGACCAACCACAGAATATGTGGCGCGCGGCTTCACTGTTCTTAATATAAGTGTCTACTTTGCTGCAATTTATTTAAATTCTGCATTACTATAGATGGTCATTTGACTTCTCAAAACTGTAGCAAACTAGTGATGCACATTATGAATGAAATTAAAAAGAAATACTGTCATGGTTTTAGCCGGTTTTAAGTCAAAGTCAAAATTTCTTTATTCAATAAAATCACAAGGATCATTTAGAATCGTCTTATATAACTTGGTGATTCTAGGTGCCAGTTCCACGCGACCAGAGCCTAGAAGAACGGGCAAGAAACTACGGCCTGGTTCCTAGCGTTTTTTTGTATGATCCCTTTTACAGAGAAATATACATAGAACACAATAATAGCACTGACATTGCAAGTCGAGTAGTTAGCTGTCGATGGGTGGAGCGACATCGGGCCATAAGGCACCACCATACTCGGTGTTTGACTTCCTTCTGATTGTAGAGATGTTTTCACAAACGAAATTCTCCACATTTCCACGTGGATAGTGTTTTCTAATTCCGAACAAAAGGAATAATTTAATGTAAACATAACAAGATGAATGAATGGGTTTGTCTAGTTCTGTCAGGCAGTTAGTCAGCGGTTGGGCATCCATAACACGGAATTGTTAGCGTGACAATAGGCGAAGCGAGCGTTTACATTTACCGACTGACAACCCGATGATTACGTGTTTTTCTTCAGACAATGACATGTCACACTAGACTAAAACACTGTCATTACCTTGCATTCGAATTTTAAATCGAGTTTTTTAATTGGATCATCCTTCGAATTTAAAAAGTTTCGATTTATGACGATTTAAATATAGAATCTTTCAGGTACTTAAGTAATTAGATTTAATAGTTACCTATGTAGGTTTTGTTGTCTTCTTTAAATTCACTAGTGATTTAGAATTTTAGAGGGTCCTAAGAGACGTATTCTGGCGCTGCACGGTCTGTATAGCCTTTATTTGTATATTGGGGGGTTAGTTTACCAGCTGGTTGCTCTGTTATCCAAACTTATGCTCTACTATCTCTGGCAGTGTTTTGTACCATCTACTCTTTATATTTTTCGATTTTATCGCATAAATTACACTGAATGAAATAAAGCGTGTTCCACAAAATAAGTGGGTAGGTATTGCTATCGATTCTGTTGTCGCATTTTTATAAACTAACCTAATTTGACAGCACTAAAAAGGTTGCCGTCCCTTTCTCATAAACTGAAACGACAAAGACAGCTATAATTTTAGCGCTGTCAAATTAGGATAGTTTAGAAAAATGCAACAACAGAATCGATAGCATTGTTAGAAAGAAAGTGATTGTAGTGATTATGAAAATAAGCTGTACTTAATTAATTATTAGAGTGGAAATATGATGAAATCATTATATCATTTTAGGGTTGTCAGAACTTGTAATTGTGCTCAATTTATAATGGAAATTGGTTTGTAATATTCGCCAACCCTAAGAATCGTAGAGTAACTGTTGTTTATACTTAGAAATGTACCGTATATTCTCCTAAATTTTAGATACAATGAAACACCATGTGTATTCCTTTGTCCTTAGTTATTTGTTGTCTATGCAAATGTGCGTCTCGTGCCCACGACAGGTGACGCGGCACCCCTAATTGTTTTTATAAAAATATTCAAATATTATGACGTTTTTTCTCTGGATTTTTTCATCGGATGTAGCGCGGGTGGCGAGCCAGGTGGTCCAGAAAAAAAAAGTTTCTTTATTCTGTAACAGCTTGCTAGGGAGAGTGGATGCAGTACGTACTACGTACGTAACGTAGCATGATTTCCCTTTTGACAATGCCCTTCAGGACTAGCCATGGACTGTTTTACACTAGCTTCTGCCCGTGACTTCGTCCGTTCGTACTGTTACTTTTTCAGGATAAAATGTAGTTTATGTGTTAATCCAGCTTACGAACTATTTATATTCCAAGTTTCAGCTAAGTCGGACCAGTAGTTGCATCGTGATTGAAACATAAAGATTCAAACATCTAAACTTTCACATTTATACTATTTTTAATTAATTAGTAGGATGTTTTTCTAGAACTCTGGTTTTATCGGTGTGTGTGTGTGTGTGTGTGTGTGTGTGTGTGTGTTGTCCTCCTCCTCCTTTTTTGAAGTCGGTTAAAAACAAAATCAGATCGCAAGAGAACTGGCATATGTGTTTTAGGTACCTTTGTATTGGATTTTCCGTCCGAGTTTGTAATTGATGATTATGCATCAAAATACGGCATTGTTTGTGTCTGAAAATCTCTATTCAACTGAAAAAGCCGAAACTAAAAGCGGTTAAAATGGAACCCTTACTTTACCCTTTACAAACAGCCGGGCACTATTAGGGCTGCGCGTAATTTCGGGTTGCGCAGGAGTCTGGCAGCTAATGACCAGATGATTGCTCGGCAGGTGCGCGGTGCACGCTATACGCACACGCCAAGTCCCTTTAACCCATCCTGGAAAACTGTTACGCCTAGGTTAACCTGCACTAGGTGGTTTAGGCATACGTGAAGATGTGAAGATTGTACCCACGGTGGAACAAAAAAATCATGATTTGAACCGTAATGCGAAACCAAAATCTAATCCCCGAAATAATAAAATAAAGAGTCTTAACAATACCCAATTCTTTTTTATCTACTTTGATGTTAATACACTCGAGAGCAATGATTCCGGGTCACTTAAAGAATGTTAAAAATCTCGGAAACTAAAAATGATAGGTTAATGCAATAAATTGTATTTAATAGACAATGTAATACTCCTTAAATGAAAGTAAAAAAATATGAGTCACCATACATTTTATTAACACAAAATTACATAAAGAAAAAAACTGCTGATCTCTCCTTAAAACAAAAATAGGAAACATGAAATTTTTGAACTTTATTACGATTTGACTTGAATTTTAATACTTCGTATTGCCTCCTCGTGCTTCCATTACTGCGTTTACGCGGTTTGGCATGCTGTACACCAAGTTCCTTATACGATTTTGGGGAATATTCTCCCATTCCTCTGTGAGAGCAATTTTGAGCTCACGAAGCGTGATTGGGGGAGGGTTTCGTTGTTTTACGCATCTGCCTAGCTCGTCCCAAGCATGCTCGATCGGGTTGATATCCGGGCTGCGCGCTGGCCACTCCATACGAGTAATGTTCATCTCTTGAAGGTAGTCATTCACAATCCTACCTGTATGAGGTCGGGCATTGTCATGCATAAATATAGCATCCTCACCTAAATTGACCATAAATGGACCAACATGATCATTGAGGATTTCTTCCACATATCTTACGCTAGTTAAAGAGCCGTTTTCTATGATCACCAGCTCTGTGCGACTTTCAGAAGAAATTCCGGCCCACACAAGTACAGACCCACCACCGTAGGCTACTTTTTCTTCGATGCATGCTTGCTTGAATCTTTCCCCTGGTCTTCGATACACTCTGTGTCTTCCATCGTGCTTGTAGAGCATAAATTTTGATTCGTCGGAGAACATAACTTTTGACCAATCTTCAATACTCCAATTTACGTGGCTCTGGGCATATCTTAGTCTTGAAATACGATGCCCACGCTCCAGTTTAGGGCCGTTTGCAGGTCTAAGGGGTTTTAAGTTAGATTCAGCAAGCCGACGTCTTACTGTCCATGCACTTGGGTTACTTCCTCCGAGGCGTCGAAACTGATTTGTGAGTTCAGTTCCTGTGAGAAAGCGATTTCGAAGCATGGTGTTCACCAAGTATCGGTCTTCTCGTGCTGTGGTACACCTGGTTCTGCCCGTTCCTGGTCTGCGTAGGTTAGAACCAGTTTCTTCGTAACGTCGGAGAACTCTTTGTACTGTTGACAGCGACACACCGACAGTCCTGGCTGTATCGCGCTGACTCCGGCCGGTTTCCAGCATTGTAAGTATTCTGGTGCATTCTTCAGGCGTAAGCGACATAATTTCAGCTTGAATAATGAATATAGAGCACTATCAACATGGTTTATATACCCACATAAATGACAGATTACAAACAAAAGCAAAACCAAATGCTGTAATTTCGTAGTTCCATCTTCGAAAGTGGCCCTTTTTCAAATTTGATTTTTTTAAGATATAACTTTACAATAACTAAGAAGTTTTAATACCTTCATTTAAGGAGTATTACATTGTCTATTAAATACAATTTATTGCATTAACCTATCATTTTTAGTTTCCGAGATTTTTAACATTCTTTAAGTGACCCGGAATCATTGCTCTCGCGTGTATATAGGACCAAAGAGTCTGTATGGACCAAATAACTTAGTCATGGTTTCAAGAACGGCATAAGGTTGTTCGTTATTTCAGGGCAAATCTAAAAACCCATTTGCATATGATCTGGTATTTGACAAGTCAACTGAGGTCTTTATTAGTAGGACGTTCAACCCTGCACCAACAGACTCGGGAGGTCCGTATGACCGGGACGTGGACGACGATGTCTATCGCATAATTGCAGGTCCCGACGAATCCTTCATTAGGCCACAGAATACGTGATAGTGTACGGGGCGTGGAAGGGTTATGTTTGTGTATGTGTGATGATTTGAGGACATACAATGGCGCCCCCTGTGGTATGGTCACAGATTAATGCAGACTCGATGTTATATTATGCATACAATGTTTTTAACTCATTAAGACGTTCGACAAAACATGGGTCCGATTTTTTAATCTGGCACAAAACAATCTTAATAACCCACTGCAGTGCTAAAACAAAAAGAGTCATAGCGTGGCGCTTGGCAAATGAATAGCTTCAACCCTAACACGCTAAAACATAGCTGTCGTCACATCTAATTTATTGTACTTTGTAGACATATAAGACTTTTTTCAATTACAGCTACTAGATAAAAATTATGCCTGTAGAAAGATTCAACTCAAAAAAAGTAGGGCAGATGAAGCAACTGAGTCGCATGTTTGCTTGAGTATGACTCAGTCTTGAAGAGCAATTTTGATTATAACATAAACATTATGTAAACTAGTCGCCAGGGTTTCCTTTTGTTGTGACTCGTCAATGTCTTCAAAACACAATTTGTGTTATTTATTGGAACGATCATGAGTCAATTTTTTTTTGTTTCTGTGTGCATCTAATGTTAATTTCATTTCAATTTTTTAATTGTTCAGCCCCCGTATGCCAATCTTTTGCTGTCAAGTTATATTTCACTGCCCAGTGAAATTTCTTCAGGTCACGTGGTACAATTTTGTACCACGTGATCATTCTTTTTAGACACTTGACAGCAAAATACGCGCGAAAACAAATTAAATGACATCATAATGTCACTATTTAGTCACAGAATAACTATGAGTTAGTATGAACTGACCATGATTTAAAACTTTGCAGTTCAACTTTGCAGTTCAACTTTGATTGGCATACTCCTGCAGGTTTGTTATTAAAAATAGAAAAATTCAAAGCTCACTGTTTTTTTCGCGTTTTGGATTTTTATGTGTTTAGGGTCATGGTCTGTATAGACGACTGGTTCGGTTTTTGGAAGTATTTTTATTAAATCCGGTATAGCTCGCGCGCTAAATAACATACTTATTCGTAAATTGGATTTTATATAATGTTACTGTCATTTACTAGTTCCCACAGCTTCCAATAGCGCATTCGATACACCAACATTTTATTTTCTTATTGTCAAGCAATAAGGCTTCTTTTGATGGTTCATTCGCCCACCCTGAGGATTCATCGGCTTGCTCCTCAATTGGTTGCTAGCAAAAACTGCATTTGCATAGTCCTCGATGTGTGCGATAGCGCTTGGCCACCGCGACTTCTTCGGCGGATATACGAACGATTGGATAAGGCCGACAAAGGTACATTTATTACTAAAGCCGCAGACATATTGATACCAAAAAAACGTTTATCCCCGTGAAACCACTGCTTGGCACAACCAGTAGCTAGTGCCGTAGCAAAGTCCTTTTCTAAGTTTATGGTAACACCTAGCTTTTATTGGGAATGCGCAACGTTTCCACTAAGAGTAGATAATGCGCGTAGGCACTTTTATTTCTATATGTAGCATATTGACAAAACTTAAATGCTGTAATCTTTCAGTAAATACCAGTGCGTCAGTGAGTTACTGTATTCAATTATGATTTTTTTTATGGAATTTAATGGTTTTGGGATCGAAACACATCTGGCACAAAAGGAGCGCGTTTATGTCTTTTGTATGAAATTTTATTTGAAAGGAATATAAAGTTGCACATTTAAATCGCAGTTTTATTCGATCGATGATATTTTCTTTGGTCAATTTCCAACTTGGACCAGCGACATAGTGTGTTCGCCTACATTCGTGTGTCTTGGACCACAGTGACAAATGCCGATGCCACCCACTGTACGCACGACCCTCTGCAACGATCCAATAAATGCAGTAAACATAAACACACTACTCAAATGTTTTATTTAAGCTTCTGTAGGAATCCTGCTAGCTTGCAAAAACAACGCAATTCCATTTATTTTTTATTTTATGAATAAAATGCTAGTCCATAGATAAACCACAAAAAAGTTAAGTTACAGCAAACATTTTTCAAGTAGCTAGCTAGAGTTTTATTTTGGATAACAATGTGCATGTACTGATTACAGTAATTGCCTGAATTTGTAGTACATAAAATAAATCAAAGACATAAACCGAAAGGGCAGAAGAGTTGGTGGTGAAGGTCATATCATGGGCTAAGTATGAGCTGATTATATCGTAATCACATAAAAAAATTAGAAAAAAATCAATCCTCCATGTGCGCACGCAGAGGTGATCCAACATTTCAAACAAAATGTTTTTATTGCAATCCTATATTAATTGGCCGGCATGTGTAAATTAGAGGATAATACTGCAAAGGTAGAGGACGTCTGAGGATTATAAAAATACTTTAATTTATAAAGATTAAGGTCATCGGCAAAAACACAAGTTAATAATCGCGGGATAGATCAACTATGTCGAGTATATTTTAAGTAACTGCCGGTGTTTTATCACCGTAAAATAAAAACCAAGGTGGTAATTATACCTTAGTTTTTAGTGGGATGAAATATTAGTGGAAAATTCTGTGAAATAAGCACTGGATCGCTAAAAGTAGGCCATTTATATTATTTATTTATGAATATTTATTCATTTATTTTGCTGTTTTCAATTGAATAGTTTAGTCCACAATACCCAGGTATCTATTACTAGTTGTTGATTCACAGGAGGAGCCAATAGGTAGCACCATACTACAAATTAACATAGTAACAAAGAGGCGGGCACAATAACTCACGCCCCGAAATACAGGAATGCGGGCTATAATGTAACAGACTGGGGATGCCTTCGGTATTTGGATTGAGGTTACCTATATCAATCTTGTAAAACTGTAAAAGGTAAGTAATTTTTTTTAAACTATCATGGTTATGAACACAATTTTCACTGAAAACGGGATATTTACCATGATGTGAGTTTTTAGTCAAAATTTTAATGTAAAATGTGTTGTGAAAAACTTAAGTGTTTTGAGAAGGAAACATATGCTTGAACTAAAGTACGAGTAGCTATAAACTTTTTTAATTTCGTTCCACGTCCTACCAATTTACTTAAATAAGTGCCTGTTATGGGTATAAGCCGTGTTGGCCGAGTGGGATTGTACCTCGACTTTCGATCCGAAGGTCGTGGGTTCAAATCCCGACCGTGCATCAATGCATTTTTCGTTCGGAAAATTTATATGCGCATTAACACGAGCTTTACGGTGAAGGAAAACATCGTGAGGAAACCCGCGGCTTAGTCAGCTCCGCACGTATTGACCTTGTCTTTCCTGTGGATACGGCTGACTAGGCTGAGAGGATGGTATAGGTGCTGGGCAAGCCTACTCCATCGAAACATTGTCCCAGGCACTACAGTGTCCCGTTAAGTGTAGGCATAGGTTGCCTCCTGACGCTGTATAAATCATCTTCAATGGATGTAAAGGCCTATAATGTAATGTATGGGTACTATCCTGTTTTAAGCGAAATAGGAACTACTTTTGAACTTGGTCCTGCAAAAAACCATTATTCGAAATATGCGAATGAAGCTTTATAAATGAGCTTTGAATGGCTTTGAAAATGCCATTATGAAATTTATTTTTTGTTTTATTTTTAATTTTACTCTTACAAAATAGATACAGATTAATTAAATATTGTATCCTAAAAACCATGATAAGGAAAATACGGAAGAATAAAAAAAATCATAGAAAAGGTTAGAACGAAGCGCTTTTGTTTCTTATCACTTTGTTTTTTGCCGCTTTTAACTAACCCAACAAAGTATCAAGAAATCAGAAAGTGGTAGAGATGGACAATGTAATTGGTTATTAAAAAGTGCATATATCACGCGCCGGGACGCGAGCCTTGATTCGTGTGCGCCGGCGCCGCCCCTTCATTAACATGCTAATGCTGAATCTGGATGGAATGCTTATTGGGTCAGCTGTCCTCGAAGTGGGTTGCACTTGTTATTTTATCCACAAAAAAATGCGTCGGCAATTTGGTATTTCAACCTTTGTTAGACTTGTGCCTAGCCGTGACAAAGTTTTACCACGAAATTCTCTGATTGGTGTCGGCAGCCTAGAACAGTTTGTAACCGGCTGCCTTGATAAAATATCAAAGTTCTGGTGATTGATAAGTTTTGCATTGTAAAAGAAAATTACGACCAATACAGTAGTTATAATATTAACAAAATACACATGAAACAGTTGAGCTATCTACTAACGTTGCAAACGATTTATAGATAGCTGAATTGATCCAAATCAGTACCAAAAAATACAGTAAAAAGTATATACTCGTACCACCAAAGTTTGTGTGTGGCAATCATAGATGTTTGTTCTATGTCTGGGTAATAAGTAATCTCTGTAATAAGTATGTATTTACAAAAAAAAGTATATAAGTAAGTATTCTATCAGCATCTAGTATCCATATTACAAGCTTTGCTTAGTTCGGGACTAGAGGGCGTGGTGTGAAATGTCCATGAATATATATTTTTTTGCTGTCCATTCCCATTTTGGTAATCCGAGTTTTGTGGTGACACCGCAGGATTGATCTCTTGAGTACGTTTGATAGGTACTAATCCGTGATGATAGCCGCTCGTAAAGCCACACCATAAAAGCGAGTCAATATTGATTGAGGCATCAAATCAATCCGTATGTCCATGACTAGCTAGTGCCGAAACAGCGAGACCCTCTTGTTCGATAGTGTTAATAGCCTGTTTCGATTGGTTACAGGCCTCATATGTGGGTGCATGTGAGTGCGTGTGGCCGGGAACACAGAATATGTCGCAGTTTGTACAGAGCTGGAACTAGGACTTATTGGATTTATTTAGGTGGAAAAATAAAGTTCTTCTAAGTGAACTTATCTCTACTTTGGGTAAATAGCGATGAATGTTACAAAATATTATACATCTGCATAAGTAATTTTTCATACAATTGCTTTTGACACTATAGATTGAAACAGTATACAAACTAAATCTTTCAGTGTTTCAGTTTCAATAGGCTTACAATAACATATTTTGAAATTATGAATTCAGGACACAAGCAAGTTATTCGTCAGTTTTGATTTGCAAATCGAGTGTGTATAACAAGTGTATAACCATCATAAGCAAGAAGTATTCTAAATAGCTATTTGCTGAAAAAATGTTTAGGAAGTAAAATGGGTTTTTTGAGTTGGAAAAATAGGGGTTCTCTGTATTTAATAGCTTTGTGAAAAAAGGGCTCCTTGATTGCAACCCTGGTCAGACAGGGAGGGGGCGGTCCGGCGCAGGCGCAGGCGACGACAATGCGTGCTGTAATGTATGCGCACTGGGGAGGTCTCGTGGGAAGGCTATCCCACAACTCCAACATTTTGACTGTTGTTAATATCATTAGGAATACACACAATTCTACTTACAGTAGACTAGTTTCTCGTCTTTTTTATCATGAGAAACGGATATGTTACTTTACTTGGTAAAAAATATGTAAGATCATTAAAATGATGAGTTAGAACGCTTAAAAATCGCATCATTACAATTAGAACAAAATCAAATTCGTGATGAGTGTCATTTTAGCCATAGGGTGTCGTGTCAACTGCTTAAAATAGCTTCCCATAGATTGCTAAAGTGACTGCTTTACAATGACTCTGATCCCAGCAACCTTTATCATCCTTATCCTTTATCGTCCTTACATCTAGAAGCGTTCTACGCTGCACATTCATGTACGTGAAAATTACAAATTGCAAGTTACTCGTACAGACAGCTACGCAAGTATTTGCTACGAGACCTACGTGCTACGGCGTAGCAGGGCTCTCCGTAGCGGGCCGATCGCAAACTAACATCTATTCTGTGGCGCGGCGCCGAACAACAACGCAGAATTTGCATAGGCTTTTTGTATTCTGTAATATACGGTGTATTTTAATTGGCCGTGATTAAATCTTAATAAATCGGTCGGTGTTCCCACACGCGTCCTGGAGACCCAGAAATCACAAGGCAGATATCAAACAGTAAGGATGCTGGGAATAAGTTACTATGCAAATAGCTATCTCTTATTCAGCTTCAAATTACCGTGTGGTGGTGTATCTACATAATGTTTAGCTGGTTGTTATTTGGCAAAGAAAAGTCGCGCGCGGGATTAATCTCCCACGCACAAAGCTGAAATAAATCTTCTAATAGTGGCTCTACTGTTTAGCATCTTTATGGTGCTAAAGTCCAAACCGCTCGCAATTACGCTGGCGGCGTGTGTTATAATTTGGCGATGGCCTCGGGCGAAACGGAGAAAACAAGAAATATAAAAAAAAAGAAAATTGCGCGCGATTTCAGCGCATTGCAACAAACCATCGCGTGCCGACTGTACCGCCGGCCACTTGAAAGCTTGAAACTCCACAATTATCAATCGTAAATTCCAATGCGACTAAATTAAAGTCTTTTTAAACTTTATATTCTTACGTGTCAGTAAACCGCCTTTATAATGTACATAGAGATATATTTCATAGAGATCACTAGAATAGCATTGACCTACATAAAATATCTATCAATGCTAATATGAAAACTTTAAAAATTGTACTACTACTTTGGAGTCCTTAAGAAAAAGCAACTTCAATTGATCACACGATCACACGCAACCCTAAAGGTAATGCAAACTAACTCGTTACAGGTTACCACTTAACATCAGGTGGGCCATCGTCTAGTTCTATCATTAAGTTCTATAAAAAAGGCTTGCACAACGATGAAAGTTTTCTATCCCGATAGATAATAAATAGTTTCTACCGAAACAGTTCCGGTAAGCACTTATAATATGGGTTACCGAAGGAGCTTATTTCGGCACATAAACGGGCGTCCAAAACTAATTTATATTGGAATGTGATATACGCGCGGGCGGGCCCGGCCTCAGGGCACGCGCGGCCCGGTTTTAATCACCTCACCTTACCTTACCGCTGTTAAATCGTTGAGAGACAGCCCTAAACATAATGCAGTCATCCGCTTTTTACAGAATCAGAAAGATCTTTGAAGCATCGAACTAAAAGATGCTAACATGCGACCAAAGTCTAGACGGCCTACGATTTGACTGTAATGTGATGTACGCTAATTTGTATTAGGGCAAGCTCTGTCTGAAGTTACGCGCGGCCCGAATTTAATAGTGAGAGACAGCCCTATCTAGAGTGCACCCTTCTTCTGCTTATTTATAGTCTCTGTCCGTCACTTCGTCAGACAATTATGCCAATGTCAAGTGAATATTTGAAATAGTATTTAGTCAAGTCGAGTCATTTGACACTAAGGCCGTCTTGCGCCAGAATCAATAAACGTATTTAACAGCTAAATCGATTTAAATCTGACGTATTTGTATGACTTGACAACTCGCTAAATACTATTTAAGAGTTAAACGCGTTTAGCGATTCTGGTGCAAGCTGCCCTAAAACTAAATAAATCTATCACCGTACATTTATTGATCAGTTGGGAACGTGTTCCCTAGAACGACCTTTTTTATAAGATCGTTTTAAAGTAAACTCCGCATTTTTAGAACGTTTTAAAATATTACGAGTATTTGTGACTAGTAAATTTTTTATCTAGATGTCACGTTACTCTCATACAAATTATATTGATGATACGCGCAAACATCGATTCCATACGGGTATATGGCGTCGAAGCATAAGACTACAGAAGCGAATTGCCGCCGCGCCCGGCGCCAGAAACGATCCGACCCCATTACCTCAACAAACCACTTGTCTTAGGAAAGTGTTGGAGAGTAACTTATACATTAATTGGCTAAAAGTTGATTGACCATTTCATGCTTTATTGAATGTGACTTTTTAACTGATAAGTCGTTAGAAAGGAAAACTATAGATACTTACAGCTCAAAATACTAACCCCCTAAAAACACTCACCAACCCCTTATAACCCCCTAGGGGTGATATTAAAATACCTTGGTCATCATGGCAACATCATGTCATATACACCACGTTATGTTAGTTAATTCGTTCAGTACAATAAGGCATTATTTTAAAAAACTTAGTTTGAATAATAATTTTTACTAAAATAAAACCGCCAATAAATTAGTGAGTTTTTATTGATCGATACTTTTGGGATCTGGGAAAAGAATTGGTACTCTATCTTCACTTTAGATGTAGAGCCTACAGTACGCCACATTGTAAAGACATACCCGATTGGTTACAATTTCGACGCGTAATCGATTATAGCGCGATCGATATCGATCTAGTGGTCATGACGATGAGAATCGATTTGGTGATTCCCGTGACATCTGACACGTTTTTGCGCGGATTCCGGAGTGAACTGTCACGGCACAGAATATAAATAAAAGTGTACTAGGCAAACGATATACGACGTTTCGTTTCACAGTTTCAAATTACACTGCACGGTTACTTTGTGCGTTGTGCTGGACATCTTGCGACGAGGCAGTAGTGTAACATAAAACAATGAAATAAACCTTTGTTTATCATTTTGCATGGTAGACTCCAACTAGTCACGGTCGAGGTGTCAAAGTGCGGATTCTCACGGTCCGGCGGCGCAGGCGCCGGCTAAAGGGACGGTGTTGTAAATAATGGTTTTAACCAGCTGGGGCTTGATAAGGTCTGCTGTTTCTATTTTAAATAAATAAATTGTAATTACTTGTTTCATATTTAATTACAAGCAATAAAATACCTTACTTTTGTTACTTTTCTTTATAAAGTAAAGAGAGAACTCGGTCGTCATCTATTTTTTCAACTAATGAAAGTGCTAGAACAAAATACAGCTAGCTACTATCTACCTAAATATTTCAGAACAACTGTGTTTTACAACAACTATCATTTTTAACTCTATGAAATGAAACGCTTTAGCCAATTAGTTTTATTCATATCACTTGACTTCTAATTCTAAGGGCGTCTTGCACCAGAATCACTAAACATATTTAACATCTAAATCGATTTAAATCTGACGTATTTGTATGACTTGACAACTCGCTAAATACTATTTAAGAGTTAAACGCGTTTAGCGATTCTGGTGCAAGCCGCCCAAATTCGTGGTGGGGGAATAAGATCCGCACTGACGTCCCGCGTTGGGGTGTATTGTACATTGTCCCCCTGCTAACCTCACCCCAGCCCAACGGAGAAGAACTTTGGGTTGATGGCAGCAATGTTCCAGCATCCCCGATGGTGTTGTGGATGCCGAGGAGTTCGACCCGATCAGCTCCTGCAGTCCCGTTTTGGACCTGGCTTCGTTTGTGGCAGTGCAACGCATCAATACATGCTCTACCGTTTGTTTTTCCTGAAGACAGCATCGACAGAGGTCGCTGTCTGTCGCAGTGGCCCGTGATGATACCTACCATCATTTTGAAAGCTACGGTTATAAAAACATTATTATAAAAAAATGCGCATAGTTTCCGAAACTTTCGTACTCAAATTGGCCAATAAAGAGTGCGAGTCACTGCCGCTGACCGCAGCCTCGCCCGTCTGGACACACCTTGCGACTTGCCTCGTTACTACCATTGAGCTATTTGACGTCTGGACGCGACTGTACCTCCTAAAGACCTACATTCTCGTAGAACCTTTCGTTATGGCATTTTAAAACTTAAACATGTTGACTGTAGTCAATAGGTACGGTACATTTTACGTAAACAAGTTTAATAGTAGAAGTTTTAGTCCGTTTGAAATACAAAAATGAATTTGGAAAAAATTTAAATCAAGTAAGTAATTTTACATTATTTATTTTCATAGTTTATAGAGTTGGGTTTTTTTTTGTGGCCGAATACTAAAAAGGTCTCTGAAGAATTTCGACACTACAATTTGACTTTAGATACATAATACACTCGAGAGCAATGATTCCGGGTCACTTAAAGAATGTTAAAAATCTCGGAAACTAAAAATGATAGGTTAATGCAATAAATTGTATTTAATAGACAATGTAATACTCCTTAAATGAAAGTAAAAAAATATGAGTCACCATACATTTTATTAACACAAAATTACATAAAGAAAAAAACTGCTGATCTCTCCTTAAAACAAAAATAGGAAACATGAAATTTTTGAACTTTATTACGATTTGACTTGAATTTTAATACTTCGTATTGCCTCCTCGTGCTTCCATTACTGCGTTTACGCGGTTTGGCATGCTGTACACCAAGTTCCTTATACGATTTTGGGGAATATTCTCCCATTCCTCTGTGAGAGCAATTTTGAGCTCACGAAGCGTGATTGGGGGAGGGTTTCGTTGTTTTACGCATCTGCCTAGCTCGTCCCAAGCATGCTCGATCGGGTTGATATCCGGGCTGCGCGCTGGCCACTCCATACGAGTAATGTTCATCTCTTGAAGGTAGTCATTCACAATCCTACCTGTATGAGGTCGGGCATTGTCATGCATAAATATAGCATCCTCACCTAAATTGACCATAAATGGACCAACATGATCATTGAGGATTTCTTCCACATATCTTACGCTAGTTAAAGAGCCGTTTTCTATGATCACCAGCTCTGTGCGACTTTCAGAAGAAATTCCGGCCCACACAAGTACAGACCCACCACCGTAGGCTACTTTTTCTTCGATGCATGCTTGCTTGAATCTTTCCCCTGGTCTTCGATACACTCTGTGTCTTCCATCGTGCTTGTAGAGCATAAATTTTGATTCGTCGGAGAACATAACTTTTGACCAATCTTCAATACTCCAATTTACGTGGCTCTGGGCATATCTTAGTCTTGAAATACGATGCCCACGCTCCAGTTTAGGGCCGTTTGCAGGTCTAAGGGGTTTTAAGTTAGATTCAGCAAGCCGACGTCTTACTGTCCATGCACTTGGGTTACTTCCTCCGAGGCGTCGAAACTGATTTGTGAGTTCAGTTCCTGTGAGAAAGCGATTTCGAAGCATGGTGTTCACCAAGTATCGGTCTTCTCGTGCTGTGGTACACCTGGTTCTGCCCGTTCCTGGTCTGCGTAGGTTAGAACCAGTTTCTTCGTAACGTCGGAGAACTCTTTGTACTGTTGACAGCGACACACCGACAGTCCTGGCTGTATCGCGCTGACTCCGGCCGGTTTCCAGCATTGTAAGTATTCTGGTGCATTCTTCAGGCGTAAGCGACATAATTTCAGCTTGAATAATGAATATAGAGCACTATCAACATGGTTTATATACCCACATAAATGACAGATTACAAACAAAAGCAAAACCAAATGCTGTAATTTCGTAGTTCCATCTTCGAAAGTGGCCCTTTTTCAAATTTGATTTTTTTAAGATATAACTTTACAATAACTAAGAAGTTTTAATACCTTCATTTAAGGAGTATTACATTGTCTATTAAATACAATTTATTGCATTAACCTATCATTTTTAGTTTCCGAGATTTTTAACATTCTTTAAGTGACCCGGAATCATTGCTCTCGCGTGTATAAAAATAACTTTGTTAGTAGACCTACATCGAAATCGCTTCATTTTGTGTCCATAGCTTAAAAACCTCCTTGGTGGATGGAATGCTTGTGGTTTCCGAGTCGGAAGTACAATGCGAGCGATTATTCGCTTCACTGTGTAAGTAATCGATGCTGAGCTATAGAACCAATTACTTAGCGCTTCGCCGCGTTGCCAGTTATTGTAACTTAATAAATTGTAATGGTATGAGAAATCCATAAATATTACAAGCTAGCAGTATTTAGCAGGGTTCTGTGAAAGAGTTCGATCGGAGAAATAAGTATTTCTGTTGTCAAGCCGGGATGCTCGCATTAAACTGTGCTCTGATTTGAAGGCGCGCAGGTGCAATAACAAGCACATGAAATATAACACTTTTTTTGTAACTGTTGACATTTTTGTATTTGATATTGGTTTTATGTGTACGGTAAGTCCGAAATCAGTCATGACGTCAACTAGTAATGACGTCATCATTGATCCGGTATGCGAACTTATCCGAGTAAACGTTTCGAGGACAGATATACGATAAACCTAGATCCTGTGGTTTGTTTACAGGTCAATGACACTCATCTTATGAATTGTGATAAAACCTACATTATTTGTTAGTATTAGGATTTAGAACAGAAGCGCTCGTGGCGTAGTTTGCTTAGTCGATCGTCGATTATCTAAGTTAAGCGACGTTCTACGCGGTCACTATTTAGATGGTTGACCGCTAGTGGCATTTACATCTGAGCGCTTCTTTACTTCGGAGCACTGTCGGTTCAGGCACAAGTAGTCAAGCTACGACGGAGGCCAAAAACTCTGTCACCAGCACTGGCCACTAATTCATAGGAATGAACGAACGAGGACTGAAATAAAAACTCATGTAATTTGTTATAGCAAAAAGCTAATACATAGATAAGTACCTACATCACATAAGAAAGCGCTAGGACCCAAGCTGATGCGATGTCTTCGGTGAATTGGGGCCTAGACTTCCAAGACTTCTAAATGTATTTTGGAGAATCATAAACCCAATTCCTTTACTAGACTAGATCAAATAAGACTATTGAGTTCCGCATAAGAGATATTGAGAGCAAATAATTTCTCAAAAACTCCTAAATAGGGAGAAAACAATTTAAACTTTTTACATTACGCTATAAAAGCTACACTAA
Source organism: Gandaritis pyraliata (assembly GCA_947859175.1). Classification (NCBI taxonomy): domain Eukaryota; kingdom Metazoa; phylum Arthropoda; class Insecta; order Lepidoptera; family Geometridae; genus Gandaritis; species Gandaritis pyraliata. The sequence continues at coordinate 3,780,162 of OX401863.1, forward strand.
TCATTAATTAATTACACAAAACTGTATATTAATCGATGTTATCGGCACCGGCTATCGAGTTGAGGATTGTCACCGCACGAGTCAACCAGAGGCAGGTGTACTGCCACCTGTGCTTTAAATACTTCAGTGTAGTGTGGGAGCAAGTGACAAAGCTTTACCCATATAAAAAAAACAAATAAGACCAAACTGTTTTATTACTACTGTTAAGTCAGGTTTATACAGGATTTATACAGGGGGGTTTGACTGACTCCGAATTCGTGAAAAGTCAGCAATGTAAATTGATTTGAAGTATGTACAGCGGTGTGAAGTCAGCGCTGATTTGTATATTCCACGTCTACTGTTTCCATGTAAACGGTTGAAGTCAGTATCGGCACCGGTACTTCTGAACTTACCCTGTACAAACCTGGATTTACCTCATAATTCCTGTTATTTTAGCGCGGATAAATAGACGAGCGAATGTAATAAAATATAAAATGCTCTAGCATAGTCACATGCATGACAACGAATATAGCAGCCATTTTAGCTTGTAAAGCTTTAGAAGCCCAACACGAATAAACCCCATAGACTAAAGCATGCGATTGTCTACAAAAAGAATTTTAGAACGCGAGACTGTATATTCTACAGCTTTTACGAGTCCACAGAAAAGACAAAATATTAGGTGTGGTATTAATTAAAAAAGATTGCTATGTGGTAAAAAATAAGGGCTCTTATTAATTATCATCATCATCAGCCTCAAGATTCACAGCTGGACATGGAAGAATATCAGTTCCATATTCAAGTAGCACTAGTGAGATGATATCTTCGAAGTCAAGAATTGTGCCACCGTCTCTCGTACTAATGCCAAGGGGCTTCGATTGTTGCATTCCGCTCGATTGATCGCAACTCGATAGTCGATATTATCGATGCTCTCGAATGAACACGTTCCTAACTACTAGAGCTTGTAATGAGCGGTAGTGTGACGATTCCGATATTTGATAGAGTAGGTTTGTTGATCTTCAATAGAGCGTTGACTGTAGGAAACATTGTTTTAAGCTTGAAGATAGGTATAGAATCTTCTTGGTCAAAAAATATTTTGTTATCGAATCAAAAGGAAACATTGTGACAGGCGTCACACTCACTCACAGCTCAGTCGGTACTAATGTCGGTAATAGTCGCCTTCTATGCTGTGGGTCGTGGGTTCGATCCCCACTGAAAACAAACATTTGTGTGTGGTAAACATAATATAGGTATGTTTGTTCTATGTCTGAGTGTTACTATTTATTATAATTATGTATTTACAAAAAAAAATTACTAAGTATTCTATCAGCAATCAACCATAGTACAAGCTATATGGAAGCACATTCTTTTGATTTGTTTCTTAATCCCTATAAGTGGGCCAGAGCTGGTGGAGGTTATGATACACCCCAAATAGTAATACCCCTAACTTTCGTATAGTTATTCAGATGTAAATATCTGATTCTTATTTTTAACGACCTTCTTGCCGCAGTATGTGATACATTCCACTTGACTATCAGAATTTGCAACTGCGACGTAAAAAACTGTATTTATTTATGTGATTTCACATGCACGCCTACATTGCCTACCATTCCGTTTTATTGTGTCCTATCTATTTACGACATTGTGCTTGCTGCGCGCCGGACGTAGACCGTGGTAAATGCAAAATGCAGTATCGCATCCAAGTACTTGGACGAATAAAGTAGTTTGGTAACGATGACAGGAGATGGTGCTCAGCAAAATTGATTTATCACCGACTTAAAAAGGACGAGGTTCAAATCGGCTGTATGTTTTTTGATAAATAAGTTTGTTATTACGAAAGCCGTTATTATTTTGGTTTCATAGAGTTCATTGATGGGTAGGTACTTTAAAAAAAAAAACCCAAAGTTTTCGGGGTGGTCTTATTATACTTTGTATACTTAGGTTAGATACTGGGAGGTGATATTTTATTATTATTTACATCAGCTTCCTGGTTGTCTGTCGTAATGATGGACAGAGATCATAAATAAGAAAAAAGAACAAGATCAGTGAATCAGCGACCGGTAAACTGACATTGTGATTATAATTTGTCAAATTCTCATGGTATTAAAAGATAGACAAGGGTTCTGATATAAATAAAGATCAAGGTGTAACACTGCACTGCGCTGCGTTGGACGGACATAGCCGCACCGTGGCGCATAACAAACGACCCCAGTTCCGACACACATCAAGTCAAATCACGCACCACATACCACTGTTTATTTAATTTTGTTTTTACCACAAATAGTAGAGGCTACCCTAGAAGTGGATTCAGGCGCTGCGCTGTGCGAATGCTGGTTGGTTTGGCGGACTTTTCAGCATCTAAATTTGAGGTATGACCACTAGATAACTAGCCATTACTGCTTATTATATGATCGAAGTAGGGGTCTACCATTCGTTCAACGATCACCCCAGCAGCCACCACGCCCAAGCTCCACTGTCTTCATATTTTCTACTATGTGCTCCAAACCACCTGATCCACGTTATCAACCCGTATAAGGTGGTATTTCCTCAGCAGTGACTGTTGCAAGTCGCAGTGGCACGCACGGGCCCGCCTGTTTGACGTTCCCAGGCGATAGCAGCTATCTCCTGCAAACACCTCTTGTTTGAACCAAAACCGACTTACCAACGTAACTTTGCAACCCGCCAGGCTGTAACCAACCTTATACCCACGTACTAAAAGATGTAAAGCCCTGGCTAAAATTAGCAGGAACTCAATAGCGTATCTCAGGTTTGTAGTCCATCTTCGACACGCGACGAAGACTAAAGTTTCTAACCCCCATATATAGGCATGTTTTATCCTTTATAACACCTGACTGAAAAATTAGGAGTGTTATAAGTTTCAGGCCTTAGTATGTCTATCTGTGGTTTTTTTTTTTCATTTTCTGAGGCCATCAACTTTTAAATATTTTTAAGGGTGTGGGATTTTCAATTTTTTATAAAATAACTTGTGTAAAATTTTCACACTTTCTATTTTAGTAAGGAATTTAACTTACACGCACACACAAATTGTAATCTTTTGCGCTCTCGCATCCATTTGGATTGGATGCCATATAAAAATATTTTTTCTATTTTAATCTCAGAAATGTTTTCTTGTGAACGTGGTCATTATGTTATTTTGACATGTTGCTACTGGCACAAGTTTTGCCTGTACGAGCTGGGAACAAAATACAAATATATCCATAAGCCCGCCCAAATAGGGTCGAAGCTTTATCTTGAAGTTTCAAGTGAAGTCGCGCGTCACATGTTTGTGTTTCCATGGACAAGTGTCGTTTGTTCATCGATTATCTATTGGGCTATTTGTAGGCCAATAGGCTGATAAGGGTTTGACAAAAGGGTGTTAGCAAAGCTATGAATTAAATATATCGTGTAAATAAACAGATCCCTGAATACAGCCCCCTGATTGTCTAAATCCGATACCATGAGTTTATTGATACTATCGATGTACTTACAGTGACCGCGTAAGTTGTTAGGTACTATGACGTTTCGGCCCTATCACTAGATTCCAATCAAAATTTTTTTGTTATTTTATTTCAATTGAAATTAAAAACGACACGCATGTAACATTAACATTATTTTACTGCTTATATCAGCTGTTTGATACTGGTATCAAATATAATAGGCCTTTACATCTATTGAAGATGATTTATACAGCGTCAGGAGGCAACTTATCCCTACACTTAACGGGACACTGTAGTGCCTGGGACAATGTTTAGATGGAGTAGGCTTGCCCAGCACCTATACCATCCTCTCAACCTAGTCAGCCGTATCCACAGGAAAGACAAGGTCAATACGTGCGGAGCTGACTAAGCCGCGGGTTTCCTCACGATGTTTTCCTTCACCGTAAAGCTCGTGTTAATGCGCATATAAATTTTCCGAACGAAAAATGCATTGATGCACGGCCGGGATTTGAACCCACGACCTTCGGATCGAAAGTCGAGGTACAATCCCACTCGGCCAACACGGCTACAAAATCAAAATACTTAAGTATTCGTATAGGAAATACAATTATCACAACCACAAAATTAAATAGCCTATTCGTAAAAAACACATTGTACAGTGCACAAGCCTCTTAACAAAATTTTTTCTTCACAATCTTCCTGCGCTTATTTACTTATTTATAAATGCACCTGAGTTGCAAGCTGCTTATAATGTTGTCCAAACAGTAATTAAGGCTAACTTGCTACAATTGCATTGTATCTATAGTTTTAACTATAGATAAACACCTGCAATGCAACTGCAAGGCCGCTACAGGATAGGTCACAAGGCCAGCCCGCTATGCACCTCGCTAGTATTACCAACTGGGATCTAAAATTATGGATAGACCTGCAAAACGCATTGCAAAAAGTTACCAGGGCCACCAGCTAGAGTCGAAATAAAAGGAAATACCTTTCATATGTTTTGAGCACATTCATAAGAAAATACTGTCATAAAACAAAATGGATAAGGTCTAAATAAGATGAAGAATGGCAAAAGAACATGTAAGATCTTCAATTGACATAAATCTTTCAACGCTTGACTAACTGTAAAACCTTTTACTGGTAAGTAGATAGATGAAAAATAAATTTATTTGTCATACAAAATTATTTCAAACACTGGCTGTTACCAGAACGATTACAATAGTGTTAGATCTAGCAATAAAGTAAATAAGTTGGCAACACAGCCATTCGCATGCCTATTAAGCTTTTGCACCCGGCGGGTTCAAGGACTATTTCAGATTGGATACTGGTTATTGAGTCATTTAGGCGTGTTACGGAACTAGATTACATTCACGTTGGAACAAAACCTGCTTGATATGTAATAGATCATCTAATAAATCCAATTCTTTCAGATTTTTCTTAAATTAAAGGGTTGGAGGCTAAATGAACCATAATTCCTCGGTTTTGGGACAGCCAGGCCACTGGATGATCAAAAATAACGTCAGAAACAAAATGTTACCTTGCAGAATTCAAAATACCATCACCAAAACAATGCCCTTTGGTTAGGTACTTCAGCATATTCAAGAGAACATTAGACGTAAAAGTTTAGCGCTAAAGTAGAAATAATTCACACTACAAGAGGCGTCGCGTCTCGGGGCGTCTCAAATCCTCAGCACTTTATCTAAATACGGCTGCATCCGTGTCTGAGCGGCGAGTGGACGTACTTAGAAGGCCGTTTGCCTTTGACGCTGGTGAAAACACAAAATTTCTCGTAAACAAAAGAGTCACAATTTCCTTTTACGTTTTAATGTGCAAAGGTAACACCAAACGCTAAACCCTCCTAAGCTTATGACATTTTCTGAGGACAAACTCATTCACATAAATATAAAGTGCAATGAATCAAGAACGTATCGCGTAAAATCCATAGAAAAAAGAAAACACAAGAAGGAGCATTTGACATAATTTGTATGAAGGTTTTTGTCACCAAAATGCTATAAAAATGTTCCCGTGCGCATCATGTTCGCGCAGCCCAATGTTGCACCTACAAAACTATTTCCCAATTTTTTGGGGTAATTTTTTTTTGTATAATGCTGCTTACCTAAGTAGGAGGTAACGAAATAGAGATTTATAAATTTTATTAGAAATAAGTACAAACTTTAATAGAGATTTATAAATTTTATAAGAATTAAAGAAAAACTTTTTAGATGATGTATCTATAAATAAAACACAATTTTTAGTTTATATTTCTACAATATTTATTTACTTCTATATTCTTTCTATACTATTTATATATTTATTTGATAGGTAGTTAGAACTTTGGTACTTATTACATAATTAAGTACGAAAAGCGCTATGCGCGGCACCGACTCTTAGGTACTTACTTATACTTACATTAGTTTAAGAACTTAGTTATTAAGGTTAAATAAAAAAGTTTTATTATTTTTGCTTTTCAGTTTTTTCAGCGGCCTAGTTTTTTTGTTTAAAAGTTTTTATTGTATAATTGTTTTTTGATGAGTGCGCTACTGGGCGGTATATGGCTCAACAATATTAACCAGAAATTTATGAGTTAAGAATAACTCTAGATGTTTCCATGCACGCATCCAGGTCCTCTGCGGGTATGATCATATTCTAAAATAAGCACATAGTAACATTAATAATAAGTACTAATAAATGACTAATATGCATTTAAAAAAGCACAAGGGCACATTAGAAAGCAAACAACGAACCAAAAGCTTTATATTGGCATAAGAATCAAAGGTAAATCAGTCCACCAATCAGCATTGGCTTTAAGGTATTTGATTATTTATGAACTGATCACTTTTCCCAGCCGAAATCGGTTTTCAACGGCGGAAACAGGATAAGATAAGAAACTGTTCGTATTTGTAAAATTAATAAGTATACAAAAGACTGCAAAATTAATAAGACTTACCTTACTTGGAAAAGCTTCTTTCGTTAATCGTCTTAATGATAATTTCGTAAAATAAAAATATTTTTCCTCAAAATGCGCCGAACAAATAATACTCTTATCTGACGGTATCCAATACTCAGGACGTGTTTTTTGAACGATTTTTGTCCATTTTTCTCGTCTGAGTATGTCAGCAGGAAAGCTAAAATTTCACAAATATTTTTTCAAAATAACAAATGTAGCGCTCTATGATTAAAAATATCTATTGAAATACCTATGTCTAGTCACATAGTAACACTACACTGATGTGTAGTCACATAGAGATTAATATAAATTTTGTTGGGAAAAAAAGTGTTGGTGTTGTTTGCAACATTATTGAATTGATGGTCATTTTTCTTTAAATTGATGATTCCTTATCAAATAGAGACTCAAATGTGATACTTACCGATGATATGTAATCCCATCTACTTTGTTTTTAGACCCAGGCCAATTTTTGCAAGTGGGAACCACACACGTCGGCATAATTGTATAAAAATATGTTTGGCATTGGAGGTGTCAATGGCCAGAGACTAAATGACACAAAGGCCTCCACTATGGTACACTTTTATCCATGACAAGAAAATGGCTATACACTTCATCTGTACTTTCTATAATCTGTGGTAAAATCCTATTCTTTCAGGCTGAGAAATAACTTAGTTAGCAGGTCCAATCAGATGTGTTTGTGCTCTTCTTCTTCTCTTATATATGGCCTCTGTCCGTCATTTCGACAGACAATTTTGCCAGTGTCAAGTGGAATATTTGAAATAAGTTTAGTCAATTTGAGTCATACGTTTAGAATTTAGGATTAGGTAATATCTGGACATTTTTGTCCAATCTGTCACTCAGGGTTACAGATCTGCGTGACAGAAGGGAATAATCCTCTTTGTTCACTAGCGCTATAAATCTTCCGCATGATGACCAGTTTCAAATTCAGAGATGTATTTTCAATCAGCGTTGCTTGTTTTACATGGTATGAGGATGCAAGAGAAGAAATCAAAACAAAAATTATCAATACAACTCTTTTTTTGCCGTTGTTGCTCAACAGTTACAATCGTTTCAAGCTTAGGTACGAATCGAAGTCAATTTAATCTTTTATTTAAATAAATCTTTTTAAAATCACAATCATTTAGAATCGTTCTACGCGACCAGAGCCTAAGAGAACGGGCAAGAAACTACTACCTGGTTTCTAGCGTTTTAGTGATAATACGACTGTGAACTATATTTCACGTTCTTTTGGCCATAATTCATTATCCCAGGATCTAGGATGGTTTTTGTAGCTTAATTTTTCCTCCTGGGAAAATTAAACAGTAACTAGAGTACGTTCATGACCAGCGCTCAAACGTCTTCTCTTTTCATCGAGGCGTCGCGGCGCCATCCTTAGGTACGAATTCGCACTTTACAGCATTTGAATGTCGTCAACTTGTAGCCAGATACTCCCCTCGTTCAGAAATAGAGTCGACTTTAAACTTTTTTTACTAGACCATTAAGTTTGCTCACAAGAGTCCTGTCTCCAACGTAAGAACTAAACTTAGGTTGGAGACTGCAATTCTACTGGTTACACCTATAATAAGTTGGTTTTGAGCAGCTATTTATAAAAGGAGTGTCACACTTATTTGTAACGTTTAAGCCGTCTGGGTGAAATGATTTGTTTATTTGTGATTTTACGGCGCGTCTGTAGGCCACGGTCAGTTAATTATAAATGACTTGCCTGATACTTCGTCTGCGTTTTTCTTACTTGTTTTAGAAGTGTCGTTATAATTGTACTGAATTTTTTTTTTAATCTATCACACTCCGTGATATAATAATGCAGATCTATCAGTGAACGAATTTTTAAAATCGGTTCGTAGTTTCGGAGATAAAATACCCATTACAAACAAACGAATTACTTACAAAGTTCACCTCTTTATAATACAAAGTATTTTTCTTGTGTACTCGTACAGTACAATACTGTCTGCAAAATGCAAATCCGCGTTTAGAAAACACACTGGTGTCGTTATTGTTATTTCTGCATTCATTTGTATCTTGTGTTTGTTTATCATTTCCGTTTCATTCTGTTTTCTTGGGTTTACTTTTTGACTCATTTATGATGAAGTCATTTGTACAAATGTTGTAAATTAAAGTAAGCATTGCCTCTTATTTTTGCTACTCTTCTGGAAAGAAGTGGTAAAAGTAGTGCTAAGTAGAAACCGCAAACGTATGCTACCACCATTGATCTTCAAAAAATGAAGAACTCAATGGTTTTCTAAAATCTTTATTTTCAATCGTAAATTAAAGTGCAATAAGTATAGAGGCATGTCATGAAAAATAACATGTTACACAATTCACCGCAATAAGTAGGTACAAAAAATTTTGGTAACCCTTTGCCCCAGATTTTATTCAAAACACGCAAACAAATCAATCGTACATTTTCAACCCTGAACCGAAGTAAAAATCAATAAATAAGTTATTTGAAGTCTATGAAACATTTCGTGTTCAAGACGTCTGATATACATCGTTTTCATAAGCCGTAACGTTCAATGCATTTCCATTTGCCCGTACTTAGTTGAAAGTTGGCGTGTAGCACGCCACGATGCGGCAACATTGTCAAATTAATGTAGCAGTGTAGGGGACCATTGGACCAGTGAATTTGGGCATTGACTCCACACTTAATGCTTTAATAAGTAGGTAAGAAAGGAGTTATATTGCACGATGCCGACATCGCTTCAGCAGTAATAATCGCCTATTTTATAGCTCTAACAAAGTTTCACGCTTTAAAAACTTGGTTGCTTTACGTTTTTATAGACCCAAAAATACTGCTAGGAACTATCAAAACTTTTACGTTGGCAAATTATGATGTTAATAATGTTGGTAGAGACGAAGAGACATTTTAACATACGTGAAGCCGCGGTAAAAGTCACGTTTCGTGTACCTACCTAATTCCATTTCGTAATACGACGACGTTTCTCACGCACATTTTTACGGACTGCAAACCAAATTGTATGATGGATCGCCCCTGAAAGATACGAATCAATGTAATCTCATGTGGGTGCAACAATAGCAGACGACAATGGCATTGCGAAAGCAAGTGGAAATCAGATCGCACACCCAGTTGATGTCAGTAGATCTCTGTTTTACTAGGTCAATTAAATTTTTTAATAGTTGTCTGAGACCACGTATTGTGGCAAACCCATACTGCGTGGTCTCAGACAACTAAAGTGGCCAGGTGCTCTGATTTCTACCTGTTAGTTGTTTCTCTCTATGTTTTTATTTCGTAAATACTGTAGTGAGTGCCAATATACAGATGGGTTTACGATGGGACAGACGGAAATAGCCAAAATATAATATCTCTGATTGTCTATAAACAGCTTTTTTCAGAAAATAGTAGTAAATAGTTTTAAGCTAGTCCAAACAAAGCCTAGACATGTCGTGAGCGCTTAGCGTATTAAAAAAGGCTGCATAAAGGTTGGTATGTACGCACAATGCGTTGAAATACACCAGGAATCAGGGCACAGCAACCGTCCACTTTGCATGCAGAACAGCTAATTATCCAGCAATCAGTGTAATAGGTGCGTGTGCGGGTACAGTTCACCTGTGACCGAGCGGTGGAGGATATGTTCCCATGCGTCCTACGCAACCAGTCCGTCAACAGCTGATACTAAATACATAGTTGGGTAACAGCAAAAAACCCATCGAAAGTTGTCGAGTGATCAAACAAAACACGATCAGATTCTTGTGATCTTACAGGTTTAAAAAAATAATCATCACCAATTGCTTCGTAAGTAAATCGATGTAACGATGGAATCCTGAAACTGTATCGATCCCTTACCTACTTCACTATACTTTTTTGTTAGATTCAATATAGTTGATCGAAGGATTCAATCTAATTCTTAGGAAATTTCGTTCGCTAGGTTTTAACTAAACTTCAATAAGGAGTCAAGTGACGACGAATCCAACACGGATGGGTAGCTTTCGGAAAAGCACGATACTTTTTCTCGTCGCAGATACAGCAAAGCCTCAAAACAGTGTTACCAGTGGTGCCTTTTGGACTGGCCGTCGCTATGATATTATTTTGACGAACTCCCAATACTAAGAAACCCAATGGATTTGTTTTAAACCAGCTGCCCTCGCAGCCTGTGGCATAATTATCGTGCGATTGCACCACTCCGATCCAGCATTGTTCGACGTAATGTCTCCTCTAAATCAGAGCTCTCTTTACTATCTGTGGACTGCACAGTTTGAATAGCAGTTAGTACGTAAACCATGTGTGTACACTGTAAGACAGGCTATTGTCGTATGAAGTTCACACGCACTCACTAGACTTCTCCCACGATGCTAGCGTCCGAAGAAATACAAAGAAAACTTCCTGAATGCCGAAAGATTCTAACCTCTGCTGGTAATATATTTAGGTATTATACTTACCATAGTCGTGTCAGAGGTTTATGTAACGTTTGATGAATCTACTAGATACTTTATATCTTTTAAAGCAAGGTTATTACGATTCTGACATGCCCACCTTTAAGTTCAGAATAATTGTAGTGATATTGAATCCGATAATCTTGTCAAAGTGGATAACTAAGTACGAGTACGTCAGGTACCTATCGAACAAAGGAAATGTATCCAAACAAAGAAGTCTAATAAGAAACTAGGTCATTCTGTATACTTAAATAGCCAATATAAAAAACTTAGTAAAAAAACACTTTTGTAGTCGCACTAATTGAAACGCTTGATGGTTTCGTTATATCTATTAAAATTATGATAAAAGCGTAACATTTACATAACAATGCGAGGTAGAAAGCGTGACGCTGAGGATTTAATTGGTCGTGTAGTCGGTGCTTTAACTTCACTTGTAATATTTTTAATACCTGTAGGAATAACTATTACCTGCTACCTTGGACGAATAAGCACACTGAATATATCTGTTCTGTGCCATCTGTCTCAATTTTACGTTATTTCTCAGAAAAATCTGTTACTGTCCACGTCAGTTTTATTTACCACACCAACGCGCAACGGATGAAAGGGTATTAAGAATTTATTAATTAACAGTAGACAATAAATTATTATTGTTATGTCCATTTAAACATCGTATTTCGGTAAATCAGTTTATTGAGCTTGGTAGCAAGACATGTAGAAAAACAAGTGAAGTGCAATCTATAACTACCCACTACTTATTGTTTAACAAGGTGTGGCAAGTACCTACACTACAGCATAGATAATATAAACTATAATAACTACAGATACAACAATTCTATTGTGATTATGAGTTAGCATTTATGAAAGGAATTTAAAGTAACCAATTAAAAAGTATTGTAATTCAATATTGACCATGTATACTCATTACTTAGCACAAAACAAGAATGCTATAGGCTGCAGGTGTAAAACATCAATGAATTAACAAAAAAATAACTTGGTAAAAATTATGCTCTTCACGTCATGAAGACACAAAGAACAACCTGAAAGCAATGTGGGTAAAAACTGGCTCAGGATCTGCGCTCGCGCTGTGCCTGGTGCGCTCAGCACCAGTGCCTTATGTTTTAATCAGTTTGAGTAAGTCCTGTGCATTTCAACTATTTCTTGGCAACTTTTTTGAAGTTCGACTGCTAGTGGCCATCATCATCATATCGATCTGTGTAGAGGTCCGGGTATGACATAAGCCTCTTCCATAGATCCACTAACTAGCAACTTAAAGCGATCCGCTCGCCCCTGGGGTGGCCTCTTATGTACTTATGTATAATAAAAAATAATTGAACAAGTACAAGTCACATTCAAGTTCCGTAGGTATTCCTAGAACGAACAAAAAGGACATTGCAAAAGTAAAATTTTTCGAGGCACCTTGTTTGGTTTTTTAAATAATTTATAGGCAAGCATTTGATCGCGATCTGTATTAATGTTTAGTGACAATGTGGTCGACGATGTAGCATGCTAACCTAGAAAACTGTCTTTTGAAAACATTAAAATTATATGAACGGAAATCGGGACTTATCAAACTCTACCATTGCGCCACTATAGGGTCTTTATATCTCGCGCACGTGCTTATGTATGAGACAGGTGCGACATAATGTCATGTAGGAACGTACTTAGCGCATTCTGTGAAACGCAATGGTCGCAAATGTTGGTTTGCTACTTTTTGTCGCACAGTGCACCGCGCTTCAGATTTAACAGAGTTTTATTCAGTTAAAATGTTGTACCGTTATACGCTGCAGGTGTTTCGCATTTTTTATGTAATTTCCTTTTAAAAGTTCAGCTAGCAGGTCTTATTATTGTGATATGTAGACAAAGAGAAAATTTGGGAATTAATCAAACTAATAAATCGTGTTAAATATACTTACCGTTTTTAGTAAAAAAAATAAGATTTGTATGATAGCAGAGGCCGAATGTTTGTGTGCAAATTAAAATCTGGTACTGGAAAAAAAAGAGCTGTAAGTTCCGATATTATTTCACCGACATAGCAACTGAAAATTGTACAAGATTTCTCATGATAGCAATCAAAATATGCAGCATTATTACACGATTCTCCATCTGTTCTCCAACAATTGTTGCACTAATTGCGTCAAAAAACGGTAAATCACTAGAAAATGGCGTAATTGAATGTTGTATTGTGATAGGTACTTTCTTTGGAGAAAACTCCCACGTTTTCCTTTATCGGAGGCTTTCACTGCCAGATAAGAAGCGACAATAACAGCATAATAGATGAAAGTGTGCTGCAAGAGTTTCAAATGCAATCTGGTACTAATCAGCAAAATAAGTTGGTTACGTTTTGTAAAACCTCTGTTTCTCACGTAATATTAGCCCTCGAATTCATAAACGATGAAGAGGCTCCTCAAGATGCGGATTCAGGCAGGTGAATGGACTTTCAGCCTTCGTTTATGCATTTAGGTGTGAAAAACTTACGTGTCTTTATCCATGTTCATAGTTTAAACATCATTCTAAAAAAGCTCATTGATGCGGACGAAAACGAAACAAAACCAAGCATTTTTCTCATATAAAACTGAAGCAGATTTTGGTGCTTGAGTATCGTTTCAGAATAAAGCAAAACTTGGCTGAACTCTACATAAATAATTCGTTTCACTCAAGCAACGTTTCGGAATGATAATATTGATCCAGACTTTAAAAGAATTTATGATGATAAAAATAAAATAATACTAGTTGCTAGTATTGTTCGACTCTTGTTCGAATTGAATAGGTAGGTGTATATCGAGTTTACAATCTAAAGAATTACAATGAAAAACGCATAATTCTCCCAAAAAACAAGTTAATTGTTTGTTTAGTTGTACTTGTTTATCGCATGTAATATTTTAAAGGCCCGCATACCTAATTAATTTGAGTTTTCCTTAATCTTTATCCGAAGTATTTATGGGACCACCATAGTAATTACGGCATGTAATGTTCGTGATGTGGTCCACTTGTTCCGAATTATTGTTAAAATATTCGAGTTAGTTTTAGCCTACTGGTAGTACGTACTAACTAGCCACGTTGGTTTCAAACATTTGACATTTTTTTCTGATGTGACAGGCGGCACTGCCCAGTCGGTAATGGCTCTGCCTTCCGTGCTGTGGGTCGTGGGTTCGATCCCCACTGACAACAAATATTTGTGCGTGGAAAACATAGATGTTTGTTCTATGTCTGGGTGTTACTATGTATTATAAGTATGTATTTACAAAAAATAAAGTATATAAGTATTCTATCAGCCATCTAGTTCCCATATCACAAGCTTTGCTTAGGTTGGGACTAGAGGGCGTTGTGTGTAAAGCCCATGAATATTTATTTATTTTGTAAATTTCGGCTCTTTAAATTTTTTGTAAAATTAACTTGTTAATCTTACGTTCGTTCGTATAAGTTAAGTAAGCCACCTAAAAAATCATATCTACCTAAATGATAGGTTATACAAACAGGTGTCACGACCTCAAATAAGGTCTTGCATGTTCTGAACGACTGTTTATTAGAGTACATTGTCGTGCTGGAAAATGAGGGAAACGCGTGACCGCGGGTCGTCACCGTTTGACCCTTGAGAGTCTGGCTCAGTGACATGGTAACAAATGAAGACCATAGATAGAAAATACAATTATCAATACCAATGACATAATTTTGCTATATTACGGTAGACAACTGATAGAAGCAGCTCTATAGAAAATCAAAGCTTGAACCATGGGGGTAGACTATGTGTATCGATTGCAATAAATTCTGGGGGAAAAAGAGGGGAGCTAATGTATTTCGCATTTGATATTTTATTTTATTCAATAGGCAACGCCAATAGCACACAAATACACATTCGAATTTGGCAGTTGGTAATGTGAATAAATTCGTGGCTCAATTTTCGTAAAAAAAGTCTATCTATAGCTATGTTATAAAAGAAATTAAGATAATAAAAAAAATTATACTTATTCATCATGATTTCATAAATTACTCGTCATTTCTGGTCTTAAAGATTCGATTCTCGTAACAATATAAAATGCTCGTCTTAAACTTAATGCGAGTATATCATCACTTGAAAATTATTGACTGCGATAGTCGCGTACCTCTGCCTACTCGTACTTGCCACAAAATGTGTAAGAAAGTATCTCCATCTCCTTAAATCCTTAAATCTAACTTTTCAATATGAAGCTCGCTAGCTATAATGATTTTACTAAGTTTTGGTTGTAAATGTTGAGTTCCAGACTGTTCACAGGAGGGCTCAGATTTGTAACATTGAACCCAGATTGAACCATAAAAAATACAACGAAGACTGAAATCGCGGGGACCAACAAAACAAACATTGACATTCTAACATCGGCGCCGATGCCGCCGGCCTGTCTCGGCGATTCATTAACTGTTGATGTTGATACTGTTTTATTTTTTGTTATTCACAAAAATGCTGATTTGACTGTAGACAAGCGTCCATAGCGCTAAACAAGCTCTTTTCTAAGTATACGTAACACCAGATGTGTATTACATAGCCAAGCTGCCCCCGTATGCCAATCTTTTGCTGTCAAGTTATATTTCACTGCCCAGTGTAATATCTTCAGGTCACGTGGTACAATTTTGTACCATGATCATTCTTTTTAGACACTTGACAGCAAAATATGCGCGAAAACACATCAAATGACGTCATAATGTCACTATTTAGTCACAGAATAACTATGAGTTAGTATGAACTGACCATGATTTAAAACTTTGCAGTTCGACTTTGCAGTTCAACTTTGATTGGCATACCCCTGCTGACATGAATATGTAGATGAGTTATCAATGGTTCACAATTTCACATTGTGACGTATGGAAATGAAAAATGTAAGTGCAAAGTCACCTTTTCCCATACATTTTGAAGTTCTGCGCGTTTGCAGAATGAGTATAGATCTGGCAGAAACGGTCAATGACAAGGTGAATTGTCTTTGATACAATTTTTTTTTCTATTATCCCGTTACGCTAAGGATTCGATACTCATTTGTTTAGACTCTGACCGCGGTCTGTAGGTTGTACCCCGCCCGTCTCATGCATAATACATCCGGGTATAATCGGCATCTCGAGAAAACGGCTCGGAAACAGGGGTTAGGCATAAGAATATCAGCATCGTAACTTATCTGGCAACAACGGGAGATAAGTGCGTCTTTTTATGCGAAGAAGAAAAATATAAAGTTTACATTTAGCTTCAGACTTCACTTTTATGGAAAGGAAGTTATGTTTCCGTTGTTTATTCCCAAAATTATGAATATTGAGATGGTCGGACTGTAAACTTTCTGAAGGCTCCTGATTCCTGGCATCCTGGAAGGTCAATAAAGTTCATGTAATTTTAAGAAAGACTATTGTTACAATTTCTGATTCACCGTCTAATTTTTAAAGTCTAAAGACCACACCAGTAAGCTGTGTGAGCTAAATTACGGCTATTTGTCGTGACATACTCGTAGATGTATGGTTTAGTGGGAATTTTTGTCCCAGTAGTTACATTAATTTTAGATTTTCAGTTTTTTTTTCTACCTAAAACATTTTAGTAAAAACCAAATAACGATCTTTTAGTTCGGTGGACTCCCAGTCTATAGAGTTTTAGGGAAACTTTGCAGTGTATGAGAACGGAGGATGTGTGATATTTTCCCATAAAAGCTATTTTATTAGACAACGTATCTAGGACGACTTGAATGGAATGATCTATAGTGCCAAGACGCGCCAGGTTTTATGGCGCCTTACCATGAATTTTGTCGCCGAAAACTAACTACAATGAGAGCATAGTCTACGCTTTCATTGTCCAAACATTGATATTTATTTAGGCAGGATAAGAACACTACCTATGAAAATAGAGAGACGTACTTACTTGAGGAGAATAAACATTAGATCACGATACCATTAGTAGGTTTTACGTTTCCTTTTTTCCCGAATTTATTAAAAGATCAGTGAAATGTAACACTAAACCTCATTATCAAAACAAAAATCTAAAAGTTCTAAATGAGAAGGAAATTACCAATCAATAGAAAAGAGTACTGCGCGAGTGTCATTCATTACTAAGTACCTACTTACCTATCCGAGGATCTCCCTCTAGAAGTTAAAGATTTGCCATAATTATCCACAGAAACAGAAAATTGTGCTTTCATCATTTATCACGATTACAATATTGAATCTTAAGTCAACGAGTCTGAGTACATTATCCATCGAAAACTTTGGAATGGTAAAAGCTTGTTACTCAAAGATGTAAAGGAAATGTCCAACATGCGACAGGTCCAATTAAAAGCAATTACGATTGTGTTTAGCCCTTTGTGATAGTAATTCAGGGCGTTTTTGTGGTAGTTTAATACACCGTGTAATCAAAAGCTATGAATGGATGTTTTGAATTCAAAGTAGTTTCCGCTAGGTTTGACTTTATAAAAGTTTGGCTCGAGTCGCTTTTCAAATGTGCTTTGTGCTCCATTATAGATACGTTTTTGTCGTTAATACTATAAATGGCTTTGGTGTGTAACCCCTTTTAAATAGCTTAATTTACCATTGGTTCATTTAGTTCAGTTTTTTTCAAACTTTGATCGGCGCTGGGTTCCATTTAAACTATGACTGAATTTAAACGTTCCAGAGGTAAATAAACCAAAGATGTACTTATCCAATCGCAGTGCTAAGTAAACCTACATCACTTTGGCATGTTATATCAAATTTTAGAAGTAAATAGGACCTAATTTATAGATTTTCCGTGGAATTACCGAACGGCCCTGGCGGAAGACCAGCGTTGGTTGCCAGTCAACCAACCTATGCTGAGCCAGGGTACATGTTACGGCACCTATGTCACCCTATTTAGTATAAGTTTTTTTGTTTTTGTAATTTCGTGTCGTAATAAATGCTTTTTATTCTTCTAATCGAGATTTGTAGGTACCAATAAAGTTAGAATGGTATAAAAGTTTGCAAAAACATCTGTATATTATCTCAAAGCCAAAGATTAACCGGTTCAATTTGCAAAATTGTTGGTCAATAAAACTTGAACAGCCCCTTCGTTTCACATTCATAGACATTATTTAGTCCTCCCTTGCGCCTAAGCATTTACTGTAATTTTCAACTTTATATTCTTGTACGTAGAGTTTGTTTTTGTGCATCTGGTTCCATATTCTTTATTTATGACCGCTGTGTCATGGGGTTTCATTGTACGAAGTATTACGGTCGAATTGCTACGGCTTTAAGAATAAAGTGAATTGCTTTACCTATGTTTTTCATAACGAATGAGATTAGGGTGATTTTTATTATAGTTGTAAAGAATCAACATTTCGTATTGATGTAGGAGAGGACATCATCCTTCATCATCATCATTTGATATATTCAAGAGAAGAGTGAATAGGTTTCTGCTAGGCAAATGTGCTACACCGTCGACCGCATTGTCACTTAACATCAGGTGAGATTGCGGTCAAACGTTTGCCTATAATGTATAGAAAAACATTTTTTAAGCAAGCATTAAAACTACTTTTCTAGGAAAAATAACAAAAAATTAGACAGTTTTCATTCTCATATTTTTTTGTTTCTTTATCGAAGAACGTTGTTATAAAAACAAATCAATAGGTAGCTACTTACAAAGTTAACCCCTAACGTCCTGAGCTGGGGTCGATCCTAGAAACCTTTCAAGGCTGCAACACTCCTTTTCTGCCCTTGTCAAACATTGCAAGACCAGCTGATAAAGAACTCGAACTTGTGAGAATCCCAAATTCCATATCGCAGCCATTCGCAACAAACTATTCACGCACACAGACAAAGATTTCGTTTTATTCAAACTATGCGCTAATTTCAACAGTTTCAGTTACATTGTCAAGTGTATCAGGTTTATTAGCCTACTTAGGTACGTTATTATGCTGTGATCGTGTGATTCAGACATTTTGGGATCAACATGATTCAGTCATTCTGGGATCAACACATTTAGAATTTCAGACATTACGGGATAAAATCATTATGAAAAGTCTTATTGGTTTCAGCCTCCGTATGCCAATCTTTTGCTGTCAAGTTATATTTCACTGCCCAGTGTAATTTCTTCAGGTCACGTGGTACAATTTAGTACCACGTGATCATTCTTTTTAGACACTTGACAGCAAAATATGCGCGAAAACACATCAAATGACGTCATAATGTCACTATTTAGTCACAGAATAACTATGAGTTAGTATGAACTGACCATGATTTAAAACTTTGCAGTTCAATTTTCCAGTTCAACTTTGATTGGCATACCCTTGCAGTCATTGTGAGATTTAGTTGTAATGAACCGCAGGGATATCGGCTATGTTGCATGTGTTTGCAACAAAATGTGTGCATACGGCAAATCAAGACGCACCTTTTCCAAATTAGTTGTCTATCGGTAGCACATGTCTTAGAAAAAACGCATTAACACCCGGCTAATGCTTTGCTCCCACCCCATTCTGCACCCTTGCTGGAGATGACCCTTAAGTGGTTTTTATAAAACCCATGGATTTTGGTTGGAAATTAAGGAGTTATTTCAAGGTGACATTTTGCATCTAATCTAGATGACTTATACAACGTCAGGACCTACTTTTACCTACGCTCCTATGAACGGGACGCTGCAGTGTTTGGGACATAAATCAGATGGAGTAGGGTTGCGCAGCACCTATAGCATCCCCTCAGCCTAGTCGACCTTATCCACAGGAAAACGCGATCACGATGTTTTCCTTCAATGTTTGAGAGCACTGGCATTGAGCACATTTTTCCGAGTAGAAAACCCATTGTCCAAGATTATTATTAGGGTAAGTACTGGGGCACACGTGTGCAATAGAATACTTAGTTACAATGTGCACAGACACCTTGCCGACCAGATGCTATCGACAATGTGGATTAGGTGGTTGTTCCGCGAATCACCACCCCAAATCCGGTATCGTGTATCTGAGATTTTGAAATTATTTTTTATCGTGCGGAACAAGGTATTTGAACTATTTGATTTTTTTAAGTTACCAAGTTAGTATAACGTGCAATATTTAGGGACCAATTCAAGTTTTCACACCATTATTATCATCGAAATTTTCATCAAACAGTCTAACGTCTATGTTAAGATACAATAATTAGGTCAAAATCGACACTCAAGACTGAAGCATAGATTTTTTTGTCACAGTAAATAAAGTGTCACAAAAATAATTCTGCTATATTGTTTGTAGACCCCAGTGGTATATAACTAGCTCCGTTAGTACTTTATGCGTAAGTTTAGTACAAAGCGTAAAAGTTTTATTTTTATAAAAAAAAACTGTTATTCCATTGTATCTTTTAAATCTTACCGCCTACCAACTCATTCATAAAACGGTTCAACCTAGACTATTGAAGTGACGTAATGTGATATTACGAGCGTGCTTCGTCCGAGGTTGAGTAGGATATCCTTTTAAGTTTTAATTAAGATGGCACTGTGATGGTTATGTAACGGCTTGGGATGGACATTCCTGGGTCCAGAGTCACTGCGTTATATCATTGGATTTACCAAAAGATCTACGGCGATGTCTATTGTATACTGTGCCGGGGACCTATTTAATTTTGAAACCCATATGTATCATCTTCCCTTTAAATACCTATTCTAATAATAAGGCGCATACCTACCTAGTAGTTACTATTAATTATTCTATAATTATATCATAAGAACCTTATGAAAAAACATTTTTTTTCATGTTATATGCGAGCGTCTGACCACGACCTCTATGATGTAAACTGACAATGCGGTAGTCACTACTCATACTCATACCTTCATAAAATGAAGTTTTTTAGTGACCCTATATACCTATCCATATTACTAGCTACTATAAAAACCTGTATACAATAAGCAAAGTTTTACAAAATATATAAGATGACTTACTTTCTATAGTGAGACACTTATCATAAAATCGCTAACATCTAATTCAATAAGATCACTATGAACAAGCACAAACTAACAGATTAACAGATAATGATATTATTGGGTGAATAGCTGTCGTATCTTATTCTATCTATCGACAGATAAAGAGTTTGGTGCACAATGATAGAGCAATAGGATTACAGAAACAGACACAGTTTATAAACGGTACAGCTGGTTCAATGTCTACATCAAATACGTGTTCCGCTAGACTGAGCCTTTGAAAAACAAATAATTTGGAGTCTTTTTAAATCTCTATGGAAGAGCATTCTATAAATTCACGTTGTGTAAAAAAAAAACTCATCGATACAGGTTTATTCTTTATGAAAATTATTATCATTAACATGACGACAAGTAAAGAACTCCCGCACATAAATCTCAACATACCTAGGTTTTTAAAACGAATTATTTGGATCACTAATAACTAAATTTAAAAAAATTGCTATGAAAATACCCAGCTGTCTTACCTTAGCTACGTCATATCACAGAAGCTATGGCTATATCGATTTACACTGTGAACAAACGCTGTAACAAGATTACATGGCGCTACCACAGTTTATGTTGTAGGCGCTAAAGATGTTATCTCATTGTGAAATGAAATCTGAGACGTCCATGACAAAAGAGGATTCGCAAATAAAATATGCTAGTTATCACCTATAATTCGTTTACCTGATCAAAAGTACATATACAAGAAAAAGAGTGCGATTGATTCTGAATCATTTGATCAAAAATTATTAATAATATTATATCCTCTAGTTAAGGAAAATTACAAAAAAATTTACATTAAAAAGTTATGAGTCGAGCGGGTCGTGTGGGTTCGAATCCCGCTTGACTTTTAAGATGCCACTTATAAAAATATACTCGTAATGTCAACCCATTACAGATAATTTTAAAGAAGCAGAGCTTTACAAATAAACCAATTATCATTACTTACGAGGCAATTTAAAATGAAAACATTTGAAACATCCCCAAATGTAAACAACCTTCAAACAAGATGATATCGGTCAAATAAAAAAATTTTAGGGATAAACACACGAAATATTGTAAACAAACTTGAGATTTACGATGTGTCAGACAAAAATAGTACCAAAAATAGTGCAGATTGTTACGGAACAAGCAATCAGCTGGCAACCCTTATTCCCCTTGAACCTTATCGTAACGCAACAGGGTTTAAATTGTGTTTATTTTTTTGTGAGGATGTTCTACAGTTTGCCAGATGTTACGGTACTTCTGGTTTCGAGTGTTTTCGTTTTGAAATTGGTTATTGATGAGTCTCGGAACGTTGTTGATATGTGACATCGCAAATGATACTGCTTTAGTACGCGGCTATTTACATATTATTATAATTATTCATGGACATTTCACGCGACGCCCTCTAGTCCTAAACATATAGATCTAAAATAAGTATTATAAACTGCATTATAAACTTGTACGTAATTTGACGTAAATTTTTTAAATAAGTAATTTTTGAATTTCTTCTGTAACTTTTACTGTGACGGCACCGTATAAAAAAACTTGTTTTAGACACTAGAAACCAATGTCAGAAACCATCGTCTGAAAGCTACTTCATTTTGTCTCGGTAACAATGTAGGTTAGTGTTTGAAACCACCGTGTGAAAACAACCTTATATTGAACCGAGAACAACGTAACGTCTGAAACCACCGTGTGAAAGCTGCTTTATTTCGCACCGGAAGCAGATTGACGGCAGGCAGTTTTCGAAGGGTTTTTGTTGACTGTTGAGGGGCTTCGTCGGCAGTTGTAACTTGACAGCCAGCGGGGGATTGGATTACCGCTAGTGAACTGCGTGCATGATGCATTTTAGTAAGTATGAAGTAAGGGCGGCTTGCACCAGAATCACTAAACGTGTTTAACAGCTAAATAGATTTAAATCTGACGTATTTATGTGACTTGACAACTCGCTAAATACTATTTAATAGTTAAACGCGTTTAGCGATTCTGGTGCAAGCCGCCCTTAGTATAAGATTTTTTTTCTACACCGCTATTTTGACGCTACCAAAAAAAATTAAGAATAGTTTCAGTAGAGGCTATTTATATTATGATAAGTAGCACTGTCAGAATTTTTTATTATCAAACTATCACAAAGTTATCGGAAATCTGGCACAATTTTATGAATTTCGCAATCTGCTGCGACGAGGGAGACGGTAAATGGTTTCTTAATAATTACGAGACCTAACATTTTGGTCTCCTAACGTATGTTACTCGATTTGCGTTATTATTACAATGATCTTTTACATTATTTCCTACATAGCTAAAACTAATTCATCAAAAATCTGAGATGAATCGAAACGAAAATGAACGAACAAAGCATGCAATAAATAACTTCAGCCACAACTTCTAACAAAGTTAGTAATGCTTCCTGTTAAAGTCAGTAGTAGTCTATAAATCGTAAAGCTATAAAACTTCCTTTGGTCGGCTAGTTATGGAAGTCATAATCAATACACAAGTATCCATTTGTCAACGGCAAAGCTTGAAAAACTACGTTCTTCTTGATCTAATTTTGAAGTGGAGAAAAAAAAGCAGCTGCAAGCGCTTCCGTTTTGAAAACAATCCAAAAGAAGTGAACGTAAAAAGCGTGTTATTTTTTATTTGATTAAAAATTAGTTTTTTTACAAAGCGTACCACTCCACATCTGTGATCAAAAAGGTAGTGTATTTTTATTTTGGTTAACCTTATTTCTTTCTTATCTGGTGGCACATAAAGGCGTTTTTGTCGTTGGTAAAAGTGTAGTTTGTAAGATTTGTTGGTTTTCGATCGCACATGAGAAAAACAATAGGAAAAGCAAGATAAGAAATGGAGGCAAAGCCTTAAAGCTACGCAGCGTCATATAAAATTAGGTAAAAGTCGCATACTAGGGTTTATATTTAAAAGTCCCTTCAGTTTCAAAGTGACGTCAAAGTCAGTTTTTTAAAACCCAGGTGATAAATTGTCGGAAGCTAAATGTCCCCTACCCCATGGGGTATCTTAAAATAAGCTTAAGTTTTTATAACATAACTTATTAATTTAACTTATAAATAGAATAGCTAAACCGTAAATAGCTCAATTTCCTTAGGGGTAGTAGATCCTACCATATCGTATACCGTACTAAATGACTATGCATTGATGATATTTTTTCGGTTTCACATTGCATAGATTTTCCATTAACAAGAAAAGTAGTTCTAAACTACAAAGACGTCCGATCAATACGGGGAACAAAGCGGAAATGACCTATTATCATAGCAGCTGTGTGCGCACGCGCAGCTGCCGCCCGAATTTCGCCGAGAGATCGCGAAACGCGCGCCTTCCGCTTCCGGCCGATTGTACTTGCTCTTTAACTTAAGGGCACTTAGGGTGGACATGGATTGACATTACAAATGCCGCGGTTAAATAATCCTACGCAATTTTATTCTTTGGTCGTGTAACGGTTACTTTAGCAGATGTTGTTTTTTTAGTAGTTACTTACCTTGCTTGAGGCACAAAATATACTGTTATCAAAAATTTTATGCAAATATTGATTGTTGTAAAATGCAACTGAAGTAAAATGCAAGAACAGTAAAGAAATGAGGTTGGAAGTAAAAGATAAAAATAATTTTATTATGTCACGCAAGGGTGGATTGTATTTATTCGTCTACTGGAAACGGGTTAGGTTAGATTGATTGGAAATATACCTACCTCAAAAAGGGTTTTAATAATAAACCGTACACTCTATCTAAAAAATATAAACAAAGCGAACTTTCATCATTTATTTATATAAATAAATAAATAAATATATTCGTGGACTTTACACACAACGCCCTCTAGTCCCAAACTAAGCAAAGCTTGTGATATGGGAACTAGATGGCTGATAGAATACTTATATACTTTTTTTTTTAAATACATACTTATAATACATAGTAACACCCAGACATAGAACAAACATCTATGTTTTCCACGCACAAATGTTTGTTCTCAGTGGGGATAGAACCCACGACCCACAGCATACAAAAATTAATTTATATAAAGCATACAAACTGTTGTTTTATCCATTTTGAACCCAGACATGTTTTCATTTGAAAAGTATCACATGTCAGCGACTACTCCTCCCGTCTATGATGTCCGCAACTGTGCAACGGTGCTCGTGTCTTTTGTCGACTGGTATTGTCTAACAAACTAGATGTGCCCCTACCGTGGAGGTTATAAGTGTATCACTTACATAAATATGTAAAATACAAAATACCTGTCACAACGGATCTTTGTCTCTCCGAAGTACTTAACTACGCAGAACTGATTTTTGGGTCGAATCGGAGGTAAGCTAATTTTTTCGCACAACAGTATCTACATGCGCAATCGTTGTTCCACCTAACTACATAAATATATAGATCTGTTGTGCGTACTGTACTACGCACGCCAGAGAACGAAAATAACACAGGCGATTGAACGAACTGTATTCTGAAAAATCTTGGTGGCTACATGTGGATACCATAACAATCCCGTTTTCACACGCACGAGTTGTTGCAACTAGTGGCAATAAAGAAATAGTCAGGAGGCTCTACCATGCGTCTACTGTATAGTAATACTGCTGAGAAATAAGCCGAAATATGAACCGTATCCCGACGGATCAAAACTCAATTTGCAAAACTTTCTCGACATAGTAGAACCCCGTTCAAAAACACCGCGTCATCCCGTAATGGCTAGAACTATTTACTCTATGCATTTACCATTGTTATCGGAGCGTTAAATATACCGGCAGGTGTAAAGTAAAATTATAGCGAGTGTTCTGAGACCGCAATGTGGTTTCGAAAGGTTACGGCGCGTGTAAAGAGGCGATTGACGCCAATTGTAGTATATTGACGTCTCCTTTATTGTTACCTAGATGCTACCAGTTGGAATTAGGAAGAAAATAGGATCTACGTGGATGTGGCTTATTGCCATCGTAAAGTAATTTGGAGCAATTTTCAGGTTTTGCTACCCGTGATTTGATCTCGAAATTAAAATGGTAAACCGGTGGTGGCGTGACACTCTAACCAGATAATTATTATAGAAACACCATATTTTTAAATCTCTACACTGTCTACGTCGTATACCTACTGTGTGTAGCAGTGTAATTTTTTTTTATTCTGCCTAGAAAATAGTCACTAATTTAATTAGGTAAATAACGACTCGACAAAGCCTATTGAGAAGTTCATATTTTTTCAAGGCACGATTTCATTGTTCATATGACCAACAAAATTAGATGGGTAAATAAATGTCTTCTCCACAAATTATTATTCCAAACTTGAAGGTACAGTACACCCACCTGCATTCTCTGTGGTCGTCACCAATTTAAATGCACCTTATTGGCTCTATAACATATGGATAGGGAATGTAGTTAATGAAAGCAATACTGCATTCTTTTCAACCAAGAAGGGCATGAAAATGGTTATGAACTTTGAGCATTAACACATCTATTTTGAGGTATTGGTTCATTCCGTACTGTAAAACACATTAAACGTTCAAAAAAAAAACATACGATCCATAAAGTTTTCTTGCGCATTTTAAAACATAGTAAAAGATTAATTTAATCAGTTGATTCTTATTTGCCATTGGTCGACAGCGGGGCCTATTTAATAGATATTTTTTCTTGTAATAGACATCAACGCGCTGCAATTTGAATTAACCTAACCCATAGTTTAAAAATAATCATTCATCAAAATTATATTTTCTCTATTTAAAAACATCAACGCTTTCTATCTTTGATAAATAAATTCCACACTTTAGAAACGATTGCTACAATATTGCGGCTCCACGTATTAACATATCAATCCAGAACTGGCATAATTCGATCACTATCTTAATAATTAACATTTACTATCAGATTTTTTATTCAAATTATACAGAGTTGATCCCCCGAGGGAGGAAAGCTGCGTGCGCACGTGTGTTACCACACCTGCTACCCAACACCCTTAGGGCTGTCACAAGAACTCCTCTGATAATTAAGGTTTTTTGTAGGATTCACTCTATATTTATCCCAATACGATCCGTTTTTCTTGGCATGGTACAATAAGCACAGTCTAAAAACAATCTCACCTGATGGTAAGTGACGAACACACAACACACAGTGAACATTGAAAAGGGGAAAAATAAAAATGGTCGGTTAAAAAAATACAGAATTTTAGTTGTGTTGTCCCTCCATGTACCCCGAGAGCAAACGTCCTAGACTACGTTGAAGGGGTTGAGTAGTTCTATCAAAAGAAAATGATTCAAATTGAACAAGATCGTTTAAATGTAACAGTTAATTCCCGTAGATAACGTTTAACTACTTGTAAACAGATGTTGCAGACGAATTATCATTCCAGGGACCCCTTTTTGTGTTCGAGTTGTAATTAAACTCTTTATTGCGTACTTCAACGGTCTATGACGATTTGCAAAGCTGATTAAAAAACAATGTTTTTAATTAAGTAGTGCGAATTCCACAAGTAGATTTTGTCTATTTAGCGCATTATTCTACTATGTAACCATATAGCTAGTTTTTTATTTATACATGTTTAGTTCAGGCAGCAACCTTTTTACAACGTTGTCTACATTGTGACCTATCTTTCTATCTACCTATCTCATTTCAGTCAGTATCCAGGTCTTTTAATTAATTATTTTATGGTACTTACTACTAGCTTCGGCCAGCGACTTCGTACGCGTCACGTTTTATCCTGTTGATTTTCCGGGATAAAAAGTAGCCTATGTGTTGATCCAGCTACGAACTATGTGTACTTATTCCAAGTTCCATCGAAATCGGACCAGTAGTTTTTGCGTGAAAGAGTAACAAACATCCATACATCTATACATCCATCCATACTTACAAACTTTCACGTTTATAATAATAGTATGATGATTTTACAATGAATAATACAAATGTAATAAAACAATGGATACGTTTTCATTCTAAAAGAACTTTTGACGAAAACTGTCCAATAATTCAGTTTGATAATGACGCTATTTCAACTCATTACGTCGTATGGTCGGAAGTGTGATGCGAACGTACTAAGCATAGTAAATTACAGTTTAATCTGTGACTAAGGGCTCATTGCTCATTGTAGGAATAGGGTTAGGGACAATAGAGGACGGAAGTGGCTGTGTCCGCCGGATGGAGACCACACAGTGGAAATCAAAATTAAAAGTAAATTGGGAGTTCGGTCGTGTGTGGCTTGGTTCTGTATTCGCGACACGATATAGGTATAGCAAGGTTTTTTTGTGATAGATCATAGACGTAGATTTTGGAAGTGAGTCAAATTTAACATGCACACAAACAAACACGTACAAACATTGCAAATCATGTAAAAAATTACAAGATGCAAACAAAACCTGCTAAGTATTTCTAAACGTGACGCTAATTCTTTCCCACGGGTCCCACAGTTGCATTTCTACGCTCAAAATCATTAGAGTACGTGATTGTATGCAAGTCCGGCAGCTTAGGTGTATCAATGGCACCAATATTATTGTTTACAGCCTTGTGTGACGCCGCCCACAATAAAAACGTGGTGTTTGTCTGTCGTGTACGATTATTGTGCTTTAGGGAAAAAACTCAGGAAACAGCGTGGCGTAAAAGTTAAAAATGGTATCTAGAGTCATAGGCCAAACTAGACATAGCTGAGTGAGTCTGCTATGTGTGCTATGTTCCTGTGTTCCGTGGTATCACTTAGTACACCTAAGTACTGCGTGCGTGGCTGAATTTTCTTATGATTTAGCTATACATACTTTAAGGTAAGGATACCTAGTTAGTACGGGATCATTGTCAGCCTATAATAATAAAAAATCCAAGTAGCGACTGTTTACAGCCACCAATATTATCACCGTTGGCTTCTCCTTAGCTAACAAATTCAGGGCACCGTAAAATGCACCTGCTGTTTCCTTGCAGCTACGTTTAGAACAAGTTATTTCATCCAGGATTAAAGCCATCCTAACTCAAAATTCTCACGTTCCGTATTCTAAAATGTTATAAACCATTGTTTACCACTATTGTTCTATTACAACGAAAACAAATTGTAAAAGGTATGTATTTTGTCATTGTTGCGGAAAAAAGCCACAGTGCATTGAATAGTGACTAGGTTGTGATTGTGAATGAATTCATTCATGGTATCCTTGTATGAGTAGTGGAGTGCAGTCACGTTCGACCGGGCGGCGAGCGAGACCGGTTGGATTGTAAATGATATGGCAAAGAGTAAATTACAGATGTATTACATTCTGATACGTGGCTAAAACGTGGTAAAACGGTGCCTGCAAATCTTTTTAATAACTTTTTTAATTCCAGTAGGTTTATAGATACTTGTATTTTACGTCCGTTTCTTAAATTAAAAAAAATAAGCAATATCTAATAGTTTTTTAAATGCCAAAAATAGAAGAATTCGAATGAATGAGCAACAAGCAACAAGGGAATAATTAATTGGGTCAAAAAAGTTAAAAAACTACCTTATAATAAAAGTCTTACTAGTATTTTGTTATCTGTGCTCACATTTAGATTGTAGGTATTTTTATGCTAGTGTTTTCTGCTACGAATATATTTTATTCTTTGCTAAATGTGAATGCGGCGTCTACCAACACAAATCAGTGTTCTGCCTACGAAGCCTGCCTACGTCAGCATGTCCGTCCGGCCCACAGCCTTCCGGTGACTCACCTTCAATGAAATTCTTATCATTTGTTACGGGATTCAAAAAGTATAGGTAAGTTTGACCGAACCTAACAGTGAACCACATAAAAGTTTCGATTCGTTTGAAAGGTGCTCTACTAAACATGTTCCAATACTTTTGTAATCTGATAATTTTAAAGATTCTAATGATCTGCGATCGAACAATAAGAAAGGAGATGCATGTTTCAAAATATAAGTTTTATAATTACTGTAGAAATAAAAAAAATATGATTGCAGTGATTTATGGCTTTAGATCTTGTAATTTCCAGTTTTCAACAAGAAAAGCGTAATTATCTTCAAGCATTTTCAACAGAGTAAAAAATATCATATAGGGGTGTTTTCACGCTGCTAACGACACGACACTGTCACGATATCGGCAGAGAGCTAATGTCATGCACTCAGTAAACTAAATGCTTTCGCATCTAGTCAGCGATGCCATTAATATTTTAGTTCGTGTGACTGAAAATGTCGCTATCATGTCGGTACCTGTGTACAATGCGAACGCTCATACCATCACATTCTCATTCATTTCACCAAGTGATACTTGTGCACTTGTGTAAGCTGCGCACGCGCAGCATTGTTATTGTTTTGGTGCGTCGCTCCCTTTGTCCCCTACTCACGATCATTCAGTGTATCAAGTGCATCCGTGCCACGGGAATTATTACAAACATAAAAAAAGATTTTTATTAAAAACCAACCTCCGAATTCATAACCGGTGTAGAGACTCCTCTAGAGGTGTATTCAATGAAACGATCTGGTGGATTGTTCAGTCTCTGTTTATAAATTCGGGAGTAAAATCATTATCGAAAACGCAAGAAAACAACTTGTCAGTGTAAGGCAATTTTAGCGCCAATTAGAATAAACCGACCACTTCCTAATAACAAGAAGCAAAAACCGAAAGGTGTTAAACGAGTGTAGACTGCACTGTATATGGGAACAGCCTTCAGGTATTTACATTTCTCATGTCTGGAGGACTACCACCATTTTAATTTTACTTAGTTTTAGTCTAGCAAGAGTCTGGAAAAGACTGCCATAACTACTGTGTTCTCTAACTTCTCTACCAATTTGTTATCAAAATTATCTACTTTAGAGGATTATCCCTTACCTGAACTACAGCTAGTCATAGACATTTCCTCGATAGTTTGATATTGCTATTTACATGATTTTTAGTCATGTCGGTATTTTTTAAAACTGTTTCGAAAATTATCGATTATAACTAGAATTTAACAAATGTTTTTCTACGTCATTTTGTTCTATTATTTTTAACTAACAGTGGTTTGCACGTCACCCGTAGGTATATACTTTTTATGGGTTTCACTTTCATTTAAATGTTCCAGATATTTGTTTTCATAAAAAAACTGTTACCTGGTAAACAAATAAATGAATGAAATGATTTTGAGATGGCGGTAGGCCCGATTACTCTAATTTCTCACTACACTCGCGATGCTCAAACAAAAACAACCTTGCATTGATTTGTACAAAACAACAATGCACGGGTTCAACACGATTTCCTATTTACGACACGCAATGCAATTAGCGTTTTTGTATTTTGTGTAGTTGAAAATAGTTGCAATCATTTCATAATGATTTTTTTGTGTGATGCATGTGCACAAGATATTATGATCTTATTTCTTTAGATACTCTGTGGGACCAAAATTTCAATTTTTCGCTGTGTTTGTTTACCGTTTGGTATTACGTGTAATTTTATAAGAATTGCTGATACCTACTACATAAGATAATTTTTCTCACGCGAGGATTCTATTATTCGTAGTTTTTCCCAAAGTACTGTCAACACAATTGTTTTGTTTTATCACACTTTGATTATCTTTTGTGTGCGGTATGTAGGTATGTCCATTTCGGCATTCATGGACTTTTTGCGACATACAATTAAATGGTTATAGAGTTGGTAAATTTTTATAGTATACTACTGACAAACTTTATCGTATGTTGGTGCTGGAAGTAGTAAGTTGTATTGTAAGTTGGTAATCTATTTCATTTTTATTTGAAACCGGGTGATCTGACAAAAATACAAGTAGATTATGCGCCAGGTAGAAAGGCGCCAGGCCAAAATACGTTAAAATAATAAGGAATCAAAAATACAAGTAATGTATCAAAATGTGATCAAAGTTCAAAGGGTGAAAGACCAACAGTTGAAAACCACCGTGTAAACTCTTTGTTTGCAGTCATCGAGACTGTCCAAACAAAGTCCAAACAAGAGTTATCCTCAAACCAACACAGCTTACTACATATTTACTACAGCTAGGGGTTTGACCTGTAACCGAGTCCTCTCCATTACGGCTCAACCCGTGGGAAACTGGGAATGTGCTCACAGTAAATTATTAACAAAAATATTGACCCGATGGCTACTTATGGGATTTGACCACTTGTTTGCGCCGACGGTTTGCCGCTCCTAACAAACATACGAGTAGGGTTGTGTCGTTATTTTAACCCTCTCTTAAATGTCATGTCACTAGTATTTTATAGTTAGTTTTTGAAGTTACTGTCAGCGATATAAACCACATTATCTGGTATCGATCTAATGAGTTTAGAAACAGAACTGAGAATACTAAACACGTTTTCTAAGAACTATCTTGATAATTTTTTTGTGTGCCAAAAGTAGACCTTTGGCCAAAAATCCATTTGCAAGTCGTTTTAAAATCAGGTTTTATGCAAATAATAGTAAGTTTCCGAAATCAAGTCCTGTATACGGCAGCCCTGACTGAACAGCAGACGTGTTGAAGACTATTTTTCTAAGTTTATGGGAAAACTTCGAACTCGTGGTTGGTCAACACTTCGTGTTTGATTTTTATGGGAATTGCCTTCTTGTACGTGATTTGTGAGGTTGACATTTGCACTTTTTACATGATTCTTTTATTTTCAAACTTTTCACTTGACTGGACCCACTCGACTGTGTTTTTTTTCATATCACAAATTATTGTATTTTGGTCTTCTTTTCTGTTCTTTTGTTTTACTATTCAATTTCATGTTGTATTCAACTTTTGCACATGCCAATCTATTCTCGTGTTTGGTCTGAATAAGCCCCTTTTCAGCTTATAGGGACAATATTATGCTACTCGTGGTATAGCCTAGAAAAACAAAACTATAACCATTTTGGCAACTTTAGACCATTGAACTCAGACCGTTGTTTTTGCCGTTAATTGTCCGTAGTTCATGGCAGGCATGGCGCTCTGTAGGTACGAGTAGTAAATCCATTCATTACCATTAATTGTACGAGTTCACGGGAATCAGGCAACCGTGGCGCTACAATTATGATAAGCTTGAGTTTTGATTTTGTATAATGCTTCAAACAGTGCGATAAGCCGCCGGATGAGCTAGTCTGAAACGGTATGCCGTTTTCATCAAGTTGACGTGACGTCAGTGACGTATATCACAGCCAGTATCAAAATGATCCAGGCTTTTTCTCCGACGCTGACGTCGCACGTCGGTCGCTGATGTCGGTCGCGGACGTCGGTCGATAGTACGAATGAACAGTCTTTACAACAAACTTCAGTGACTCAGTGCGGTGCCGCATATAACACAGTGCTCATTCGTAAACTCAACCAATCTCAGCGATCGACGTCAGCGTAGGATGAATCCATATTTGAAAACAAAATCACTGAAAACTTTTGACGAGCAGATTTGTGATTTGTGGTTTGATGTGGTGTACCAATAAAAAGTTATCTATCTATTTGTCCGTACTGAGATGACGTATTTCATCGTTTAACGAATAAATATCCTCGTCCTGTTTACGTTTCTAGTATGATATTCAAAGAAGCCAATTTGGCTATTCACAAGTTGACGCGAAGTAGGCACGTGTGGAGGGCAATCATTCACTTGATCAGGCGCAGCGGGATTGCTCATCATCCAATCACTTGGCGCCGACCTCCGCTTTGTAAGGTCGAATAATATCGGTAATTTCCTGCCCTAATTGTACTGGTTGTTTATATCTAGAAAATCATGTTTTTATGTACGTAATTTTGATGTTGTTGGCTGATTTATCGATACATGTTTATTTATTCAAAAAACCTAATCTTTGAATGTGTTATAAGTACATCATGGACTCGCGGTTACTTCGCTTTGTCCCTTTGGGACACTTATTAGGTACTAGTGGAAAATATATAAAAAAATTGCGTAAAAAAATAACTTGAAAGGTTGGTCTAGTTACAGTAATTAAGTATAGTATAAAACTCGTTACTCGTTACTACCTACTCATCAGTTGAGTGATTGACCTAAGATTTTGATGGCAAGTTAATTTTAACTGCACAATTTTACAACTTCCTTCGATTGTACTTTTTTTACGAAAACCTTCTTTATTTCCTTCATTAAGTTTAGTTACCGCCATTAGATAAGTTTTTATTTCATTTCTGGCGCCAATTAGGTAGTTCGCATCAAATAGGAAATCCACCACATAGGAAAGTAAAACTACCATGATGAAGAAAAATAAAGTATTATAGTCATGGCAGCTTCCTGAATGATGAAAATATGCTAAGATACATCATTATCGATGAGTTGGGGTTTTCTAGGTTCTTAAATACATCGATAATATATAATAGGTAGTAGGTATTACATTGTGCCAACTCTAGGATTGGATTTTATGATTGGATGATCGGTGGCGCCACGACGCGTCCTCCGGATGGTCACAATTTACTCATCATCAAATTAGTACCACTACCTACCAATATTCACACCTTATTAATTTTTCCTTTTATTGCAACGACTTTATTCATAAAATTGCCATACTGAAACCGTCGAATCGTGATATTTTGTCGGTGAATCTTCATAAACATGAAGAGTCCACCTTTACACAGGTGGATAATCTTTTTTATGAGAAACAGTAATGTAAAAATCAAAATAACTTTATTTCCAAACTAGCACATGTAGCTATAATAATATAGTTCATTTATTAGGACAACTAAGTCCGTAACTTATAACTAATAACGATTTTGTCATCTGGATGAGGTTTCACAACAGAAGACAATTATATGTTTCCGCAATCACTTTTAGGATGCTGTTGCTGCTTGCTATAAACCAAGTAGGTACATATTTATTTAGAAAAAAAATTAGATGTAAACCTTCTCCAAGGATCGCCACTCGTCTCATCTCCAGCTCTTCTTGATCATACTTTTCCAACCACTTGCATAATTTCTTCATCTTTTGAATGGTCTTCCTATTTATCTTTTATTAGGGGTATCCAGTTGGTTACGTAGGGCCATCTATGTGGCTTCATTCTTTGTATATGACCCGCCCATTTCCACTACACTCCTCTATACTATACTCCTCTCATCGTAAGCGACTCTTAGGTTCTCTTAGGTTATCTTGACGAATCATTACACAAACGAGATCGGCATACCTGCACAGCCACAGCGCTTCCGTTCGGCATCAATATCCACATTACACTGTCATTACAAAGTGAGTGCACTTAGCACAACATGCACGAGACAAGTGCGCCAAATCGACATACGTGAGCTCAGGGCTTCTACACTGCTTTCAAAAAGCTTTTGTGGCCATTATATTTTTCAAAATTGACTTATTATGAAATTGAAAATTGGTACTGCTGTTATATATAGAGATAAGTATCCTTAGATGTTATCATAGGCTATACTTGCTGTTATTAAAATAATCGCTTGTATAAGGATAAAAAATTCCCACTAGTTACATCAATAGAACTAGCAATGTAACTAAGTAGTGCAAATAGACCTACTTTTACTTGCTAGTTTTTGATAAAAAAAGTGAGAGCATTTACAGGCGTAATATTTTCGTAGAATTATAACAATAGTACTATGGTAGAGTCGCACGTATTAATTTAAAGTAATAAATCAAAATATCATAATACCTAATGATGACTGTGAAAGCTGGCTGAAAACTGTATAGTCTAGCCTCATTATGAGATATGTGAGTCAAATCGTGTGCACCGAGGTATGCGCGAAATCGACAAATGCATAAGTCGAGGGACATCCCTGGCATTTCCTCATTGCCGCACGCGCTCGAGGAATGCAGGCGACATGCGACATCACGTTTTTGTCATGCCGCTGTGTTTTGTCGCAGTCGTTGCTTTAATTTTATTGATTTATTATTATAACTACAGGCATGAATGAGACAAAATGTGGTCATTGGTGCATTTGATGATAGAAATTCTATACGAAATAATAAGAAAGTGTATTCACTTTGCGTAAAACTATTGTCTACTATCGAAGGTGACACTACGAATAAAATTATTTCATCATTACGTGCGCAAGACTATTTCTAGGGCATTTTAGGTTGACGAATTCAAAGGTAGAGAGCTCCAACTTATAGTAAGCAATTAGATTTTTCAACCTTCCTTTACCTAGCCTTGAATTTTATTTAGACCTACATTTAAAAAAGCATAAGGGCAAGGGATAAGGGCAGGGAAATGATGATTTAAAATCAGGATTAATTGGGATTACAATAAAAAAATGTTTTAAATTGTGTGTAACTAGATCACAGCCAAACAAACGCGAATGCCATGTAAGTAGCACACCGCGTGGGTATCGCTCATCCGGGTCTCATTGCCCACATCCTGTCTGAATGTCGTATTTCCTTAGATCGCAACAATAATGGCACAATCAGTAGAATGAAAACTCTGAAAACATGCATGATAAGCTAACGTTTTCATTCATGCTCACCGACTCAGTCTCTATTTTCTCTATTATATGGGTCAAAGTTACACGACTAAACAGTGAAGTGATTCTATTCCGCGGCAGGACAATAATGTTCACAATTGTGCGATCCGGGGTTTGGATCTATCTTCCTTCTCCCAGTTTCTGCTACACACAGAGAATATTAGTGCTTTGTTTTTTATGGGTTTGACTTCTACTGGTTGAAGAGTTACTGTGCTTAGCAAACTAACACTGACCTATATTCCCGGAATGCAGTATTCAGGTCGATAGGCAATCAAAACGCATCTTACACAATTGCACATTGTGTTCTTAGGATTCGAATTTCGATTTTTTTTTTCCACGCGATGTAACCTTATTTGTCCAGCCTCATGGGCATCGCTAAATACAGGGACACACAGAATAGTTTTTGTTGGACCCATTGAATCAATTTTACGTTTTTTGCGATTTCGGAAGCCGCAGGTAAAGGTCCTAGATCCGGGTGCGTCTTTGTTCAGTTGTATTATTAGGATTAAGTAATGTTTGCAAATTCACCATTCGAGTAGGTACCTAATAACTGTCGGTATGCATCAGCTGCGCTGCGGCCAATTGGGTTGCACGCATTGAAGTTGCAAGTTGCAATATAATTTTTTACTTGTATTGTTAGGTCAACATTTATACAATCACTTGAAATCAATGTGTATCCAAAAAAAATAACGTCTCGTAGCAGTGTCTAACCATCCGTGAAACTATAGCGAGCAAAACATAAAAAGATAGTATAGCATAATTTCCATGGACTGATTGAAGAGAATGAAATCTCAATGTAAAGAAAGGATTGCAAGTTTACTTGCCCATAATGGATGATCATACAAATCCAATAATTCATATTGAGTTCACTTGATTGTGATTTATTACCTACTGTTTCACATTCTGCTACATACTCCACGCTTCATTGGACGACAATCAAATCTGTAACCATTGATAATTTTGAAAAAAATAACTGCTGAGTTTGTAATCGATTGGTAAGTTCTAGGTACTTTTGTGCCGATATTTTGATGTAGACTGTAAATAGCACCAGTACAAACCTTAGTGATTTTTAGATGCTGTATAACTTATTTTATGTACAAAATTATAAAACTGTTATAATAAAAAACAAAGTATAACCGTATAACCAGATAATTTTATTTCTCTGACAGCCACAATACGCGAATCCCTACCCGGTAAAGAGGGTGAAAAGGCGTCGTCAACCTTGACGTTTGCCTCAACGGACCGAGTGGTCACCACGTACTAACTTACCACTTCATCTATGACGTACTTTATAATAACTGTAACGTAATCCATGACGTGGTCTTACTAACTATAATTGGTTCTGTAGTATGTGGCGGAACTGATTAGTAGTGTTAGCTTTTACCGTATTACAAGAGAATCCGGACCTGCACAATTATAAGCAACCTTTTGTACACGAGCTGGTCAAAATCCTCGTGGAAAGACTGATAATTGTTTTGGGGAAACAGTTGGCCTTTTCATTTAAAAAGGATACTTTTAGTCGAAAAACAAACCAGTTTCCACCAAAAAATGCCCGAATCCATTAAACAGGCTGAAAAAAAAAAGAAAATAATGTATGTGGTAGAGGACATTATATATTTTGATAGATATGTCTATGTATAGATATACAGATGTATATCAGAGTATATTCTGTATACTTGCGGAGATATTGATATGCAAAAATCATGTTCCAAACAGAACGCGTAACATAACATCTTATGTGCAAGTAGAAATGACATCACATTTTCCAGGGAATTGAATCATACATTTTGGATTAAATTAATAGACTATTAAACATACCTAACAGTTATAAGAAGAATAATAACATCACGTAATAGAACATTTAACTGTATTCTTTGTTTCCCTAAACTCTGAGAAAAATTAAATCATTACAACACCATTTCCCATTCAATTAGAACGAACATAGGTGTCAGTGACCCTGTAATAAATGCAATGCAATTTACTGCTATGTTAGTATAATTATTTACTTTTTATTATGCATAAACTATTAAATCAACTTTTATACAAGAAAATTTTGGTATAACTTACAATGTTGTACGCTTTTTATGGTTTATTTTTCGGTAACCAGGAAATTCTGTAAGTGCAGGAAACACAATTAACTGCACTCAGGTTTTTAAAACTTGCAGAATAATGTGCCATAGTGACATGCCTATGCAAATGCACCTACACAACGCATCTACCGCATTCGGAACGCTGTAAAAAGCATTATGGTGCTCAATTATCAGGCAAAGTAACCGGCAAGTCCGCGGGCTAATGTTTACTCTGTCTCCGCGGCACGCTCCCTATAATCCGAAATAACAAATTATGAAACAGATGAAAAACCCAGGTTAAGCTGTCGGCGACTCCTAAACACAATATTTGATTGAGGCCTAATGACAAGGCGCGGACTCCGAGCCACCTTTTGCGTTCGCCGACGAGATCGTTAATGTGGCGACACAAAAAAGCGTTTATCTCAATGTCATAAAGTCGAAAGTGTAATTTGGTAGATCTGTCAGTGATTCTACTAAGGAGGTCCTCGTAATTGAGCAATCATCTACTCTAGCCCGCTGCGGTAAGCGACGGACGCATTATGTATAAATGAAAATTTAACTATTGTTTTGTTTGTTCCAGTTGTTTGGTTATTATTTGTTTTGTTTGTTGTTTTCTAACACTTATCTGCCGTACAAAGTTTTATGGAAGATGCCATAATAACTCCAGTGGGTCAACTTGTGAGTTTCATCTATGTAGGTAAGTACTTATATATAGAGAACACAGTATCAATTAGATAGTTTTCTGAGATGGATGCAAATACAATAGACATATAAAGATACAGAGAACAATCGGTTATTCAAATAACGAATCTACTAGGTACCTAATTAATATTCTGTCAATAATACAAATAAAAACAATTACAATACACAGGCAATCGGCATACAATAAGTAATAAGTAGGTACTTAAACCTACCCATATTTTAAATGATTGATGCCAACAGGTTTGTAAGCATGTCTAGTTTAAATAAGATAAGATCCAGGATGCTAATTTACAAGGAGCAAAAGCCGACCTTGCGAATGTCGCCGGATTTGACTCACAGAGGCACGCAATGATTCATGACCAAAGAAACAAATTGATTATATTTACCTACAGTAGATAACTTCTGGTTGATGCACCTCCGTTTCACGGAAACAGATCGATAGCTGTAAAAATACAAACGAACAGACCCAATCAAACATCAAAGAGGAGGTGAAGCCGCTTGTAGCTGATTCAAACAAGGATTAACGCCAGGAAATCTGACAACAGGATACGTCAATTTAAACTAGACGAAACGCCAGAGCAACTCTATTGTTTTTGACTGCAGCGTGTATTTCAAGCGACACGCTATCCGTTACTTTTTCAGTGCGACGCAGTTAATCCTGGATGGATATAAAAGCAGAAACGGATGTTTCCTCCGCGGATATAATCCGCAGTGCATTGAAGTGGCGAGACGTGAGCGAGTAACAAAGGAGCTCGTCTAAACATGCCATTAATAAGGAGGCGGCCACGGGATCCGCCCGGGACTTCCGTCGCATTCCGAGAACCGCTATCCCGGGACAAGACAAGAATAGCCCCAGTGATACTCGCTGCATAAATGGCAATCAACACTTAAAAGCTAATTCACGGTCGCTCCCCCTTAAGCATCCTAAAGCTGCAAATCTGCGATGAGTCATTTAGAATCCACTCTGTGATTACTTTGAAGTATCCGCAAATTCCTTGACAGTATTAAAAGTGTTTTTATTTATAGGCACACAACCTCGGCGGAACTGGCAACCATATCCAAAGGACAATGTAAATAATAAAATGAATGTGATGTGTCCCCCGGACACCTTTATTATAAAGGGCCATCCGAAGGTGGCAATCTTGGAATCTCACTGTGTTTACGTACAGTGCATCATCACGTTCACAAAGGAAGACAATTTATTCGAAATGTGGGAGAGAAAGAGACGGCAGTCGGCACGGACCACCTTGTTAGCAGTAATCGGTTTACGAGCCTTGTCAAAAAATTAACTTATTATAAATAGGGCTTAGTCAAGGGGATGGAAACGGGTTACGCATTAGTATTTAATTTATCGATACTTATCAACAGTGCTGACTTATGATCAGAAATATACTGATCAAAATAAGTAAGACCAGTAACAGTTAATAATTAGAGACATAAACAGCATAGGTGAACATTAAATTGAAATATTGAATAACGAGAAAACAATACAAATAACGATAAAAAATTAAGTTGTTTTATTGCGACCGATAAATCATAAAATAAGACAGTTTAAGATTTCATATTTTATCGATAGCGACCCTCTCGTCACGTTCCTTCTACCTGCTTGATTTACAATCGAGTGAGCTTTCGCATCGCATGCTGATGTGACTAAATAAGTTGTTAGACTTTTTTATCTCTTCACTTCGAGAATAAACTAAGGAAATAAAGGAAGGAAATCTAATTCTAAGAAATAATCGGTTAAGCTTTCCGCACAATTATCTGGTTTAGAAATCCCTGAAAAAAGGAGGTTTACATTAAATAAGGTTTCTCCATCTAATAAATTCAAACTCGATTGATAAAAATTATTCCCCATATTTAACGGCTACAAAAAACAAATACCTAGTATCTGACGATAGTAGGTAATGCAAGAATCTTGCATTGTGAAAATCAGTGGAACCTATCGCTATATTACAACGTTTTCTATTCGAGACGTGACCGTAGTATCGAGACGAGTATCGGATTATTTGTAAATAATCGATCGGATCGTTACCGCTGCCGATCCAGCGTGTCGAGTCCCGTCCCACCTGCTGTCACGATCCATGTCAGTGCAGGGCTGTAGTAAGGTGAAATTGCAAAAAAATGCATGCAGTAGGTACCTACTTTTAAAAATCTAAGACATGTTTAATATTCTGATATTTTCCTGATAGTACTTCTCGATTAACCAAAACCGAAAATCGGTCTAATTAAGAGAAGAGATTTAGCCTGTCTTAGAAAAAAAACCATAGTGTTTTTGTAGCATAAATTAAAAGCTTTAGGTAAAGCAAAAACTACTCGAATACTAACCCCGCTATAATTTTTATACACTTTATAAACATAGAACTTACCGTCGTCTTGCCGTCTTAGTCATCCTATCATCAACTTTAAGCCCCCTGACATACCCTAGCTACGTCCCCAGCGGGAGTAGATCAACTATTGACCGGTGACGAATCGATCTTGCGTTGACGACTCTATAAATTGTGTCGACATACCGCCTCCGTTGCACGATCCACAACTCTCTCTACTTTTACGTCTACACGGGTTCATTTGTTTTAATTTTACAGAGAGTCTAGCTAGTACAAGATTTGATAATTTTAGAATATTTTATTTCGTTTCGTTTCCTCTCATACATTTACTTGCAGCGCCCCTTAGCGAAAACTCTCAGGAACTACAAAAATGTAGGAAAGAAAACGAAATGTTTACTTCTGTGTGATGCAGTATGCAGTTACTAAAACATTGTCTCTGCTTGGTAATTTTAAAAACACTTTAAAATATTAGGTAACTATTTACTCAGTAAAACAGATTTCTTTTCCACACATATAACAAAATGATAACAGGCAATAGTTTTTTGGGAGCTTTTTATCTTTGTCACAAAGCTTTACCTCTATTGTGGAGCACACATTTATCGCCAGCCTAATTCTACTTTACCCACAGTAAAAACAAATAGTCAATACGTGCAGTGTTGTGCGCTTTCAGACTGGGGTTATTTTTTTGCGCATATGTATACGGTTTTTCAGCATAGGAGCTTCAGTTCGCGGCGGGTTTTCTCACAATGTTTTACCTACTTCACCGCTGGAGAGCGCTGGTATAGATTTAAATATTTACCAAACAAGTTTCACACCAATAATCTTTATAAAAAATCTATAAACGTATTGAGATGTCACATGTATGGTTATGGCTGTAATTTTTCACCTTTAACATGGGCCACACGACAGACTATTTCAATTCAACTGTCAGTAAGTCAAACACCGATTTATTCGTGTTAGTTACCGAATGAGAAGTACCCACCTAAGTACATGAGTGGTTTTTCTTAGCATACTTGCCTAAATCCAAAACGTACAATTAACTGAACACACAAACTCAATTATCTTGGTTTTTTTATATTCCTGGTTTTTTATTTCTTTAATATTCTTGTCAATGCAAAAGACACACCTCTATTTCAATATTATATATCGAGTTTATTGATAGAGTTTAAACAAATTAGCTGAAAGTGTGTCGTGGGTCTCAAATTGGAGGCGACGAGGACCCCGGGGGGTGCCGACAAAGCCCCCGGGGGCCAACCGGACCCACAGCACTGAGGCAATAATGTGACACTCGTGCTACCTCTTTATTAGTAGAAAGTATTCGTATTTATGGTCTGGTAATCCTGGATGGACATCATTGTTTAGTAACGGTAGTCTGCTCGTAAGTTTTTACAAAATAACCATAAATAAATATTCAAGGACATTTCACACAACGCCCTCTAGTCCTAATTAATAGAGCTTAAAAAGTCTCCGTATACAAGGTCCTCAAATCAGCAACAAAAATACAAATTGACAATGGTGCAAAAACATAAATTAAATCGGTGGATAAAGCCATCCATAATTCGTCATTTTGAATTGAATAAGTACAAAGTTACCCTCCAAATATTTGCCTTCTATAACCGATTAGACCTAATTTTCCAGCATAAAAGCTTTTTTATCTGGAGTACCTTATCTGATAGCAATAAATCAATAAAAATATTATGTAAATCTGTTAATAACAGCACGCAGGGTCAGGGCGGTCGATGGTCTACGACAGGGTTGCCACGCGACCTACGCAAAATCATTTTTTTATGTCGATCAGACGCTTGCTTGCTTAGCGTAATTGCTTGTATGTATTAGTATAAAATATTGAAGAAAATAATAACATAAGCAGGTACATTTTTTTTTTACATTTAACTGACCATTATTTTTTTTCACGGTGATAGGTACTTGGAAAGAGAAAACAGAAATACTTGTACAATAAAATCTTGCTACTTATAGTTAGTTGTGTGGCTGTGCAATTTGTAAAGCGAAAAAAGGTGAATGGCATTGTGCAATAATTAGAAAGGCTTCGATTATTGAAAGACGTAGGTAGTATAATTATTATGGTAAAAAACATACAGAGGTGTGAGTTTTATTGAATCACTTAACTCCAATATCGAGTAAGATCTTACCAAATACAACTAGT
Organism: Gandaritis pyraliata; assembly: GCA_947859175.1. NCBI lineage: Eukaryota > Metazoa > Arthropoda > Insecta > Lepidoptera > Geometridae > Gandaritis > Gandaritis pyraliata. The sequence goes on from OX401863.1 coordinate 3,823,350, forward strand.
GAAAGCAAAGTATTGTTTTGAGAAAATCACTTTACTGTCACGCCTACCTCACATTCGAATTCAACAGTGGAATAACTTTCTAGGTCAATTGCAATAATTTATTAGCAGCCCTATGGCATAGCGTGACCGTGTAGGCTTGTGTTTTGTCGCGCCACCCACACCCCGACTATTGATGGCTATATCCCATGTCGGCACTGGTTAGGTTCGGCATTGTCCAAAATATTCACCAAAAAGTTCCGACACGGTATCAGCACGGACTGTCTGTATAATATTTATTCAAAAAATAGATTTAATATCCAAACATGGTTTAATTCCTCCGTTTTCTTGGGTAGGTACCTATACTAAAAACTCTTTGGGGAAATCTCATTACCAAAAAGTAGTGGTATCATTTTAAAACTCGCATTTTGTGGCAATATGATTTGGTGTACCTTTAATAAATCTGACGTTTTTTCTGTTCTCTGGTGCCGATCGAACCAATGCCGGATAGGGAAGCCACCCTATTGTCTACCCACTACATGTAGAAAACCAGACGGCGAGGAGACGTGACGTCACGTACCAATAAAGAATCATGGTAATTAAGGAAAATAAAACTAAGCATCGCTAAATATGGGGATGTATGTAGATGACCCAATTTAAGGCACAATCGTAAGAACAATCAGTTTTTTAAGCTACATATAAATTGCATGTTCTCTTTACCTGTTTTAGGACATCTTTAATTACCTATCTATTTCGTACATCCATCTATGCCGTAGATGAATAATGACAGAAGGAACTAGAAGTTAGAGAAATAAAAAGTTCACAGTCTATATAGAGCTTTTAAAAAGGCGTAGACAATAATTGGGTCCCGAAAACATGTATTCAACCTTAAGTATGTGTTAGAAAATGATAGAATTGACCTCTACTTGGCTAAGAGTTGCTCTGTCTCGATACAAGTTGTACAATTTGATCAAATAGAAAATCGGCTAGGTCTGGTTGTCCGTACGGCTCTGCAAATCAACCTGCCAATAAAGGTAGTCAAAAAATATAATGGAAGCGGTATTATATGATGTTCCTCTATAAGTAGTCATCGAGATCATCGTGTTTGATATAGACAGTCATTTTCTCAATTTGGAAGTGGTCATGTTAATTGGACATTTGACTTTATCTTTTTAACTATTATTGTTTTTTTTGTTTATGTAAAACTTTTTAATGAAATCATACCACTCGTCACGATTTCGGAATGAAAGATATCATTAACTAAACCAATATATGCGTGGATGAATGCTATAAATCCTTACTTCGTTCAAAAAGGATAATCAAACCAATAAAAAGCAGAACTGGCATAATCCTCGCATTACCGGATTAGCTACCGGAACCCACGATAAGTCGTCAAAACTTATTGAGCACGGCAAAAATTAAGCTGAGCCGGTCACAATGCATGAATTCCTCAATGACATTTCGTTTCAGACTTCTTTAGATGTTAATGTAAAGTAAACAACACATTAGTAACGACAATGGTCGGTCGTGGCTTATTCTAGACGTTTTCTTGGTATTGGGGGATTAAGACCGCTTGTGTGGCGGAGATTGCGCGCATAACGCTTAGTTCCGTTCGGATGTTGGCATAAATATAATCCTTTGCAATGCTGATGCATTTGTGGTAGGATATTTTTAAACATTCCTTCCAATCAGTTCCAGCTTGGCATTTGAGAGTAGGTCCTTTAATCACCATAATAATATTGCCATCAGAAGAACTTTTCAAAGCTTACATTGGGTAGTCTCGCCCGAGAGATAAGGATCTAATTTGCACATTTGCATATATAAATAAGTTCACAGGTATCCAGATAAACGTGGCTCATAGACTGTAACAAAGCTCTAACATGCACTATAAAATGTATGAGATGAGTCTGCTGTTTGTACAATCGGTAGGTAACGTTTTCAGCGACCAAAATATGAAATCATTTTTTCTGTCGCAATCACTTTGACCGAAAAGTGATTTAAAGAGATATTTATTTTCTTCCTTCTCAATAAGCTTTGGACTCCAGCCTCCGTAGGTATGCCAATCTTTTGCTGTCAAGTTATATTTCACTGCCCAGTGTAATTTCTTCAGGTCACGTGGTACAATTTTGTACCTCGTGATCATTTTTTTTAGACACTTGACAGCAAAATATGCGCGAAAACACATCAAATGACGTCATAATGTCACTATTTAGTCACAGAATAACTATGAGTTAGTATGAACTGACCATGATTTAAAACTTTGCAGTTCAACTTTGATTGGCATACCCCTGCTGAAAAAGAACCGTTATGATTTTAGCTTACGGCATACTAACTATAACTTCACCGATGCCGTAAATATGATAGACCATCAAACACAATCATAGGGACGTAGTTGTTGTCTACCCCGAAGGAGGAAGGAGGTTGTCTGTTTGGTCTACCTATAAGGAAAAGAGAACCGTCGAATGATAAAGAGTCGTGAACAAAGTCACGTGAAGTGTCTAGTAAGAAGATAGGTTCAGTGGGCGTGAGAACGGGCGAGGGCGGAGGCCTGCGCGCTGCTAATCCGCAGCTCAAACACGCGACGCGCTCCCAACGCCTGCCTTCACAGTCTTCACACCTATGTTTATATGTGGTTCCACTTATTGATTTCGCTAAAAAACAGACGTGCTAAGGGTTTTTCCAGTAATTATACACCCAAGCACACCGTTTTAGCATCAGGAAACCGGGTCGCATTATAATTTCATCAAGCGAAATGAACGTTTACTCATCATCACAACGCCTGCACAACGCCTGCTTGAACTTGTTTTTATAGTTTAAAAATTATTTATAAATTGATGATGCATCATTTTCATTTATTTATTTATGCTCGCAGTATACATATTATTATACCATTTTTTTTTTTTTTTTATTCCTCTCATTAGTTTGTCGAAGACTTGATACTTACCTATAATATGCTTAATTACTTACGCACCTAACGTTTTCCTCTTATTAACTATATAACTATATAACAATGTAATGTGGCCATTCGCCTGCTGGTAGGTACAACCTCTGTTTTCTGTTTTATTGTAACCGTGTACCTACCTACCTACCTACACTTTTCTATTTCTTTTAATTTTACTTTTAAGTTTTCTAGGTGGGCATCTAGGTGCTCGGATTGTGGGATGAGGTGCCTGCCTACTATTTTTAATTTTATTTTTCTTATAAGGTTCTTCCGATGTTCGTGGCTTCACTAACGGCATCGGCCCCGTCTGAAAATCAGCGCTGCATTATGCCTGGGTAGGTATCTACTTAGGTATAGTGCAGTATTATGCTGAGACGGGGACCATTTTGCCCCCTTACAACCACAAAGTATTTACCTATGTTTATAACTGTACTTACTGTATTTATACTGGGGACAAATAAAAATTTATCTTATCTTATCTTATCTTATCTTATCTCATCATTTTGTCAGCTCGTCATTATCCCTCTTGCAGGCTCTAGATCTCTTCCCTAAATACTGTTTTAATCGGGGTTGGGGCATTTTTATTTAGATTATTTGATTTACTGTCGAAAAAAAACCATACAAATATGTCACAATTATGAAGTTGTGATTTCATTGATAGTAGTAATCTATAAAATGCAAATATAAAATAACGGCTTTATCAATTTTAATTGTAACACCATTTTTACTGAAATAATAATATTATTGCCAGATTCATGCAATTTTCAAACAATTAAGAGTACTTCCATGATCATACAGTTATAGATAAAACCTTGCTCGTGAGAACCACCTAATCTACAGGCGCGTACAGTGTAACCGACCAACGCTGGCACACAGAGACGTAGAAGGTTGCCTTCAGGGGCCTGAAAGTATCAATATACGGGGGCCAGAACTATCACAAGTCAGGGGTTGGGTGACGGGTTTATCACCATCAATAAACGACTAAAATAACCAAAGAGAACTCTTGCTTAGTTCGTATTAGAAAACTTACACGGACTAGTCTCAAATGTGCAAAAAGTCATCCTTTAAGGCCAAGAAAACTCCCAAATTGAACACATTGTTGTTGTTGAAACATTGTTTTAATGGTGGGGTCGTCTAGGTCTTGTGCTATTTGGGAATCGCTGTCAGTTTGAATGAGAAAGAGAGAGAGAGTCAAGGCACATCTTATCATTGCATGGAAAACTTAAATCCCACAGCTTTTTTTTAATTCTTCGAAAGCCCCATCTTATCCTATCCTAGAGCCGCCACTGCTGACGCCTACTTTCCCTCCTTTCAGAATAAAGCAACTATATGATGTTATCAGCTCTCCTCTCACGTCCGAGTGACTAATTGCCACGCTCATTCACCGTGAAATTATATTTAAACACATATAGCGCAAAACAATCAACTGTGATTTTCCTTTTAAATATTGAGGGGGTGTGTGCAGGTAAAGTATAGCTTCATAGTTCTGGAAAACCAATGAAAAGAGCATATTCTGATCTAAGAAAAATTAATGTAAACGTGAAAAAAGATCATTATTAACAAGAGATTGTTTGAGGACATCCTCAATACTTAACTAAACAAGAATGTTAATTATGACCAACTTTTACCGTAGGAAGTATGAATAGGACTTCTGGTTTACGAGGATTACTAGAGGGCCCCAAGCGTGTCAAGCTGAGGTATTCCTACAAATCCCTACACTTTCCTAGACCGCTGCCAATCAGTGATTAGCTATTAAGGTTCTATACACTGCTCGTTATAATTGCAGCCTGAGAATTACAGGTTAATTGTCTGACACGTGTTATTATGCTACCCTAATGCATAGGCTGCATAGCAATAGGGGCGTTTACCCTATATTTGTGTGCATACCCTATGGGAATAATTCGCGTGCATTCTTGATCGGTTCTTGGCTTTGAGTAATGACTCTTTCCTGCTTTCTTTCGCCGTGTAAGTAATGTTGTTGAAGTACTATAGGGAATTTGATTTATTACCTAGGTACCTAGGAGTTACTTTGTTGTGTAGAATAAAATGAAATCGCGTCGCCTTTTGCTACAATGAATTTGATCCCTTTTCAGTAGTGTCAGTCTGCGTTGGAGGCGTTGAAAGTTAAGATGCAGACCGTTTGGATTCGGAATATGATTAAGAAAAATATGAGTTTTAATTCGGGTCGAGTAGGTAGTTATGAAAGTAATCCCTCGTTGCAAACAGAAAAGATGAAATTATGACGTTACCGCGATCGACCTAGACTACTACTTACTACTCTAAGTCCATGGTACTACTAAATGATATTCTCAGAACTCAGAACCCAGATTAAGATTGCGGGAAAAGCCGGAGAACTTCGCGAAGGCAATCTATCACAATCTCACAATATGGACCAAAATATAAACCAATGCCTTACAGCCACCGCAGATTCTGAAAAAAACAGAAGGTCTCGGCCCTGTAGCAAGATCTCATACAATCATCTCTTTGATAAGAGATGGTTGTGATGATTCGCATTTTGCTCCGGGCTATGAATGACTACATGACAAGTTCAATAATTGGACTCGTTAATTGTTAACAGCACTAACGATTTTGTCGGACGTGCACTATTTATGTTTCCTTTCCTCAGTCGCACTGTAAATACGTATAATTTCCGGCTGTTACTGTGGCACATTGTGGAAGAGATCAGAGTATTCGAAGTTCACAAAGTTCACATCAAACCGGGATCCCACAGCAAATAATCTGTAGACTAACTACAGACTACAGGGAACCACTCGGCTCAGTTTAAGAAAGTCATACAATGACTAGAACGTACAGTAAGCGGTTATTACATTAAACAATCTCAAGCACGCTAACTAGTCCGTGCTTAGAATCTACCTAGACTGGCTTGCTATTACACTGCGCTAGATATCGCATGCTTACTCATTCGAAAGGCGGACGTCGTCGTTGACGGGCGTCTTGAAAAATCTTTCGAAATGACGGAAAATGGCGGTAGCTCTTACCGCGACTATTTCAACAAAATTTAAGAAATAAGAGATAAAAATATGAGCGAATCATACTCTTTCACCCATATTTTAGTCATATATCTGTATGATTTTTCTCCCATAAATATGGCATGTCATGATAGGTATCGATAATATCGAAGATCACCTCTCGTTTTGTTCGTTCGTTCGTTCGCATGGCATTGTGTAGGTACGGCACCGCGAGACACGACCCTCCTCTGCGGCTGCCGGACGCTGACTGAACGGTCTTACTGTCTTACTCTTATTACACCATGCAATATCAAGTCAGGCTAACAAGTCCGTGCTTGGAGCAGACTAGCAAGTCAGTCTACCTGTCTTTCCCTTATTACACTACGCTTGATGCTAGTTAGCGTGCTTGAGATTGTGTAATGTAATAACCGCTATGAAGAATGATATAAGTGTGTGTGAAGCTCACACGTGAAGTAATTTGCCTCCAAACTCATTAGAGGCGTCAAGTGATTCTTTAAGTTTTCTTTGTGGACTGCCAAAAGATTGTCTTGGCCTAACGCGAAGTACAAAACAAAGCCTTCGATATACTACAGCATGTGCCGGGAGCTGTAACTTGTAAATATTTAGCCCAAAAGCGTCTGGAACACCCTTGCCTTATCTCTCTATCGGTACATTTCACGGGCACCGACTTACAGGATGTAGCCGTAAAAACGATTGGAAAGTGGCACCTGAACTAGCTTCCTGAAAGGTACGCAATCGCTTTGTTTATTTACTTATATCTGTCGGCGTTGGCACGTGGTATTGTAGAGATACCGAAAACAGAACACTACTGTATACTATCCTAATCTTTGACAGATACATAAGTGCTATAGGATACAGACAAGGGTGTCGAGAAAACTCAAGAGCATCGTATTTAGACACCAAGATATCTTAGATAACTTGATCCATACTCTCGTTTACGGAAATATACAACCTGGGACATGAGACTTGGTAATTCCTAAACTATCTCCTTAGTTAGCTGTAGATAGCAAAGGTAGAGCTGACTGTATGAGAATCTGCACGCAATTGTGACGCATCAGAGGGGTGATTCTGGGCCGATATACTTTTTTGTCACCATAGATATCTCCCAAACCTGTCTCCCAAACCTCCCAAACCTCCCAAACCTCTATAAAAATAAATAAAAAAATAAAAAATAAAAAAGCTTTTATTATCTCTAACGTATTACTAAACACAATATAAGAAAAAGATGAAAAAAAAAAATTATTAATTAGGGACCCCTTTGCGGGTTAGGCCTCCTCCAACAGTTTCCGATCTTCTCTTCGTTTAGCTTTTTCCACCCATGTAACCATGGCACCAAATGGGTATATCTATAGCTAGTCAAAACTCTATAGTTTTTGGGAAATATATCCATCGTGACAAAAAAGTCTATAAGTCTAGAATCCCGTCCAGCCCCCGTATTCCAATCTTTCTTTAGCTGTCAACTTATATTTCACTGCCCAGTGTAATTTCTTCAGGTCACGTGGTACAATTTTGTACCACGTGATCATTCTTTTTAGATACTTGACACCAAAATATGTGCGAAAACAAATGAAATGACATCATAATGTCACTATTTAGTCACAGAATAACTGACCATGATTTAAAACTTTGCAGTTCAACTTTGTAGTTCAACTGAGATTGGAATCGCCCCCCAGAATACGAATCTAAGATGTGGGGTTTCTCACAGTGGTACTTGACTTCACCATTACAATGCAGCGTATTGTAATGTTATTTTAGCATAAAGCACGTAAATCAGCCGTCGTCGTGTCAGTAGTCGCGTGCGCAGTATAGGTTCGGCAGGTGAACGCTTATCTGCTAATTTATAAGCACTCCTGGTTCTTCCATACAATATTATTCATTTCGACACAACGCAAACGAGCTCGCTAAATATACACTGAGAAAAATGTCATTTTGGCATAATCTTAAAATATCGTGACGTTGGTTTAAAATAGATGCGTTGTCCTAAAATATGTTGATAATAAGTCAATATTACGCTAGAACTGAAATGTGTAAAGATGGAATGAATTGTTTGGGTAAATAGTGCAATAATATGATACTTGTCATCGTAAAAATTTGTAATTTTAAAATAACATTGTCTTCTTCAAACAATAACACTATGTAATAGAAAATGGTCCACTGTCCCATAAATTTGTATGATAATTATAAATAAGATTTTAGTTAAAAAACACAATGACAGTCACCGTAATCTAAATAGACTTCATAGTTTATTATGAACTTCTCTAAAATTACGATGACCTCCCCATAGTGTACAATAATAAATTATAATGCTTTGAACTTATATTTTTAAAGTAAGCATCATTTTTTAATATTACAGTCATATTATTTTATGTGAATCCTATGTTAATACGATTAAATAATCTCATATTTTTAGAGTAAGCATCAAAGTTCATTATTCTATTCATATTATTTTAAGTGAATCCTACTAAATTATTATTATAGAAACCCATTTATGAGTAACATCAAATTTTGAATGATGTCCTACAAATATAAGATAACTGAATTTTTGAGCAACCATTATCTATCTTCTTCTCTCGGCGGGCCGCGCCGCGCCAAAGCCAAGCCAACGCGCCATTTTTATTTTAGTTCTACAGTCAGCCGGTCACGCACGACTCACGACTCGTATAATTATTAAATTAGGTAATAAGAATTCTATCAGTGCTAGTGAACGGGTTTGATCAGTGCACCAAATGGATATGGCTACGCGTGATCTTTGAAGAAGTGGAATTTGGTCTTAAAGAAGGTAACTCCTTTTCTAGGCTTTTGTTTTCAGATTGAATTAAATTATCAAGAACGAAATTAGTGAGAAAAATATCTGAATTACATTAAGTTTTCATTACAAATTATAAAATATCTGAATTTAAGAACCGTTATTGTACTAATTATTAATCGTTTTAATTTTTGTGTGCAGGTGAAGTGGAGGACGTAGCGTCAGCAATAGAGCAGCTGTCAAGTCCTTCAGCGTCCGTGGCAGGAGGTCAGTGCCCTCTGGCGGGAGACGGTGCGAGCTCGCCTCCGGTACTTGTACTACGAGGAAGGGACATTACAGGAGTACTTCAATAAGTATCCTATCCTGAAGTCAAGTGATGGATGGCGACTCCTGACGTATGACTACGAAGCACTGTTCCCTGATAAATCCGGGGGCCTCGACGCCTTGGATGCTTCATCGGAAAACATTCTAAAAGCTGCTCAGCAGAAGCTTAACACCACAAAGGACAAGTTTCTTCGTCGAAAAATAGCTGACACATTGGCAATTTGTGACGGTAATAAATGATTCAAGTATATGGTTCTTCAGTTTTTTTTTAAATATTGAGCTCACACCTGAAATAATATTTAAAAGGAAATAACCAATATTGGATACTAAACAATAAGGGGATCATGTAAATCCAGTGGCGCCCTCAATAGGAGGATTGTGATTTCTAATAATCCAAACAATTTCTGTATAATCCACCAGTGATTAGTTGTAGTCCTACTGATGGAGAATGAGTAAGGACTACAACTAATCACTGGTGTATTATAGAGATATTAATTGGTATATTAAAAAACACAATCCTCCTGTTGAGGGCGCCACTGGACGATCGGCGACCTCCGTAAGGTAATAGGATATAACCAGAGATATGAGGAAATAGTAAGAAAAGTAAGAGGACCTAACCTAAAATACGAGGAAGTTACCGAAAAATAGTAGGAAAAATAATAGAATGTAACTGCATATATCATTAAGTCATAGACATATTGTATGACATAACTGAATATGTGAGGAAGTCACCGAAAAATAGTAGGAAAAATAATAGAATATAACTGGCTATATGAGGAAGGCATCGAAAAATAGCAGGACGTAATTGGATATCTGAGGAAGTCACCGAAAAATAGTAGGAAAAATAGTAGTACGTAACTGGATATATGATTACGTCACTGAAAAATTGTAGGAAATATTATTATATAATGTATGCTCGTCCTACTAAATCCATGGTGACACGTCATCTTAAATTCTGTTATCATCAACATCAGTATTATCATCGTTCTTTTTGGTGAATCACTATGCTCCGTCCTTGGAGTGAATTCATCATACTTTAAGCTGAATTCACCTCTTTTATGATTGCCAGTTTTCTCAGTGTAGAGAGCTGCATTCCTTGAAGCGCCTTGTTCTGACTGTCGAATTGTTTTATTATCCCTTTTTAGGGTTTCGCAGTCGAAAGGCGAAAACGGTTCATTGGTAATTTCGTAGAGTTCGTTTTACAAGAGAACACGAATAAATGAACTACTAGTTTCCATATGAATACTGCTCATAAAACAGGCGGAACAAGTTCCAAAAATGTTAACTCTACTAAGGTTGACTACAGCAGTCGAATGTACGACAGTAACAGTCTTACAATCACTCTAAACCTTGGTAGACTACTAAGGTTGACTACAGCAGTCGAATGTACGACAGTAACAGTCTTACAATCACTCTAAACCTTGGTAGAATTATCATTTTTGAACACCCTCCACCTTTTTCACTCAAGTACCTATCACTTGACTTGTTTGTTTTTCAGCACCTCCGATAGTGTGGAAATAATCTTTGATTTGACATTGAAAATGTTCGGTCTAATTTAATGATTTGTAATCTGATTCTTCGGAACCATACTTAATAAATACATCTTGGTCGGTTTGATTACAATTTCTTTTAAATGGTACTTGCTACTCGAGTTGGGAAGGAGTCTATTTAGAATTGTTGTGGGACAAGCTGATGTCACCGGAGCATGCCGTCATCTGGGGGGCCCGTTTTGGAATCTTTACGATCGACACCTCCACACGCGGTTCATTCACCGCGAAATGCCGCGAATATGAATGTCATTGTCATGTCAACTCAGATTTATCTATTTACAATCTCGTGCGCATCCTGGATTGATGACGTCTTTGTCTCGGCGCCGAGAACACCCGAACATCGGTTCAGTCAGAAATCATGAAAGAAAAGATAGTGAACAGCTGTAGTGAAATGAAATGGCAACATTATTTCCGCTTTGATCAACTGAACAGTTAAGTTGGTGGCGCTGGTGTAAATTGTTGAGGATGTCACTTGTTTTATGGTACTTGAGGTGCGAAGGTCGTAGGCTTGTAATAAATGCTTGAGGTTTCCTTTTCGAGTCTGACCACGCTAAGTCAGCAATGGAATAAATGGGCAGCCCCAAAAAAATCTTAGTAACTTGAGTTGTCATTAGTTATCAAATCGTTTTCACCGTACAGATGACGATGCTTCCAACTAGGTTTAGGTTTTCAAATTCTGACGTGTTTTAAATCCTGCATACTTAGTGTGGTCAGTCTTTAGGGGCCTTTATATTCAGACGGCTGATTATTATATGCATGAGCTAGTGACATAATAGAGGACGTTATTATGTCACATCAAAGGCATTGTCCTTGGGCTAGTAGCTAAGCCGTTGAAGTACCAATACTTCCGTTTGATCATGTCTTGTTGAAACATGTCTGCTTTTAGTAGGTTATTTATTGTAACGTGCTACCAAAGTTAAGCGTTTTGTTTATCTACCTAGGTAATTCAGGTATTTTGATCGAACTTTCTATTGATGACTCTAAAAGCGCATTGTAGAGCTTTGTAATGTTTTTATCACGCCTTTAGAACGGTTCTTAATTATCTGACAAAATAAGACATTTAACCCTTTACCGACCATCAGCGTAAACAAACCCATTGTGGCCACAGGTGCGTGTGAACCCAGCGCCGTGAAATCACTGTAAATTTGCTTCGGTGTGGTCTAAGAAAAAATATTACGATTTCACGAACCATCAACCCCCACCGACGATTCGGCACGGAGACCTCTGAACGCCATCATCATTTACCTCCCCAGAACATGAAGGGTTAAGGGGCCTTCTTTCGATTTTGGCCTATTTACATCATTTTTCGAACTCGATTTTTATTACAGTTAACGTTTTACGATTACAAATATAAATGGAAATTAAAGTTTGGTTCAATAAAAATAGAATGCTGGGAGAACATTTTAAATTAGGCAATACACAACTGAGAAATAAATTAATTTGTAACGCATGTCTTCGTAAAATTATCAAAAATGTGAACTTTTCGTCTTGATTTTATCATATAAAAAACTAGTTTAAAGATAATTTAAAAATGCAGTTAAAATATTTATTTTGTTAAAAATAGAATGCTGGGAAAAAATTGCTGCCCGTTCATACAATATGTTAGAGAAATTAATTTTTGAAAACACCGCCTTTTACGCAATTTTACTCTTCAAACAAACTGTGATTTCTACGAAAGTAAGAAGTTTAAAGTTAAAATACGCATACTATATAAAAGAACAGGTTTTTTCTTACAAAAAAAAAATAAAATTATAGTCTTCTTCTATGTACTTATTTTTATAGGATTTTTCTAAAATCACCTATTAATCATGCAGCGCAACGCTGCGAGTGGCATTCCGCGCTGAGCGGCCGTGGAGGGAGGACGTATCGCTTTTCGTCGTGCGCACTATACATATATATATATCGACAAATAGCAGTATCGGCACCAAATTCTAGTGTGACCGCGTGATTTGATCCTTCGTGCAGCCGTAGGTACTTGGTAGATGTTTTCTAACTACATTATTTAGGTTTCATAAAATGTCGGTATCTTCACAATATTTGAACTTTTGTAAATAATAAAAAACACTTTTACAATCAAGTACCTACCTACTTAGTATATAGGCCGATTTATAAATTACTCAAATGTACTTACTACTAACTGCTACTTGCCTACTGCCTACTTGCATCTACTTACTGCTGACTGACTTGACTCCTTGTGAAATCCCCCCCCCTCCTCTCTACCCCTCTCCAATCCTATCCTACTATAATATTATACATGCGAAAGTTCAGATGTTTGGATGTTTAGATGTTTGGATATTTGGATGTTTGTGTTTCAATCACGTCTAAACTACTGAACCAACTTGGATGAAACTTGGCATATATATAGTTCGTAACCTGGATTGACACATAGGCTACTTTTTATTTCGAATAATTAACAGGATCTACAGGATAAAATGAACGAAAAGGACTAGCAGCGCCAATTGGCAAGAGGACTTCATTGTCATGTCATGTCACGTCAGTTTGACAGGACGTAGTACTACCTCTTTGGTCTAACGACTAGCGTTTGACATTCCAGTACGAGTTCGGTGTAATGAGGTGCAATGTCAAGTTTCTCAAAGAAGTATCCGCTCGGTACACGCACAGATAATATAATGTACACGGAAACGGTACTCGCGTACGAAGTCGCGGGTATCTGCTAGTTTCTCATAGAGGTACCACACACCCTATGACGTATATTTGGAAAAAGTAGAATTAGATCGATTTTATCGATCATAAATAATAATTAGTGACAAAGCGAGGAAGGCTCTCACAAAATTTACCTCCCTCCTCCATTTTCATGTCTAAGATGGCGGACATTGATTTTTTTGAGGAAAGTGATATGGGTGCCGTTTTCGGGATATTTTGGGATGCTGATTACGGAAATGGTATCCATTTTGAAATCCAAGATAGCGGACATTGGTTTTTTTGAGTAAAGTGATATGGGTGTCGTTTTTGGGATATTTTGGGGTGCTGATTACGGAAATGGTATCCATTTTGAAATCCAAGATGGCGGACATTGGTTTTTTTGAGTAAAGTGATATGGGTGTCGTTTTCGGGATATTTTAGGGTGCTGATTACGGAAATGGTATCCATTTTGAAATCCAAGATGGCGGACATTGGTTTTTTTGAGTAAAGTGATATGGGTGTCGTCAAATGGGGTGCTGATTGCGGAAATGGTATCCATTTTGAAATCCAAGATGGCGGATATTGATTTTTTTGAGTAAAGTGATATGGGTGTCGTTTTCGGGATATTTTAGGGTGCTGATTACGGAAATGGTATCCATTTTGAAATCCAAGATAGCGGACATCGATTTTTTTTTAATAAAGTGATATGGGTGTCGTTTTCAGGATATTTTGGGAAACTGATTACGGAAATGCTATCCATTTTAAAATCCAAGATGGCGGACATTGGTTTTTTTTGAGAAAATAGATATGGGTGTCGTTTTCGGGATATTTTGGGATGCTGATTACGGAAATGGTATCCCTTTTTAAATCCAAGATGGCGGATATTGGTTTTTTTGAGAAATTAGATATGGGTGTCGTTTTCGGGATATTTTGGGGTGCTGATTACGGAAATGCTATCCATTTTGAAATCCAAGATGGCGGACATTGGTTTTTTTGAGAAAATAGATATGGGTGTCGTTTTCGGGATATTTTGGGATGCTGATTACGGAAATGGTATCCATTTTGAAATCCAAGATGGCGGACATCGGTTTTTTTGAGAAAATAGATATGGGTGTCGTTTTCGGGATATTTTGGGATGCTGATTACGGAAATAGTATCCATTTTGAAATCCAAGATGGCGGACATCGGTTTTTTTGAGAAAATAGATATGGGTGTCGTTTCCGGGATATTTTGGGATGCTGATTACGGAAATGGTATCCATTTTGAAATCCAAGATGGCGGATATTGGTTTTTTTGAGAAATTAGATATGGGTGTCGTTGTCGGGATATTTTGGGGTGCTGATTACGGAAATGGTATCCATTTTGAAATCCAAGATGGCGGATATTGGTTTTTTTGAGAAATTAGATATGGGTCTCGTTTTCGGGATATTTTGGGGTGCTGATTACGGAAATGCTATCCATTTTGAAATCCAAGATGGCGGATATTGGTTTTTTTGAGAAATTAGATATGGGTGTCGTTTTCGGGATATTTTGGGATGCTGATTACGGAAATGGTGTCCATTTTGAAATCCAAGATGGCGGACATCGGTTTTTTTGAGAAAATAGATATGGGTGTCGTTTTCGGGATATTTTGGGATGCTGATTACGGAAATATTATCCATTTTGATATCCAAGATGGCGGACATCGGTTTTTTTGAGAAAATAGATATGGGTGTCGTTTTCGGGATATTTTGAGATGCTGATTACGGAAATGGTATCCATTTTGAAATCCAAGATGGCGGATATTGGTTTTTTTGAGAAATTAGATATGGGTGTCGTTGTCGGGATATTTTGGGGTGCTGATTACGGAAATGGTATCCATTTTGAAATCCAAGATGGCGGATATTGGTTTTTTTGAGAAATTAGATATGGGTGTCGTTTTCGGGATATTTTGGGGTGCTGATTACGGAAATGCTATCCATTTTGAAATCCAAGATGGCGGATATTGTTTTTTTTGAGAAATTAGATATGGGTGTCGTTTTCGGGATATTTTGGGGTGCTGATTACGGAAATGCTATCCATTTTGAAATCCAAGATGGCGGACATTGGTTTTTTTGAGAAAATAGATATGGGTGTCGTTTTCGGGATATTTTGGGATGCTGATTACGGAAATGATATCCATTTTGAAATCCAAGATGGATCCAAGAAAAATCAATGTCCACCATTTTGGATTTCAAAATGTATAGCATTTCCATAATCAGCACCACAAAATATCCTGAAAACGACACCCATATCTATTTTCTCAAAAAAACAATGTTCGCCATCTTGGATTTCAAAATGGATACCATTTCCGTAATCAGCACCCCAAAATATCCCGAAAACGACACCCATATCTAATTTCTCAAAAAAACCAATATCCGCCATCTTGGATTTCAAAATGGATACCATTTCCGTAATCAGCATCCCAAAATATCCCGAAAACGACACCCATATCTATTTTCTCAAAAAAACCAATGTCAGCCATCTTGGATTTTAAAATGGATAGCATTTCCGTAATCAGCACCCCAAAATATCCTGAAAACGACACCCATATCACTTTATTAAAAAAAATCGATGTTCGCCATCTTGGATTTCAAAATGGATACCATTTCCATAATCAGCATCCCAAAATATCCCGAAAACGACACCCATATCACTTTATTAAAAAAATCGATGTCCACCTTCTTGGATTTCAAAATGGATACCATTTCCGTAATCAGCATCCCAAAATATCCCGAAAACGACACTCATATCTATTTTCTCAAACAAACCAATGTCCGCCATCTTGGATTTCAAAATGGATACCATTTCCGTAATCAGCATCCCAAAATATCCCGAAAACGACACCCATATCACTTTACTCAAAAAAATCAATGTCCACCATTTTGGATTTCAAAATGTATAGCATTTCCATAATCAGCACCACAAAATATCCTGAAAACGACACCCATATCTATTTTCTCAAAAAAACAATGTTTGCCATCTTGGATTTCAAAATGGACACCATTTCCGTAATTACAGCATCCCAAAATATTCCGAAAACGACACCCATATCACTTTATTAAAAAAATCGATGTCCACCATCTTGGATTTCAAAATGGATACCATTTCCGTAATCAGCATCCCAAAATATCCCGAAAACGACACCCATATCACATTACTCAAAAAAAACCAATGTCCGCTATCTTGGATTTCAAAATGGATACCATTTCCGTAATCAGCATCCCAAAATATCCCGAAAATGACACCCATATCACTTTATTAAAAAAAATCGATGTCCGCCATTTTGGATTTCAAAATGTATAGCATTTCCATAATCAGCACCTCAAAATATCCTGAAAACGATACTTCTATCACTGTACTCAAAAAAATCAACGTTCGCCATTTAGACTTCAAAGTAGATTCCATTTCCGCAATCAGCACCCCAAAATATTTCGAAATCGACACCTGTATCATTTTACTCTAAAAAGTAAAGTACGCTGTCCTGGATTCGAAAACGTAGTAGGGGAGATAAATTCTGTCAGAGTCAAAATGTTCCTTTATTTTGGCAAAATTCATGTTTCGATTCGAATGGCTCCAAATAATGGAGGTCGAATTCTGCTACAATATCTCTGAGAGGAGAAGAGGGGGCATTAAACTGGAATTATAAATACTGTTAGGTCAATAAAAAAATTATATAGAGGGGTTGCTATATTTATTTTATTTTCTGCATAATAGAGGGGTTGCAATATTTATTTAATTTTTTACAATCTTTTTATTACGATTCGTACAGCAGTTCTACACACGTCACGTGGAGTTAGGTACCTACCACATACCAACTTAGTAATTAAACTACAAATCAATCGTACTCATTCAGTGAACGAACATGTCGAAAGATCAAATTGGTTTGTCCATTGCGCGTCGCAAACGCGTAGCGCAGCGCGTCGCGTATTCATAAATGCCTAAACTTGACGTCGTTAAATTTTAATACGGCCTCTTAAGCCATTTTTTGTCATTCAAACAACATTAAGATTATTGTGAACACTTTTTCGATTTGGCCGTAATTTACTAAAATTCACACGTCAAAGTAAAACCTTTCAGGCGCATCATCGTCATTTGAATCGCTAGCGAATGTTCCAAAAGTTTTAAAAATTGCTGCATACCTACACCAAAGGATTTTTAAGTAGTAGTTTTCTACGATTTGGAGAATGAATAAATAAAATAAATAAACATCGATGGACATTTCACACGACGCCCTCTAATCCCGAACTAAGCAAAGCTTGTAATATGGGAACTAGATGCTGATAGGCTACTTAAGTATATACTCTAATAACTGGCAAGATGGCCATACAAAGAATGCTCAAACACAAATCGCAATCAGAAGTGGAATCAAAAATTAGCGCCAGGCGGGTCAGGCGCCAAATAGAGAAAGATTAACATCGCTGCCCAAAATGTTTTTTTTTATTTCTAACAGTTTTCAGTTTAAAAATACTTTACGTTGGACTTAAATAGGACTGCATAAAGCAAAAATTTTGGGCAAACTTTCAGCAAGAGCTTAATTTTCATGACCGATACATGCTTATATATGCTAAAGGTTTATGCTCGTCTGACTCTCAGAGAGAAAGATTAGTCTTCGTTGAGTAAAAATGTATACTTTAGGTATTGATTTGGACTTCAACAATCTTGCAACATACAACCCCAAGAAAAGTAGGTAAATATAGAGATCGTTTTCGTAAGTTCAGAACATTCAGCTTCAGCGAGCTACTTTTTATCACTCTAAAAAATCAAAACAATCGAGGAGGATCAATCGGACCCGTCGGGCGCCAAGATCGCAAGATACCCTCGCTAGAACAGTAATCGTCAATAAAATCTCAATTTAGATGGCAGCGATACGAGTGAGTTACGGACGGACACCGCACAGAACACGAAAACTTACTTGACGAAGGAATTTAAGACAGGACCCGCTAACGAATTGGGTACTCACACTGTTTTTTTCCTTGAGCGTTATAATTTATAAGGATTTGGAGGCGTTATGTTTGTTTTAGTTTCGGGGTAAAAGCCTTTGAAATATAGACCTCTTTGATTGTATTAATAAGGGGTTTTAAAAATAATAAAATATAGAAGTATTTTAGTTGTTAATTATTGCTCATAAAAGCTGTAATAAGCTCCGGTGCTAACATCCCTTTCTTTGCTGTATGTAACATTTTCATTACCCCTAATATACACTTTGAAAATTCAGTGACATAAACAAAGCTCTCTTCGTTTAAACTCAATTCAGGAGTGTTTTGTTTGTTGCATGTTTAATAAAAATCGGTATTTTTATCTATCCAAGAAGCTACAATTTCTTTTCGTTTATTTTTAAACATTGTAGAATGGAAAACCGATCTAAAAATAGACATTAAATTGAAGAAATATACTGCTAAAACCTGTCCCAGAACGTCTACATTCCGTTCGCCTGGTTTACCTTGACCCACTACAAACCTGAAATCTTACTTTTCAAACGCTACGCGTCTACGATGATCTAGGTAGTGTACTTGTAATTGAGCATCAGCCGAGAGTTTCTGAATAGATTCGGGTTTACCTATGTAAACCCGCCTCTACTCAGAAATTTAATGAATGAAGAATAGAGACGGACTTATTAAAAAAAACATATGATAATGTTTTTTTACTCTAAGATCACAACTCTGCTGAAACGATCTAATAAGGCTAAGTAAGCAAAGTATTTTTATACGAAAAAGTCTATTTTATTTATCAAAACTAAAATAAACTGTGAACGTTTTTTCTTTCGATTTTATCGCAGTGAAACCTGAAATATTACCAGAAGGTTGTGGCGCTACGCCAGTTACGCGTCTACGTCTACGCCACCCGGATTAACGCCGGATTGACTCCTCCGTCGGAGGCACGCCTACGCCTATTTATTACCCAACTTTTAGCCTTTTTTCTCCCACCCCACTGGCCAGTCACAGATAAGAAGGACGTCAAAGTGGGCATTTAAAAATAAATTTGTCGAAAGTGATAAATGATAGATATAACTTTTATTATTTCAAATTAAATTAACGATCCGAACTGACTATACCTTTTCTCACATTAGGGACCTTATCTCGAATGATTGCTTCCATTACCTGCAGAGCGGACACACAGACGGACACGTTGTTTTGTTCTGAGATAAAGAGATTAATGCGTAAAGCAATTAATTTTGATTGAGGTGTGTTTTATTAAGTAATTGTTTTTGTTCCCAATGTAGATTTGAAACGCTTCATGTTCTGGTTTGTTCACAATAAAGTTTTTTCAGGCGTCTTGGGATTCGGTCTTCGATTCGATTTAACACTTATTATGAGAACCTGCACCTACTTAACTCACCTCGTAATTCTGATAAAAATAGAAACAATCAATGTTTATTTTATGGAAACTTATTTCAGGCTCTACAAATGTCATTGGATTACGATCAAGGTGAGAAATGTCGGTAGATTTTTATAGTTCAGGTACCTGAACTACGTTTGGCGTGAGCCGTTCCCACCGCTGCTAGTCTGGCTTTAAGACATTTTCCATGTTCCAGTTAGCACCTTATAAATTGATTAAGGGTCAACACGTCAGCGGCGACGGTCAAAAGTTTTTTGTGGTGCGAGACAGGTAACACAGCTTATAATGAAAACAGTCGTATTCGATCAAAACTCTCGTTTAGAATAAGAACAAAGAGTATTTAGTAAGATAAGTAATGTACTTATTTAGCACCTTTCACGTTCGTTGTAAAAATTGTGGTGACTTGACAAAAAAACAAATGCAAAAACTCTACACTTTGATCAAAAAATGTGACCAAGTTCCGTATACCTAGTGACCAAACTGCTCTTTATCAACTGTGTTTTTAATAAGTTACTCACTGTTGCTATTTTTGCCAATCGTTTTTATCAAAGTATTTATATAACTGATAAAATTAACGAATTGTTTTGGTGTTTTATGAAAAGCTAGCGTTATTCAACGTACCAAGAAAACATCAGCTAAATACAGCTTTCCACACCAAACTCTATGATCTACCGGGCTACCGAAATAATGTTTCTGTACTGAATTATATAGCTTTTGGTTTCCTACACTTAATTCATGAGCGTTTAGGTGCTGAATCAGCAAAATGGAGTGCACTAATTTCCTATAGGAAATTGCACGCCCAACTCCGATTTCCTTAAAAGCCTGTTCCAGTCACCTTTGGCTCATAAATCATTCTGAAGCCATTAATTCAGAGTTCGAATACGTAATACATACCTACATTTACAGAAGAAGCAGGAAGTTTTGGTTTTCCATGTCAAAGAAAAATATGTTTGGTAAGATAAGTTTGTGTCGTATTTTTATTGTGAAACATGTAAATGGAAATACAGAGATTTACATGTTTTACATGTTTTATTATAAAAGTCACGGAAATTACCTACAGAGTAAATGATTATGGGAACTATTTTTAATAAAATGTTGTAAAGTAAGTAATGGTAAAAAAAATAACGGAGGCACCCAGATATATGTAGTAGACTACAAAAGCACGACGTAAAGATTCTAAAGTATTTATTAATTAGTAAGAAGCGAGGTAAGAAGAATCTGCGACGGACTAACGTTTACTCTGATCTTTCACACTACTGTAAAAGTTAGTACGTCGCGAAAGAATCTAAGTAAGTATTTCATTAATCTATGTCTACCATAATGTATGAGAAGTATTGTGATATACAGCATCCTTTTGGAGTCACACTCCAAAATAAGGCTTCAGCTTTTTTTTGGAATCACGGCTATATTCCGAAAAACGTGTGTTCGAGACTAATAAAACTCGGTGTTTAGATCGAGAAGTAGGTATTTGTAATGCAAATAAACGCATGTATATCACATACAATATAGCCCGTAGCAATGGCAATGAAGTCAGCCAGTAATTTAGTTCAGTTCGGTGCATTCCGAACAAAAAAGCGTGAGGTGACAATATAAATAACAATTTGGCCCACCCCGTTCGTGTGGACGCGGTGACGTAGGAAGCTGGTTGCCGCCGATTTTTACTTGAACCGTGCTTCCTTTCTGTAAGAAGTTGAGCAAGGTCTCCAAGTGGTCAAAAATTTTATAGAGAGAATACAATATTCCTAATTGGTAATCATAAAGGGACGCGCCCCCGTAATTGGATTCTAGTTTAATAAGTCGCTTTTATAGAAATAGATTCAAGTATGACCGTGCTTTTTAGATAAGTCTTGGGACTTCAATACCATCTTCAGGTACCAGCCAACCCCTGTATTCTTTAGTAGGTATTCTCGCGCCTACCAGTAAAGCATGCTTACAACGTGAACGTGGCCACAGTTCGCCCGGATTAGCATAATAATGCTGCATCAGAACGCCTACGAGCCACAATGTCCCTCGTTGTCTCTTTATACGTCGAATTTAATTTTGATTTACGGCCATACACACAATAAGTAAAACATTTTCTCGAAATGCATATGAGATGCGACGACACACGTCATCGCAGTGCTTGCGCACCTTTCTGTAGAGATCACCCTAGCTTTGTAATGAGGAAGATGAGCGTATTTTTTTTTAATGTAGATCGATAGATTTTTACGTCCAAAACACAACAGTGAAAGAATTTTGGCGATAGCTCAAAAACTGAATTTTCTACGATTTTTTAAAGTTTGGATTTTCAAAATGTGTTTTGAGCCCGGCGATTTCGCGTGTGACGTCAGCCGGTCCGACCGCTCACCCGCGCTTTCTAAGCGTTTTCTGCCTTTACGTTTCTATTTATATTTCTGAAAAATTGGGAGAAAAGTACCAATATTTTTATGTAATATTGTGCCTCTAAGTCCTAAGGACACGTTTAACGCTTCAGATAAACTTTTTAACCACCGACTGAAGAAGAAAGGTGTTCTAAGTTTGAGGCTTTTTTGTGTCTATGTGTCTGTACCTTTCAAGGCTCGTAGCTCCAAAAAATCACTCGTAATTTTTTTATAACTATTCTTGAAATGGAAAGCAGATAAATCTGGCATAGTTCTTAGCCAAGTTTGGTAGAAATCGGTGCAGCGGTTTCCAAGTTATGAGGATGTTTATCAGCCCTCGACACGCATTTTGAAGGGTTCTCAGGCATATTGATTGTAGTTTGAAACATTTGGTTCTTATACCAGTATAACGTGAGCTACTATTTCTTAGTGTTTCATTGATTTTGTATATCAGGTAAGACTGGTAATGAGCAAGATTGTGTTATCGACGTGATTACCAATGTTTTTAACCCCCGACGCAAAAACGATGGGGTGGTAAAGTTTGACGTGTGTGTGTGTCAGTGCGTGTGCGTGTGTCTGTGCGTGTATGTGTGTGTGTGTCTGTCGAATGCGCGCGATGGTGCGCGTGCGGATGCGGATGGTAGTAGTCTAAGTCACATTGTCTACTAAGGACGTGCCTAGTGAGACATTGTACTGTCAAGTACAATGCCTCACTAGGCACGTCCTTAGTAGACAATGTGACTCGCTAAGAAGAAGAAGAAGAATGTGAC
Source organism: Gandaritis pyraliata (assembly GCA_947859175.1). Classification (NCBI taxonomy): domain Eukaryota; kingdom Metazoa; phylum Arthropoda; class Insecta; order Lepidoptera; family Geometridae; genus Gandaritis; species Gandaritis pyraliata. Next base: position 3,846,007 of record OX401863.1, read on the forward strand.
TTACACTAGGACGTGCCTAGTGAGACATTGTACTGTCAAGTACAATGTCTCACTAGGCACGTTCTTAGTAGACAATGCCTACACATACATATATTGCAATGCCTCACTAGGCACGTCCTTAGTTACGAAGGACATTGTACAGTAGGTACAATGCCTCACTAGGCACGTCCTTAAGCAATGCATTGCTATTGCCTCACTAAGCACATCCTTCGTAACTAAGGACGTGCCTAGTGAGGCATTGCACTATATGTATGTGTAGGCATTGTCTACTAAGGACGTGCCTAGTGAGGCATTGTACTTGTACAGTACAATGTCTCACTAGGCACGTCCTAGTGTAAGTCACATTCTTCTTCTTCTTAGCGAGTCACATTGTCATTGTCATGTGACTTAGACTACTACCATCCGCATCCGTACGTGCACGTCCTTAGTAGACAATGCCTCACTAGGCACGTCCTTAGTAGACAATGCCTCACTAGGCACGTCCTTAGTAGACAATGCCTCACTAGGCACGTCCTCAGTAGGCAATGCTTCACTAGACACGTCCTTAGTTTCTGAGGACGTGCCTAGTGAGACATTGTACTGTCAAGTACAATGCCTCACTAGGCACGTCCTTAGTAGACAATGCCTCACTAGGCACGTCCTCAGTAGACAATGCTTCACTAGGCACGTCCTTAGTTTCTGAGGACGTGCCTAGTGAGACATTGTACTGTCAAGTACAATGCCTCACTAGGCACGTCCTTAGTAGACAATGCCTCACTAGGCACGTCCTCAGTAGACAATGCTTCACTAGGCACGTCCTTAGTTTCTGAGGACGTGCCTAGTGAGACATTGTACTGTCAAGTACAACGCCTCACTAGGCACGTCCTTAGTAGACAATGCCTACACATACATATAGTGCAATGCCTCACTAGGCACGTCCTTAGTTACGAAGGACATTGTACAGTAGGTACAATGCCTCACTAGGCACGTCCTTAAGCAATGCATTGCTAATGCCTCACTAAGCACGTCCTTCGTAACTAAGGACGTGCCTAGTGAGGCATTGCACTATATGTATGTGTAGGCATTGTCTACTAAGGACGTGCCTAGTGAGGCATTGTACTTGTACAGTACAATGTCTCACTAGGCACGTCCTAGTGTAAGTCACATTCTTCTTCTTCTTAGCGAGTCACATTGTCATTGTCATGTGACTTAGACTACTACCATCCGCATCCGCACGTGCACGTCCTTAGTAGACAATGCCTCACTAGGCACGTCCTTAGTAGACAATGCCTCACTAGGCACGTCCTCAGTAGACAATGCTTCACTAGGCACGTCTTTAGTTTCTGAGGACGTGCCTAGTGAGACATTGTACTTGACAGTACAATGTCTCACTAGGCACGTCCTAGTGTAAGTCACATTCTTTTTCTTCTTAGCGAGTCACATTGTCTACTAAGGACGTGCCTAGTGAGGCATTGTACTTGACAGTACAATGTCTCACTAGGCACGTCCTTAGTAGACAATGTGACTTAGACTACTACCATCCGCATCCGCACGCGCACCATCGCGCGCATTCGACAGACACACACACACATACACGCACAGACACACGCACACGCACTGACACACACACACGTCAAACTTTACCACCCCATCGTTTTTGCGTCGGGGGTTAAAAACATTGCTAATCACGTCGATAACACAATCTTGCTCATTACCAGTCTTACCTGATATACAAAATCAATGAAACACTAAGAAATAGTAGCTCACGTTATACTGGTATAAGAACCAAATGTTTCAAACTACAATCAATATATGCCTGAGAACCCTTCAAAATGCGTGTCGAGGGCTGATAAACATCCTCATAACTTGGAAACCGCTGCACCGATTTCTACCAAACTTGGCTAAGAACTATGCCAGATTTATCTGCTTTCCATTTCAAGAATAGTTATAAAAAAATTACGAGTGATTTTTTGGAGCTACGAGCCTTGAAAGGTACAGACACATAGACACAAAAAAGCCTCAAACTTAGAACACCTTTTTTCTTCAGTCGGTGGTTAAAAAGTTTATCTGAAGCGTTAAACGTGTCCTTAGGACTTAGAGGCACAATATTACATAAAAATATTGGTACTTTTCTCCCTATTTATCAGAAATATAAATAGAAACGTAAAGGCAGAAAACGCTTAAAACGCGCGGGTGAGCGATCGGACCCGGCTGACGTCACACGCGAAATCGCCGGGCTAAAAACAGATTTTGAAAATCCAAACTTTAAAAAATCGTAGAAAATTCAGTTTTTGAGCTATCGCCAAAATTCTTTCACAGTTGTCCTTACAATCTTCTAGACTTTTGATTTAAGCTATAAAAACAGGAAAAAATGCCTAACTCATCTTCCTCATTGAAGAAATGACTATACAAGGGTGAGAAATATGTTTATACTCACGGTTTGTTTGCGGTTTGTGAAAACAACAACAATGATGATTTTTATGATATTATATATAAATACACCAGAAAAAACTGAGAACTCTGTAAATTCTTGAAAAAATAAAATAAGAATTTTGGTAGGGTGTCTTAAAAATCACGGCTGCCTTTTTCTGACTCATAAAAAAAATCTCTTATTGCTAGATTTTATTAGGAGACCCCTTGCAAATTCAAATTATTCAGTTTGGTGCTTTACGACGCAAAATGTGTTAAGTTATCAATAATCGAAAATCAGGTAAACAAACCCGGTAAAATAACTTCATTATAAGCTTAAAGCACGGTCATTATTAATAAATCACTAAAGACATTATGAGGACCCAAAGTGCTTCTCAAGATTCCTTTATGCAAATATTTTATTTTTTTATTTATTTATTGAATTTGATTTTTTATTGAAAATCGCCCGAGTAAATAAATTGGGGGTACGCTGGGATTTGTCGTATCGAACCTTTAATTTGATAAATGAAGGTTAATACGATCATTTAATTATCTAAACCGCTTACGAATAAAATAAATTTATTTTAAGGGAGATGATTTTTATGGAGACCAATAAAAACATTATTGGTTTTGCAGTATTTAAATATTTACCAAAGGTGTAGGTAGAAGTTTTTTAGACGGTAGCGTTTTGGTAGACTCTACTTTAAGGTAGATCTATTGATATTCCATAAACATAACACGAGCAAAGTAAAATGTATTCTGAGATTAAATTAAAGTTGAAAAAAAATCTATTTTATAATCTTATAGTATAAAAAAGAGGTCCTAAGTGGACCTCAGTACAACATGTATGAAGTACAACATTTTCTACGAGTAAAATCAATGAAAACCAAAAATATCCTTAAATTATTCTAAGACTTTAGACATGAAAAATCTTTGTTAGACATAGAACAACTAAGTGTAGGTAAATTAATTAGCTGCTATTTTTACCCAGAACAAATAATGAAATAATAGTTATATTATAAAATCCTGCATCTCACATAATTAGTTCTTTACGTTATCTAAACAAAATAAAACCAAATAACAAACGACAGTGCGTTGTGTTAATACGCATTTAAGATAATATATTTAACCATACAAAAATAAGTGACCACCTAATAAATCGTACCAGACCTTATCTTATTTCAGTGGACAGTAAGGACCAGATAAAACTATGAACCTTTACGAAAGATCATCTAAAAACTTGAAAGTTTACGTTAGCTTTTCGAGTGTTTGCGTAAAGGTGAACGTTGAGTTTTCCCGTTTCGTGGTAGTGACTTGGGGGTTTAAAACTCGGGCGCGACTCGAGTTTAATCGGTGTGGCATCTTAATTTAGTTGTCTTGTATTGTGGGAGTCGGGCGACCCTGTGGGACATAACCTAACCCACTGTGGAGACCGCCGGCACACTCGTGCGTCGTATAGAAGACGGTTAAAATATATTAGTCTAATTGTGTGCGTGTCGGGTAAATGGAGGTTGATAAATATTGACTCTACTAAGGCCTTATTAAATTATAGAATTCGGTAGTTATACATTTTTCATTTCGTAGATCCACGAAATTATAAACGCTTTATTCAAGAGCTTTTACATTTTTCTTTTAGAATTCAGCCCCCGTATTCCAATCTTTTGCTATCAAGTTATATTTCACTGCCCAGTGTAATTTTTTCAGGTCACGTGGTACAATTTTGTACCACGTGATCATTCTTTTTAGACACTTGACAGCAAAATATGCGCGAAAACACATCAAATGACGTCATAATGTAACTATTTAGTCACAGAATAACTATGGGTTAGTATGAACTGACCATGATTTAAAACTGTGCAGTTCAACTTTGCAGTTCAACTTTGATTGGCATACCCCTGCAGGTAGAAGAACGAAATTGCTGTATAAACATTGCCAATTAGAATCAAGGCCTCTAGTCATAGAGTTCTACAATCACTGGAGGATATGAAACTACCCAAAATGTATGAAAATGAAGCGCCTCTATAGGGCCCCTGGACTGATATATGAGTAAAAAGATATATTTCACGTAAAAAGGCCAATGAAAATCTATACTGGTTTGCTAACTAACTGTGATGTTCAAGACTGAAGATTATAGTTTCTCAAAAGGCTGTACATAAGATACCTATAGGTACAGAGTTAGTACAATTTTAGATGTTGAAACCACGGTCTGCCTACTTTCCTATTGCAATACCCCTGAACAGGGTACATATGATACCTACCTACACTGTAATAACTAAATTACGAGTACCATGTGAAAGCAATAAATGTTGTGAGTATTGAGTTATATAGAACTAAGGTAAGATATAAGAACCCTCACTCACCACATTGACAAACTCCTGAAAGGTGATGGCGTTGCTTGTTGCATTCTGTGCCTTGTCTAGGAGAATCTGGAAATATAGATGATTAGATACAGTTAATAATGTCCCGGGTCTGTTGATTTTTCACAATTTCTTTTTCAAAATTGTTTATAAAATGTAAAATGAATGTCTTATTATAAAACGTTTCATCAATTACGTAGCTAATAATATTTATGATGTACTTAGGTATAAATTTAACACTAGTTTTTCATATTGTTGACATTAGGACATAGCTTAAATCTATTTTTTCAGGTTCTAGTGCTGAAAAAAGAGTGCAGTCCACTCACCTCACGTTTATGATGCGACACCTGTGCTATGAAGTCGGGATGCTGTAAAGTCTGAATGAAGTCTGGCCATGGGATCTCGCCAAAGCCTTCCGGATCAAACTGTAACAACACAAAAATGGTTTTGACATTGTCGTCAGTATCTATTGACTTTATTTGGTTACAAGTACAACGGTCTAACCCCAAAAAAATATCAAAGTTTTATTTTTTACTCTTTTCCGCTTTACTCTTTGTGACTTTACCTATTATGAACTTAAGTGCAGCTCTGCAGATATCTAAGTATAGTTTTTGATGTAGCCACTTCAAACGAAGATTTTTTGGAGTTCTATTTGTTTTGATTTTATATAAGTACCAAAGTAATAGGTATTTGATTAAAGTCTATCATAACTCATTTGAAGAGCCTCGCCTGCCCTGTCACGGTCACGTCCTACCAACCCCTAATACGCAGCCTTTTCACGTAGCACCCCAAACATCAAAACACGCCACTTAAACTTCACACATGGTTATGATAATATTTTCTGAAAAGAACCACTATAAAAAATAGCGCCTCTACTTGGAGACAATAGATTATCTCAATGGCCTCCGTGCGTGATCATGAAACGTTTGATCTACCACGACACCGCTTTTTATCTAAACAACAAAAAACTTTAAAACCTACCTACCCCGCTTCTGTACATTTTAATCAGTCATAGACTTCTTTGAATTTTGTTTCCGAATCGTAAAAGTTGTTTTTGTTAGATAAAAGTGTGTTAAACCTGTGATTCACGAATGATGTGTTTTATTATCATTTTTAATCGTGTGTTAAATATTTTATTAGGTAAACGATACTTACACGATCGAAAAGAAGGCGCCATTTCTGTAAACAACAAGTTAGAATTATTAGTAAAAAGAAAAAAATTATCTGGAACGTGATAAGCTCTACATTATTCTGAAATAGAACGCGCAGCGCCATCTATTGGCCATTTATTCGTCAGTGTTTCCCATGTCCTAAGTGATGTGATGAAGTGATGATAAGTGATTGTTTCCAATATTGTAGTGTATGTTCACAGAAAACAACAGTGAATATTTATAACGTTTGATCCTTCATGTTCCAGGAAACGACGAATAGTCAACGATCAGTCTCAAAAACCGCTTATTACGTTTTCGGTTTTCCCCAATAGGATTTTGAGAAATACAGTTAGCTATGTTAACCACTCACATCATGCATAAGCTCCCTCCGTATTTCCGCTTCGTCCAGCTCCGAGCCGAGGTCTGTATGGTCCGTGTCATACATCGGTTCCGCTGCCCGAGACAGGGACCCAAGAGAATCCCTCGCGGAGGCCAAGGACCCCGTGACCGTTGGCAGCACGCCTGCTTCGATCCCGGACTCCATGGACGTGTTAGTTGAGAGCATGGTGGCTGAGGTGACAGGCGGTCGACCTTCACCCGTCCGACCACCCACCCAGACCGACATCTCGGTTGCAACAGCATCCACACCACGACGAGAGGTCTAAGACTTCAGCAACTCGTGTAAAGTTCTGAGATGTCTTAGAGATGTTTTCGTTCTAACACATTGCGTATGACGGGATTTGATAGAGCTAGGTATTTAGTACCTACTTAAATAGTTGTACTTAAGTACTTATTTGGACAGAGTTTGAAAAATGGTTCAGTGACGATTTTCTGGACTCATTATGCGAATAACAAAGTCGTGGTCAGAATGGACAGATTTTAGAACTTGGACGCTATAAAGGGCTCTTTGTCCATGCGTGGACAGGACAGCATTAAAGTGGACAATATTCTAACCCTAGTGCTTATGTAACAAATATAGAATTGTAGAGATTAATAATTTAAGGCACCCTGTTTGTATTGCTTTTTTGACCTGAAACAATAAATCAAAAGTAGATATTGGTGCCGCTGCAATCACATCAAATTTTACACCTTTACGTCAAGCTGGACTCAGCTGGAGTGATGAAATGCAATGCCTCACGGGGCACGCTCTCATTGAACGTGCTCCGTATTGCTAGTGGAGGTAACCGCTCATCAGGTAGGCCATCACCCATCACTTTTTCCCATAAAAAACCATCAAATGTGATATATAATAATATAATATAGGTAACATCTTTGCGATACCTGAAAAGGGTGAATAAGTTTTAAAGTGTCTCCAACTTTAGCATAAGACCAAATTGAAACACTTATTTCGGCAAATAAATGTATCTTGTGTCTTAGTTAGTCTCTAAAGCCAGCAGAGGTTTTATTCGCAGGTTACCTTTCGTATCTATGTAATTCCAGTTGTTGTAGGTAGCTAAGCATAATAAATTAGTCTGGCTTAAAAGTAATTCACATTACTATTCCCTTGAGTTTTCCTGGCATACATAAATAAGTTTCTGGGGTCCAGTGCAGTAGGCTTACGTAACTATAAGGGTGAGTTTAGTATGGGGTTCCTACAGCATAATGCAATAACCGAGCATTGAGATAGGCAATCAGCTGAGGGAGGGAAACGTGAGCGAACGGAACTGAGGGCTTCAACCCTCTTGACGTTGCCATAGTAACGGACCGCAATTATACACCCCACTTGGCACGAATTCTCGGTTAGCGCGACACGTGATTTTTCTGACACCAGTGTGGAACGAACCTTACTTTAAAAAATGTTTGTTTTCTATAACGAAGGTAGGTAGGAAGGTGGTTGGTTAGTTAGTTCAGTACGTACTGAAATAACGATTAGATAGGTAGATATACCTAGCCAGTGGTGCCAATAACTGTATGACATTATGGTAATTTAATTCAATCTCATTTATACTTACATATTATTTGCTATACTAATCAGATCGGTATGACATGCGTGAGTGCCGGTAGGTACTTGGTGTACCTACCTACCTAGGTACCTACGTAGGTAGGTACTAAGTAGGTACCTACCTTACATACCAACTAAGTAGGGAGGTACCGACGTTTCATCTTAGTTTGCATTGTTTACACATTTTACACCCGGCTGAAAACAGCCCTAACACAAACATAACCAATAGGCACTCACCTTTACAAATTCTCTATTCTTTAGTTCACTTCACCATCATAAGCGGGGGCCCACACGTGGCTTCATTTCTCAAAATTATCGTAAGTTTCGTGTCAAGAACCCATTAGGAATAGCAACGCGGTGGACATTGGGCCGATACGTCAAAACAGTCAAAACACTTGCCACTCTACTCTAGTGAAAGTGTTTGACGCGTCCAGCGCATTTCGCGCATGCGTACTATGTAAATCAAAAACCATTCAAAACGGGATGCATGGGGTAGTCATGATGATAAAATATGCAACGTGTGCTCTTTTGTTACTTGTACGTGATCCACCCAAGCGCGCGCTAGACACTCGGAGTGAACTCAGCATTACTTCAAAAACACTGTAGGTAGGGTACCTATAACAGAGTACCTAGCTACAACCAAATATAGTTGAGGTAGTCATATACCCACCTATTAAGGATTTAGGTACAGCTACTTACCTAGTATGTACATAATTTACTTACTACCTCCTTGTCATAATATCGCGCCACGCAAGTTTGCGCCTTGATAAAAATAATAGCAAGTTTTACTAGGTTTTATAAGACGTACCTACCAATCTACACCTGGCTCTTTACATACACTAGTGGTGACCTACCTATAAAAAAGCTCTGATTTGCTGTTGTTATGGATACAGTGCTAATACGTCCTCAATCGACTTATCCCGTACTACTGTAAGGTAGGTAGTGCATTCAAGAGGTAACCGCTTAACATCAGATGGGCCTTCTGCTGTCTTTTCTACCGTTATACCACATTTTTTTTTTCTTATAGCGTGCTTTTTATCTGTAATTTTTATTCTGTAGACAAGTGAAAGTTCCACGTCAAAGTTAAGTTTGACATTGTCAAATTGTCACTGACACTATCAGAGCTGATACTAACGTTATCTGCCATGTCATCCAATCAATCATTAATTTTCATGTCATTGATTGACTGTCATCATGCATGTTTTGTTGTTGTCCTTGTTGTGTGTGGTGTAGTGGGTGGTTGGTGTCGTATTTTGTTTTTTCTTTTCCTTCCAGAAGCAAGAAATAGAATAGTTCTTTTCAAATGTTCTATTGATTTAGTTTAGAATACTATTGCTATTTGAACTCAAATCGAACGTATGCGTAGTTAAAGTGCTAAGTGCTTTAAGTTGTTTCTTGGCTAGTGCGCTGCTGTGAAGACAAAACATTGATTCCACTAAAAAGTCTAAAAACTATTATGCATAATGGCCGAGCTGCATTGTTGCTGCGGCGTTTGTCGACTGGGGATAACAGATTCACAAGCCTAGGTTTGAACCAAAATACTCCCAAGGAGAATCTGCTAGGGACTCTGTCTTGCTGTAACAGGGATTTGGGACTATCGAAAAGGTAAATCAACTTATATTTTTGCAGCAAACAACATCAGTGAAACATGTTTCAAATGTAGGTAGGTATAGGTACCTTATTCCATTAAAATTGGGTTCATGTTGACAAAGGTCATAGAGAAACAGAGAACTTCATCATAGGCACTGACGTTCTAAAGTTGCTTGAAATTATACAAGATACGTCTTGGTGTTATGGTAAAGGAGTCACTTTAAAATTTATTCACTCTTTTTCAAAAATACATTATTTTACATGGTAGTTTTAGTACCTACTTACTGTACTTACTATTAGTAGGTAGCTGCTTTGTTATGTGACCTTGTTTTTGTTTACATGTTGTGTTTACTTTTCTCCTTACATAATAAAGTGAAGGGAACTTTTTAATCTATTATTCAATAGGATACTATTTTCGAAACCTGTTATTATTATTTTGTCAAATGAGTATATAATATAGTCTATCCTTCTGCCTTAAAAAACTTAATGGGCTCAGTGCCATATTTTTTTAATAAAGTATAATATAAAAGCCTCAAAATGTCTGTATTTCTTGGTCGTAAATAAATAGGAGTAGAAGGCAAATTTAGGTATTAGACATGGCGAAAAGTTGCTCCTGATGCTTTATAAAATTCCATCTACTGATTTGTTTGTAGTGCAGCTGTATATTCCTTTATCATATCCCTAATCAAAAACTTGTTTACAGATCTTTTGTCAGACGTTTTACTGGATTTTACTAACTGCACAAAATAAATTGATATCAGATTTGACCTTTCCATTCAACCTGCTAATAACTTGATAAGGTTAAAGTTATTTCCTTATTTTATCTAGTTCCTCGTATTACTGATTCTGTTGCATATCAACTTATTTATTCTTGTGTCAAGAATCAAGTACCTACAACCTTTATGATTTGATAAAACAAATACCACTGTACTTCACAGATTGTCAACATTTGGTCATAACAACGCACCCCTTCCACCACGCTCGAGAAGCTTTAGTGAGACTACAATTAAAATGGCTTCAAGTTCCGAAGCACCTCCGCTTGGTAAACCAAAACACACCAACAGCCTCATCTCAGAAAAGTCTCCGTACCTACTGCAACACGCCCATAACCCTGTCCAATGGTACCCATGGGGCCAAGAAGCTATTGACAAAGCTAAAAAAGAAAACAAACTTATATTTCTCTCTGTTGGCTACTCTACCTGCCACTGGTGCCATGTCATGGAAAAGGAATCTTTTGAAAATGAAGATGTGGCCAAAATCATGAATGAACACTTTATAAACATCAAAGTAGATAGAGAGGAGAGACCTGACATTGATAGAGTATACATGCTTTTCGTAATGGCTACTACTGGGGGTGGTGGATGGCCAATGTCGGTATTCATCACTCCAGATTTGCGCCCAGTTACCGGCGGTACGTACTTCCCGCCTGAAGACAGTTGGGGCAGACCAGGCTTCAAATCAATCCTACTTTCCCTAGCCAAGAGGTGGAAGGACAACAGGCAACAGTTTTTAGAAGCCAGCACGAATATCATGCAAGCAATGCAAAAAATCTCACTTGTTGATCCAGAGAGTAACGCTACTGTTCCCGGAGAAGCTACTTGGGATAAGTGCGTTCGCAGATACATGTCGACTTACGAGTCGCAGTTCGGAGGTTTTGGAACCGCCCCTAAGTTTCCTCAAGCATCGATTTTCAATTTTCTATTCCATTATTACGCGCGCGATAAAACACACCCTGAAGGAAAGAAATGTCTGGATATGTGCCTTTTTACTTTGACTAAAATAGCGAATGGGGGGATTCACGATCACGTGTCTAGTGGCTTCGCTCGCTACTCGGTAGACAACGACTGGCATGTGCCTCACTTTGAAAAGATGCTGTATGATCAAGCCCAGCTAACTGTAGCGTACACCGACGCATTTCTCGCGACAAAAGACAAGTTTTATGCTGACGTAGTCCGTGATATAATAAAGTACGTGAACAGAGATCTGCGACATAAATCTGGAGGGTTCTACAGCGCTGAAGACGCTGACTCTTATCCCCATTTTGGGGCTTCGGAGAAAAAGGAAGGAGCCTTTTGCATTTGGGAGTATGAAGAGTTGAAATCTCTGCTAGATGAGAAGAAAATCAACGATATCTCGTACTTGGATGTTTTCGCTGATTATTTTGGTGTGGATGAAGACGGCAATATATCTCCGGAGAGCGATCCTCACGAAGAACTGACGAACAAAAATGTTCTAATCATTTACGGGACTAAAGAGGATACAGCTAAGAAGTTTGGTATAACTTTGGATGAGTTTGATCGCGTGATATCAGAGTCGGTTGGGATTCTGTACGAAGAACGTCAAAAAAGGCCGCGCCCTCATTTGGACACTAAAATGCTCTGTTCTTGGAACGGCCTCATGATCGCTGGCTTAGCGCGAGCCGGTCAAGGTTTGGGTGAAAAAAAGTTTGTGGATGATGCGATCAAAACTGCAGAATTCATTAACAAACATCTGTACAACCCATCTACTAAGACACTGTTGCATTCCTGCTACAGAGCTGACGATGGATCCGTGGCTCAAACGTAAGTTATCTATCACTCATCACATTTTCTTCTACAAAACTTAGATATGAACTTAACTAGATCGTACTTTACAGAGCGATTAATTTTAGGCTACATTCCATAATTTTTCCAGGGACAAACCAATCAACGGATTCTTAGACGACTACGCTTTCCTGATCAAAGGTCTACTAGACCTGTACGAAGCGTCTTTAGACTCGCGCTGGTTGGAGTGGGCTCGTGACTTACAGCGGAAACAGAATGAGCTGTTCTGGGATAAGGACAATGGAGGATACTACACTTGCTCGGCCGATGATGCTACAGTTGTACTGCGGTTGAAAGAAGGTATCCTATCCTATCCTACTAATATTATAAATGCGAAAGTTTAGATGTTTGGGTGTTTAAATGTTTGGATGTTTGTGTTTCAATCACGTCGAAACGACTGAACCAACTTGGATGAAACTTGGCATATATATAGTTCGTAACCTGGATTGACACATAGGCTACTTTTTATCCCGAATAATTAACAGGATCTACAAGATAAAATGAACGAACGGGATTAGCAGCGCCAATTTAGCAAGGGGATGTCATGTCATGTCACGTCAGTTTGACAGGACGTAGTACTACCTCTTTGGTCTAACGACTAACGTTTGACATTCGAGTACGGGTTCGGTGTAATGTCAAGTTTCTCAAAGAAGTATCCGCTCGGTACACGCACAGATAATATAATGTACACGGAAACGGTACTCGCGTACGAAATCGCGGGTAACTGCTAGTATAAAATACAACTGGACAAAATCCCATGGACGTAAATGTACGATTGTAGGTAGGTAAATCTCGATTGGAAGCAGGCAGCTATGTCATTAAAACAGAGCTCTCTTTTTGCACCCTATATTCTGTTATAATCATTCTAACTCCCCTATAAACATCCACGAGGTATCTCCAGTAGTACTAGGTACCAAGAGATCTGAGAAGATGTGTATAGTTTAGTATTTAAATAAAATTTATAACCCTAATTTTTCAATACTTACGTATTTAATCTACCTATTTAAATCTTTCGTATTTTACGTTACAATACGCAATTTGAAATGTTCAACAAACTTTTCTACATATTTGTGCAATGAATAGGTATCATTGATTCGGTGTTTGTTTCTAGCAACCTTCATTTTGGGCATCATTTAGGGATGCACCCTAACACTAAAAAAATATCCATCCGATCCTTCTAGGACCGTAATTAGAATGTATGTTTCAGACCAAGACAACGCTGAGCCTTCCGGCAACAGTGTCTCCTGTCACAATCTACAACGTCTAGCCGCCTACGCGGATAAAAGCACAGCGGCCGAAGGCAGTGACACCGAACGGGAAATGGCTAAGCAAATACTGCAAGCATTTGCTAAAAGGCTCAATGAGATGCCCACAGCGCTGCCTGAAATGATGTCCGCGCTTATGTTTTATAACGATTCGCCCACACAGGTATGTCACCCACACAGGCATGTCTTGAGAGATTGGTTTTACAATCTGCCTACAAAAACATGGCGGGAGAAAATATATAAGTATAAATATTCATGGACATTTCACACGACGCCCTCTAGTCCCAAACTAAGCAAAGCTTGTAATATGGGAACTAGATCCTTATAGAATAATTATATACTTTTTTTTGTAAATACATACTTATAATACATAGTAACACCCAGACATAGAACAAACATCTATGTTTGGCACACACTAATGTTTGTTCTTGGTGGGAATTGAACCCACGACCCACAGCACGAAAGGCAGAGCTATTACCGACTGAGCTGTGACGCCTGTGAGAAATAGGTACTGTCGTGGTCAAACTCTTTCAAGGAACCCTACTTCAGCTAAAAGTAGTTATAATTCCAGGTGCTGATCTCCGGCGGTTGCACAGACCCTCGTACCCTGGAACTGGTCCGCGTGGTTAGATCTCGATTGCTCCCCGGTCGAGTGCTTTGCGTCGCAGACCCCGCCGCCGCCGAGACCGGTATGTCAGAAATACGTGAGTTTCAAACTCGCCTATACCTCCTTATTCTACCATAGTCTAATTTAAGGGAGAGAATAACCCTCTCTAGACGGATGCTGGTTGAAACTGTTATGCGGAACTGTTCAACCTCTGTTTATAAATTCGGTGGCAAGATCTGAACTAATAGCTCGCATTGTGTTGGGGTATATTAGGCAATAGTGTCGATTCTGTTGTTAGATTTTTCTAAACTAACCTAATTTGACAGCGCTAAAATTATAGCTGTCTTTGTCGTTTCAGTTTATGAGAAAGGGACAGCAACATTTTCAGTGCTGTCAAATTAGGTTAGTTTAGAAAAATGCAACAACAGAATCGATAGTATTGTCTGCCTGCAATCCACACCAAGCCTACCTATTATTAGAATAGTAGGTATCTTTTCTATGAGCGTCTCCGATCGGGCGGCTAGAATACTAACTGGTTGTTTTACTTTTTCCGATAGAAACCAGCGTTCCTGAGGGGGAAAGTAAGAATGATAATTTAAAATCACGATTTGCAATAGTGTGCTAATTTCGAACATAAATTCAACCATAACTTACACAAACAACATTATAACAACCGAAATTGTTTATAAACCGTTCATTAGAAATAAAGTGCATGAATTTGGAAACTAAAAGATGCTTAGACAGAGATAAACAAGCGCTACATAGACTTACTAAATCGCAAAATGTGTTCAATTGTTCTCATGATCAGGAAAAAAATAATATTTTAGGAGGATTTGTAGGAGTTTAGAATGATACTCACTCAACCCACGTGGGAAGTCTAGTGTTGGATCAGGACTTTGTCTTTTTCTGAGTTTTCGCCTTTTTATCTCTGTCTTTGTTTACATAACATACCTACTAACATTAACATAGACACATCTAGGTATTTAGGAAGCCTTAGTTACCTACTCCACTTCATGTAGCTGTATGTTCAGGCGGTATTGCATCGTGTGTAGTGTTCTTTAGAATAGTCAGGCTTCTGGTCGAGCTGCACTACGACGCCCATACTAAAAGCCTGTTTTGTTACAATTACCGTTATCTCATACTTTCGAAATACCCGAATACGTTTTGGATCTACATTCATTATGCGAACTGCCAAGGAATGGAACGCGTTGCCGTCTTCTGTCTTTCCTGAGAAATATAATATGGGTCTTTTCAAGGCAAGAGTGAATAGGTGTCTTCTAGACTGTCCTGCTCCATCGTCGGCCACATCGTCATTTACCATCAGGTGAGATTGTGGCCAAAGGACATTCTATATTATATTAAAAAAAAAACCCAGTAGGTCTACTGCGCAAAACACTAAAAAAAGCCTCGTTACTGGAACTCGATTCGAGACTCTAGGCCCTTATTCTCAATTCGGCAGAGATTTTACTGTAATACGGATGGCGTCAAAATGACGACGTACTATCTCGGCGTGATAGTACCTACGCCATCTCTATTGGAGTAAAATTTCTATCGAACTCAGCATAAGACCCCTCTGGTTGCACATTTCTGATCATGATATCAGTCAATGTAAAACTTCTACCTGTTACTGCATTCAGTAGTGTTAGTCCGGCGCAACCACATATTAGGAATGACGGACGATCAAAACTCTCAAATCGAGATCACTACATACAGACACACACCGCCGTCAAACATAGTTAGAGCACAAACCTATTTCGGTCGAGGATTAAAAAATACCTTGTACCATAGGTAGGTTTACTTACATACATCCATGATACAATCTAACCATAGTTCTTTTTTTTGTACTCATCTTTCTGTATTCTATCCGTTTGAAATGCTTTAGCCTAGATTCAGTTCAGATTTGAATTTACAGCCTTGACGGAGTCAGCTCCATCTATCGAGCCATTCGGAACTATTTTTATACTACTGAAATGAAAATCCCTCATTACTGCAGTGCAGCTACTCGCACCGTGTGATCGCATCATACGAGTTCTGTCATGTGCCGTGCGAGTCAGTCAGAGGAACAATTCTACTTATTTACAATGGTTTACTGGCTAAGCTGCAGATCGAATCGAACCATTGTTGAAACTGAATAGAACTATTGTAAATAGTGGAGTTAGGGCCTAGGTAAATCCCTCTGTTGTGGTAGGTAATCAGTCCTTTAGTCTCATTTGTTTGTTATGTATGGATTGTAAGTATTTTTTATTTACAGTGCTGAGTCGGGTAAGGAAGACCAACGATGCCCCAACAGCGTATGTTTGTCGGCGATACGCTTGCTCCCTACCAGTCACAGACGTCAAAGATCTCGAAAATATCCTAGACGAAGCTCCAACACCGACGGTCAAGCAAAAATAGATTTTATCACAATTCAAAGAAAGGGAAAAATCTCCTATCTCAGAGTTTGGATTGCGAATCAAAATTCATTGTCACCGCGCGTCATCGTGAAATTAAATCTAGTATTGTAACAATACTTATTAGATCTTAGACGTTTTCTAATGTTCTAACTGTTTAGAGGGGCGAGTACGAGTTTACAGTGTGCAATACGTCTGACGCCAACCACACCGGTGTGCGCTGCTTGGTATGGAAACACTGAGCGGATTTTTTGAGAAGCTTGGTCTCGTCAAGCTTCTGCTCAGTGTTTCCATACCAAGCAGCGCACACCGGTGTGGTTGGCGTCAGACGTATTGCACACTGTAAACTCATACTCGCCCCTCTGGTTAAAATTACTAGATATTATTGTAACTTTAGCTCATAAAGCTCACTTTCGAATTATTAGAGCGGTTCAACTCAATTCTTAAAATTCATAATGTTTATGTACAGTCGTAGGTTACCAGTAGGTTAGTATTTATTTTTATAAATGTTGTCTAAACTTCGTCATCACTTCAATTATAATTATTTATGAACTCGATTTAGTGGACAAGCACCAATTAGGTAAAATTAATTTTATTTGTATTGCTTAGAATCTGTGCAACTAAATTCGCTAGTCCCTTGCAACTCGAATATAATTAGGAGGCGTAGACAAATGTCGAAAGGTTTGCGTTTTATCCGTCGATAAACTAATGGGTGAACACTTCTAAATTCTCTTTATGCTATTCGTTAGCGTGGTTAAATGCCTACGCGCGTAAAACATAAGGCTGATTGGCGGTTTAATAGATACTAGAGATGTGATAGCTATAAGGAATAAGTACGTAGGTACTTTGTTATTTATTTCTGAATACAAAATCAAGAAGTTCGTAACTAATACTCAATGGCAAAATGTTTTGCCAGTAAGTATATTACTTGTTGGGATCGATCCCAGTTATTCAAGGAATGCTGTAGGAGAGAATTATACTCGAAAACGTAAAACATTAGTCGTTTAATATTTTCATAAATGTATAATATTTTTTAGTGTTAGTTTGCTCGAAGCGAAATTGTTTGTTTTTGTGATATTTTATAATAAAGATTATTTAGAAACGATTTTTTTTATTTTGGTTGTCAAGAGTCAGAAATTCAAAGAATAGAATAAAAACCTAATTAATTTCAGAATGTTTTATTGTTTTACATTAATATCCATACATTTGGTAGATATGATACTATTAATTAAACAATTATGGTCGTAAAACATTGATTTTTACAACATTCAATAATGGATAAATGCTTTGACGTATGGTGGGCACATTTTTTATAAGCACTAGGAATTTTAATAGTCTATCGTGGTATGCGTACTCTTTTCATAGGTACAGTAATATAATATCAAAGAATCAGATTGAGGTTCAAGATTATTATGGTATGTAGGTACGCAAGTACCTGATTTGAATAGATAAGGAGTCGGTAACATAAGAGTTGATGAACAATTTACATTTAGGTACTTATGGTAGTCAACGGATCTTGTTGCACCTAACATCAGGATATAGATAGATAGATTCAGGAGGAATAAAGATCCGTTGTGCGTACTGTACTTGGATTTAAAAACTCAATCAATCTACTTATGTTGCAGACTGTACATGAAACTGTTCATTACCATAGCAGATTGTGAATCGTATCGTAAATGAACGAACCAAAACACGGCGTCTATCCTTAATTGCATTCCTTGGGCTTACTTGACTTGATAATGATTTGAAGGATACAACATTCAGATATCAAACATTATTCTATCTAGTTCGTGTGAAATACGTTATATTTTAAAGTGAATAGGTACGCAAAAAGCACTGGCTGTAATCTGCTTTTTTATACCTTTTCTGTTATTCTTTTGATAGCGATCAAAGGTCTTATGGTTACCGTCATAAACGCTACAGATAGATCTATATCTACGTGTGGTAAGAGAGATTTTTCCTACAAATAGTTCCGATGTATTTATTCATCGGGTCGTTCTGCCGAAATAACTGGGCTGGCCTGAAATTAGTCATTTATGTTCCGCAATATTCAAGAACTTTCCACAAAAAAGTATGAGCTAAGTACCTAACTCTTGGGCAGATAGGTACTTGATTTTTTTTTATAGATTATAATTTAATAGTTTTAAAGATTATACTTCATCTAATAAACAGTCAAACGGTTTTTATATAAATAGTTGAACAACAATGTTCGATGGTAATCTTAAAATAAATGATTTTGAAAACTAAACACAATGATGCTTACGTCTAAATTTTGATCATTAATAATAATTACCTACATAGTTTTGTAATGAAATTTGATTATATCCACAAAAATTATAATAAAGAAGCGACATTGTGTCTATCACATTGCTTTTTGTTTGTATGGACTAAAGATTTAGAAACATTAGGCTCGGATACACATTTCTAAATTAAAATATTAAATGCAAAATAATATCTTCAGCGACGCTAACAAATGTCCAAAAACTATATGATAATATTTGTGCATTTTAGTCACAACAAATTTTTAGACTCTGTGAAGAATTAGAGCGAGATAGAACTATGTGACAAGTAACTTTAGATCCACAAATTTCCATTGTGACTACAGCACATGCAACTTTTTTAGAGCATTTAAACCTCACTATTTATTTTTAATCCCAGCAGTAAAAAGCGAACTAAAGTGTTGATCATTTGCTAGCGAACTGCGCGTGATTAAAAACATAATAACTACAATCAGATGTAAAATTCATACAACTAACTACGTTTTAATACAAGTCATAAATATTAAATATCACATTAAGCTAATGTCAGTTCAGTCATATTACATACTACTCTATTTGCTTGAGGTGGAATAGACAGACAGATAAGATTCGGCGAACTATTGACGTTGCGTGACAAGTGTAGACATATAACTCTTCACACGACAGAAAGAGACAGTGCGAATATTACGCAAGGAAAAAGAAGTCACCATCGAATCGAGCAGTCAATATGCTGTTTCACTTTTGACTGCTCCAGCTGTCTGTCTATTTCAGGCCTTACGATAAATTAACATGAGCGACAAATAATCACATGAACACACAAAACAGAACACAGTCATTACATACTATCTACTTGTGAGACATATCTAACAAGTAAGTCTTGATATGACAATAAAGACATCCACATTTATATCTGAGACAAACATACAGTACTATTCCAAAGGTATTGTTTGTTCAAATCATAATTTTTGAGAACCATTTCTTTGCAACTACTATAGTTTCAGAAGTAGGGACACATACATCCTAGAATGTGTCTTATAATAAGAAAAGCTAGTCAATAGTTTTGCAAATTCAAATATCAAACTGTACTCCTTAAATAGTACGGATAACATCAATAGGTAGTGTAAAATAACGTTTATCGCCGCTGTACGTTAATTTTGGAAAGTGCTGATCACATTTAACTCCAATTTTTGCACATAGCTTACCTACAAAGATGTTTTATAATCTTATTCATATTGGTTGCTGAGGGCATTGTTATCATTAGCGCTCAGCAATCAATATTAAATAAAAGTGTATTTAATTAACTTACCTAATAACCCATACGAATCGGGTACGACACAAACAAGTTAAAAATGCACGTATTAACCTAACCTGTATTGTATAATTAGTACATAATAACTATTCATATAACTAATTATATGGTGCAAGCTCAGAATGAACTTGCTAATATAACACTTGTAATAGATATTTTATTACAAGTAATTTATGTCAGCGTAAAGCGAAAGTTAACAAGCCTGTGAAACAGTGACTATATTTGAATGGTCTAGCACCGGCATTACTAGTGGTATTCACAATTAAACATTTCTTCACGAGGCTCAGGTGAAATGAAAATAAGTTAAAACAGCGAGATAGATTGAAATGTTTGTTCTGCAGACGAACTAAGGGTGGGCATACACGGGCAGGTTGAAAGTGGATTTTTAAATAACTAACCTTTCGTACGTGGGAACTCTTAGAGTTGATCGAAGGTGGGAACACAGAAAACTCCGAAGTTGCGGCATTGTATATACACAATAAAATTACGTGTGGTCGAGTGTGTAGTAATGACCACAAATTATTAGCCGATGTATTGGGCTAGAAATAGCATATAACATAAAATCAACGCCGTTATACGTCTGGTTTAAAATGGTCCCGTCTAAGCAGGCTCTAACAAAGACACAGAAGATACCGTCTAATCTAAAAATGAACACCCCACAACTGCTTTTTTACGTTGTCGCACCGTGTTTAAAATAATTTTGAATTATGGTACTTTTTCCTATAATACTTATACCTACAAGAATAATTATTGTACCATTTCCCTTTTTTTAAAAGATATTCATTTATAGGTTAAACGGTATCTAAATCAATAGGCATGATACACAACTGCGTACTCTTAATAATAGTCTGTAGTCAAGCTTACATTATACATTATATTATTTCAGAACTAGTTTAGTAGGAGCCAAGTTACAATACAAATATTGTGTTAGACTTATTCTATTAACATCTATTACGACAATTTGAATATAGGGCAACTCCATCATCAACGTTGAATTGACAGTAATGCTGTCTGTTTCAGTTTACAAGGCATTTATATTTACCTTGTAATAAGAAAGAGACAACACTATTGTGTCAAGAAGCGTAATCTGAAGATGATGGAAAAATATGCTTAGATTAGATTATAGTAAGTACAATAGTCAGATAATTTAACTCTGTGGTGAAACTACAAATATCTGCTTCTACGCAAATTTAACGCAAAGAATTCGTAGGTATAAGTGCAGAGAAGTCAATAAATATTTAAGTAATTTTGCAATATTTTTAATGCGGCAAAAATTTATATTAGAAAGATATATCGGACCGCAAACGAATAACATTTACATGCAAACTCTAAAGTTGGCATTTGTTTTTAAATATTTGCAAAACTCCCTCCACTTTTACCTACAAATTCGTGGTCAATGCTTTGATATATATTACTACGACACCTTTGTGGCTAGCTTCACAGAATTAACTTGCCGACTGCGATAACACATTATTTCCTTTGTTCTAAAATTTCAGATAGAAAACAGTTAGGGTATAGATCAATTTTGAACTCTAATTTGTTAACGTTAAAGCTTATATCTAACAAATTCGTGAATGAATCAGACAACATCAAGATGAGTTTTATCAAACATCTAACACTAGTATCACGAGAAGAAATGACTTACACAACATCGAGTGGATTGTGTAGACCGATGAACATTTAGTTATAGGTACCTTGACTACTTCGGGGGTATTTATAGAATGGTTTATTCATACTCCAGCACTGTTTTGTGGTAGAAAAGCAGATACCTGGAAAAAAGAAGTCACTTTTAATACAGACTAATCATCACTAACCAGTAGGTAAGGTAATGTATATTGTGTAGTTCAATAAACTTCCATATATTGAAGTGTATTAATACCCCATTTCATATGCGTATGTTACGAAAATAATTTAGTGTTGTAACTGCTCTAGATTAAGATTTTTTTTATGAGAATAAGCGATTGAACAAGCTAATGGTCCACCTGATGTAAAGCGGTTAACTCTACCAATAACAATGTATACCTCTCAAAGTATGTCCACTAATGTGATTTCTGAAAATAATAAAATTGCCAAGGTATATAACTTTAATAGTACCGTCTAAGGGTGCAGATCATAAATATTTCGAAATCTGTCTACTTACCATTCCAAATATAAATAAATAAATATTCATGGACATTTCACACGACGCCCTCTAGTCCCAAACTAAGCAAAGTTTGTAATATGGAAACTAGATGCTAATAGAATACTTACATACTTTTTTTTGTAAATATATACTTATAATACATAGTAACACCCAGACAGAACAAACATCTATGTTTGCTACACACAAATGTTTGTTCTCAGTGGGGATCGAACCCACGACCCACAGCACGGAAGGCAGAGCTAATACCGACTGAGCTGTGACGCTTGTCGATATGATAAAAGACTTTTTATATTTTTACAAAATGTAAAATACGTACCCTTCGCTTTCCAGCACCTCACGCAGCGACGCCTTAGTGATCATGTGATCATCGCATTTAAACCAGCTGCCTTTCATCTGGCGCACATACGCCGTGTAGTGCCCCGCGTCAAGCGATCCGAGATGATTCACCACCGCGAACAACGAGTACCGGTTATCCTCAAACAAGCCTTCGGGAGCGTTATTGTTATCAGCCCCAACGTCCGCCGTGCGTCGATGAGATGACATAAACGGTGTCATATCTAGTTCCGCTGGAAACGATACAAAGGCTGATATCTTCCGATCGATTTGAGAGGAGTGCTCGAATCGTTTGAGGTGGAAACTCGCAACGATCGGTAGAGTTTCGAGCGTCAGTTGTTTTGTTGACTCGCGGTACGCGCGGCAGTTTGAGCATTTGATCTTCGCGCCGGAGCCCAAGTGCTCCGCGCGGGTGAACCGCTCCAAGCACGCGTGCAGTGACCCGGGACCGGCGACGTCGAGGCTGATATCCCAGAACGGGTCGATAGTGGTAGATACTCCGGAACAGGAGGTGCATACGACATCGCTTTGGAGTCCACCGGTGAAGATCTGGTCGATGATGCAGTTGCAGCGGTTGCCGTTTTCCGTTTTGTCTTCGGGCTTGATTTGCTCGTCCACGCCGTTCATGCAGTGTCTGGAAATTAAATAAAAATGTACAGAAACCTCGAGCACGAATACACTGCATGATGACGCTACAACGTTCGGCCATCGAGCTGGCGTTGACGCGCAATGTGTCTCGAATACGACTTCAGTATGCAAATAGATTTCAATTGTTTCTTGCGGCCAAAGCCAATAATCAGCTACGAGTTACGAGCATGCAAGATTCTTTATAATGCAAACGCGACTTTAATCTAAGACGGAGTTTTACATAAACCCTCACCTGTGCAGTACATCCAAAGTAGCGATGAAGAACTCGTGTGCGTCTTGTTGCTCGTAGCCCGCGAGGTGACGCGCGTGCGTCCAGATCAAATGCAGCAGTCGGTGGAGAGTTAGCGGGGTTTTAGCACCGGAGTAGAACTCCTGAAAAATAATGTGAAAAACTGACAAATCACAAGAATGGCACATCATTCCTACCATTATCATTTCAATCGTAGGATACTCAAACAATCTGCTGAGTTCACAGATTGTCAGAGTGATTGATTTTGTCAGCTGAGCAAGCTACCTTTACCAGGTCAGGTTTACGTCTTATCAAGCTATGTCACTAGCTAACCTTCAAAACATTACAACATGCAGAATGTTTTATGGTTTGTAGATATTTTTACCTGAAACAGTTTGGAAACTTCGCATACGAGGCATTTCCCGGTGCTTTGTGATCGGCACCTGTGACGCTCCGCCAAGAAATAGTCACGCAGTAAAGGCGTATGAATCAGGGTCTGGAAACGTTACCAAATACAATACACTAATGTAATAAAAAGTGATCGTATAATTGATCAAAAATTATGAGCCATTATTAATCCATTTTGAAAATCTGAATAGGTGATAAACTTCTGATGCCGACTGCATTAAGTGTTTAGGTACACTTGGTACAGTCGGCATACTCACTATGATTTTTTCTGTTAGAAGTTTCAATACCTATTAGGTATTCTTACAAGATGCAGAAATTAGTGTCAATTCTGTTGTTGAAATTTTCCTAAACAAACTTAATTTCACAAAATTATACCCATCCTTGTCGTTTCAGTTTAAAAGCAAGAGATGGCTACATTTTTAGTGGTTTCAAATTAGGTTAGCTTAGGAAAATAAAACCACATAATTGCTACCATCAATGGTTCCCAGGACCACAAGCAAAGTAGAATATGAATGTTGATGTTTCTCAAACAATACCTGCACAATACAGTTCATAAAGCATGTAGAGCCCAGATTCTGCAGCCCCCGTAACCCGATAGTGGTGTGTGGTCCAATGACGCGGCGTTTGCGAAGCCGGCGCAATGCCATTGCTTCATCGCTGGTCGGAAGCCATGGCATGTATGGCACGCTGATACCAAGCGATCTATGTAAAGCAAACAAATTGTAAATTAGCACACTGTCTCCTAAGGATCGAATTCATCACATCAAGATGGAGGCGCGGCGGCCGAAAGGGCCATCTCCGATAGACGCCATTTTAGACTTTATATTCGTGTCTCATGCACCACATCTAGCACTTATGTAAAATAACTACAAAGGTGATCTTATTATTAAATTTTGTAAATAGGACCTTTTTTAGCTGTACAGAATAGCATTGGATGATTTCAAATGCCTGCCTTGATATCTAACCTGGAAATAAATACATTTTCCCTATCAGACCTCTTCTTACTTTGCTTGGAGAATCTTGTGGGAGACTCCAATCTCTGCGAGCTCCCTATCATAGATATAGTCTTGGCACTGTGTGCAGTAAACATTTCCATAGTTCAGGTCAATGTGCAGGAAATGTTTCTTGACTTTTGCATGCTCTTGGATGTGGCCGTTGTAGCAGGCAAAGTAGATGCAATGCATGCAAGAGTGCATTCGAGGGCCGGGTTTGCCGCAGGCAAAGCAGAGGCATGATGTTGCCTGGAAGTAAATGTACAGTATAATAGTAATCTATTAACCTTTGATATGCCCCAACAAGGTACCATACGAGAATTCAGGCATACTAAAGGTTAAAAGGTTGTCAGGCCTGTGCTGGAACTTGTGAGTACAACAACAATACCATCTTCATTTCTGGGCTATAAAGTCAAAGGTTGGAAAGTATCTACTTTTGATGTTAGATCCCAAGTAGGTATTTACTCACTTATAACAGGACAACCTTATAATACAACTATTGCTTATCTTCCTATATAAACTATTATTGAAAATTAGTAGTCTGTATTCAAACTTACTTCAATGCTAAACCTACCTAGTAATAATTATTTTATCAATCAGCTGGTTTGAGGTCAAAGTTAATCAGCTGTTAGACAATAACATACAGCTGTTTTCTTTTTTAGATGGGTAGTCCAAAGAATTTTTTCAAGTGAAATCGACACTCAAAAACAACATTTTATTCAGAGTATAGCATGTCACGAACCACTATGAAAAATCGATTTGCGTCCCTTTGTAAGGTCAGGGATGCAATGTCGAATTCGTAGGATTATCAGCTTAGCTTACCTTGTACTTCCGTGCTTCAGAAGACGTACATGCTACGAAAAAGGCATGCACGATTCTGTAAGGGTTCGTACCCTTCGCAGCCTTGAAATTATTCAAGTGTATGCAACCACTGTCATTCATGTTGCTGGTAAAAATTCTAAACCGGCTGTTTTAGTGGGACAATAGTAATTTGCGATCCTCTCTAGGTACCTACTGTACCTATTGTAGTACACAGTACACTTTATACAATAGCAGAACGAATTAAATAACAACAAAAATTATCTCATCATTTCAGAAATAAATGCACGGTGTTTACTCAATCAAAAGAATAATAGGTAGGCACAAACTACAGAGCTACTAGGTAGGTAATCAAAAACGAACGTCGTCGTCGAAAGAAAGAAAGAAAACAGAACAGCACAGACAGAACAGGTGAAAATGACCTGGTCATTGTACAACCATAGAATGCACAGCCTAGAAAAACACCACAGACTACTATGGGATGCTATGCTATGCTATCGAAAATACAAACATAGAGTCATAGAGCAAGCACAGCCAATGCATGTCCTGAGAATTCATGTAAGTACATTTATTGAAATCTACTATATTTCTAATTCACATTTGGGCATTCCTGCTACTTTTGTAGATATTGTTAATGAATGCAAGGCTGTATTAATCCGGAGATGTGTTTTCTTCCATGGTTGTGAATGAGGGCTTTTCGCCGTCATATTTTGCAAGTTGAAACGTGGCACTAAGCAGAAGAAGTTTCAATAATCCTATCGATCAAAATCAATAATATTATATACCTACTGTTCATTGAGCAGAATCAGTTGGAACAATGAAACTCGCAAAATATGTTTAGCTTTTTTTTTTCTTCAATTTTGCCTTTACACTAAAAACAACGGTTCAGCTACATTTCAGCAAATTCTTTAGTAGAGTTAGCTTCCTGAACTTGTGCTTAAATACACGGCTTAGTTAGCACGGTTAACTTTAATTAACTTCATCTATCTATCAGATCATTTGGAACTATTTCTGCTTATTCTTGGTGAAATGATAAGCCCTCATTGACGGCACTGATTATGATGGATCTACCTTCGTATAGTTCGTATTCTATTGGGTGTGGTGTGGATTCCCAAGCAGAGTATTCTTTGTTTATAGAATAATAGCCGGACTCCCCTCGGAAAAGGGATGAGCGCTGGATGGATGGGCGTGTAATTATTATTCCGAGGATGGGCGTGTTTGGGTTTCGCATCAATCAAATGAATCAAACACCAAACTGTCATTTGTCAAAACTAAACGGTTTGGCTCTGATACAAAAACCAATAGATATGCCCCATCAACAAAAAAAGCGTACATACTACGGAATATAATATGGCTGCCTTCTTTCTGTTCTTCTGAACTATCGAATGGTGCAATCAAATCTATGAAATTACGACGTAGACTAAGAATATCACTTCAATATAACTCAAAACAAGTTTACCTCAATAGCACCGCAGCAATAAAAATAGATACTATAGGGCCATCCTTTCATATCCAAAAAGGCGTCAAACAAGGAGATCCACTATCCCCAAAACTATTCAATTCATCCTTAGGGCCAACGCACATCTGACGACAAAACTGTTTTGTCGCGTACTTAGTGACGTGAAAATAAATTTTCTGTTATAACGAAAACAGCATATGATGAATGCTTCCTCGTCATATGCTGTTTTCGTTGTAACGAAATTCACATCAATTGACACGACGCATGCATAAAATTATGTTTACCTATCTATTATAGCATTGTTTACTACCTACTTATTAAACATTGCTTTATACGCACATACCTAGAGAATGAACTGTGTTTTTTTAATAAATAAGAATATAGAGTAATTATGTAGTTTACTTAATAATATTATTAAGTACTTAGGATGATTCTCATTAAATAAGCAAGTAACGAAAACAGCAAATAAAAAGAAGCATATCGTAACTAAAAAAGTTTTACTGAGAAGTTTCACATCACTAACTGTTCGACAAGACGTTTTGTCTTAGGTTTGCGTTCTCCCTTAGAAGAGGTTTTCAAGAAACTAACACCAAGCTGGACGAAAGGGGGCGTTATTGTCGGTGAAAAGAGGTTAACTAACCTCCGATTTGCCGATGATATCGTACTTTTCTCTTCATCAGCCTCGGAACTTGAAACGATGCTGAGCGACCTTAATACAGCAAGTCTCGAGGTGGGACTTAGCATGAACAGATCTAAGACCAAGCTGATGACAAACAGCACACAGCACAAGCTGAGGGTTGGGGACGGGGAGATAGACTACGTTGATGACTACGTATACCTTGGTCAATTAGTATCCTTCCAGGGACGTCAAGACCTCGAAATCGCTAGACGCACCGAGAACGCCTGGAAGGGATACTGGGCCATGAAACACCTAATGAAAGGTACACTCCCACTGTCATTGAAAAGGAGACTCATGGACGTATGTATTCTACCCATCCTCACCTACGGCGCACAGACCTGGTCCTTGACTGAGCAGCAAAAGTCCCGACTCGGGGTTTGCCAACGAGCGATGGAGCGCAGTATTCTGGGAGTCAAACTAACAGACCGCGTTCGCAACAGTATTCTGCGCTCCAAAACGCAAATCGCAGATGTCGGTCAGCATGCGGGTAAATTGAAATGGGACTGGGCAGGCCACGTCTGCCGCATGTCGGATGCGTTATGGGCGAAATCCACTACAGAATGGACGCCTAAAAACGGAAAACGACCTCGCGGCAGACCACGGCGAAGATGGAGGGATGAGATTGATGCCTACCTAAAGGATTGGTCCACAGTTGCCCAAAACAGAGAAGACTGGAGAGAAGGAAGGGAGGCCTTTGCCCTGCAGTGGGACACCACAGGCTCTTAATAATAATAATAAATAATAATAACTCAAAAAGTGCACAAAAGTAGCAACATGTGTCTTTCAAGAAAATATGCCACATAGTACCCTAAACGTACCATAGAAATCCCAGAACGAAACAAGACGAAACAAGCAAGCTACAAGCGTTTAAAGGTTGGTTTCCATACATTGAAATCAGTTTTATGCCATTAACTCCTGAACTATAAGTCCAGGCGCAAAGTACAATAGAATAACTTTTGTTTAGTTTGGATAAGGCAATCGAATGTAATAATTAAAATTTTAAAATTATGACTTTGATTCCTATGTCCGACCCCATGTATGGACTCGATCCACCGTGCCGCGCACAAGCTCCTTCTCCTGTCAAAGAGGGAGTTACTTGTTTCTATGCCATAAACAATAGAACAACCTAGTCTAGTCTGTGCCATACCATAAACCAAGAAGTTGAAGTTGGATTAGGGACAAACAAGGAAACAAGAGCAAAAAATAAACATGGCTGCTCAGAAGTTTTCAACGATGTAAACTTTGTTTACTATTTTTGAATTAAAATCTAAGACATGATTAGTGATTTTGAGAACTTGTCCCTTGGAGGAAACAATGCTGCTAGTAATCATGGTGATCCATTCAATCACACGGGTTAGTTTTTTCGCTGTGTAAAATTGTAGACGTAGGATAGGACAAGTTGTTTTCAATCGTGACCTCAATGGCTAGGATTGATGTATTTATAGGGTCACTTATGTTGTTTTCAGAGTTGACACCTGACCAGCAGAAGACCTTGATTGATATTAGGCGTCGGAAGACAGAATTGCTGTTAGAAATCCAGGTATGCTTATTAGCCTTGTGCTCATAGAATTTCTAAAAATCTACAGGAACTTTATACTCATTGTATGAAATTGATAAATGCTGCTAAACTGATGCCTTGAATATTTATAAAGGAAGGGTACTTCGAACCTCAGAAAGTTAAATTAAATTATAAGTGTTGATATTGTCTTTGTCTGTTCATCCGTTCTCTCTTTTCTATGTTGTTGGTGTATTGCTGTTGGTCATCATAATAGAGAAATTGGCTAGTGCGAATTAAACTTGATTCAATAAAGTCCTATTAGCATTATCTGTGTATAGATGGAGCCCTGAAACACTATGCCACTGAATAAACCTGTGTAATTGCAACGGCATGCATACACAAAAAAAAAATAGTTTAAAATTTTAGTTCCCATAAACATATCACTTTTACCAAGTGCACCATCACACTAATCACCTTCTTTGAGTATGACTGATCTGATGAGCTATTGACTGACCCTGACAAGTACTGTTAAAAAAACAACCTTACCTTACTGTTGGCTCTTTTTACATGGTGAAGCAATGTTCAAGTGATTTTCAATTGAGTGTTGAGGAAATCTATGCTTGAGTCACCCTTGTGTTTTCTTTTTAATAAGAATATTAATGGTCTCAACAATAATCTAGTTAACCACACCCACACCAGACCAAGGCCTTGCGTTATAGATTTGAAACTAGCTGCCAATAAAGTGCCTACAACCATTTGCGCAGGCATGAAATTAGTACTTGTTATGCACATATTTGTTGAGCCACAGGAATCTTACTTGCACTGCTTACCTTGGTCGATCATTTTACACACTGTAGTTATTATCATCATCACAAAAAATAAAACAATTTGTTTTCTTGTGTTAAGGGTGGTTGTGGGTCCCCCTGTTATGATTTGAACCTAACCTACTAATCACTGGTAAGTTTCAATAGTTTCTCATGTACCTACCTTTGAAAATTACGAACTAAGTCAGTAAAAGTCTAATATGGCTTCTCTGTTGCCATGGCATCATCAAAATTTGTCTCTTCAATATCCTGCTGGTCATATACGAACTGCCATTGGGCACAATAATCAACTTTCAATGATTAATTCCTAGCCAATGTGAAGTTATGCCACCCAATGTGATAAATTATTCATCCAAGGTGATAAACTATCAAAATCAACTAAGCTTAGGTATCCATGGTCGCCTTCATGCATTATGGAGAAATACCCCTACATCGACGTCGGTACTCACGTTAACAACAATTTCTATTAAAACAAAAACCTGTAAAAAAAGTGCTCATTTTAAACACGTGAACATTAACATTCTATATTTTATGAGTCCTAGAACTGCCGCCTGAGGCACACCTAAAAAATTATCTTTGCAATACAAACAATAAAACTTAATTATTTATGAAGGTTCCTGCAAACCACAAGTTTTTAATCATCCCATGCTCAGATAGATTTCAATTAACAGCATAGCAATCCGCACCCTAACCGCGTCATCTCCCCTCGATTCATTCAATACTATGCGGACCACTCTGACGTAAACCGTGAATGTATAGATAGCTAGGGTTGGGCTTACTAGTCATAGCAGCCGAGCCTGGTATTGCCGAGTAGTAAGTAAGCGGTAAGCCAGCCAGTAAGAGCCCGGTTGCGGCACGGACGCCACGTGTTTCGTCCGTCGCGCGGCGTTACGTTCTACTATCAATAACCACTAGCGGTATACGGTTTATACTAAACAAATACCACGTTTTGTGGCTAAAATACACAGTTCGAAAAGGTTTTCATTCATAACATATTTATACGTGCAGTGCTCACTTGTAAGTTTTGCAGTGATAAGATGGATATGTGGAGACTACGTTCGTCGGATGTCGTGTTTATTGTATTATCATTAGATTCGGTTGCAGGCCGGTTCTTTAGTATTGGAAATTGTAAGGGATCTGTCTCGTTCTCAGCCAGTTATGAAAAATTTTGCTGAACTTTCACATTTAGTGAGTGTGGTTTACCAGACCCATTAGTCACCGTTTCGAGGAAAATACTTATAATAATGTGCTATGTTCAAAAAAAGTTTAATGTTCGCTTGAATAACAGTTTTCCCTAACGTGTCCTTTGAAAACACTTTCAACCTAATTCAATCTCCAAACAGTTTAAACTACCCACATAATACACTAATTAATTGGTATATCTGAAACAAGACTTGTGACTTATTTATTATTAGTCACGATAACAGAGATATCTCTAAATCATTTATCTGATGTCCAAAATGCATATAGATAAACTTTTATTATGAACATAGACGAGGTATATTACGTTCGTTATCTTTCGTACCTGTTCCAAAAACTCTGATTTTATCTAGAAGTTATTTCGTCACCTGATGATGCTTGATCTCATTATAGGCCTTTACATCTATTGAAGATGATTTTGAAGATGATTTATACAGCGTCAGGAGGCAACCTATGCCTACACTTAACGGGACACTGTAGTGCCTGGTCATTATAGTCTCTTTCTTATCTTTGAATATTTTGCTAATGAGGTAATTCTAACTCCTATATTTCACCTAAGTATTCAAAAGTCCATCAGATTATTGGTTCGTGAGGTTCGTGTATAAAAATAACGACCCATTGCATGTTGGTCTTTCTTATTGCATGTGCTTGTGCACTGAAGTCTGAAACGGGCCGTAAATTTCCCTCGAACTGGACAATGTTTGCGATTCATTTCAGTTTTATCAGACTTCCTTCGCTACTTCCGTGCTGTGGCTGCTGGTTTTGATAACAAATCGTCTGATTCATACGCATTCACACGCCAGTTGCAATGAATATTCGCAACAATCAAATCATGACTCAAAGTATGCAATGTACCGACTTCATGAAAACTCGAATGATGTACATAGTAACACTAATGGATTTACTAATTGCATTAGGTTCGAAAGTTCATAGTCCTGGCTCATGCCTAGTATAGTGATGCCTCATGTCTCTTTATTTGAAGACCTTTGACACTCTGGTATCGTCAACAGACCTTAGCTAATTAGATCCACATCACGAAGCCCTAATTAAAGTACTTATTCTGTTTGTCAATGTTAAAGGCCCCAAGTTATATTAAACGCTAAAACCGCTCGAGAGAGTCATTGATAAGTTAGGTTTTCAAGAATTTAATATAGGCTTCACTTTTGATTGTTTATGTAATAGATAAAGAGTTTTGTTTCAATTATTATCAGAATAACGAGGTAAACAATATGACGTCCACGTTGTCGGCGTGCAAAAATATAAAATTTGTAGGTATGTAGTGTACCTAGGTATAGTATAGGTTGTATTGTAATTGTCAGCGTGCCAAGCACCGGTCGTGGCGCCCGCGACTATCTTCAGTCGAGTGCGTTCCTTAGAGGGAAGTGTATGGCGCGCGATGTGTTTACATTTTCGGCTGCTGTGCGGAGCCTTGTGGTGGCCACTGCTGGTACGATGTGCGCGCGCAACCCGCAGCTACGACGACGACTATGAACAGGTGTGTCTTCAAGCCATCAGCGCTGCTTGCTGTGCACCTCACCCAACCTCTTTTGTGTAGCTTCACCCGCTCTGTTTTGGCAACAATTTGAACGTAGGTCGCGACACGACATCGACGATCCGGCGAAGCGCAGTCATCCACATTCCGTTTTGTTTGCTTTGTTATTTTGGCAATTATTTTCAAATGCGGCTTTTTATAGGTAACGTGTGCTGCAAGCTTCTCTAATATTGTTGTGTTCGTGTGGTACTGAAGTTCACGAAGTATTAGTGGAATGTGCACTGTGCTCGGGCACCTGTGAAGTAATGTTTATCAAGAGTGGGTCGGCAGCGGCCGAGCAACAAGAGCGTCGTGGATCTGTATCCAACTGGTTTTCGTCCTTGAGACGTGGTGCGGGTCGCCGTAAGCGTGAGGAGACAACCGTACCAGCAAATTATGGTTCACTGGGCAGGCGGAAGGATGGCCCGCAACCGCGTGGCAAGACCAGGTCCGCTTGGGACCTCTCCACCGTCACGAGACTGGTCTGTATCTCATTTGGAAGCTTTGATTTTATCGTTTTATATGCCATGATGACGACTCGCTGGAGACAGGTTTTGGCGGATATCCAAATCACTGGATCGATCACGCTGTTTGCGTCTGCATGGAAAATGACTGCACAATTTTCACTAATGTCTCTAAAAAGCATTTAATGTTCGGCTACATTTTGTTATTATTTTCTTATCAGCGATAGCACAATTTGTTTGATCTTATCATTCGATAAATGCTGCCCTACTCGATAATTTGGTTTCCAAACTGTGATTCATATCTTCGTAACTTTAAGGTAGCGTTTTACTAATCGCATAGTATTTAAGTTTACGACACCTAATCGTCTTCAATTAGACGAACGAAGGCAACAAAGTAGTTATTAACATTATTAGGTCAAAATTACAAAGAAATCTCCTAAATTGGAAGTGTAGTTTTAGAGATAGCTTATTTCTATAGTCCGGTTAAAATCCGGTACTTAAAAGCTTCATTTAATTATATATATCTCCAGTTTCATTTAAATCATTATAGTAATATTAATCGGGCAGAATTGTTATTTGAAATGTCTATGTGCCATGTCAATCTCAGGGCTTCATATATCGGAACCAGTTATGCGTGTGCAGTGCATATTCCGTTGATATGTATTGGTTTTCGTTGCTCGTTAGTATCATCATTTTTGATATACAAACACTGGACTGTAGTCTATCATTCCTGATAACAATGTTTTCGTAATCAATTACCTGTGCTTACATATTGCCTCAAGATATTGATACAACAGAAGTTCGAACGTGTTCTAGTACTCCTGATTTTCAACAACTAGAACTAGGCGTTGATGTTACTATTATATTTCTATAGGACTTTTAAACTCAATATTTTGATATAGATAGGCAGCGTTGTCTGTCTGACATCATTAAACAAATATCTGCAGTATGTTTAACTAAACATTGTCTGCCCAATAGTTGTCATAAGGGAAGCATGAGAATAATGAGAAAGACTACATGACATCAATAGTATCACGTTACTCTTTACACTTGTACAAACACAATAAAACGGTTATTTTTCTAACTGAAATAATTATCAGTTGTTTCTTTGAGCGGCATGATTTGAAATAACTACGGCTACCAAATAGATTTCTATCGTTCTGCCTCTCACATATTTGGGTAAACTGACCGTAGGATTATAGTACTGTAGTATCTAGCAAAGCAACCCATTATACATATAACAAAGTTAACAACATACTTGCAAAGGATACTTTTTCTAAACCTGAAAGTAACCTTTAATAACGTAAAGATTACTATACTTCTTCTTTTTGTCGTTGACAAACCAATGTATGGCGAAATAGATTTATGTGTTTCTTCTCATACAAACTTTCATAGTTTTTACTACTAAATAATACTAAACAAATGTGTACATACGTGATACGAGACATATTCTACGAAATGAAGGCATATCAAACATAATTGTATGTGTTCATTTCGTGGAATGACTGTCACTCATATTCTTCATCATTAGATGCAAATGTGTCCTTTGTTGAAACAACGGTGTAGCATAAACAGCGTGGTATTTGCATGAAAGTATTCGTACAATGTCAACGATCACCTATATGACTAACTTGAATATTTTGTATATTTGATGTATATGATTTACAATTTCATTACTGGGTTCACGTTCATTTTAATGTTTATGGTATCGTATCAAACATAAATGTTAAGTCATTCGAATTCGAATACAAATTTTTCTTTTAACATTATTATCATACCTTAATTTAATATTGTACATTAAACAGCCATAACTAATAAATTAATAATGCTGTGGTTGAACTATCTAGTTGTAGTAAGCTTTACATTTTCGTTGTATTCGAATGGGCTATAAAATTAGAACATAAAACTCCCCAATAACTTCCCTTCATTATAATCGTTATTAAAATCCTACTGAATTTTTAGTGTGTTCGTTTTAATCTTAATTCTAACGATTTACAGTAAGTAATGGCATTACTCTACATCCTTTTCATTTGTTTGCTTGGTCTTGAGCAAGTTTGTTTTTGAGATAATGGTCTTACGTTAGTCTCCTCATTATTTCTAGATTCTACATACATCTGGGCCGTACAGGGTTTGTTTTCACCGCTGCTGTTAAAATTTTGTCTCATTTCGCTTGGAACTTCTGTTCTGATTCCAAACATTGGCGTAGATATTTAGGTACCTAACGTGTCGATTGTAGGAAAATCCCACATAAAAGATTCGGTCGTGCATGACTTTGAATAGGTGTGTATGTTCTCATTTCTACCCAGTAAACAGTATTGCATCGAATTGCTCTATAAATTATATACCTGAACCCTAGTTTTTTTTAAATCACGAACATTCTAGGTTTAACTTGTGCGCGTATATTTCCAGGATTAGAAATGTATTTTTATAAAATTGATTGAAACTATGAACCACGACCATAATTTTTTTATTTTAGCAAAAGTATAATTACAAATATAAAAGTTATAAAAGTTGTTGAGAACAGGAGAGGAAAGATGATTGGACACCTTATACGACATGACAGCTTAATCGGAAATATCATTGAAGGGAAGGTAGAAGGAAAGAGAGGAAGAGGAAGACCGCGTATTAGCTACATGAGCCAAGTGAAGGCGAAGATCGATGTCGTGTCGTATAAGGACGTCAAGGAAGCTGCCCTGAAAAGAAGAACCTGTCGGGAAATGCATACATTACGCCGACAAGAGCATAGCTCTTAAGTTAGAAGAAGAAGAAGATAATTACAAATCTATTAATAGCAATATTTTTGAGGAACATGATCCTTATTTTTCATCCCAACAAACAGTTCGACTCGAATTTAAAAATAAAGCATTTATTTTCAACATTATTACGACTCATAAATTATGATGGTGTAGTTTAGTCTTAGTAAATTGGTTGCATCAACAACGTTGCGCTAAAATTGTCAAACCATAAAGATCTTAAAGTAATGTTCCTCGTAGGAACAAACAACCTGAAATCAAATGTGTTTGTTTGTATAAGAAAGCGGAGGTCTTCTCCTACCATGGCATTACATAAGAATGCACGATCTAGATTGCATAATGGTCTGAGTTTACAGAAAAATATGGCTTTGTGTTGCAAAACAACAACGTCAGCCGATTCCGATTCTATCGTAAGGCAAGATGGAGAGACATTCGCAGTTCCGTGTTCCGTATCGTATTGTTAGTCTGTGTCGAATGGTTATGTAAACATAAATTTTTGAATTGGTTTGGTTTTCGTGCTCAGCCATAATTCATGGTTTTAGTTTGCTATAGGTTTAACCATATCCATCTTTGTCTTGCGTCACCTGTGATAATGAGGCTGTTTATTAGTCGTACCGTGCGTGCCACGGTCGACATGCTTCACACATTGTCACGAGCTTGCAAATTTTCTCGTGATCCACTTCCTTGCCCTACTCACTATGTGTGAATTTTATTAGGTCGCATGTCTGTCTATTGTGATTTGTGATATGTATGGCATGACTATGAGCGAATCGATGAGTGCGACCTATTTTTATGTTTACCCGTTTACCAAAAAATCATGAAAATAACGGGTTTTTAATTTAAGCCCCATACAATTGATCATCGCAGTTACGTTACGAGTATCATGCCAACATCCAAGGTCTCCCATGATGCTAAGAATGCCAAATAAAGTTGTTTGATAAACCACTAAACACCGGTTCTGAATGGGGACGTTCCTGGAATAGCTTAAGAGCAAAAGGGGTGCCTTGACCTTGCCAGGTGAGGTGGGAGGCAAGGACCAGGACTGCATGCAGAACGGTCGCTGACTCGCCCGACTAGTTTGACTGCCCCACTACCACGGACGATATAATTTTCGTGCGATTTAGTCCTACTTATCGAAAATTTATTCGTTACTTAGGTCCTTTAAAATTCTGTATGTATAAAAGATGTTATCATTGCAAATCTAATATAAGAAAATAAAACACGTAGACATGGTTTTGTTCTAAGTAGAACAAGATCATACAAAAAAAGTATGTCTTCTGCGTCTGGCAGGTCTTGTGGTGTTAGTTTCACGAACCTTATAATTCTAAATTATCAGTCTTCTATACGATAACTTACAATAAAAATTGATTTAAACTTATACAGCTTGCTAACTGTTTATGTTGCTTAATGAATTCCTTCGTTATCATGAATATTTATTTAAAAACTGGTACTGGCAGAAAACATTCCATATTTCCGTATATTCCGGGAGAAAATATTAATTTTAGAATAAAGTTGGTAATCATGGAGACCACTAAATACCGTGGCTTGCAAAGCTTGAAGTAAGAAAAATTCTGCTCCTTAACGTTGGCTGGCTTGTCAAAGCTCTTTGTCACATGATTTTAAAAGAAATATTAGCTTTGAGGTATTCTCAAATGGTTTTTTCTGTCTCGTGGTTAATTATCTCCATTGTAAGGTAGTTTCTTTAGCTTCTAAGTGATTTCTCTTGTTACTTTAAAAGTCTTGTAAGTCTTTATATGGTGATTAAGGCTCAGAGGTTAGTTTATTTACACGCGAAGCTACATTATAGCTCTCTTTCTAAGAAATAAACCTGACTGAGCGAGCATATTGAAACGGTATTCCATCCAACAAGCTATTTACTTCACATACTTATTCACATCAAATATTATCCATAAATTAAAATTCGTCATTTCTGTGATTGTATTTCTTAAAAGTTTAGATTCTAGACTCGAAACTCCTGTTTGAAATAAATTGTTTTACGTGTTATTTGGTAATTATTTCATTGTAATGTTTAGTAAGATTTCGTGTAAAAGGTAAATTATATAGGTACTGGTAACTAGAGTAGCTAGTGCCTACTATGGTCTCTCGGTCGACAATAACTTAGTGAGTGGTAAGGTTAAAGAAATACAATCCTACATTTCAATACCATTTTGGAAATTAAATATACAACCTCTTATCAGGTGACTGTTATGATATTGTGTTACATTACAAAGTTAATAAAAGCACAGCTTTTATTTTATCCTTTGAAATATATACCATAAAATGAATTCAATATCACATTTTATATTTTTTCAATTTGGCTCTTGATGTCATCCTTATACATCACAGTACAATATCCAAACTGTCAATGTATATTTCTATCCTACGGTTATTCCATCACTTGTAAATTCTCTCTATCTTCATGACATTTTAATCCCATGGAATTAATATCTCCGTGACGAAAGTGCACTTGAAATGGGCCATTTTCTAAACGCGTGGTGGATCCAGTTTTATTTCCCATGGGGATGGTTAATGCCGCGTCAAAATCCCACTAAAGACGTAATTGCCCTTATTCTGAGACCGCCCGTCGTCGTTCACATTTGTTTAGGGGCTGACTTTTTTAAGTCGTCTGTTTTCTATCATCTTTTTTTGCTAGACTCAAAAGACAGCCTACGCAGTCCTTGACCGTCCAATATTGCATGTGTTGCAAACAGAAGGTAGTTATTATTTCTGCACTTCGTTCGCTTTTACATTTAGTTAATTTTTAACTTTCGTACGCTCCTGCTTTGTCTACATTAGCTGTCACTTGGGAAATGTTTCTTGTCATGACATGTGTATTTATTATTTTAACGTTGCGTGTTGTTGTCTTTTACTTTACTTTTTACTTAACTGTTTAAACTACTTACTTCTTTTTTTTTGCTGTTTGCTCTATTGTTAGCTTGGGTGTATCTACATTAGTTAGTGGCACTTTATTACTTTTACTACCTGATTGATTGATACCCATCGAAAATTTTAAGGTGTCGAACTTTAAGCATCACGGTCAGGGTCGTAGTAAAAACTCAATAGATGAACATGTGTCTGGCCATGTGGTGTTTCTTATCACAACACTTGAAAGGAAATAAGACGTTCGGAAAGATAAATAAAACAAAGTTATCATGTTTGGCCTCTTCATATTTTTATTTTAAAACAAAGCTCAGTTTTTCACGTTTTAGATATGACTGTATTGAAATTGAAAACAAATTGATGGTAGTTTTATATGAGATCAGTTTTAATTTAAGTAGCCTTGTTTGCTTGGACGAATACACTTGTTTGTCATTCACATGTTACTTACTATAATGGTATTATGTTGGTTTACCCCACCAAGCTTATGGGATTATTGACCTGCTACTTGTGATGTGATTATGAAGCACACGTACACTTTGTGTATGACTATTAAAGACACTGTCTACAATATAGTAATACAAATATTAAAAAAGTTTTTTATTGGCATTTACATAAAATGATTTATGTTGGAACGTCAAGAAACTGGAACGATAAACCATGCTGTCGATTACCGTAATTACTGGTGCGTTACATAACAAAACAATGAAGTTAATGCAAACTTTTCTTCAGGTTAGAAATATGAATAATTGCGGAGATTTTGACTGTGCGAATAATGTAGCGTATGAAACCAGTCATTAGAAACAATAGTATATCTGGCTAACAGTATAGTTTCGCATATTTCAACATTGTGCGAAGGATGTGAAATCCTAACTTTAGTTTTGCATTTCCCGTTGTTGTTTCATTCTTTAAACCGAATTTATAATGAATTGTATTCAAATGCATAAGTCTGTGAACTTTGTTTGAACTTTCTTCTTTGTTTCACAATCTTATACGTAAACATCGCTAAAATTAAACTCCTTTTAGGTTCTCATATACCTACCTACATTATCCTGTTTCGTAATTCCAAAATTTCCAAATTGATTTGATTGTCGACTGTTACATTCACATGCCTCGCTTTTTAATTAGGGTTTTGAATAGAAATACTTACCAATACTAGAGTGTATTAATCCTATATGTACACCACATAACTGTCTCTCATTACATTCGTTCCCTCAGTGGTTACTTTTTGCACATACTCCGTTTGGTTTGACCCTCCGAGTTACCGCGTTCGTTATCGAAGTGTAATGGCGTCTGACGGACATCCAACTTGTTTTATTGGTTAGGAAGCTTTGCTAATTGAAATTAAGTTTATATCGTTTATTTGCTCCCGTCATTTGAGTCATGGTAGTAACTGGACACATTGAAATGGTTTTATTATGTAGTAGGTAATCTGTTGGCGTCTCTAATATTTGCAGAATATATAATATTTTGTGATATAAGACTTGAATATTGGTTATGAATTCATTTGATGATGAAATCGATTTCAGAGAAAGTTTATTTATACTAATACTCTTTGATTACAAACTAAAATATTCAAGAGATTTATAAATTGTGAAAGTAGATCAAAATAAGAGTCTCCGTGTGATTCTATCGGCAATCGACATAAGTGTCTCGGGCGCTACTCCTAAATCTCTCTAATGTCTCTCCGTTCTTCTTCCCTTTTTGGCTGGTCGCCAGATTGACAATCGGCCTTAATTTATAATGCGGATTGTAGGAGACTGCGAAGCAAGTTGCTCAGTGGACTGTACCCGTGCTTGTGACCGCGGCCGGAAATATGAATCCATTGTATTGCCTTTTTGTGCCCGGAGAGTACTGGGACTATGCTTCAACCATGTATTTTTTATTTTTACTGACTTTTTATTTTAATAACTTCACAGAACTTGAATAAAGAGCCTGCAGCGAATTAATATCACTGCCGTTTTGGATAACTTGCAAATTGTCGCGATAACCGGTCTTTTCTGTTAGCATCCGCTTAATGCAGATAATTTTGGATGACTAAAACCGTTTCAATGCTCTTATATATTGCTTTTTAATCTTCCATTCCGGTTTTATGTAGTTTTTATAAAAAGTTTAATACGATTCGCACCTACATAATCCTCAGTTTGGATTTTGTGCTTGTATTTATTTCTATGTTGATTTTTGCCTGCCGACACGGCTGATGGTTTTACCGAGAAGTAGACAGAGGTCGAGAATGCGGCAGTGACTTGAGGTCGGCTGGGTCATCTCATCATTGATTGAATCACTGCATCTTCTAGCCATCAACTCTGACTCTGAGGTACTGCTGGCCTAAGTGGTTAAGTTATATGGATAAATATTTGCGCTTTGTCAATCATGATTTTTAACCCCCGAAGCAAAACGAAGAGGCGTGCGTGTGTGTGTGTGTGTGTGTGTGTGTGTGTGTGTGTGTGTGTGTTTGTGTTTGATGAAAATAGGTCCAAGATTCAGGGGTTTTTTAAATTTTTAATTTAATTCCTTGTTACACAGTTATGGTCCTTTCAGATGGTCGCTTTTCGAAGAACCAAAATCCATGTTTGATGACTGCAAAAGTCAGTCAATAAATCTGAACAATAATAATGGATAAATTTGATTATGTTGTTCTAATAAACATTATATTGCGTATTATTAATATAAAGGATGTTTCATGCGTTATACATTTTATCTGCGTTTCAAGTACATACATTGTGTTTGAAACTATTGACTAAACCCGCGTTTAATGTACCTATTTGAATTATTACTCAGTGTAATGCGTCAACATTTTGTTAGTTATTTAGTATTCATCGGTATAATAACCTCCTTTTGATTTACAACGCTACGTTAAATGAATCAATATAAACTACTTTACCTACTCTAGTTTTATAATCAATTTTTTCAGTTTTTATTCAAAAACTTCTTCGTTTGTTTATCGCTCTTGATTACATACTTACAATTACTGAATATTTCTATAACGAAAGCTAGATTATCGCACCTTGTTCTTATTGTTTGTTCTCGTTTATTTAGTTTTATTTCTTTCCCGCATGACTCGCGAATAGCTTGCGTCATTGCATTGATTTACCTTGTTATGTGCTCTTTGCCTCACCTGAAGGTCAGCCTGTCGCATTGATGATTGTTCGATCGGAAATTCTTCAACAATTACAACATTTATGGGAATATCTTGAGTCCGTGCGTAAAACAAACATAATCACTTAGAAATACTGATTAGGTACTTCAAATATATCGCTTCTACTGATCTAATATGTTTGAGAGGACTTAGGTACTTTTTTTGGCTCGAAAATTTCTTTTGGCTTCTATTGATTCGAACTTAGGATAAACGAATATGTCTGGCTAATGGTTCGAAGATATTATTCCATTACAAGTTCTTACCAAGGTTGGATTGTACAAGAAGTTTCTCTATCCAGAAAGGTATATAAAGTTATCACGGTACGGTTTCTGCTGCGGACCTCTGTAATACCTACTGTCGTCTTATCTAGTTCTTGATTAAGTTTCCAAGTTTCTTCACTAGTTGTCAAACATCTATTACTGAAGTCCGTTGAAGTTTATTGCAAATATTACAATATGGATTTGAATTTACGGTTTTCATTTTAGAATGAATAATACATAAGAAGCGAGCTTCATTATGTTTTTCATTCTAAAATGATATATATTTGATATATTTACTTATTATATACCTTAAAAGTTCTAAAAGATAAGTAAATTTTAAATGATTATTACGAATACCAACTTTGTAAAATAATTGATTATTAATCACCGCCTACTAGTTCGAATCAAACCCGCCGAGGGTAGTCATGGTAATTAGAGCGACTGGTGTAAACGCACGTTTCGAAATGTGTCAGACAAAAATACCCCTCATTAATGGGTTTTAACGTAATTACTAAATGATATTTATAATATAATATGTACAAAATACACATGAAGCAGTTGAGCTATCTACACACCGTTGCAAACGATTTATAGATAGCTCAACTGATCCAAATCAGTACCAATCGGAAGCGTGCCCAAGACATTGGCTGCATGATTATGGGAGTACTTAATCAGACTATGAAAAGAAAATTGGTTACCGAAAGGAAAATTCGTTACCTCACATATCTTGGGTAAGACACAAATGAATCACTTAAAAAGATGAACTGACATGATGTGGCTCCTGAGACATCATACTCAACAAGGGTGCTGTTCCTGCGTTAACTTCACGAAAAGCGTTTGAAAGTAGTGAGTAGTTTTATTTGTTAGGCATCAAAATATTATGTATTTTGCAAGCACTGTGTAAATTATAATTATTATATGATGCGTGTTTTACTAATGTCTATAAAAACTTAACTGTCCAACTGGGGTCAGATGCCATTGCCTATTAGTGTGATGATGAGTACTTTGGATGTTCACCTATTGCGTGAATGTTGTATAACAGCAATAACAGTTTCAAAATTCAATTATTCTTTAGCTTTCACAAAGTTATAAAGTCGAGAACAACATTATCAGAACCACTAACTCCTTGCAAATTCAATTCATATAGCTGAACAATTCATATTCAAAAAGAAAATCGAAGCCAAAGTGAAATCAAACCATAATTTTGTTGAATCAATTTTAAATCTCAATAATAGTGAAACATAGAAGAATTAAGAAGATTATAATACTAACGTTGCATTTAGCTTTGCTTAGTTTGGGACTAGAGAGCGTCGTCGTGTGAAATGTCCATGAATATTTATTTATTTAATTGAAAGGCGATTGCTCAACGTGTTGCATTTTGTC
The DNA here is from genome assembly GCA_947859175.1 of Gandaritis pyraliata. Lineage (NCBI taxonomy): Eukaryota > Metazoa > Arthropoda > Insecta > Lepidoptera > Geometridae > Gandaritis > Gandaritis pyraliata. Next base: position 3,889,485 of record OX401863.1, read on the forward strand.
AGAAGGTTTACCTTGAAACTGCTATGAATGAATCCAAACTGCATAAGGATTGAATGATCTCATACGAAGCAAAGGATGGTTGGAGGAACTGCCAGTCGCGGAAATCCCACCCACGGAAGCACTGACCGTATTTCACAGCTCATACATTTTATAACAGGTCTTATGGACTATTTTAACCTATATTTTAGATTACTCTGCTTTTCGAGTCAAATATATTGTGCGCGATTTCTTTAAATATCAGAGTTCGTCCAAAAATGGTAGCTCTTAGAATAGAAAAGTTGGCAGACACTACACTGCCGCCGCACGCAACGACAAATATCACTAGGCCACAAGAAAGCTCTCCAAATGTTTTCAATCCTACAAATATACAGAGAAAGTAACAGTAGAGCAGTTTTAAAACAAAGCTGAAAATCTAAAACTGAAAACAAAATAACTCAATATTATGTTGAGGATACGTAACAGCTATATAATTCCAAGGACCACATTCTTGTGGTGTGTTGTCTCATCAATTAAAACTTTGAGTTTCCTACGACAGATGATGTCGTCACCATAACCATTGAGCAACAAATGAGTGGTTCACACAACAAGTTTGTACAAATCATATCCACTTAATTTATAGCAGTTCCGTTTTGGCGGCGCTAACCCTGAGTGTGAATTGAATCAACTGAGCATCTTGAAAATTAACGGAACTCTGCTCTTAAACGTTCTCCGGCTTCTTGTGTGCGAGTGTGAAGGTCGGCTATGCTGCGCAAAGTGCGCGATGACAATACTAATTTGCGGTGCGGTTGGGAAGTTTGCCAGAACCTGGTACGCATTTCACTTGAAGGCAAATCACCTCGATAAGCCACAATATGAGGTGCAGTCAACCCGGTTGTTACAACGCGCGTTTATAATGTCGATTAATTCCAATTATACTGAGCGATGGAATTAAACAATAAAGTAATTATTTCTATGGTTTAGTATGTAAGAAATGATTTCTTAAAATATTCTTTTTCATAATACTGATGTTAACAATAAGCAATACATTTTCAACTCCATTCAAAATACGTTCCTTTGTTGTCACGAGAGCTTGAAAACGATTATCCGCGTGCGCAACTCATAATTACCTATTTATCGGAAATTGGCCGTTCACTTTTAAAGTAGGCCGTATTATTTATAGCTCGGCACACATTAGCTAGCCATTAGCCGATGGGCCGCACGTTAAGGGCTGAGCAACGACCTAAAATGTATAAATGGCACACGATATTTTTATCATGAAGCTGTGCATGACAAAACAGTTTTAGTTACGAGTAGGTATTATTATAGGTCCCAAATGCCACACTAAGTAAGTGTGCCATTTGAAAAACTGATAACAAAAGTATTGGACAGCACAAATTGCCCAACTTGAACTCTGGAATAAGTTACTGAAATTCACCTAAATATATAGCTTGCTGAGATATATATTTTTAAAAACTTTATTTATATCCTGCCTGCCTGACCCTTAATGACTTTCATGTTTTAGGCGCTGTCAGATGGGAGGAGGGGAAGTTTGTAAACACGGGCTGCTATTAAACTAAGCTTCCGATATAAAAGCACCCCTCACGGAACCATTTTACCGCGTTGTAAAATGTCGTGGCGTATAAGAAAATTTTGATGGAAATAATATCGAAGCACAGTTCAGGCATAACATTTATTTTCCCTATAAAAATATTCTTCATTTTTGGTGATATTTTTTGCTCTTTTCTTCTTCGAAGTGAGTATGGGTTTGTGTGCTACTCGTAAACATGATATAGTATTATGAGGAGCATGTGTCTAGCTTCGACGTTTTCCAGATGATGATAGAGACTATCATATCAATAATGTTCAGTGAAGTTTGTTCTCATCGCGTGTACCCCGTCAGTACCTATACCAGCCACGGATGCTTGGTTGGTATGCTTGCTTATTTGTATACCAACTAAAGTTTGACGTTCCAATCGGAGGATTCACGTCCGTTTGTTTGCTCACGTGAACTTGTACCCACGTTCATTGCCTGAAACTCGACCCGGGGTGAACATAATGCGGCTTATTGTGAACCTTAGCTTCGCTACCGCTAATAACAATGTACATATTTGCACGCTCCTACTGTTTAATTTAATGTGATTTTACGGAGAATTATTCCACGTCGACAACCATTTTGGTAAACAATTCAATATTTTACGAATTACAGAATAGAGGTCATTCTCAAACCATGCTGTTTTGAACACCATCTTTGACGATGATGTCACCTATTATGTTTGGCCACCATGGTCTACCCAGACCTGTATCATTGATGTTTATTCTATACCTCATCCAAAATTTTACAGCATCGTAATTTATGTCGTCATACTTCCATTTTATGACGTTGCTTACCAGCAGATTTCCTGATTAAATCAGGATTGAAGCACATAAGGGACCTATTATTATCGAAAACCAATATAAGGTTTACCCTTACCTACACACATACTAACTGTACTTATTCAAATTCAAATTCAAAAGCCTTTATTTAACAACTTAATACTAATATTCTTATTATATTATGACAACGGTAGTGTTGAGGTTGTTTCGCTTTTCAGCATAGGCCTCCCCCAGGCTCTTCCAAAGTTCGCGATCGCGAGCTTTCCTTCTCCAAAGTGCACCAGCTGCTTCTTTGAGGTCGTCCTCCCATCTTCGGAATGGTCTTCCTCTCACTCTTTTCCCTTCTCTAGGGTACCATTCTGTAACGTCTTTTGCCCACTTTTCTTGTTTTGTCCGAATGAGATGGCCAGCCCATTTCCACTTTAGCTTTTTGATTGTGTAAGTTATATCTGTTATTTTAGTTTTTGATCTTATTGTTTTTAAGTTTATTTTATCTTTTATCCTTATGTTCAACATGCTTCTTTCTATGCTGTGTTGACATGTTTCAAGTTTACTGATTGTTTCTTTTGTCAAAGGCCATGTCTGGCAACCATATGTCATTATAGGGAGGATACATGAGTTGAATATTCTTCTTTTCAATTTCAGTGGCACTGTGGGGTTTTTTGTAACTTCCTTTAAAGACCAGTATCTTTTCCATGTTGAGTTAATCCTGGTTTGAATTTCCTTGGAAGTGAGGTGTATAGGCGATATGATTTGTCCAAGGTATGTGTATTCTTCTACATATTCAATTATGTTGTTGTTGATCATGATGGGTTGTTTGGTGGAGTTGGTCATTAATTTCGTTTTCTGCACGTTCATTTTTAGTCCCACTTTACCACTTTCCATTACTAGTTGGTCCAACATTTCTTGTAAGTTATTCGGGTTGTCCGATAGTATTATAAGATCATCTGCGAATCTCAGATGGTTGAATAATGCTCCATTTATCTTAACTCCATATTCTGACCAGTCTAGGTTCCTGAATACTTGCTCCAAAGTAGCGGAAAAGAGTTTAGGTGAGAGTGGATCTCCTTGTCTTACACCTTTCATGATACCGAACTTTTCTCCAAATCTTTCTGTTTTGATTCTTGCTGTCATATTCCTATAGATGTTTTGGATTATTCGAATGTACTTGTTATGTACCCCTTGGTCTGCTAAAGCTTCCCAAATCTTGTTATGTTTTAAAGAATCAAAGGCTTTGTTGTAGTCCACAAAAGCTATATAATATGGCAGTACATATTCCTGGTATTTTTCTATTATCTGTTTAATGGTGTGTATATGATCTACTGTTGAAAAATCGCGTCGGAATCCTGCCTGTTCCTTTGGTTGGCATTCATCTAGTGTAATTGATATTCGATCTAGTATAATCTTAGAGAATATTTTGTAAATGTTGGACATGAGACTTATTGGTCTATAGTTGCCCACATCCTCTCTGTTCCCTTTTTTATGGAGTAAAATTATTGTCGAAGATGTCCATTGTATAGGTATTTTCTCTGTATCCAAGATTTCGTTAAACAAGGTATGTAAGTAGTTCTGAGTGGCAGAAAATGAGCCTTTCAAAAGTTCATTTGAAATCCCGTCCTCGCCTGGAGCTTTCCTGCCCTTCTGTGATTGTATAGCCTTATATATTTCATTCTGCATAATGTGTGGAATCACTTCTTCTATGTTGTTGGTCATCTCAAGTGTTTCTGTTATGGTATCATCATTGTATAAGTCACGGTAATAATCAGTAGCCACTTCTAAAATGTCGAGTCTTTTTGTTTTATTCTTTTTGGTTTTTTGAACTTGAATTTTTGGGATCCAATCGGTGTTTTCTTGTAGTTCTTTCCAAGCTTTTTTGACTCCTCCAGTTGTTTCTATGTGGAATGTTAATGCGTCTGTTCGTGTTTTGTGCCTATGCTTCCTGATACATTCGTTGATTTGTTTACTTATGTTTGCAATTTCCTTTCTGTTTACTGGTTTTTTCTGTCTCAAAATTTGTCGTTTCTCTATCAGCTCTTTTGCATCTTTTCCAATCTTGTCTTTAGGCGTGTTAGTACATTTTGCTTTTAGTTCTGTCTCTTTTAGTTCTTTTTCCAAAATATTATATTTATCTTGTAGATTGACTTTTTCGTTTGTTTTTAGTTGTAGCCGATTTTTCAAAAAAGTAAGTGTGTTGTCTGTTAAGGGTAGATGTAATGGATTTCTATTGTGGTTTATATTTTTTCTGGTCTGTTTTACTTCTAATCCGTGGATTTTTCCGCGGACCATCCTGTGGTCTGTATCAAAATTCAGTTGGTTTATGATGCCGACGTCCTTGAATATTTTAGGTTTGTTTGTGATTATGAAGTCCAGTTCATTTTTAACTTTACCATTTGGAGAAGTCCATGTCCATTTTCTACTAGGTTTTTTGTTATAAAAGCTGTTCATGATATAACAGTTGTGTTCTTGAACGAAATCCATCAGTCTTTGCCCATTGTCATTGCGTTTTCCATAAGAAAAGGGTCCTAAGAATTTGCTTTCAGTACTCATTTGTCTGCCTATTTGGGAGTTCAAATCTCCAAGTATAATGACCGTCTTGTGAACATTACCCATTGTTTCTCTTAGCTTGTTGTAGAATGAATCTTTTGTTTCTTTTTTGGCTAGCTCTGTTGGTGCATATACTTGGACTATTGATACAGGGTTTGCATAAGTAGGTAACTCTATGTTAAGTACTGCTATTCTATCAGAAACTCCAATGAACTCCAATATTCTATTTTTCAAATATGTTTTCACCAGGAAACCTACTCCATATAATCCCGGAACTTCATTTTTGTTGTAGTAGAATATAAAGTCCTTGTATTCTTCAATTTTTTCCTCTGATCTTCGGATTTCACTAAGACCCAAGATATCCCATTTAATTTCAGTGAGTGCATGTTCTAGTTCATATAATCTCTCTTGAGTCCTCAGTGTTTTGGTATTAAGTGTTGCGATGTAGATGTTGTGTTTTTCTTTGTTTTTTATACTTTGCTCTGAGAGCACGCCTGGGGGGTTTTGGTCTATGACCCCACGGTGACCAACCGGATTGGGGAAATTTGTTTTTTGTTGTTGTTTATTTAGTGTTGTTTTTTTCCGACTACCGATGCCTGTTGTATGCTATGCCCTGTTAGAAGTCTTTTCTGTTAGAGAATGAGATCTGTTTCTCATGAAAGCAAATGGGTCTGTTCTGAGTAGCTTTGCAGGAGCGATTATAGTTTTCTGGGCTCCCTGTTGTGAAGATGGTCCGGGAGATGTTGAATTGTCTCTTTTCCTTTTTTCATTTTCTCTTTTTTCTTTTATTATGATTTTATTGTTTTTTATATAGGCTTCATTTCCCTTTTCCCTCTCCTCCTTGAGTTGGCTTTGCAATTCCCTGCGCTTCTCTAAAGTCTCTCTTGAAAAATCTTCAGTTATGTGTGTGTTTTTTGACATCTTGTTTTTGTTCTTCAAAATCTCGATTTTTTTGTTGTAGCTGGTTAAGGATAGAAGTATTGGTCTTATTTTTCCTGTACCTGATTTTCCCAGTCTGTACATGTTATTAATTTCATAGTTTTGTACCTTGACATCAATACTTTCCAGAATTCGTGTTGTTATACCGAAGAGCTCCGTGTAGTTCTTTTCAGTTTCCTTTATTCCATGGATTATAATATTATTTTTTCTGTTGGCATCTTCCAATCTGTTTATTTTTGTATTTAATATTTCAACTTCCAATTTGAGAATTTTGTTTTCTTCCACCAATGGTTTAATTTTTTCATCTATGTTCTGCAAGATATTTGCCGTTACGGTCTCTGTAATAACAGTTGTTTGTTTTTCCAGTTCTAGCTTCATCAAGCTGAATAGCGTCGACATTTCTTCTGACATTTTTGTGGCCATCATTCAGAGAGCAATAACACAACGTTGCACGAATGAGTATTTTATGCGTGAGACGGAACGTAGTTTTTTTCCTTATGTTGTAGACAGTGCAACTGTAGACCCGCTAACTTCACTTTTGTTTTTTGTTGGATCTATGTGGTTGGAACGGAACGTAATTTTCCTTCCTATTATGTTGGTCTTACTGGAAACACTCGGCACCCGCGCTTACTTCGTGTTCGTTTACACTCTTTAGCGGAAATGACTCAGCTTTGGTAACCTCAAAATATGTTCACTAGCTTGGAAATTTTTCTTGGAAAACGATTGTTCGGTGAAAACTTGATCTTGTGTGTTCTTCGTCTTCGTTTATATGGCGATAGCGACTATCCGAGATTGTGTGGGTTGTGAATTTTCGACTTTTTAGATAAATATTTGTTAGCACTTTGACATGTACGTGTGATGCCTTCGGACACCGGAAACGGAAAAAAACTGTACTTATACTTACGTATAAATGCGTACGTTTTCATACAGTGCCGTGGATTGATCTCTACATTTCTACAACTTGTACTGAAGCCAAACACTAATGGGAAAGTGAATTATCGGGGAAAGTCTCTAAGGATTCGCGTGGTCGCTTTCATTACCTACGTGATGCCAATGTTACATCCAACGTTCATTATAGCTATAGGTTTCGTACTAGTGAGGGGTTCTTGCTTTTACACTCTTTACAAAAATGCACAAACTAATACAAACTTCAATGTTCTTCTGGATACGATAGTCTCCCAATCCAATATTAAGCCAATTATAATATATTGATTTCCAAAATCTATAAAGAGAATTGCAAAGTTCAGACTGCATGCTGGGAGCTGGTCCAATTAAATAACAGCTGTTAATTTAGTAGTCGATAAACGTGAGCAATTGGCGAAGTTGCAAATAGAGGTTTGCAGTTTGAATTACATGATTGCAACGTCACTGCTGATGTAGATTTATAGTACTCACTCGCTCGCTCAATAGATTTTATGAAGATGATTGCACGGGGAATACAATTGGTAGGTACCGTTTGTGCCTTGCTCAGATTTTATTCGATTTACAAGGTCTTTGTCATCGCTTCTATTTAGATACGTCTCAAGACATATTATAATATCGTGCTATAGTAAAATAGCATTTTAGAAGTTGTGAGCATACAAAGTATAAAAATATTGTATTACATTTCTATATTTTTATAAAAATTATAAAATTGCTTCTGAATGAATGCTTCTTGATAATAAAAAGACATTGATTGATGTGACGGACGGTCAATACATGCTATACGCCCGTCGCCCACATTCATGGGGTTTAAAATGACTTAATTTGAACCGTTAAGTGTTGGACGGGTTTCAATATGTGGGTCACGTGTACACCACGCCATCTCTTTATTAATGTTTGTGATATCCATACAATTTGTACAATCAGAAGGATCCACGAGTTTTTACCTATAAGAGGTTGACGCGCCGTGACTGGAATTAATTATGCAATATTCTGTACCAAAGCTTTTCTGGCTAAATGCAAAAAAAAAAATGTTTTTTGTAGCCACATCGGAATAGCTTTGGCATAGAAATTTCAAATTATACGCTCGATTGCTTACGGTCTTTTAGATTTTTCTTTGCCAGAAATAAGTATTCTTTGATATTTTTGTACCGTTCCGAAATTCTATTCTTGGCTAACGAAGTAATTAGTCTAAAAATAATTCAGAAACATGAGTATTATCGCCATCTGCTTGTGAAAATGAATGTCTTAAAAAAGTTATAAATACGAGAGAACCAAAAGACTAGCTTACAAGTGAAGCTCACACAAAATCTCTTAGAGCAAGTTATTTGTATTCAGTAAGTTTTGGGTCAAATATCAATTGCTTGCGGGTTCTCGTTGACCTCTCATTTCGGGTTGACATTTCTCTTTAAACGACTTCTATTGATCTCTGCCTTTGGTAGATTGTGCTTCAATCACGATCTATCGATCGATGAAATTGAACCATTTCGTTCGACATTCAATGATCATCTCTACAGAGGTTATTAAACACAGAATGTTATTCAGTTATGAGGCGATTAATGCGATGGAGCAAGCCTCCCTTACAGTCATCTATCATTCAAGACAATTCTAAATTATCCTTGTGATTTTACTGAATAAAACATAATTGACTTTGACTATCTATAGCCAAGGATGTTTAAAGATTCAGCTAAATATAACAATTCAAAGTGATCCTTGTGGTACTAAATATGACCATCAATGACATTTCCATCATAAACTACCATTGAATTTTGAAATACCAATTCTACCGTGACGCGATTTGTAGATACATAATCTAAAACAGATTCTGCTATAGAAAGTTTATGTGAATTAAAATATCATGATGAAATATGATGTAACCAATGTTTCGGTCACACTTTTACTTCTTAATTAACGGACTCTGTTGATTGAGAAGATTGCTAAACTTCCAACCGAAATAGAAGACGCATTACATTGATTTTCTACTATTCAATGTAATAGAATAATTTGTTTCTCACTTATTTCATGACTAACTATAATGCAATTAATAATAACTAATATAATTAAAATTTAATGTCCTAGTAAGTCATAATTTATCCAAGTATGACTTGCACGAAACACGAGTTATTTTACAAATGATATAACCAAAATAATAAAAAGAGGAGTTATGTACAATATATTATAAAATAACTTGCGAGCAATGATTCATGTAAAAATAAGTGATATTTTATTAGAACCTGACTCATTTTTATGATGAGACCCATTCAGCGGGATAAGCCAAATACAAACACCATATTCACATGCTGTTCTAGAGTCACCTCACGTGTTGTCGTTTTCTTCACAATCGCTACAACTGTCGGCAGTTTGTATCTGTATTTATACAGTGCGGGTCATAATCACCAACCATTACAGGCTTCGCATGCATCGCATCCTAATGAATATGGCGTCACAAAATGCGAGTAATGATCACACATAATGCAACTTCCTATATTGTGACAGTTTCAAAACTTCTATATGGCGGCATATGACTACGGACCACACACAATATTAGATGTGTCTAGACGAGATAAAGTTTGATCGAGCGATTGTGTAATTAATCGTTAAAACTCACTCGATCTTCGACGAGCAATCGGTCAAGCTATCAATGCTTAGCCATATTTTTTCCAAACGACAGTAATCCTCTGTAACAAGAACAAATTCAACATCTAGGCTTTAGCTGACAGGCTGAATAGAAACTAGAAAGTTATGAAATTTCATCGGATATTGATATTTTTGAATGTTATTGGTTTGTCTCGTGAGGTGTCGATCATTTCGCAGCATTCACTTTCCGTATCCTTAATATTAGTGAAAGGTATTACAAGCGAAAGTCTGATAGTATTGTTGTTAAGACATTGCAAATCTCAATATTTATCGCCACTTCACGCAGTAGTGGCCACAAAAAATAAATATAATTACATGTCACGGATCCTGTTTTAATTAAAAAATAGGGATCTGTGCTTATTACCACAGCTGTAATGAGTGGCCAGTTTGGAAAACATGTCTACTTACTATCACACGATAAAGAGACATTGACCCTAGCATTACTTAGGTGTATAGTGTAAACTAATTGTGTATTTAACCTACAGTCTATTTGAGTACACCGATGTTTCCGGCTTCAAAGTTGAACTCTCTCACACTAGGACTGAATTCATATGATGGTGGTTGATTTCTGACATTCTAAAGTTAACAGACTATTGGTCTGGTCCAAGTGAACCGTGCTGTTGCTTTCCTCTCCTTATACAAATCCGGGCACCTGCTGCCGCAGTGCAAAAACCCGTCTAGACAGGCGTTAACGATAGCACGCCTATGTTTCTTTCTACGTATCGATGATTGCATTGCAGCATCCAAGTTATTGTCAACCTTATCTTCATACGTGAAGTGGTTGACATTCAAACCGAATGTTTCGACAAACCCAGGCCCGAAGGGGTGAGGACACTCCGGCTCAGAAAACTCCTCGTATGCCCTTGTTGAAATAACCTCGTTAGCGAACAAGTGCCCGTTGGATGTGACAATAAGGGGATAAATTTAATTTATTCCAGTATCTTATTTGATATCGCAGCTCTGAAAAATTTTAGTTTATTTTATAAAACACTTTTTGCTTCTCCCGTGTTTTATAGATCCTTGAAATAAGGTTTATGTTGAATTTCACGCAAAGTTACAATTAAATGATTATATTAGCTTGTTTAAATCAATTAGTGCTTGCGACTAGAACACGCAAGCCCTCATTTATGAAGTACTTAAAACGAACTGAACTTATTAGCTACTTAAATAAACGAGGTATATAGTATGTTTAATTTTCCATGATGTATAGTCTAGACTAGGAAGGCCGGTGTCATGTCTCTAGGGAATACAGGTAACGAACCGCAAATGATGTTAGCGTAGCCAGACCGTAGCGAAAACAAGCGGCATTGTGCACACCTACACCTACTCCCGCTCATCGTTGTGCAAATTATTTTGTTGGTGCTCCATGACAAATGGGTGCTTTGGCATCTTTTATGAGTTTTATATTCCATTTGCGTTGGCTGAGTTGCTATACTTGCTATCGATTGGGAGATTTGGAAACCTTTTTTACGTGATAAAGATGAGTTTTGGTAAATTCTGTATGAATTGTTTTGTGAAAACACGTTGTCTTATTTTTTTGTAGGTAAGAAAACATGGCTGACTAAACAGCTGTTTTAGAATTTACCGATCTACTTATCGAAATTGATCTGCTTTTATCATAAAGAGCAAAGGTTCCATTCACTAGACCTTGACGGCTGTGAGGTTAATACTCCTTTACAGCGCACACGTAACAATGCTCGTTTATCATACAGCTTGTTAATGTGCAAATGAGTCTTTTTTTTTTATTAAACTTTAATCCTTTTATAGATTAAACTAAACACGTTCACTTTTATCAAAAGTGCAAGAACTTTGAAAAGCGTTTCAAGCTCTAATTTAAAATTCAATAAATAAACGAGAAAATAGTTCCTCGAAAGGCTTCAAACTTTGTTTTGTTCGTGCCTACAGTGAAAGAACGACAAAACTAACGAAACGTTGTCGCCAGCGCGGTCATTGTTCGTAGTTGGTTTGTCTTTGTGATTTTGCACTAAGCTATTTCATGCGCTTCAATGGTGGGGTGGACGTCATAAGCCGCTGCACCATTTCATTATTGTTTATTTGCAATTTGCATAGACCGTTTTACCTATAGTTTGTTTATTTTTCTTTTGTGATATTAACCTCTTCTTTTGGGGTTTGGTGTAATGCGTTTCTACATTTTATAGGTCATCTTAGCCAAATCTTACCAATCTACAATTTGGTATAACTTCTTCTTTTCTTACATTTCTTTGTATAATTTAACTAGGACGACAAAATGTTAAACGCTGGATAATTCCGCTGATGAGGCAGATAAAATACAGACGGTGACGCGAAAAGGGACTTATCTTCATTGTTGTTCCTGACGTAGAGATATTGGGACAGTGAGCCATGATTTTTCGCAAATAGCGTTCTTACACAAAATGTCACAAACATGGTTTAGGGTGGTTTTATCTACCGTATACAATTTGTGGCGACTGTGAGCCGAACATTTTATTTTACGTTACCTCAATTCTTCACTGACCGTGAATCTGTCGAGACGAAATTTTAAGGCAATCTAGCTTTTATAAATATTTGAGTACTTAGTAATCAATTAAGCGCGCGTAAAATTACAACTGCAAGCTATTACGAGCCACAGATTTACGAAATTTGATAATGGAGCATTACTGTAACTGAAATTACCTATCTTCGCTTCGTGCCAATAATTTTCAAGTTACAGATGTACAGTTTAATATAAAAAATATTATTTTAGAAGATTTTTTAGTATCTTTGCTGACTAAATAAAGCCCTATATTTAGTTAAGAAACAATTTTTGAAAATCCAGTTTCAAATTATCATTTAGTTCTCATTGTCAAGACATTTGTACTCGTATAATTACAAGCTGGTTATTTGAAATTGAACATTGCCTACTAAAATACATTGCTACCTATTTCTGCGAATTTGTATCAAGTGTTTGAAAAACTGGTCTTTGCTATATTGTGTACTGTACAAGTCAAGCGAGACACATTCTGCACTCATTACAAAGCGTTCCCAGAGAGTGACATTGTTGGCACTAGTATAGAATGTGTTGACTTGCGGTTCGCCTTGTGGTCGTTTGGTCGCCACTGTCGAGACCAGTTTATCTATGTGAGACTAGTATCAATCGTAATAGCATAATAAAATTGTTAGCTGAGAAACCGCTATGTTTTACGCACTATAAACAGATAGTTATTTTTTCTGTTGCGTATGTATAGAGTAGTTTTAAACTAGATTTCAATGCCAGTGTATATAATTTACTTATGAGTTATCCTCCCAAGAACGTCATCACAGAAGCAAATCACTTGCGCTGGTTGTCATTTCGTTGATAAGGTAATAGGAAACCCAAAATTACAGAGTAAATGCGTACGATCTACGTTTTCCCCATCAAAATTACCATCTACTCCATAAAATGCTGTGGTTCCATTTTATTTCGTGCTTGAAGTAGATTCTATAATCCTGTCTCGTTTGTTACAGCAACTCAAAGATGAGCTCGGCGAGGTGGTGGCAGAACTGGATGCCCTTGACGGGCAGGAGGAATGCAAGCAGAATAGTAAAGCCAAACAGATGAGCATAGGCAGAAAGAAATTCAATATGGACCCTAAGAAAGGTAAGAGTTTAAAGTTTGGGTATCTACCTACCCACTTATCACCTGCATTATCTTGAATATCTACCTTAAAATTTAAAACGCATACTTTACGCATTTAATTTCCATAATATTTTCATTTTATCCACAAATTCCATAGTTATGATTGCATAATTGACAATTCAATATTTTGCATATTGATGCAAAATATTGAATTGTCAATTGGTTGAAACAATCAACTATTCATATTGAGATCGATAACGATTGAGGCCATTATAATAAAATAATGGCGTAAAACAAGAATTTCCCGGTTTCAGTAATCCTATTAGTAGATATGCAACGGCAGGTGCTTGGTTCTCGCGTTTGTTCAGTGCTGATGACACAAGTAGCTTATCATGGTATTTTGCACCTGTCCAACGGTTTTTATAGACGTCCCATTAATTATCCTCCACGCTAAACACTACTTTTAAAGCTTTCAATTTGCAACGGTTCAAATTGACTCTAGAAATATGCGCCAAGTTTCTATCTAAATTAGTTTGCGTTTCACCTACTCTGCACAGGGTACTTAACATTTCCTCGCTAAGGAGAATCTTTCAATTCCTCAGTCAGATATTTTCATTCACGTAGTTAAATTAGCTTTCTGAATCAATTATGACTTTTCAAGATATTAAACCTTTATGCAGAAGCTGGACAAAACTGGGCAAAGTGGGCAAGTTAAGTGTTTTATTTTCACCAAGAAAAATGCCTTATGAAAAATTCGTAGTCACGAGGCGTGTCCTAATTCCGAGACTCCACATCATTAGGAAGTTGTCGGGTCTTGAGTTCTCTAGTGGGCGAGTGAGCTGGCCTGAAGCATCTATTCAGGGTCGTACCTGCACTAGCATATCTCTTGCTATTCGCCAAGCTTCTTGTTTCTGTCATCGTGACCTAATTAGGTCTGGATTTGAGTGCTCTGTTTGTGAATTAAAACTGAGCTGGAGTGGTAACAAAGCTTTTGGGAGAACCAAAAGAATGTCAAAGAACTAAAGAAATATCACTGGAAGGTTTTATAATGTCATATATACGTATGGCATTTCAATTCATTGCGAATCTACCTATTTCATATAAATACATAGATGTATGTATATCTACAAGTCTTCAAGTTTCACCTTTCTTTTCTAGTACTTGTCTATATTGGGTGTATGCCCACTGTAGAAGGGACATCTTTTTGTCGTACACAACTACATTACTAGTTGTCCTGTGAGAACATAGACCTCGCAAGCCTTTATAACCATACAATAACCGACACTTTCCCTTTTACCCTGGCTAAATCAAATTTCAGGTGCTTGAATTTTCCAATAGGCCTATGTAGACTTTTAAAAGTTTTAAACCTATGTAGACTTTTGAACAAATTAACAAGTTTTAGCGATTACTCGCGTTCCCTTGGTCCTAAGAGGTCGAATCTCGTGTCTACGGATTTGTCTCGTAAAGGCGAAGAGGACTGTGTAGTCTTATTGATATTGGTAGAAGTCAATTTTCGGGAAATAAATAAAAAAATAATTTCCCCTTTTTTTCCCTTTCTACTTCCCCTTTTTGGAAATGTTTTTACACCATCTTGTGTAGAATAAAATCTTACGTGTGCTTCTCAAATTTGATTGAAATCCGTCGATAAATAACGCTACAGCAAACTTTCCTCCTTTTCTCCCCTATTTTCCCCCCGATCAAAAATCCCCGACGACAAAAAAAATCTAATAATTCATATAACCTGTGTACCAAGTTTCGTCCAGATCGGTTGAAAAATGCGACCTGTAGAGGAGAACAGACAGACAGACATCCGGACAAACGCATTTTTGGCCAATGTGGAAACTGAGACGCTTCGCTCGCTTCGTTCGCTGGGTCTATAATGTGCATTTCGATGTGTGTGTGTCTTGGTCTATTTCATATTGCGTACCGCCTTCATGAGCAAGTATGCATACTAGACAGTAGGCATAGGCATGCCCCGTCAATATTGCATAACTGGTGCAGAATGCTCCTGCTTTGCATAGCGAAATCATGCATAATTCAAGTAATATACCGCCATACGGGTGCAATACTCTTTTCCCCTGAGGAAATAGCCCCTAATATTCAAATCTAAAACTGGGTGGTGTAAATTTTTTGTCGTTTCGACATCAGCCGTCAGTTTCGTGCTTGGACTGGGAAAATACGGTACCACCGAAGTGTTCTTGTTAATGATCTCATTACTTTATATTAAGTCTGATATAAGTTGCCACTTATATAAATGTAATACAATTTATTGTAATTAATGAAGTCGCATCCCGCACCCATTTTGAGTAGTTTACCTGCCGGTACATCGATGTCTCTGACTTACTATTTTTGATTTAATATCGAATTTTGGGCAGGTTGTTGGTAATGTAATGCAGTTTATATAAGTAAAACACCAAATAATTTATTGCCCCTTGTAAACGGTAACACTATGTCCTACTGACAACACTACTTACGAATGTTTCGTATACGTTAATAACTTGATACCTCTATGCTTCGTTTTCATAAAACGATTTAGGTAATTTCTTGCCAAACAACGCTTTTGCTTGTCACAGGGTGCTGCATTAGCACTAGTTGTATTTAGTTAGTGGCCAATACGTTTCTAACAAGCTTGTTATTGTGCAGTCAAGGGCTGGTCTTTCTCACTTTACTGCCATCAGTCGCGGTGCTATCAGCCATTTTGCATGCCACGAACAGTCAACATTATACGACGTTTAAAGAGATTTATGGTTTGTTACTACCGGCGCTATCTCCTCTCTAGAAAGATGGGTCGGTTGTTAGTCAACTTTTTTATTTTTAGAGCGATAGCGCTTTTTAGAAAACTCTTTACACAACACACCGTAACATAATGTGCGATGTAGTGTTGTGTTCATCTTTGGTAAATAGATCAATATTGTGATTGCAATCAATACCTTGTAGGTCCTTTCATAGAAGAGTTATGTAGCCCTTGCTCTTCATGTTAGTACTTGGAATAAATCAATAATAGATAGTGATAACATTCGCTCTCGATATACATATTTCAAGCAGCACTTATCGTCCCAGTCTGGTTTCGGGTAAAATATTTATATTAGGACAGCGTTTATGACTGCGGCCCTAGAAATCTAAAGTAAAGACCCCGCTCAGCCACTCTATAAACCGGCCCTTCATTCAAGAAGGGATGAGTTGAGTCTGCAAAGGCGAGTCACATCCCATTTCAAACGTTCAGTATTCTTCGCGCAGAACCTAGAACAGCATAACGTCATACACATAAAAACTGTCCATAGTAATAGCTGTTTACGATACGTGATGGTATCTCCGTATCGGCCACATTCATCGAATATTGATAAGCGGCAAGTAAGCGGCACATCTGATTTTACTGAGCCAGACGTTTCGACATATTTCAAGTATGAGCTTTTAAAGGTCGAAGCACAAAGCGTTCTGCAGGCATTGTTCGGATAGAAGGTGCATTCCTTTGCTCCTACGATAGCTACGTAAATGTGTGCAGTGCAGCTCGGCCGGCTGGCACTCTCCCGCCATTTCTGCATAACTTGATGTAGTGCGCGATCTTTCACTCCAAACTGAAAGCCAGTCCTCAGTCCTTCGACGATAAGGCTCTTATGAACCTGTAATTATTTAAAGAGCTTAATGTGAAATTAATTGTGGGTATATAATTGCAAAATTACGAGAGCTCTTGCATACGGTTTTACATCTAAAAAGATCTTATAATCTCTTTGATAATTTTAAAGCAGTAAGCTTAGCGACATAGTTTGAATAATAAATCATTGTCAGACGAGATTTTGCGTTGTCTGTAATATAAAATAACATAACATTTTAGATCACATCGGCACTTTCGATTTCGCGCTGTAGATTATGCTGATGTAACTCTGTGTCTCCTCAGAATCAATTTCCATATAGACAAGAGAGCCTAATGTGGGAATAAACGCGCTTTCGCCACGTACTGTGACGCGGAGTCTTTTTCACTTTTCTCTCTGTCCCATGCGTGATTGGAATTCGTAACTGAACTTTTTGAATGGAAATTCTCAGACTTGTGTTTAATTTCTTTTGTCTTCCCAAACTTTCTTGTATTGAATGACAGTTTAGATGATCTTTGTATGTGTGAGTTCTGCTTTTATGTGTTGAGTGAGTTTGTTGAATTAGAGTGTCGAAACTTATCATTTTTAATGAACTGAAAACTTTTTTTTTTTTGTCAATGCAGAAAGTTGAGAACCTTCAAAGCATAACCGTAATTATATTTGATGTATTACCAGAATTAATCTTTGTGAACAGAAAACAGAAGCGAACGAAGTTCATAATGAGTTTTACATGTTTGTTTTTCCAATATTTTCCTTAGGTTGACGCTAGAACGTTGAAAAATATGAACTGTTGCAAAGTTGTAACCCGGCGGTTATGAAAGCTTAGTTTAAAATAGTCTTGGGCTACTCTTTCACCAAAGATTTACAAAGCAGATGAGCGGTGTGCGAAGGAAAAAAACAACCAATAATGTCACTTCATTCGTCATGTGACAGCGATGCTATTGGTTGATTATTTCCTCGCACACCGCACATCTACCTCAACGTGGAAACGCAACCTTAACCTCACCGTGACAAAGACTCTTAGGAAAATACTAAGCAATATAAATCTTTTCTAGGAATCGAATACTTATACGAGAATGGCCTACTGCAGAGGACGCCGGAAGACGTGGCTCAGTTCCTTCACAAAGGCGAAGGGCTGAGTAAAACAGCGATAGGCGACTACCTTGGCGAACGATCAGAGTTCAATGAAGCAGTGCTGAAGGCATTCGTTGAGCTACATGACTTCACGGACCTCATTCTTGTACAAGCACTAAGGTGAGACCTTTTTTAAGAAAAAAACATTCAAGCTGAATAAAGTGTGTTTAAATCGTGTAGCGATTTTCAACAGAAGCGTTGGTCTTCTGTAGAGATACATGCCAAGCCGTTAGTTACTTGCCTGTTCTAGGTTTTAGCAGCAACTGGCACTAGAATCACGTAGTTTTAAGAGGATGAAAAGTGATTCCTAGTGTTGTACCTATAAGCGCATGTTCTACAAAAACTAATAAGATATTGAAAAGCAACCCGATGCTTCTAATAATAAAAACGCTTTAATGGCTCCAAAGGTCTGCTATCAATTTTAAATTGTTATTAGGTGTCAGTTGAATATTGTTTCTCAAAATTACCTTTCGAAAATGAGACTGAAAATCTCATTGATATTGTTTCTGAATATCATTAGCGACAAATGTTTGTAATATTTGTGACGCTATCTTACTGAGAACACACAGGTGGGCTGCAGATGTTGAAATTCCGAGTTGAGATTTCACTTAGACGCAAAAAATTTAATATAACTTAGGAAACATCGCGCTTAAACCAAAGGAACTCTAATATACTAAAGGCATTATGCACAGTTCACCGAACATCTTCCCAACTCCCAACTTCATAGACTAAGGAAACCATAGCTTAAAGTCTAGCTAGCTCACTATCCTACTAATATTATAAATGCGAAAGTTTAGATGTTTGGATGTTTAGATGTTTGGATGTTTGGATGTTTGGATGTTTGTGTTTCAATCACGTCAAAACCACTGAACCAACTTGGATGAAACTTGGCATATATATAGTTCGTAACCTGGATTGACACATAGGCTACTTTTTATCTCGAATAATTAACAGGATCTACAGGATAAAATGAACGAAAAGGATTAGCAGCGCCAATTGGCAAGAGGATTTCATTGTCATGTCATGTCACGTCAGTTTGACAGGACGTAGTACTACCTCTTTGGTCTAACAACTAGCGTTTGACATTCCAGTAGGTACGAGTTCGGTGTAATGAGGTGTAATGTCAAGTTTCTCAAAGTATCCGCTCGGTACACGCACAGATAATATAATGTACACGGAAACTGTAGACGCGTACGAAGTCGCGGGTAACTGCTAGTACGTAAATATACCGCACGAAATCGTTTAACTTTTAGCGAAATTAGTAGCATCAGCGTGAGTATTGCTAAATACTGTACCAACGCTTTGTGATCGATTTGTGATGAAGAACATGATAGCAAAAGAATGAACAGTTTGCGAGCAGGAGAACCGTGAGCCTATAGATCTTCTAGGCTACTTATGAAGCAGTACAATGCGTGCTAGACAAAAGTATGCCGTCAGCCCAGACATCGTAGCTTCAGAATAGAATCAGTCGTGACGTAGTAGAAACTGTGGCAGCCGCCTTTGTGCTGTAGGGAGCTCAATACAAATGAGGCTACGGACGAGCATCATGAATTCAATGTTTTATGAGCACCAGCTGTTAAAATCACTGAAGGATGACGTGATGTTACATACCAGTATGTATAATAATGGGAAATAGTAATGGTGGGTGTATGTTCCGAATGTAGAGTGAACTAGCTGCACATTCAAACTCCTATAACCGACTCAAAGTTCAGATTGCTGAAGTTAACCAATCTTTACGTTTGGTTCCTTAGTAAAAGGCTTGCGACAACACCCTTAGTTATTTATAGGAAACTGATGAACGCATAGGTTTAATTTTATCCCATACACGAATGTGGAAGGCTAAGTGTAATGTGTATGTAAAGTACAAAACTAAGCCAAAACAAAACAGGGAAATTTACGACGCTATTTACATTATTTTGACGTAGATTAGTAGTAATAATTAGTTGGTTTTAGCCAGTGTATTCCGGTTGTCATGTTGTTGAAAACAATCGAACTTTTTGTCAGGAAATGATAACACTGTTTGTCCATTACCAGGGGTTTTTTTGTGGTTATCATTGAGAACACATTTTTGTTGAAAACAAATAGTTTTAATAATTTAACTTTCTGTTTTGAAAATTATGTTTACAAGTAGATTGTGGGAAGAAAACAAAGATTGCGTGACTTTTTAGAATGTGAGTGTGTAATTATTATATCTGTTTACTCGGCACACGTACAAATAAGAGCTGAAATTGAAGCGCAAGCATGATCTTATCATTTCGTTTTCGTTGCCTTGGGAACGGAATGCGAATTACTGAGATGGTTTGAAGTAGGAAGCAATACAAAGGTAGGTGTTCTTCAAAAAAATAAGATGGTTCTAAAATTCCATAGAGATTTAATTATTTTTTGACCAGTCAAAAGCATTCTCTAAAAAATCTGATATAGGTCCACTTTACTCTTGGAAGAAACTCTAACAGAGTAGGGTAGGTAATTGATATTGCACGACGAATAAACGTCAGGTGTTGCGCAAACTTTCACATTTAATCTTTCTAGATTTATTCTCGCGTATGAAAAATGCTGGGTATTTTATTTTGGCAAACGAACGCAAGAGGGTGACTTGGCAGGCGCTCATATAACTTGCGGAAAGCTGTCCTGCTATCTGGCATTCTTTGTGGGGAAAAAGGAATCCTTTCAGTGTTATGTTCATGAATTCAAATGTTTATATTTTTGCAATGTTTTAAATCATAAAATTGAATTGGAAAGGATAATGCTGTCAGGTTATTTTCACATACAAAATCCTAAATAGGTAAAGTAATCAAAACGAATGAAATCGAAAAATCTACAACGCTAGCCATCAGTTTGTGAAAATCCATTGCCGGACAAAAGCCTTAGGACAGATATAGATTCCAGAACAAGCGATATCGGGCAAGACCCAAGACCTTCACAAGAAACTACGATCAAAAAGGCATTAGGGATTACAACATTTCAAACTGTGCTTGACGAATCGTACAAAATGAACAAGTTTCAAATCTAAATCATATTCCTCTCATTGCAGACAATTCCTATGGAGCTTCCGATTACCAGGCGAAGCTCAGAAAATCGACAGAATGATGGAATGCTTCGCGCAACGATACTGCCAACTCAATCCGGATATATTCACAAATGCTGACACTTGCTACGTTCTCAGTTTTGCGATTATAATGCTCAACACATCGCTACACAATCCTAGTGTGAAAGACAAACCAGCGCCCGAGCAGTTTGTTGCAATGAACAGAGGGATCAACAACGGCGGGGATTTACCACAGGAATTGCTTCTGGTAAGTTTGCTGACAAGACAAATACCGACAGCTACTACGTAGAAATGCTGACGGTTACCACGCAGAAATGCTGACAATCGTATGTTGTTGAAACCGTGTTGAAGTATAATCGAAATTGAGATTGAATCGGCATTGTTATTGCTTTATTAGGGGCCTTATTTGTTGATATGAGCAGAGAGTTTAACAAGGGGATTTACCAGATTAATAACTTTGGTCAATTTAGAAATAACTGCTGTTATAATATGCTACGTCGGTATTTGAGGTAACTAAATTAAAAGTTACAAAAACATCTTAAGAGCCTACACTACTCCAGCTCAAATCCAAGTTTCACGGCCCATTCGTGCAGATACCGCACCGCGCACTCGCAGCTATCTCACTCGCACAGTTCATCACGCAGCGCAGAGGTCACGAGTCGACCGCATGATAGAGTAAATACACAGTTATTGTACATCTAGTACCGAGCTATGGAAATAAAAAAATTAATCATTGTACAAATATACTAAAGCGCCGTAGGTAGTTATGATACACGTTATTGTACACCCAGTAGGTATGGAAATAAAGTGAAAGGAATATCGCATAAAAGTGGTCCATAGTTGGCCACTTTTTCTAAGGCCTGTGGCACGGCTCCTGATCATGCTAAATAATTTGTATTATGGAATGGACACAGTAGTAAAAAACAAGGAGAAATCAGAAAATTTTATTGTATTTCAAGAGGGAGATCTCAATTCGATTGTATTTTGTTTGTTACCTAAGAACACCGTTCGCTTCTCACTCGATCAGATCATCATCATCATCGGTTCAGATCAAATGGGTTGTATGCTTATTCGAAAAATGGGAAAACCTCAGGAGGAAGCTTATTCCACATCTTATATGAGAAATATTTCGCCTATTTACATGCATTTATTTATTTACATGCACATCA
This sequence comes from Gandaritis pyraliata, assembly GCA_947859175.1. Classification (NCBI taxonomy): domain Eukaryota; kingdom Metazoa; phylum Arthropoda; class Insecta; order Lepidoptera; family Geometridae; genus Gandaritis; species Gandaritis pyraliata. The sequence goes on from OX401863.1 coordinate 3,911,391, forward strand.
TCGGGTGTGTAGAATGCTTGTTTGTCTACTCATCTTCAGGTGGGCTGAACGCCTGTTTACCTACACATCATCAGGTGGGCTGAACGCCTGTTTGCCTACACATCATCAGGTGGGCTGAAAGCCTGTTTATCTACACATCATCAGGTGGGCTGAACGCTTGTTTGCCTACACATCATCAGGTGGGCTGAAAGCCTGTTTACCTACACATCATCAGGTGGGCTGAACGCCTGTTTGCCTACACATCATCAGGTGGGCTGAACGCTTGTTTGCCTACACATCATCAGGTGGGCTGAAAGCCTGTTTACCTACACATCATCAGGTGGGCTGAACGCCTGTTTGCCTACACATCATCAGGTGGGCTGAACGCCTGTTTGCCTACACATCATCAGGTGGGCTGAAAGCCTGTTTACCTACACATCATCAGGTGGGCTGAACGCCTGTTTGCCTACACATCATCAGGTGGGCTGAACGCCTGTTTGCCTACACATCATCAGGTGGGCTGAAAGCCTGTTTACCTACACATCATCAGGTGGGCTGAACGCCTGTTTGCCTACACATCATCAGGTGGGCTGAACGCCTGTTTACCTACACATCATCAGGTGGGCTGAACGCCTGTTTGCCTACACATCATCAGGTGGGCTGAAAGCCTGTTTACCTACACATCATCAGGTGGGCTGAACGCCTGTTTGCCTACACATCATCAGGTGGGCTGAAAGCCTGTTTACTTACACATCATCAGGTGGGCTGAAAGCCTGTTTACCTACACATCATCAGGTGGGCTGAACGCCTGTTTGCCTACACATCATCAGGTGGGCTGAACGCCTGTTTGCCTACACGTCATCAGGTGGTGCTGATTACGGAAATGGTATCCATTTTGAAATCCAAGATGGCGGACATTGATTTTTTTGAGAAAAGTGATATGGGTGTTGTTTTCGGGATATTTTGGGGTGCTCATTACGGAAATGGTATCCATTTTGAAATCCAAGATGGTGGACATTGATTTTTTTGAATAAAATGATATGGGTGTCGTTTTCAGAATATTTTGGGGTGCTGATTACGGAAATAGTATCCATTTTGAAATCCGAGATGGCGGACATTGATTTTTTTGAGAAAAGTGATATGGGTGTTGTTTTCGGGATATTTTGGGGTGCTGATTACGGAAATGGTATCCATTTTGAAATCCGAGATGGCTTACATTGATTTTTTTGAGAAAAGTGATATGGGTGTTGTTTTCGGGATATTTTGGGGTGCTGATTACGGAAATGGTATCCATTTTGAAATCCAAGATGGCGGACATTGATTTTTTGAGAAAAAAGATAGGAGTGTCGTTTTCAGGATATTTTGGGGTGCTGATTACGATATTGAAATCCAAGATGGCGGAAATTGATTTTTTGAGTAAAGTGTTATGGGTGTCGTTTTCAGGATATTTTGGGGTGCTGATTATGGAAATGGTATCTATCGATTTTGAAGTTTTTGTTTATGAATCGATTTCTTTTAAAATCGATATCTGAGAGTCCTCCTCAGCCATTATACGGATTACCCATATCACTTTTCTCAAAAAAATCAATGTCCGCCATCTTGGATTTCCAAATGGATACCATTTCCGTAATCAGCATCCCAAAATATCCCGAAAACGACACCCATATAACTTTTCTCAAAAAATCAATGTCCACCATCTCGGATTTCAAAATGGATACTTTTTCCGTAATCAGCACCCCTAAATATCCCGAAAACGACACCCATATAACTTTATTAAAAAATCGATGTCCACCATCTTGGATTTCAAAATGGATACTTTTTCCGTAATCAGCACCCCAAAATATCCCGAAAACGACACTCATATCACTTTTCTCAAAAAAATCAAAGTCCGCCATCTTGGATTTCCAAATGGATACCATTTCCGTAATCAGCATCCCAAAATATCCCGAAAACGACACCCATATAACTTTTCTCAAAAAATCAATGTCCACCATCTCGGATTTCAAAATGGATACTTTTCCCGTAATCAGCACCCCTAAATATCCCGAAAACGACACCCATATCACTTTATTAAAAAATCGATGTCCGCCATCTTGGATTTCAAAATGGATACTTTTTCCGTAATCAGCACCCCAAAATATCCCGAAAAGGACACCTATATCACTTTATTCAAAAAAATCGATGTCCGCCATCTTGGATTTCAAAATGGATACCATTTCCGTAATCAGCACCCCAAAATATCCCGAAAACGACACCCATATCACTTTGTTCAAAAAAATCGATGTCCGCCATCTTGGATTTCAAAATGGATACTTTTTCCGTAATCAGCACCCCAAAATATCCCGAAAAGGACACCCATATCACTTTATTCAAAAAAATCGATGTCCGCCATCTTGGATTTCAAAATGGATACCATTTCCGTAATCAGCACCCCGAAATATCCCGAAAACGACACCCATATACTTTATTCAAAAAAAATCGATGTCCGCCATCTTGGATTGCAAAATGGATACTTTTTCCGTAATCAGCACCCCAAAATATCCCGAAAACGACACCCATATCGTTTTATTCAAAAAAATCGATGTCCGCCATCTTGGATTTCAAAATGGATACTTTTTCCGTAATCAGCACCCCAAAATATCCCGAAAACGACACCCATATATCACTTTATTAAAAAAAAATCAATGTCCGCCATCTTGGATTTCAAAATGGATACCATTTCCGTAATCAGCACCCCAAAATATCCTGAAAACGACATCCATATCACTTTACTCAAAAAAAATCAATGTTCACCATCTTGGATTTCAAAGTAGATGCCATTTCCGCAATCAGCATGTAGCCTTCCTACTAATTTTCTATCCTACTTAGGTAGCTAAAGTAGGCAGGCGAATAAAAATTAAAGATAACTTATTACAACGTTTTAATAATATATAACTAGGTAGGTACAGTAAAAAAACACAGAGAATTCAGGGGGGGCCTATTCGTTTCCAGATTACAATTACGAAACCTTCCGGTAGGTAGGTAGGTATGCCACTGGCCTTAGCGAGAGTAGAAAACGCCGTTGGCTGATGCAGTCCTTGAAAAGGTGGAACCAGAAGGTGGCGTTCGACGGCTGTGTAGTGGTCCGGTTAGTGTAGCGTTGCTCACAACCCACTCGCCGATATGTGAAGGCCGGTAACAAAAACCCTGGAATCCACGTCCGGATATTTTAGAAAAAGTCATTTTTTTCTGTTTGACTGCGACATCTCTTTTTCAAGCAAAAGCGCAATGGCTACCAGCATGAAGTAGTAATCGATGATGAGGCAGTCAAACAATGATAAATTACAATATTTACACATAAGCAAGGCAGCTAATAATAATGTGATGAATGACATGACAGAATCATAGGTAGTACCAATAGCAGATTCAAAACCTTACAATTTTATGTAATGTGATGCTGGTGATCGTGAAATATCTAACAAAGCGCAATTTGATAAAAAGCTAGTCATTAGCACTACGAAAAGATGAGTCATTACAATTTGCTCGTTACAAGGAATTCTATCGAAATGTACTCACCAACATTCGCTAACTACAACTAAATACACAATAACACAAGGCAACACTCACCCAATTTGGGGTTTTTTCTCGACACGAATTTAAATTAAAATAGGTTTAGATTTATAATAAAAGTAGGTTTTGCGGTAATAGATACGACGTGCTTGCTTAGTGGTAAACACGCGTCACCTCTCCTTCACCTCTAAGGAACGCCCGTCATGCTCGTTTTCCCCACTCCAATGCTACCAACTAACGAGCAAGCTGACGCATGACACTGACATGTTATAAACATGCGCGCGCATTTTCAAAGATAATTTTACAGTTTGAATTGAAGAATTATAGAATTCCTGATTATTAAATAGTTAGTAAATAAGTTTAGAATAAGAACTGTTACAAGCACCCCAAAATATCTCGAAATCGACACCTGTATCATTTTACTCGAAAAAGTAAAGTACGCTGTCCTGGATTCGAAAACGTAGTAGGGGAGATAAATTCTGTCAGAGTCAAAATGTTCCTTCATTTTGGCAAAATTCATGTTTCGATTCGAATGGCTCCAAATACTGGAGGTCGAATTCTGCTAATAGCGGAGATACGGCAAGGGGGCTACAATATCTCTGAGAGAAGAGGGGGTTAATGCCCCCTCTGGAATTATAAGTACTGTTAGGTATAAATAGGTCAATAAAAAAAATGATATAGAGGGGTTGCAATATTTATTTTATTTTCTACAATCTTTTTATTACAATTCGTACAACAGTTCTACACACGTCACGTGGAGATAGGTGACCTACAACATACCAACTTAGTAATTAGACTACAAATCTATGGTACTCATCCAATGAACGAAAATGTCGAAAGATCAAATTCGTTTGTCCTTTGCGCGTCGCAAACGCATAGCGCAGCGCGTCGCGTATTCATAAATGCCTAAACTTGACGTCGTCAAATTTCAATACGGCTTCATAAGGTCCTAACCAAAATGCGTACCCGCGGGCACCTAGGTAGGTAAAAAACATTTTATGACTCATTTGAGACACTTACTTCAAAATATTATTCATGTTTTTAGCAATTTCTTTTCTCCAATCCCTTCTCGTTTTTTTGTACTGGTTATTTCCCATTTTACTTGACTTACTTATAATTTAATAATTTTACGTATCTACGTAGGTAGGCGTGCGAGCAAGCGACGCGGGTTCCCTGTTCGACTGCCGGAGTTAGACTGAATCTGAGCGGTTGCGACGTCTCACGCGCAATATTTGAGAATTTAATTTCTTAAAATTAAAAAAAAAACATTTTAATAAATCTAAAACATATGATGTACGTGTATTGCTAAGTTGAATTTATATACAAAGTTTCAATAGTATAGGTAAAGTATTGACTGACTTCTGTGGTTTCTTAGTAAGCTTCAGAGGGAAGTTTGGGATTTTTTTCTATCGAGAAAATTTTTAGTAATCGTGTTTTCACATCATATGATGTATCACAAATATTCTCAACTGTAATATATATTTTTTTCAAAATGATTGATTCAATACTTTTAATGATATGCGGGATCAAAAATGAGAGATTGGGGTACTATAAGCTCTTAATAATGACGGAAAATCCCAATATTACCAAGATGTTATAACTACCACTATTACAAAGTACTCTGTTGTAAATATCTACCTACTTTATGTTTACATGTTTTATGCAAATGCTAAAATAACTAAGGTTACTCGGAAGGCTACGGTTGTTTATGTCAAGATAGCTCGACAAATTAAATATTTAATTTGCATTCAATAATGTCCACGCCTATTACGATTCCAATGCCAGAACTTGTACAAATAGTGTTTTTGCGATCTTCTTCTAATCTGACGGAAAATGTTTGAATATAATGTATTTTGACAGACTTCCTCATACTTGCTCTTGAAGGTGTGTGATGTGGGTAATGTCTATGGCAAATAAAATGTTGGAAAACTGAGTAGATAGATTCATAATAAGTTTATGTATTGTGTTCTAATTCCTAACATTAAATTCTATATATATTCACCGTTTGAGAGCACTGGCATTGCGCACATACATTTTTCGAGAAAACCCCATTGGTGTACGACCGGATTTGAACCCACGACCTCAGGATCGAAAGGCGGAGTCGCTACCACTGGGCCACCGGTGCTCAGGTAGTCTTATACACTCTGTATTAATTAGTATGTGTACATCGCCCCTTTCGGGGTTTTTTTCACATTGACACGCAGTCGGATATTCCAAAATCATACATTCACAATATTCACATGTAGGAATAAGAATCGTTTAACTTGGAACGCTTTGAATGATCAAATAAGTTTTGATTAGATGGTCGGTACTATGTTTCTAGCTCCTGATAAATCTTTTTGATATAATCTTTGTTGCTAATAACAATTTGACGCACATGCAATATTATCTAGTAAGATAATCTACTCGTTATAGTTTATGTTGAGTAACCGCAGACGATCCTTACAAAGTTGTTGTGTAGACAAAGGTAGAGCACTCTAGAATGAAAAACAATTACTATATTTAAAATAAAAAAAACAAAAGCCTGTAAGCATTGCAATTTTGTATTGAACTGCAGATTTTTTTTGCATTCACTTTGTTGGTTCTATAGAAAAAGTTGTTTAGATTAATGGGTATTTTAACGCCCTGAAATGTTAAGGTGTCTTATTACTCCTTGTATGTAATTATTTATTTATTTTTAAATTTCACATAAATAAGTAGTGCTAGGAGGGCTTAATGCTAAGAGCATTGTCTGCCAGTCTTCCTGGGCGTGCAAAAAGATGGTGTGGTGTGTTTTTTATAGGTACTAAAACGGACAAAAATTTAAATTGATACATAACTATACTTACATAAATGAAAAAAGAATCACTATAATTAAACAGAAAAGATATATCAACATAGATAACACATTATATAAATAACTAGTAGTTACCCGCGACATCGTACGCGTCTACAGTTTCCGTGTACATTATATTATCTGTGCGTGTACCGAGCGGATACTTTGAGAAACTTGACATTACACCTCATTACACCGAACTCGTACCTACTGGAATGTCAAACGCTAGTTGTTAGACCAAAGAGGTAGTACTACGCCCTGTCAAACTGACGTGACATGACATGACAATGAAATCCTCTTGCCAATTGGCGCTGCTAATCCTTTTCGTTCATTTTATCCTGTAGATCCTGTTAATTATTCGAGATAAAAAGTAGCCTATGTGTCAATCCAGGTTACGAACTACACATATGCCAAGTTTCATCCAAGTTGGTTCAGTAGTTTAGACGTGATTGAAACACAAACATCCAAACATCTAAACTTTCGCATTTATAATATTAGTAGGATAGGATACGTATTATGATTAATTTAAATTACTTTATTTGTTTCTTTATTTCAGTCACTATACGAGTCAATAAAAACGGAGCCATTCAAAATACCGGAAGACGACGGAAACGATCTCATGCACACTTTCTTTAACCCGGACAAGGAGGGCTGGCTGTGGAAGCAGGGTGGCAGGTAACTCACACTTTTAAACTAACGACAACTTGTTTCTAATATTCACAGTAACCTACGTTTACTACCGTAAACAAGACACAAAAACACTTTGCGGAGATTAAAAAACAAAATGTAAAGTAAAAAACACTAGTGTGGTAATGTAAAGTAAAAACACGAGTGTAATAAGCTGAATTATGAACCTAAATGCGTTGCCATAAGAGTCACTTTACGAATCAGTGTGCTGAAAATTTTAATTTGTTTGATTCCAGATATAAGTCGTGGAAGAGACGGTGGTTTATCCTGAATGACAACTGCCTGTACTACTTCGAATACACGACGGATAAGGAGCCTCGGGGAATCATTCCATTAGAAAATATATCTGTAAGTTACTTATGAGAGTATTAGTATGCTTTGTGTTTCTTTACTAAGAATGATGGATTATACAAAAAAAGCTGTGAACCAACCCGTAAATGTATCTTAATTTGTTCGTATGTACAGTCGGCTACACATCAACCTATCAACGGTTCGAACTTTGAACTATTATAATTTGAATGTTGCGAATCATGCGAGAGGGACGATATGTTTTTATGTGAGACTCGCTGCTTGCGCGCCGCGCGCCTACACCTATTGCGATCCCTGATTCGGAACATTCAAATTATAATAGTTCAAAGTTCAAACAGTTGATAGGTTGATGTGTCACCGACTGTACCTGCCTAGTTTCACTTAGGGCTTGTTTCAGCATCTCTGAGTAACACTATCCGTCAAATAAAAATATTTCTGTCTTTGTTTTTGACAAGTCTAAAGTAGAGACGGAGATATTTGTATTGTAACTGATCATAAGATAGTAAAATAGGTACATAATCATCTTCTCAGCTTAGTCGGCGATCGAGCCTATACACAGGAAAGGCATTGTCAATAGCAGTCAACACACTGAATGGTTCTTATTACAAAGTAGCAATTTATCGCGTATAGTTGTAGTTTATTAGAAAGTTGCTTGCGTTATAGTGAACTGCACCGTACAGTAAAACCATGGATAATTGGATAATGCGCTGTAAACACTAATGCGATAACCCACGCGGATACAAGCCGAGGCCATTCTACCTACTGTATGCACTTATGTACTGTGTCGCAGCTAGAAGGAAGTTGGTACGGGAAACATAGATCTGATAGATAAAGTAAAAACTAGTTTTTTTATCCTCTGCCGAAAAACGGAAGTGGTGTTATAAGATTGACGGCGGTCTCTGTCTGTGCCCTCGAAACTCTGAAAGTTGAGCTCAGATTTGAATGCGGTTTTTTTTCTAGGTCTAGAATGGTCTAGCCGTTTCAATGAGAAAATTCATTAGCTCTGAAAGCCCGTTTTCAAGAATCTTAGGCATAATTGCAGTTTGAAACATTTAGTTCATCTCAAAGTAGATTTGAAGTGAATTTTAACGACATTTATTTATTTACATTAACATTTATTTTTATATATTTGTAAAATGATCTTGTTTCGTTCAGGTCCGTCCAGCGAGCGATAGACAGAGGCCGCACTGCCTAGAGTTGTACGCTAGCGGGGGCGCCGATCTCATCAAGGCTTGCAAAACCGACTCTGAGGGGAAAGTTGTTGAAGGAAAACATACCGTTTACAGGTAAATATATCAAAGTATTAATTGGTGGTTTGGTTTCCCATTGTAAAATGCAACAGGATACAAAAATACTCTTACGAACTAGCTTTTGTTTGTAGTTTTACTCGTGATTGTACGTTCTTAGTATGCCATTCTAACGCGCTCCTAACATGAAACCAAAATAAAAAAAAACTTAAATAAAGAATAGTTTATATCATAATGTTTTAATATTCTTGTTATCGCCAAAAATTGCAAAAATGACGACAAATGTTTTGATGCCCATTCCTATATTTTAAGTCGAGCGACCTTACGCTTTTCCAAAACTATGTCTATTCCAAGTGTGCTCTTTAATGCTTTTATCGTAGTTTTTACATTGAGATGTCTGATATTCATTATTGTTTTCACTTCGTTGGTGCTACTGAGTAATAAATAGAGTATCTTTGAGGGTCCTTTCACTATTTTTGTTATCTAATATGAAATAGGTCGATGTGACGGCATTGTATGATTCAACTATTATATTGTTTATTGTTTACCACATTATCATTTGTTGGTTTAACCTGGTTCACTAGAAATGAAGCCTTGTAAGGGATAACTGACAATATTCTCATTAATTATGATGTTATTATTACAAATGGGAAAGTTCAGATATTTATGACTCAGGATCTAGCTCGCTACATGATAACTGCTCAGAACTGCATTCGATAGATGGCGCTGTCGCTAATCCACACACAATTCCTAGATCGCTCAAGCGAAGTTATCACGGAGTTAGAACATAATACCACCGAATACCATGTATCGATCCTCGGGCCCCGAGCTAAAGGTCGCTCGACGCGGAAGACCTTCCCTTTTCGTAGGAGAACACGCATTCTACCGAGTTCTCCTTACATGTGTAGCCGCTCCTTAGATCAAAGTGGCACATCACTTCACTATAGCCTGAATATATTTATTTCCAGAATGTCCGCAGCTACGGTAGAAGAGCGAGATGAATGGATCGAGTGTCTCCGTCGCTCTATCAGTCACAACCCGTTCTACGATATGCTCGCACAACGCAAGAAGAAAGCACAACACAACGTGCATAACGCACACTAGTCCTTCTAGAACCTTCTAGAAGTCTTTCGAACGTTCTAGAAGTTTGGACTTATAATGGCATTGACTTGTGATAGGCTCAACGCCATACAGTGATAGATGAGTCAATTTGATGTGTGGGTAACACCTTTGTCCAGCGATAATGAAAATGAAGGAAGGTACGATCTAACTCGTCTTTTGCGAATATAAATGAATGGTATTCCGTCGTGATAAGGTTCATTATTGACAACCAAGCATCTGGGTACACGCTAATGGCCATACCCAATATTCAACCGACTGTAAAAGCTAGCGATCTGCGTCAAACCTATACGTCTTTTGAAGAAAGAAACAATATTGCGATGGTGATATACCTTTAGTAAGGAAAATACAGAGATATTGTGAATGGCCGTTATTGTGAGATGCTCGTCATAAATCTACGCAAGAACAGTAGTTACACTGAAATGCTTTTTGTTTTTTTTAAACGGTCGAGTTCTGATGTACCTACCTCTTTCACCTTTTTCAAAATATGGTCCAATATCTTACAGTTTTTTTTAAACATACACAATTTATCGTCCATTTAAATTGTATTGCTGTTAATAATATACATGTTTTTATTTTGAAATAATTGGATACCTACGTAAGTAGTTTGAGTAATATTGGACAATTTTTTGAAAATGTTTATTATGATGATAGCGGTTCCAGTAATGCTAAACGTAGCATTGTTTTTAGATTTTCGATGAAACTGGTTGTTTTTACATTATTTTGGAAAGAAAATTGCGCAGCTTTGGAAAACTGCCAATGTCCAGCCAATTGTAAATATTCGGCTATTAAAACGCCTTCTCAATATCGAATCATGTTGTGAATTTTTTTTAGTAAAGAGTTGATTCCAATGTAGTACATCATATCAACATTTCGTGATTGTCAGTCCATGTGTTTGTATATAACGGAGGTAAGACTGAAACGTTGCAATTTTGTACATGATTTTGTCAAATAAAGTGCGTGTTACACTGTCAATAACAGATCACGATTCTGATAATACCTGAGTCGCGATCCATATCATGATACGATCACGATTCAGTATTCTAGTAGTCTGGATACTTAATAATATCACGATCTTGCTAATACCTTGATATTGGATCACGATACCGAGTAACGCATGATATTATTGTGACATGCCACATTGTTCTATGGATTGTGAAGAATTCGCATTAATATTTATTTATTTAAATAATTTGCGTATTATAGTATAATTTTCGTGTCATTGTCAGCTTTATTCTGGCTTAATAAATAATAGTTAACAAGTGCATCAACATAAACTTCTGGGAAATCTGTCGAATTACGTGAAACTAGTCACAGGTTTCATAGTAGCGAATTTCGTAATAATGTGATTTAGCAACTATCTTCACAGTTTTCGTATTTTCGGCATTTTATCCTTCATGTGTACATATTTTTAAATTCTTACCCACCTGAAATATTTTCTATCCTAATGGAGACAATAGAATAACAACTGTTTTGGGTTTGTGATGATGCAGTTGAGAATTAAATAAAGAATAGTTTGACAATATTTTGTCAAATTTATATAGTTTTATGAATTATCGTATTCAAATGAAAGTATTACTTTTTTGCAATGTAATATCAATCTTAATGATGTAAAGTAATCTATAATAGTGTAGCTATAGAATAGTAATTAGATTACAGCCAATGCTTATACTTATGATGATGTAAATGTCGAGAATATAGATAGATTTACAAAACCAAATACCTAAGTGGGAAATATGGCAGCGTAAATGAGTAACTATTTCTTTTGTTTGCAGCTGTTCGATATCAATGATTGAATTCAATATAAAAATCTTGACATCGAGACATGTCTACACGTTGAAAGTGTGCCTTTACTACCTAGGTACCTTATTTTACTCGTCAAACAATAGAACTATTTATTTTTTCCGTTATTTTAAATTACTGGCTTTAGAAACCTTCGAATAGCCCATGTTTTTAACACCCGACGCAAAAACGACGGGGTGTTATAAGTTTGACGTGTGGATGTGTGTGTGTGTCTGTCTGAGGCAACGGAGCTCCCGAACGAATGAACCGATTTTGTTTTTGTTTGAAAGGTGAATTAGTCGGGAGGGTTCTTAGCTATGTTTGATGAAAATCGGTCAAAGATTCGGGGGTTATTAAATTTTTTAATTTAATTACTTGTTTTAAATATTAAAGCTGCCTCATAGTCAAATAAAAAATGCTTAGTTATTCCATAGTGCTGTATAATGTATTAGAGAAATAATTAATTACATACTTTTAAATTGTAAATAACATTCCTTCATCCTAATAAATATTATTGTGATTTTCAATATCTTTATAATTTTATATTATTAATTTTATATTGGCTCGGTTCTCTTGTAAGTATATTTAATTTTTCAAATTATTAAAGTAAGTAAAAAGATCAGTGCCGTTAAAATCCTAAGCAGTTATTTGCTGATTAGAATTGACTGATGGCGAAGTGGTTACGCCTCCCTGTATCAAGATTACAGTGGTAGGTTTGAATGCAAAAAACTTTTGGGATGATATAAAAATAATTTCGTTTACTTATATTTTGTTTGTTTCTAACTTTCTGTGTTTTCTACTTTATTTCATACATTTCTCATCTACTTATACTGGAATATCATTTTCATTATGATGCTTTGGTTTTTATAATCTAAGGGGCGAATCAAGGCGGTATGTTTACGTTTTTGTGGTATGGTGCCTAAAATTGATCTGTAATCTAGTTTAGTTCATAGCTATAGGAACGCCAATAAGTAGTATGCTGTAAATGCGCCTAAAAGTAATTTATCTCTATGGTAAAGTTTTATATGACAATGGATATATGTGCATAATAATGGCGTTGTAAATAATTTTGTAAGAAAATGAATATACATTATCTTTATTTTTTTTGTTTGTATTATTTTATACAGCTCGGCTCATAGAAAAATGTTGCCTAACCTATCTACACAGCGGTTATACTTTTAGGGCGGCTTGCACCAGAATCATTAAACGTGTTTAAATAGATTTAAATCTGACGTATTTATATGACTTGACAACTCGCTAAATACTATTTAATAGTTAAACGCGTTTAGCGATTCTGGTGCAAGCCGCTCTTAATGCACTAAATATCTACCTACTAAAATAATCTCATATATTATGTGCATAGGTTAGGTACTTTATCGCCTGAAAAGCAAAGGTCTGCAATGTTTTATGGGTATCGATTCAATGATTAATCGACTTTTCCGTTCATAATTACTATTGTAGGTTTTATTGAACTAATCGATTTTAGCAAAACAATTAGTTATTGTTCGATACTGTAAAAAATCTTGTAAATACGCAGTGACTATCGTAAACTTAGACGGAAGACAAATTTCCGTATCGATGATCTCATCCAACATAAGGTAGCAGGTATAATCGATGCATAGAAACGTGACCGATATGTTAATATGTGTTATGGTACTGAATTGAATTGCAAACTGCACGCACATAGATACAAAACTAATAATAATCGGCTTATTCCAGAAATCCCCTGCGTGTTGCCCCTGCGGAGGGGATTTCTGAACTTTTTGTCCAGAAATCCCCTTAGTCAGCCCTGCGACTGCCGGCAGGGGATCTTTGGACAAAGATTCCAGAAATCCCCTGTTGGGTTCATTTACAGTTTTATTATGTCTTTAGGACTATATAAACTTATCTTGTTTAGCCTAAAACAGTGTGACTGACCTCACAGCTTTATTGGTAGAGTAGCTTACCTTTTGCGTTGCGGTCGTGGGTTTGATGCTCTCCCAAAACAAACATATATTTTTTTACAAATTATAGACAAACGTTAGACTCACCTGTTGATAAGTGACGATAGAGTGCCGTGGTCCAACTGCAAAGATAGTTGAACCACGGCCCCTAGTAAAGGCCCGTAGTCCAACTAATTGGACACAGCAGTTGGACCACTGCCCCGAAACGGATGCGATCGAAGCTGTAGCACATTTGCCTAGACTAGAAGAAACCTATTCACTCCTCTTGAAAACATCCAAATTTTAAGTGATTGGAGACAGAAGCCGGCAGAGTTCTGAAAATAAGAGTGCACAACGCAGAACTTTGAATATAGGAACTTGGATATTTTTGGTTATTTGAATCGTAAAGATTAAATTATACCTAAGTATAGGTACTTACCTACTATCAAGCAAGATGATGTTCCATCAACAGAACTAGCAACGCGACTAAGTAGTGGCAATGGACCAGGGGCCTTATGCTCAGTTCGGCAGAGATTTTACTCTTATAGGGATGATGTCATATCTCGGCCGAAAACTCGTTTCACCCACTGGTGACATGAGTTTTCAACGTCATTTTGACGTCATCCCTATTAGAATAAAACCTCTACCGAATTGAGCATAAAGCCCCAGCAAGATATCTGTCTGTAGGTTTTATTTCTACACAGAATTGGCGTCATTTCTGCTTCAATCAATTCATACGGTTAACAGGTATATAATTACATAAGAGAAAATGTTCCACGGACTGCTCAAATCATAGAAGTTACATGAAAAGTATGAATTATACGTTTACTCAAACGCTACTCGGTACACAACTTCGGTGAAGCGTGACTCCTTCCTTTTCCGATGTTGGTGAAACGCTAATATATTGCGTAAATAACTTGTATTGCTTTTCATGTGCTTCGTGACTACGGTAACTGGAAAATTCAGATTGACCTAGCCGAGTAGAGGCCTTGATGACCTACATATGCGGTGCTACGCCGCCGTAGCAGTAGTTCTACGAAAAGAGGAGAAAATTAAAAGTATTTCATCTAATACCGTATTTTGGAAGATGAAATAGACTATTTTAATTTAATTGTGTCTAGGTAGGTACAAACATACAAGCAGCCAAAGAAAATATGGTTATTTTTAGTGTTCCAATCCAGTTTTGGAAAAAACGGAACACTGATTTACCATGAGCACATTTTTATTTCTGAACTGAAGAAAACCGATAAAGTAGATTGCTAATTTAACACTTGGTGTTAAAACCCTTCTGTGTAGGTATTTAGATAAATACATGGCAATGATCGCATTCTAAGTAACCAAAGTGGTTAAGTTGCTACTTAATAGCCGATTTAAAAACCATTTACTTACGTAGTATTACCTACTCAACTTAACTCGAATGAAAGAACAATGAGTAGATATTTCTTAGAAATAACAGTCTCTCTGTTAATTTATATTGCCTAGTAATCGTTTACTTGGATACAGATAAATAATAGATTGTTTGTATAATTTTAGAATACCTACCTTCTTATGAATAGGGGGCGTCTTGTCATAAAGTTTCCAATGAGTATACTTAGGTACCTACGGGAATTATTACTTTATAGTAAATAAAATAGTATAGTATATAGTATATTTTGCTAAAGTGAAAACTAAATTGGTACCTACCTACGAAGGTAAAGAAGCCCTTTGCCCAGCAGTGGGGCAGTGTGGGCTAACAACAACAACGTGAATGTATAACAACAACATAGCCTTCAAATCAGAATACGTACTGCAATGTCTGCAATGCGAGTAATTAATTACCTACCTATTGCGAGTATCATCGTGTGGCGGCAGAAATAGGTGCATTGGTGGCGCAGGAACTTTTACACTAAGGTACCTAGAGTTGAAATATTATTTCTTTGTAAAAAGGATCATACAAAAAAACGCTGTCCGTGGCCGTGGTTTCTTGCCCTTTCTTTTAGACTCTGGTCGCGTGGAACTGGCACCTAGAATCACCTAGTTATACAAGACGATTCTAAATGACGCCTGTGATTTTATTGTACAAAGAAATTAAGACTGACTAGAGCACGTTACGTATTTGTACTACAAATCATACACATTTATATTTCTAACTAGCAGTTACCCGCGACTTCGTACGCGTCTACAGTTTCCGTGTACATTATATTATCTGTGCGTGTACCGAGTGGATACTTTGAGAAACTTGACATTACACCTCATTACACCGAACTCGTACCTACTGGAATGTCAAACGCTAGTTGTTAGACCAAAGAAGTAGTACTACGCCCTGTCAAACTGACGTGACATGACATGACAATGAAATCCTCTTGCCAATTGGCGCTGCTAATCCTTTTCGTTCATTTTATCCTGTAGATCCTGTTAATTATTCGAGATAAAAAGTAGCCCATGTGTCAATCCAGGTTACGAACTATATATATGCCAAGTTTCATCCAAGTTGGTTCAGTAGTTTAGACGTGATTGAAACACAAACATCCAAACATCTAAACTTTCGCATTTATAATATTAGTAGGAAGATGCAACGCGCGTAGAATGCGTAGAAGTAATGTTACCTTAGATGTGCATAACCGGTCTACCACCACATCGTAACATTACCATGTTTACCATCCTAAGGTGTAGATTAGGTACTATCGTGTGGAGCACCTTGGCCTAAAAACCTAAGTATGGTGTGGTGCGTTCCACATTAGTTATGAAGTCCGCAGTGTACTCGGAAGCGAGTTGTTTATCATGTCTTAGGTTTGTATGTGTAGGTATTGATATTGATAGGACTCCCGTTTCCGCATTTAGGCTCAAAAGTTGGCCCATTATGCGTGGGGGGTGTTCTGGCTAGGAGTGTAGCCAGCCTAACTCCTCCCAAAAGCACAGAAGCTTCCTGGGGGCCTCGCAGGCTTGGAGGAGTGACCTAGGGTTGTTTAGGATTTCTGTTCGTTGTGTGGCTACGCCCTCACATTCCAGGATTACATGGGCAGCTGATTCTTCTTTGGTAAGACAGCCTCTGCAGAGTGGACTGTCAGTGGCTCCGATGTTGTAGAGGTGTTTATTCAAGGGACAGTGTCCTGTCAGGGTCTTATGTGTAGGTAAAACTAGATAAGAATTTTTTAACCCAAAAGTTATTTGTCGAGTTACGTGTCGGTGACTTAATTGGTGACGTATAACCCTTAAGGGGATAGTCTATCTGTGCAAAACAGAAGAATCGAGTTGTCATGACATGCGCGGAAAGCAATTCGTAAATTTTATCGAATACTAAACTAAACTGAAAAATGCTTTACTGCGATCTTTATATTTATTTATTTAGTTAGTTACACCAATGGCATATTCACAATTGTTATTTAGGAGAAAAATATTACTTATAACATTCTACAGTGTGATATACCATTACAGGCATAAACAGATTTGATGTAGGTAAAATATGTCTTAAAAAATTTTGTACTTATTTTTTAAGGAAAAAAAAAGCAACAACTTATAACTAAGTGTGTGATTGGATTCCAATATACGAGTAATAAGTGCTCATGATAACATTCATGATAACAAAATTAAAGGAACGCTATTGTTTGTGTCAAATAGTCAGTTAATTGGATAAAATCTGCCAAGATTGGTTTTAAATCATACAGGAATGAAAGTATTTATTGGTTTTTTGTTACTTTTGAATAATCAACTTTTTTGAAAATATGTGTGGCATATTTTTACCCTTTTAACATTTTTTGTATCATTACATTTATATCATACATTAATTATAATATCTAACGCAGGGTGATGAGGATCTAACTTACTGAGGGGTAGTTTATTTTCACACTCCGTTACACCACTAAAATTGCTTATCACTAAATCTACAGTTCTTTGAACAGTATTTTATAAACTACATAATATTTACTATTATTAGGGTTTGAATTTTTGTGTCCTTCACTAGAGGTAGACCGGTCAAAATTAAAATCTGCAACAAATTATAGTCTCTACTTATATCACTTGACTGTGTCACTTTATCTACTGATATTATCCATGACGAGAAACAAAGTCTGTATAGTCACTGGGGTTTGTTTGTATACTGCACATATCTAAATATTCTTGGCAGAGTATTATTGAGTTTTAGTGAGATCTATACTTCTTCATTTTTACTTCGCAGAGCCTGGTTTCATATCAGTATGGAGTTCATATCAGCCAGTGCCTCATAGTTTTTGACTTGCTTTGCAGGAGATTGGTCATCTCTGCGGATGAATATGCGACCATTCCTAGTCCACACATATTTTTGCGACGAGAAGACTTGACGGAGTTTCCCAAACGCAGCCCAGCCCAGCTGGATTCTCCGGTTTAGCTCTTCTCAAAGTTGTGTCTACCCAAACGCAGGGTCTGCCCGAGGTAGACATACTCCTGCACAACTTCGAGAGGCATTCCGGCGACAGTGATTGGCTCTGGGGTTATACGATCATTGATCATAATTTTCGACATAGCTCAGAGGATTAGCAGGCTGAAGTGGCAGTGGGCCGGCCATGTTTGCCGTAGAACCGACAATCGTTGGAGCAAACTAATACTCGAGTGGAGACCACGTTTAGGCAAGCGTAGTGTAGGACGCCCTCCGGCGAGATGGGGCGACGATCTGCGAAATGTAGCTGGCAGACACTGGATGAGAAGAGCCGAAGACCGAGCTCAATGGCGCGTCTTGGGAGAGACCTACGTCCAGCAGTGGACGAGTATAGGTTGATGATGATGATGATGATGGTTGTTAGACTCATCCATCTTTCTGACTCTGGAGCATGAAAGTATGTCCGCATTATCAATAGGGAGTTATATGACTGTGTCTAGTTGTTTAATTGTGTTCAGTAGATTTTCGGTCTCGTTTTCTGACACTCCATTTATCTCCAAATTGTATCAAATTTAAATTTATTTATCAAATTGTATCTTCAAATTATATCCCGTCTTGTGAATCCAAAGTAGCTGGGCGTAGACATAAGTACATTAAGTGGGTATGTTTGTTAATATTTAGGTCATAGTAAATTCTACGGAAACTCTCAAATCGATAAATAGTTGATAAGCTTAAAAACTAAAACCTTAGGTACTACTGAAAAATAACTCTCTAAATAATATGAAAAAGGATAGGGAGGGTACTGCTCCAAACTCATCTTTAACATTAACATATTGCGGAGAGTTTAACACAAATTGTGAGAGACAGATACAGATCATTGATACAGAATTGGATGTAAGTAGGTAATTTCAGAAGAAATAAGTATTCCAAAATATACGTGCAATAAAAACCAGCAGTATTTATTTTAGTTTTTTTGCATAAATATTGTTAACTGGCAGTTACCCGCGACTCCGTAAGCGGGTACAGTTTCCATGTACATTGTATTATCTGTGTTGTATTATTATATGTGCGTGTACCGCGCGGATACTTTGTGAAACTTGACATTACACCGAACCCGTACTTGAATGTCAAACGCTAGTCGTTAGACCAAAGAGGTAGTATTACGCCCGGTCAAACTGACGTGACATGACATGACAATGAAATCCTCTTGCCAATTGGCGCTGCTAATCTTGTTCGTTCATTTTATCCTGTAGATCCTGATAATTATTCGGGATAAAAAGTAGCCTATGTGCCTACTGGATTGGATTGAGTTTTAGGAAACTTGGCATATATGCCAAATTTCATCCAAGTTGGTTCAGTAGTGTAGACGTGATTGAAACACCTAAACATCTTTCGCATTTATAATATTAGTAGGATAGGATAGGATGTGGTTCTTTGCGTTCTGGCAAGATAAAATGGTAGATTTTGTCTTGCCAGAAGGCAATGTCTCTCTCTATGTATTCTACTTTCATCAAATGTTCCTCTCCGGTCCATGTTAGATCCTTCTTTAGAATAAATAAGGTTGTTCACAAAAATGGTTTTTACAAAAGCAATAAAATAGGTTGAATTAAATGCAATACAAGTATGAGCAGTAGCAAGATAATAATTAGGTACTTACTTATCCTAATTTAATTGGAATTAGGACAGAAAAATCTATTTTCCGTGTAAACAAATAACAGCTACTGACTGATTGGCGGAGTTGACTTAAAAGAAATAAAAACTAAGTTTACATTGGTATGGTTATTGTTGGATATTGTCATGTATACAAGAGAAAAAAGTAAAGCCACTTTCAATGCGTATTAATTGGCAAACCAGGAGTTCTACTCGATAAAATTTTATTGTGACTGTTCGTAAATGTCAAATGAGCTTATTACGCGGTCTGCTTACGCGTTACGCGCAGCCGCGAGAAAAACTGCCATGTTGCTACGTAGTGTACTCAAATGATACAATAGAACCATGATTTGTAGACTTTTGTCGAGTAGACGTTTGCGTGTTCTTCATTTAAAAATCCTGAGAAATTTGGCGTGGGCCTGACGTCCGAACGTTTCGGCCGCCTAGAGGCCACTGAAGAATTTTCTTGCGATATTTGGTTAAAAACTAGTCTCAGCAATTATTAAATATTAAAAAAAATAAGACTATTTAAGTAAAGATTTTACACTTTTTATATACTTAAATATTTGGCCTATACGTAAGTTTAGTTGTTTTGTAGATAAAACAAGGGAATATTGTGGAATAGACCATTTAAAATCCAAAATTTCGAAGATCTTCTGCCACCTGGATTAAGGAAATGAAAACAAAATCGCAAAATGTATTCAGGGCGTTTTGGAGACAAGGATATGTACATCAAGACGCGCTGAGTACTTTTTGCGATTTTGTTTTCATTTCCTTAATCCGAGTGCACAAACTTGACTCGAAACGGTTTGGGCGCGAGAGAGCTGTGTTTGATCCCAGATTTATCTATTATAAACCAGCTAAATGAAGCTAAATTAAATATGTAATTGTTACACATATCCTGAATATTGATTTGCAACCAAAATAAATGAAGTTACTATCTTACTTTTCTTTTAAACACACTTTGAACTTCGCTAGTTTTGGCAATTTGGCAGATCCCCAGCCTTAACAAGGGGCAGGTTGCAGGTTCGAATCTCGCTTTACTCATAAATTTGGGGATGTTATAATTTTTTTTAATGATAACTATCTAAACACTGAAGTGGAAATAGGCTATATTTGGACTTTGTAAACTTGAGGAATTTTATGAAAATAAGTAATGGAACAAGCAGATGGCCCACCTGATTTTATGTGGTTACCTCTAACAATACAAACCGCACAGAGCACGGCCACTGAGGACGTGTCTTTTGCGATATTGCATCCATCACTCTGAGAGTACAATTCGTGTATTGCAGGATACCCCTCAAACCGGAACACAGCAATGGTGAAATTAATTTTAAAAGATATGAAAATAACAGAAGGTAGTAACGCTACCTACTTATTTTAATTACCAACAAACGTGTCGATGTAGCATTTATCTATGGCACCGACCGACATGCTAAATTGCAAAGATACGTAACTAATTGCATGCAACTGTACCGATGATGATTCATCAAATAATGACGAGTAACATAACAATGTATTTAAGACACTAGGGGTGGCTTGCACCAGAATCGCTAATCGCGTTTAACTCTTAAATAGTATTTAGCGAGTTGTCAAGTCATACAAATACGTCAGATTTAAATCGATTTAGCTGTTAAATACGTTTAGTGATTCTGGTGCAAGACGCCCTAGGTTTTGTTTTAGAAATCAGTATTTGCTTGCAATATCTACAAATAACTAAATACTTCGCTCTAACACAATGTATTTACTTAGGTACTTTAGAAGGCGTATAGTTATATTAGTCATAAAATAGCGTCTGTATGATTGTGAGCAAATTATTTGTTTTGATTTTGAAGATGTGATATTTCTTTGAAGCAACAGCGAGAGGAGTGGAATTCAGGGAACGAATTTACGTAGCACAATGTCTACGGAAGGTCTACGACGTAGCCGTAGCAGGGGTAACTGGGGAGATTTCACGTAGTAAAAGATTTTCGTAGCAAAAAAAACAATTGTTGATTGTGTGAATATTCCAGTGATTGATTCGTCCCAGAGTAATTCATTACCTTTACCAATACAGTCCACATCTCAGTAAATGATGATGAGTCTTTTTTTGATGGCTGAAAACTAGCAACTTTACATTTTCTTTTCGAAATATAATATGGTTATATATTATTGTTTTGACCAAAATAAGTATGTAGAAACTAAGTTCGATAAATTAAAATTTAATTCAGAAAAAAAACTTAAACTGAGCAATTAACTAAGTGGGTATTCGTCCATTTTTTTATATTCACGGAAATATAATTAAAGATTTTTGATTCTTTTAGATTCTTAAAAGTAGTATTATGATCTAAGGTTAGAGAATTATAAAAATAATTATGAAGAAAAATAAAATTCTAAATGAGCGAACCACTTTTTGGTGATTGACCAACCAATTAATTATCGGCTACTAAGTACAAGTTTGAAATCTTGGTACAAAATTGTTACAGTCACACCCTATTACAAACATTTTTTGTTGACAAAAAAGTAACTATTGTTTGGCTGTTGAAACTGACCATCGCTATGAAGGTCCCTCTACGCATCACAATACAAGTTTCTTGAACGTTACGGTCCATCAGAGGGTTTTACGCTTGTTTTTATAATGCTACTCACGTAAAAAAATAAGAATTACTATAATTATAGATACAAGTACCGTTTATATTTAGTACCTTTATAGAAAAAATTATATTATTAGGTACTATCTCAAGAATTTTTAGAACCTGACAAGTCGCACTTTAAGGGCGGCTTGCACCAGAATCGCTAAACGCGTTTAACTCAGTATTTAGCGAGTTGTCAAGTCATACAAATACGTCAGATTTAAATCGATTTAGCTGTTAAATACGTTTAGTGATTCTGGTGCAAGACGCCCCTATTGTTGTAACTAGAAGCAATCCCATCTACGCTGGGAAAATAATTTGACATTTGACACTCTCTGTGCCAGGCACTGTGGTACAAAGATATGTTCCGTGGTAACTAGTAGTACCTACTGTAAGATAATAATACTGTGGTTTATATTATTTGTGATAATACGTTTTGTTCTTTATTATTTTATTCTTTCTTTTGCAAACTTAGCGTGGTCATGTACTTGAAGACCTTCGTCATAGCTCTATGGTTGGCATTAACCTTGGCAATGAATAATTGAGCGTTCAATCACTTTACTGATTGATTTAAATACAAGCCATGAACGATGGAGTTTCCTACTTACTTTGACCAATCACCAACTAAAATTAAACCAATCGAAGTAGATATCGATTATCACTGAACGAAATATTCAAAAAGTTATACAATAGCTTCATTGGTGCTAGAGATTTTTTTATGTTCTGTCGTTAGAGATACTCTATGGTAGAGCTCTGTGACGATGAAAATGAGTGTTGACTGATGAAAAATGATGTGTAGTTTGTATTGTTGAATATCCGTGTATTAGTAAGTAAACTCAATAGGATGTCACTGTCAAAAGTAAAGCTCTAGTATTGTAAAATAAAAAAATGAGCTTCTTCTTCTTCCCTTTTCGCTGTATGGCCGCTGCCGATTTTTACCCGTGTGCTCACTACAATAAATAAAGTCCTAGGAATAATACTGCGTTTTACATGAAACCCTTCATGTATGCTGCAACTGCAACCAATTTGCACACATAAGAATAAATAAACAAACATAAGATTTTTTTACAGTTTTTCATTGATCGAGCAACGATAAATAGTTAAAAAATAATAAAAACCTGTTGTTGTTGTGGATTGTACTCTTTTGTCATGGCATTGGGAGAGTATAAGTTGAGTAGTTATAGTTACTCATTTGTTTTTTTGAGCCGTCGCATTGAGTGGGAAAACCAATTGAAAACTTTATGGTATTTTTGAACTCGTCTTATTCATATTTTCATTGAGAAGTTTCAAAAAATTGTTTCGATTTGAACTGAGCAATTTGTAGCAAACTAGCTAACATTTATGATGTAGGTTACTGGGTAAGTGATATAATATGCAATGATTTCTTTCTTCAACTAAGTATGGCGTGCAAACGGTGGAGCGTGTGCTCGAGTAATTTAGAAACCTTGGTGTAGAATGGAGGCAGTAAAAGAATATCCCTGAAATAGCTAAAATAAGTGGTACCTAGGTGTTCTGTTTTAGTTATCGTAAAAATAAAAATGGTGGAACTTAAGTAGAGTGGGCTTGCTAAGTCGACGCATTGACTTATCTAAATGATAGAATTAAGAACTAATAACTTATAGAATTAATAGAACTTATAGAATTATGTTAATTCAAGCACGATAAATATAAGTCGTGCCTGAATTTACTTACATTATAAATATAGTAATTAATCATAAGGTAGGTAAGTATAATATATCAATTCAATAAAAAATAAAAAATCTTCCGGTTGTAAAAAAAAAACTTTAAAAGAAGGGCTAGTTAACTCGACCAATATTTTTTAATGTCTGAAGTACCAACCCACTTTTTGTCGGCGAATTTCATTTCAAAATAGCTACCTACAAAACATTTAAAATAATTGCTAGTAGTAGGTAGGTACATGTTCTTTTCAATATAGTTTGGTAACCACAGCTTTGTTGGTATGGTTCAACGACCATGCATTTTGCAACGATTTCGTATATTTTACGATACTGTGATGTAATCAGAAGATACTGGCATAAAGTTTTCTGTCTGCAAGTCAAGGTGAGCTAAGATATTTTGTATACAAAGTACGGGCAAAAAAACCTGATTAGGCTCTAAAATAAAATTTACAATTTTGTTGAAAGATTAGAAGATTTAGCTAAAAACGGTTGGAGCAGTAAACGTTGTATGGTTGGTTGGTATATAAGACATTCTATCAGCATCTAGTTCCCATATTACAAGCTTTGCTTAGTTTGGGACTAGAGGGCGTCGTGTGGAATGTCCATGAATATTTATTCATTCAATTCATTGGTTTTCATAATTATAGAAGCAGACGCAGGGTCTAGTATTTTAGTATCTACCTTGTCAGTAATACAACTCATTCGCATCAAACTGTCGTGTATAGGGCCTACAAAATCCGAAATCTAGCTTCCAATATATGGTGGAGTGCAGCCAATACAACCACGCAAGGAGAGACACGGGCAATACACTAGTTCAAGCACCTACCGTAGCACTCCACCACACTGACTCTATCTAGCACCTCCCGTGTTCACTGAAGCATTCTAATATTTTCACATCGCCTGATATACCTCTACGTAAACTTGCAGTTTGAAAGATTGGATATCGTCCATTTAAATTAAAATCTAAATAAAACCACAATGTTACCAAACAGTAAAAAACTAGACACTTTAGTCGAGCTTAGGTCACAAGCAGGTGAATAAACACAATAACATCTTATGACAAAAGTTTCGGAGTTGTTTTTGTCATATTCAATTACTTTTATATGTCAATAAAATAGCAATATACAAGATGCAAATAATTTTAAAAGCTTGTACAATTTTGGAGAAAGTGGATTGGGTTAACTCATCTTGCGAACTGTTTATACCAAAGTACAACGATGTCATCACATGATGATGATGATGACATCAGATATCTTGTCAACTGTTTACAAAACGGCAATCTTACGTCACGAGCAAGAATTTTAGTTTATTTATTTTATTTTTCTCTCAACAAAATAAGGTAACATCACAGAACTTAAGCATAAATAGTGAGTGATTCGTATCGTATAATGAGTTACCTCTACTTTAGACCCAGACTAGCCTTTAGTCGAATCATTGTATCTACACACTCGTAGGTGTGTATTTATTCATTAGTAAATCTAATGGAGTTTGAAACACTTTTTCCATCGTAAATGATACTTCACTTACAAATTCATTAATTTCATAGAAAAGATTTCAACGCGCACTCTATACTACGACGCAATAATATTTTACAACAACTTAGCAAATAAACAAAAAAAAACTAGTGCCGTACAAAATTATATTATGAGTGGTTTATGTATTCAATCTACGTCCGGAGGTCATCAGTCATCGCCTACATTGTTTGGGAGTACGTAAATAGTAACTTCCATTTATGTCTTGTTACGTCATAGATGCATGAACATCGCATTTGTGGGAGTCCCCTCTATCGACACTCTTTTGACTATATCTGTCAAAAAAAATGGTACTTGGATCATACGTTACGTTAGTAGGTAGGTATAGTCGTCACAACGGATCTTTGTCCCTCTGAAGTATCTGCGCATAACCCATTTTTGAAAATACTTAGAGGTCATCGAATTTTAACGCAGAACAGTACATGCGCAATCGCATGTTGCATCTATCATCAAAGGGATAAATATCCGTTGTGCGTACTGTAAATTAGTTATTCTGTGATACGAGCCTCTCGTAACAGGGCTAAAGTTAATAGCTTAGTAAGTATTTGAAAATTGATCAGGATTTTCACATTGTTTTCAGGGTTACAGTGTCGACAATTATTGAGTCACGACAAGCTTGTTAGGTATTGTAATTCATGTGACATTGAAGGCACAGCACAATAGCATTGATAACCATCTTAGTACTTTTGCAAAGGCTACTCAAATCTTTTTATAGAATTTGTCCCACAATTATTGTATTGATTGTAATTTTATAGTAAAAAATTAAATGGATGATGAAAAAATAAGACACGAAATGAAAGAAATGAAAGATGAAAGAGAAAGAAATGAAAGAGAAATGAAATGAAAGAAATGAGAGAGAAATGAAAGAGATGAAAGATGTGTTTGCGCAGTCACTGAGTCGATTCAGAAGTCTGGAAAAGCAAATGACTCCACCCGTGCATAATCTAGCAAGTAGATAATCTTATAATTGACAATAGAACAAGCGCGTGTAAAACAATGAAGACAAAATGATGCGATGCTATTGTGCTATTGTATGCCAGATAGTGTTGAGATAAACAACTACAAATAATGCCTGGGAGCATAAATTACTGCAGTGAAAACATTTGTCACTACTTAGAACAGAAACGCACTAGGCAACTGCCGCGCCGACATCCTGACGTAGTAGCTCAAACCAAAACTTAAAATCGAGCTTAAAATGTTTGGAAACTTACGTAGAATGAGTTTATACACAGATTATACATTAAGTTTATATACAAAAATAGTTCTCAAAAAGAAACTAAGGATAGACAATAAGGATGTTATAGATTCAACAGTTTATCCGTATATGACGTACAATATTAGAGTAGGTAGTTATAGAAATAACAATGTAATTTAGACTTTATCAGTTGCGGTTACATTAATTTTAGCTTAAGTTTCTAGGTCCTTGCATGGAGCATACCAGCACAGCAGTAGGTGGTGTTGTTTTGGACACAGTACCTATTGTAACTGCACATACCATTATTAGTTGCACTTGTCTTGATGCTAACAAACCTCTGAAGGCTGTTTGAAGGCCCTTAGTACTGGAATTGAATACCCAACGCTTTGTTTACGAAAGAGCAATGACCGATCAATAAATAAACAAACAGTATATACAGGCACCTACACCCAAAGTTAGTCAATAGGTACTGTTTATTTTTAAAGTGAATATACAGATTAGTCCAGTAAAGCATTGTTTTATTTTTAAAATTAGATGATCATTATCCATAGCTGGACTTTATCCACTACTAAGCATAGAAGTACATACTAAGTTTATATGAGAAAAAAAAAATTCAGAAAATAATCTTTATTCTGTGTGTTGTATTCTTAGAATATAGAAAACACCTTGTATTATATTTTTTTTTCCTTAACCTATCTCGTCCCACTGCTGGGCAAAGGTCTCCCCCAAAGACTTCCAATGTTCTCTCTCCTGGGCCTCCTCCCACCATCTCATTAAGTTTTGAAAGGTTTGAACTTCTGTGACTCACACCCTCATGCTATCCTCCAGGAATTTATAAGACCTAAGATATGTTTTTTTCTTCTGAAATAATCTCGTTGTCATCAAAACGGTATTTGCCAAGAACTACTTCAGATGATATGAATCATAGGATAACAAAGGAATCATCATAGTCTGTATCTAATGATGACTGCTTCTTTAGGCTGCAAACGCACTTAGCAGCCAAGTCGCGGCAGCAGATTCTTCAGGTCTTCCTTTTTCCTTCAAAAGTCAAGCCGTACTAGGTGCTTCCACCGCGGACAAACGTCAGTCGGCTAAAACTGAGGGGTAATCACAAACAAATCTGATAGTCGCCGCGTTACGTAAACCTGCCGTATTTCAATCATATTGCGCGTCAACGCCAGCTCGACTGCCGAACGTTGTAGCGTCACCGCGCAGTGTATCTCGGATACGCTAGCATTACGATACGTTTACGATTGTCATATTTATTTGTGATCAAGGCACAGCTTAGCTGAAACGTTAGTTTGCAACTGGATCGAAATAGCCTAAAAACAGATAAAAAAACTACGGTTCAGCTGCGTTTCAGCTGACAAGTTCAAGACATTTTGAAGGGAAAACAATGTGGATACTTTGATTGCCGCGACTTGACCGCCGTAGTGGGTTTGGAACCTTAAAATTATTATTCAATACCATGGACCAATGACGTCACGTTCAAGGAACTGGTGCTCACCTCACCATTTATTCATACGCATTTGGATCTCTAAACCAGTTTCGTCAACAAAACAATGGATAAGTCGCCATCCGCTAACTAATTTATTTTAACCGATTGCTAGCTAAAGTGAACGATAAAAATCATCAATTTGTTACCTTCAGTGTTTAGATCATAATAGCGTTTGATTATTTCAGTTTCCTTGTGGTCAACTGAAATTAAGCAATACGCGCACTTAGTGGTTACACCAGCGGCTGGTACTCTATTTCAATGGTTAACTAACCATTCCAACCTAGTTCAATTTAGCATGATTCAATTTCATCCACGATTCCCATGGTTAACGTCTATCTATTGGTATCGTGGTGTGGGTAAAAATATGGTCGAAAGTGACGGAAACGGGTATTGAAATGTCAAATTAATAGCCATTTTGAGGTTATTTCCACAGTCGCGTCGTTGAAATAGCGCAATCGGGTGGTCTTTATGAAGTTGACAAATTCATCGTGCTAAGAGTAGTATTTTGATTTAAACTACAATGACAACTAACCGTTGCTACTTTAGAATACTTTAGTAAGGACCTGGGCTGGTTGCCGCAACCATGACCGAAAGTGCGCCTGCTGCTTTATTTCGCAGGTGTTATAGGATGTGGTTACTACTTAACATCAGGTGGGCCATCGGCTTGTTGCATCATTCAGCTGTATAAAAAAGTGTTCTAAAGATCAACGGCATTTTAGTTAATACATAGCCACTATACGGAATATAAAAAAAATTAAAATTGCATTAATTTAGTGGTATTATCGCTAACAAGAATGATTTAACATAAATAAACCAAATAAAGAATTTATCAGTCACGTAGTCGATGGATTCGTCTCGTTCGAGTTACAGATTACGAACATTGAAAGCGGAATACTTCGCTTTCGAAAACAACTTGTTAGTCAGATAAATACGTATCATACGTCATTTACTAGTACGTACTGCATAGTTAGAACGTATTGAATACGTACCTTAACGTACTAGACGTAGGTACTTATTATGCAATTGTGTAAGGGATAGGATTAACTAGGTCGCAACTTCTGGGAGAGCTGATAGAGCAATGTAATAAAAAATATAATCCTATCCTATCCTACTAACCTACTAATATTATAAATGCGAAAGTTTAGATGTTTGGATGTTTGTGTTTCAATCACGTCTAAACTACTGAACCAACTTGGATGAGCATATATGTAGTTCGTAACCTGGATTGACACATAGGCTACTTTTTATCTCGAATAATTAACAGGATCTACAGGATAAAATGAACGAAAAGGATTAGCGGCGCCAATTGGCAAGAGGATTTCGTTGTCATGTCATGTCACGTCAGTTTGACAGGGCGTAGTACTACCTCTTTGGTCTAACAAGTACTAACAACCAGCGTTTGACATTCCAGTAGGTACGAGTTCGGCGTAATGAGGTGTAATGTCAAGTTTCTCAAAGTATCCGCTCGGTACACGCACAGATAATATAATGTACACGGAAACTCTAGACGCGTACGAAGTCGCGGGTAACTGCTACTGTTGTATAAAACTAACACGTGCCACCATCCATCATGCATCCTAACATACAGTGAACTCTATTTGATATTATCTTTAAGATACTTTTATGATTATAATAAGTATTATGATACCTTTCATGACTCTATCACTTTACATAGTAATTATCTCTGTGTGAAATGAGAACAAAAGATTTATAGTTTTGCTAACAATAAACTATTATTTTTTATGTAGCAATAATGAATACTGTTTATGCAAAATTGATAATAAAATGTATTGTTTATATTTAATGTTTGCTATAATAAAGACTGCTTTTAAAATACTAGCTTTTGCTTGCGCCTTCATGTAAATCTTTCGGTTTCATCCTTCTAACCACAAAGTGGTACTGAAGTTCAAAAGCCGTAAGGTCGTAAGGTCGTAAGGTCGTAATTTTTAAAACTGAAATAAGGGATAGTTATTAGAAATATTTTAGATTTCACATAAATGTATTGTGAGAATTGTAACTAAAATCTTTGATAGAAAAATTGTTTGGTGCACGACCGGGTTTGAACCCACGACTTTACCACCGGCAATGGGGCTTTATAGTTAGGTACTGCCACGAGTTCAGTCTCGCGTTTATATTATCTGTGGTCTCGCTAACAATCGACTAAATAAAAAATAGTTTGTTGGCGTGTTCACTTTCAGTTTCGTAGAGTACCTAGTTTAACATTCCATTATACTAGAGGCTACTTGCGGCTTATCATTTTATTATAGACCAATTTCATGACCAAACAATAAATTTAGGGCAATCCCGGGCAAGTGTATTTTACGTATGTTATGTTTGAAATTTAAATGAGAAAGGGTGAGTCATTCCAGGGTATAGCAATTTGTTACATCTAAATGATGGAACAGGACGGCCTATCTGATGTTAAGCGGTAACCATTGTCTATGACGATGCATTACCTCATTGAGCACATCCACTAAAGACTTTAACTATGATTATGGTAGGTAGGTCAGTAATTAGAAATTGAAAAAAAAAGTCAGCGGTCAATCGATGGATGCTCGGTTAGGACGCCCTAAGTACAACTACCCAGTAAATACCTAGAGATCTGGGAGTACCTATATCTACGGGGACTACAATGTTTTTACAGGTAAAATCTACTTTACATTATGCAGTAGATTAAAAAGAAAGCTTCAAAAAGTCAAGAGACTTCGGGAAACAATTGCAATTGTGAAACAATTGTGAAATTGACTGAAATTGGGCAATAAAGCACTGGATAAGGTAGTACCTACTAAAAATGATTTGGTAGGTACCTGGACTTTGTCAGCCAGATTGAGGAAAAAGCTATCTAAGATAGGGAAACGCCTTGGCAAATCTATAACTGTATGATACTACCTACTGCTGACATTGCCGGTGACCTACAAGACGCATCTAGCTTGATTATAATCATTTTATTGCTTGAGGTAAATGCAATCAACGTTAATAATAGCTAAAGTAAAAAGAACCTAGTCAAAATTTCAAATCATATATTTAAAAAAATGGTTACAGAACCAACCCGACATACTCGTACATGCATGGTGCTGTAAGATATGTATAATAATATCTATTAGGCTCGTTTGCCTTGCCTCTGGAGCAACTGGACAGATTCTCAGCTGGACAGACCAGCAACTAGACAGATTCGCAGCTGGACAGATTCTCAGCTGGACAGATACGCAGCTGGACAGATACGCAGCTGGACAGATACGCAGCTGGACAGACCAGCAACTAGACAGATTCGCAGCTGGACAGATTCTCAGCTGGACAGATTCTCTGCTGGACAGATTCGCAGCTGGACAGAGTTTTAGCTGGACAAATCCTCACTAAGGCTGGATTCTACTAACTCCGAATAACGAAATTCGTCAAAAACAGGGACGGAAATATTTTAATCTAAAGAACAGCATTATTCGGAGTTGGTAGAATTTAGCCTTAGGCATACAAACATGTTCCCGATATGATGTTATTATAGTGGACTGTATTGTTAAGGGCTCGGCTGATGGTATGCCGATGGTGGTGGTAATAAAAGGCCGGGGTTACGATTACACCGCAAGGTTCCGGTCAGGTAGGCTCGGGCAGAGCGACGGCGTTACTATCGCTCGTGGAGCGCGGAAAGCAAGTGAGCACACACAGTTAATGGAGCGTCCACAAATATATATAGTAAAGCCGTCTCCCCCGCTCCCAGGCGTACGCGGCGGGAAGCCCCTTAGATCTTTATTAACAAAATAATACTATCCGTAAATATACTTTGTACAATTGTTTCCTACAATTCTTACTCATTCAAACTAATGCTTTTACAATCATAAGCAGTTTAGTCGGCGCGATTACAGAGGTTGGTTTACGACGTACGGCTTGCCTTGCTAACAATATCCGTGGAACCCAGAGCGGTTCTTTGTCCATCACAGCGATCCGTCATAAACCTTTGCACGTGTATATCTGTTCTTCGAAGTACATCGTATCTACCTACATTCTTTGTCTAACTTTCCTGCCTTTGTAGGTAGGTGTTCTGTCCCTTACAAAGATTTAACTACCTAGCTAGGTGAGGCATACAAGTTCCTGGCCTTACTTAGCTTTTCAACTCTACTGAAGGGATCTCTACCTACCTACTTAGTCTCTCAGTAAAACACTAGACAATGGAATCGTATAATTTAGCTTATCCTATCTGACCGATAATTATTCTACATGCTTAGGGCTACTAGGTACTCTTATCTCTAACTTATATCCATTCTGTCGTGCACATTCTCCCGCCGTCGCGCTCTCGCGATCAACCGGTAGCACGACAGCTTTTTCCGTGGTACGCCGTAGGATGTGTCCGGCGCTGGTGATGACGTCCACCACCCGGGTCTCGCCGTCTCGCCTTGGATCCAGTGCCGCGATCCGTCTCCATGACCACGCATTGCTGGGTAGGTTCTCCTCGCAGACGATGACGAAGTCGCCGACCTTCGGCGCGTCGCCAGCAGTATGAGGCTCCCGCCGGTGCTGCAAGGCGGGTAGGTACTCGCGTAGCCACCGGTGTCAGAACTCGATTGCCAGCTGTCGTCGTGTGCGCCGCCAGTGTTGGCACGCCTACTCGTCGTCGTCGTTGAACACTCCTGATGCAGGAACGTGGTCGATGTCCTTCAGTCAGTTGGTCCGGACTGAAGGCCTCTGGATCGTTGGGAGTCACGCCCACATGACTGTGTGAGCGTGAGTTCGCCGTGGCTTCTACCTTAGCCAGTAGAGCGCCGAAGGTGTCTTCCATCGGGCTCCTCCCATGAAGCGTCGTTACGGGCGCCTTTTTGTCAGGGCGCACCATACGCTCCAAAGCGCCACCTACAGCCGGCGTCACTGGTGGGATGTACCGCCACTTGACTAGGCGGACATTGTCTTCCTTTTCTGTGGCCACAACATTCGTTGTCTGTAGCTCGCGATCGGCAGCTTCGAAGCATGTGGTACTGTCGGTCGACGTCTCTCGCAGGCAGCCGCGCCGCACTGTGTAGCGGCGTGGCACGATAGCGGAGTCGCTCCCGCCGATGGAAACCGTAGGATCCTCGGAGTGAGTCGTGACTGCGCTAATCGTTGGCTCGTCGTTCGGTGCCCTGCCATGTGGCTTCAAGCAGGCCCGTCGATGTACAAGGTCCACCTTCCTGTTGACTTTCTCAGCTTGTTCTATGGACACAAAACTAGTTAGGTGACAATCCATAAAATTATACCTCTCGAATGCTGCGGCCTCTTCAGGGTCCTCTTGGTTGATGTCTCGTGCATTCCCGTTCGTCGTGACGAGAGCCGTGCATGGTGATGATGAAGCCCCCAGTGTGACGGTTGTCACACGGTTCTCTTCGGGCGCCTCTTTCTCTCCTTTGTCGCCATGCCGCATGAATCTCAAAGCGTTCCTGCCCTGGGGTAAAGCTCTTACCTGCATAAACACTTCTTTTATGCCAGTTGACATCAATGCGTATTGTCCAAAACGCATTACCACTCCCGGTAGTGACCGTAACAGGTCCGGCCCTGTAGATAATGTGCCAGTCAGACTTATTCCGGCTGACTTTACCGCGGTGTTGTGAACCATCCTTATCTTCGGTTTTCCTAGGTTCATTACAGCAAAATGAGACCAACGCCATGTCTTTCTGTTAGTGGGAGGTGACTCAGCGCGCTCCGCGATATCCGAGATAAGCAGACTATTGACTCGTTCACTGTACTTAGCTTTCTGTTTGCTTTCTCGGTCGAGCTTGCGTTCTGAGTGCAATAACCTTTTCAGTGCATCGTCGTGCAGAGCCGCGTGGTCATTTCGCCGCTGAGGTTCGGTCTTGAATCGTCCATGAGGCATCCGCCGGCTTTTCCCATCTAACGGCCGGATGGCCCTTTGTTCGGAGTGACTCACCGATGTTATCTCCTGTATCGCTAGCGACTCTAACCTGACAAAATACTTCATGTTTTCCTCGAAGTCGTCTATTTGTTGCAACGCCGCTATTGTCGATACATTTTCACAAAAGGCTTTATCGTCGGATGCGGCCTCTGTGTCTCTGTCATTGTTTGGTACCTGATCTATGTGCCTGAGTGAGGAGACGGCTTGTTCGCTCCGTCCTTGTCTTACCTCATTTGCGCACACTTGTTTCACCTCATTTGCGCACACTAGTTTTACCTTTTTCTTGGCCGACTGACCCTCGGCATTATTCTCAGATGTTGCCTCAGGTAGTGTGTACGCTCCGCGTTTATCCGCTTCTTTGTTCAGAAAGGCGGAGATCTTTCTCAGCTCTGGGACGTCGTCTTGACAGTTGATCGCTGCATAGTCATACCATTTCTTGCTCAGAATGGCTGGTAGTTTATCTACAATACATCTTACCATTTCCCGACTATGTAGGTACTCCTCACGCCCCAGAGTTTCAACGGTAGTCACTGCATTGGCCACTCGTCCAGCGAAGACGCATAGTTCTCTCGCGCCATCGCTTACCTTGGGTAGATGGCGTAGCTTTTCTATCTCAACTATCATCATCGCCTCCGCTCGCCCGAACCGTCTCTCAAGAGCCTCCATGACGGCTCTAAGTTCGGGTTGACTCACCAACAGACTGTTTACAGCCTCGTACGCATCACCCATGAGGTTTTCTTGTACGAGCGCTACATTCTCTGACTTCGAGAACACCGACTCACTGTCTCTAAATGCTGCTTTGAATGCTGACCCACTCACCTGCCCATCGTAGACGGGAAGTTCTTGTAGGTCCCTCAGCGGGTTCCTCTTCATGGCGATCTGCGATAGCACCTCTGCTGACTCCTCTGAGCCGAAGACAGACCTCTGCACGGGAGGCGGCTCGACCACCGGTCCGGGTCGATTCACGATACGGTCCTCCCGCACTCCTTGGTCCTCCTTGGCAGTAGGCGCCTCCTTAGGGATACCCACACGGTCGGCAGGTAGCAACGGCCGGTCCCCTGGCCGTCGCTGCAGCCATATGCGAACGGGGGCGAGCTCTGTCTGCACTCCTCCGTCCTTTTCTCTAGAGTCCTCTTCTTCAGCTCGCTGGAGAGTGATCTCAGCGAGCGCTGTGACTGCTTGCGCTCTCGCTAGTTGCTCACGAGCTGCCCACACTTTCTTACATTTCTTCGACCTATGGGAATGTGACTGCGTGTGCGTAGGCCTATGTCCAGCTTGCACAACTCCGTCAGCAGTCACCTCCGTAGTTGCTGACTTCAACAGAACCGATTCATTGTCTCTAAATGCTGCTTGGAATGCTGACCACCCACTCACCTGCCCATTGTAGATGGGAAGTTCTTGTAGGTCCCTCGGCGGGTCCCTCTTCGTCGCGATCTGCGATAGCGCCTCTGCCAGCTCCTCTGAGCCGACGACAGACCTCTGCACGGGGGGCGGCTCGGCCTCCCGACCGGGTCGATTCGCGACACGGTCCTCCCGCACTCCTTGGTCCTCCTTGGCAGCAGGCGCCTCCTTAGGGATACCCACATGGCCGGCAGGTAGCAACGGCCGATCCTCTGGCCATCGCTGCAGCCATCTCGAGATCTGAACGGAGGCGAGCTCTGTCTGCACTCCTCCGTCCCTTTCCCTGAAGTCTTCCTCTTCTGCTCGCTGGAGAGTAATCTCAGTGAGTGCTGTGGTTGCTTGCACTCTCGCCAGTTGATCACGAGCTGCAAGCACTTTCTTAGATTTCTTCGACCTATGGGAATGTGACTGCGTGTGCGTAAGCCTATGTCTGGCTTGCACAACTCCGTCAGCAGTCACCTCCGTAGTCGCTGACTCGGAGAGCATCGACTCGCTGTCTCTCAATGCTGCTTTGAATGCTGACCACCCACTCACCTGCCCATCGTAGACGGGAAGTTCTTGTAGGTCCCTCGGCGGGTCCCTCTTCGTCGCGATCTGCGATAGCACCTCTGCTGACTCCTCTGAGCCGACGACAGACCTCTGCACGGGGGGCGGCTCGGCCACCCGACCGGGTCGATTCGCGACACGGTCCTCCCGCACTCCTTGGTCCTCCTTAGCAGCAGGCGCCTCCTTAGGGATACCCACACGGTCGGCAGGTAGCAACGGCCGATCCTCTGGCCATCGCTGCAGCCACCTCGAGATCTGAACGGAGGCGAGCTCTGTCCGCACTCCTCCGTCCCTTTCTCTGGAGTCTTCTTCCTCTGCTCGCTGGAGAGCAATCTCAGCAAGCGCTACGGCTGCTTGTGCTCTCGCCAGTTGCTCACGAGCCGCCCACTCTTTTGTAGAGTTCTTCGACCTATGGGAATGTAACTGCGTGTGCGTAGGCCTATGTCTGGCTTGCACAACTCCGTCAGCAGTCACCTCCGTAGCCGCAGTCTCTATTCTTGTGGCGGCTCCCGTGCTTCCGCTTCCATTCGTGGTGATTTTGGCCGCGGTCCTGGTCACGCAAGCTTCTGCTCGCGCTCGCGCTTCATCGCGATCATGTTTGCTTCTAGTAACCGGCATTCTTGAATGGCTGCTTCAGTGGTCCGACTCGTAAGGACCACTGTTCCCAGTAGCTGCTTCAGAGATCCGGCAAGGACCAATGTTCCCGTAGCTGCTTCAGAGATCCGGCAAGGACCAATGTTCCCGTAGCTGCTTCAGAGATCCGGCTTCGTAAGGACCAATGTTCCCGATATGATGTTATTATAGTGGACTGTATTGTTAAGGGCTCGGCTGATGGTATGCCGATGGTGGTGGTAATAAAAGGCCGGGGTTACGATTACACCGCAAGGTTCCGGTCAGGTAGGCTCGGGCAGAGCGACGGCGTTACTATCGCTCGTGGAGCGCGGAAAGCAAGTGAGCACACACAGTTAATGGAGCGTCCACAAATATATATAGTAAAGCCGTCTCCCCCGCTCCCAGGCGTACGCGGCGGGAAGCCCCTTAGATCTTTATTAACAAAATAATACTATCCGTAAATATACTTTGTACAATTGTTTCCT
This sequence comes from Gandaritis pyraliata, assembly GCA_947859175.1. Taxonomy (NCBI): domain Eukaryota; kingdom Metazoa; phylum Arthropoda; class Insecta; order Lepidoptera; family Geometridae; genus Gandaritis; species Gandaritis pyraliata. The sequence continues at coordinate 3,948,212 of OX401863.1, forward strand.
ACAATTCTTACTCATTCAAACTAATGCTTTTACAATCATAAGCAGTTTAGTCGGCGCGATTACAGAGGTTGGTTTACGACGTACGGCTTGCCTTGCTAACAATATCCGTGGAACCCAGAGCGGTTCTTTGTCCATCACAGCGATCCGTCATAAACCTTTGCACGTGTATATCTGTTCTTCGAAGTACATCGTATCTACCTACATTCTTTGTCTAACTTTCCTGCCTTTGTAGGTAGGTGTTCTGTCCCTTACAAAGATTTAACTACCTAGCTAGGTGAGGCATACAAGTTCCTGGCCTTACTTAGCTTTTCAACTCTACTGAAGGGATCTCTACCTACCTACTTAGTCTCTCAGTAAAACACTAGACAATGGAATCGTATAATTTAGCTTATCCTATCTGACCGATAATTATTCTACATGCTTAGGGCTACTAGGTACTCTTATCTCTAACTTATATCCATTCTGTCGTGCACAAACAAATATACAAACATTGTATTGTATTGTGTACCTAATGCGTAGGTCTAAATCGCATTATGACTAAATGTCATATTATATTATGTCTAGGACGGTCTTTGTCTATTTAGCAGATTGCTTACATCGTTAGTGGTACCTACTAATTCATACGATATGATGCGACGCACGCACCTAATAAAATTATACAATTAGTAAAACCTTTTTACCATTGAACACTTTACAAAGATGGTGTGGGAAGCCGGTGGATGAAAATGAATGGACCAAAATAATTCTTACCGGAACTATGGATGAGTTTGGTGTTTACAGCTGGCTTCTTTTGCCTGATATGATGATGATAGTGCTTCTACCACTTTCATTGAAAACATGCATTACTTTCTACATAGAGCATATATCCTTTCTAATAAAAGTACGCAAAAAAACTTGAGATGACAGTTCCGGATAAAAAAAAACAGGTTTTATGAAGGTTTCGTCAAAATACTTTTTAGTTCGACGTAGAAACTATTAGGTAAACTGTGAACGCGTTCATTAAAATTAAAATCGAAAGTGTATTGAATTTTACTTGCCTACATAGAGTTAACTGACATTAATTGTACTGATAAGTAGGTACATATGATAAAATTATACTTACTGACAACTTGCTGATGATAAAAAACTAGGTTGAAAGCTGTATTTTTGAACTTTAGGTTTTATACTTTTAGAACTTGAATGATTAAGCAAAAGCAAAGCCTCCAGAAAAACTATTTCGTTTGTAAATAAATACTCTACATACCTTTTTTTATACATTAAACCAACCAAAGGTACGCGATTTTGCTGAAACTCGCAATTTTTGCAGATTACGTCTGCAAAACTCTCTAAACTGAGATCTCACGATGTTTCTCTAAAGGTGTACTTAGGTACATAAATTACCCAAGGGCATGGATTATTTACCCTGACACCCACCCGTCCACGTGATGCAATATCACCCGCTTCGTTGCTGCTTACCTTACTCCCATAAGTAGGTAAATTGACCTCTCTTGCGTTTGAGGCCATTGAGAACATCTTCATTTTATTCCACAGGTTTTTTGTAAGCTACCTACGTATCAACTAGATATTGTTTCTTTTTGTTTCAAGTTGAGATCCGGTTTCTCATAATTACCATAAATCTTTTTCACGAAAAAAGCAATTAAAAATACACAGAAAAACAACAAGCTGAAAATGAAAACTCATGTACTTACCTACGTATTTAAAAGCTTAACTAGAATCGCTTCTCAAACGACTTTCAAAGGTTTAGACGTACTTATAACCAGGAATGATAATGATCATGAAAATTCTCACCCATAAACCCGTCTTAACGTCGAGAAGCTACTAAGGGCGGCTTGCACCAGAATCGCTAAACGCGTTTAACTCTTAAATAGTATTTAGCGAGTTGTCAAGTCATACAAATACGTCAGATTTAAATCGATTTAGCTGTTAAATACGTTTAGTGATTTTGGTGCAAGACGCCTTAAGTGTTGAAACTAAACAAAGAAGAAAAGTTAAACGTCGTACAGCAGCTTCAGAGTAATTTAGTTGAGTGGCGAAGTAAGCAATGATCAAACCTAATTTTTTCATAATCGTAATTAACGTGATAAATGAAAAGTTGATAATTGTGATTTTCTTGTTGGATGCTCTAAATAAAATAAATAAATCACGTTGATGTTGTTTTTCCATTTGCCACTGTAGAATGTCAACATAGAATGTAAACAGCTGAACATAGCTGGAATGTGATATTCGCTAGAGAAAATATTTTTTTTTTTATTCTTGGACTTTACACACAACACCCTCTAGTCCCAAACTAAGCATAGCTTGTAATATGGGAACTAGATGGCTGATAGAATACTTATATACTTTTAAAAAAAAAGTAAGTAGTAGTAAGTTTTTTTTTTAATTAAAAGGACATAAAAAGATAAGTTATAAGACCATTCTCATTGATGTTTTTTAGTCGTTTGTTCGTTCGCATTTGGCAAACGGGGCAGATAACTACGTAGATGTTGTTGCATTTTGCTCTATACTCTATGTTGACTTAAATAGCCAATTTTGGCTGCATAAGTTCATTAAAGATATCAGAATAGTGGCCAGAAATTGAAATTAAGTTATTTTTTATCCTAATGTTAGACCTTACCTAAGTTTTATGCCCACTATGAATCTTACTTATCTCATAATGATCTTGACCGGGAAACCTATTAGTAGAGAAATAGCTTATAATAAATGTTTTATAAGAATTATAAATAATAATCATAAATTTATTGTACCTACTTAAGTATTGGATTGGAAACAGTCATCAATAATGAAGATGCATTTATGATTTTCCATCGGTATTTTCCATTTCGTAGCTTAGCATACCTATTGAATGGTGACTTGTTTTGTATGGAATGTCGAATGCTTTGCACAATGACATAAATTAGGTATTAGCATCATTGTAAATACTTCAAAGTATGCAATAAAAGACGATGAATCCTGCTGTTGTGGGCATGCACATAGATTTTATAGCTACTTACAGTTTCAAAGTTTTTAAGGTAACATTAAATTGAAAAATAAAAACTTATAGCCTAATATTGTATAGATAGGTACCTATCATATTTAGGTATTGTTAAAGGTACCTAATTAACTCTTGTTTGATCGATTATGTTGTTCTTAGGTACTGATGTGTTTTAATTGTTTACTTATAAAAATTTTAAGGAATTCGTCTCTGCATGGTATCTGCATTATTGTTGGTTTAAAAGCATTTGTCATTGAGTTAAACATTTTGTTTGACATAGGTACCTACTTATGGTGTAAAAAACTATTTAGCATTGACGAAGGTTTTGCCATGTCCTTGTTAACTCACGTTTAGCATGATGCTAGCTTGATACCTTCCAGTCTAGGATGTACTTTAGCTGTTTATTGACAATACATGAGCCTCACATTGACTTGCAAATAAAAACCACAAATAATGTTAATATTATCAACACGTTTATTCTAGAATCATACGTTCACAGTCACAATACAGGCATGCTAGCTAGTTATATTAATAAAATAAAATAATAATTTCTTATTATAAACATTACGATTTTTAGTTTTGCTCGTGTAAAATTAATTTCGTATCTACATACTACTTGAGCTCCGCTTTTTCTTACGTCTAAACCTGTTCTGATAAGTAAACAAATATTGTGCAAATGCACATTTATTTCATTGAATAAGTTGGAATGTTATTGTTGAGTGGAATCGCTTTGCAAACGCGTCCTCGACCTTTAGATTCGTACACACAACTTGACTCATCTTCACGTTACGACTTTCGACTCTGTACAAAAGGTTTCGATCGCTGTACATATTGCTAACTTTACTTACGGCTCTAAATTATTATACTAAGAGATATACCTACACGCGTATCACTGGTATGTCCCTTTAGGTCACGGTAACTCATAATTTTTGGTAACGTTACGCATCCATCTGCGCGTTGCTTTAATGGACACCGATCTGGGCCGAGGTCTGAGGGACTCCGGCTCGTTCTTGGGGACTAGGCGAGGAGATGTGCCAGCGTCAGCATCACCAGCGAAGCACCCAGCGACGCCGGCGCGGCCGCCGCACTCTGCTGACCGCCTACAGGAGTCGCTAAATCCTCCGCGAAAACATAGCTCTTTGATCCAGTATGGGATTTCAAAATCCTGTAGTTTACTTCGCTTGTGGACACTTGATTCTTCACAAAGTTGAATAGCCTGTTGATAACTACGTATGTATTGCCTTTATCATCGAAAGTGAATCGGTCGACCCACTGAATGTAGTTTGTGTCACGGGCGATCGTACGCTGACCGATGTGGAAATCAAGCGTAGTGTTCCATTCGGCGATGGTCGAGTTGCCTATCAGACCGTAGAAAAGAATGCCCGTCGAGTCCATCTTCATACCATCGGTCTGCGAAGCTTTGGTTCCCAGGTCGGTAACGTAGGGTCGTAGGGATCCGTCACCTTTTTCGGAGAGAGATTCGTTTTGCAGAACGGAAGCATCGATCGCGTAGAGATGGTAGCTCGAGAGCGGGCAGTAGTAAACTTTGCGGTCGATCTTGTTTTCTTCCGCGCGGTATTGCGGACCGAGTGCAATGCCGTCGATGTTAACCGGAAGGGTGACGCTGGTTCCGTTGATGCGGAAGACCATCGCATCGGTGGACGACGTCATTGATGGCGTGTCACGAAGCTTCCATGATTTTTTATCGCTGCGGCGGAAGACGATAATACCCGGATCTGAAGCACTGTTGTCCGTGATGTAGGCATAGTCGCCATTCCGGTTGTCCACCACGAGATCGTTCAAATACGTACTGTTAGGGTTCACGGTTTCGGGGGGAAGAGGGTAGCGTTCCATTTCATTCTTACCGGTCTTCAAGTCAATGATAACAATCGAAGGCGGGCATTTCGGGTCAGGTTTTTGGGTGAGAGTACCTACTCTACCGTTATCCAAAATCCACATGATGCCGTTTTTGTCGATTTCCACGTTCTGGACAAACTGCAGCGAGTTACAATCCCCGACGGCGTTGTCGCTCCAGCTAGGGAACGGGCGCAGGTTGGGTGCCGTATCGCTGCTCTGCAGGGGGATGGTCGCCAGCGTCGCCGGTACTCCGTCCAGCATCCTCGGCATCGTCAGAAACAGGTTTTCTCCGTAAAAGTTTATGCCAGAGATTAAAACGTTTTGGGGGATGTATCGGCTCGTATTGAGGTAGGCCTCGCGGTCGGCCGGGGAGGCCCATTCGAAGTCGATGGCGTTCCATTCGTAGACGACGCGGAACTGTTCGCGACGGGGTGCGGGTGGTCGTGGGGGGTTGGTTTCGTTCTGCGCGGCCGCGGCAGCGAGCACGGCGAGGAGCACTAGGGGCAGCATGTCGGGAGGTCGCGGCGTGTGGCGCGGTCGGCGCTCTCGGTCTGACTGACGGAGAAGCGCCGCCGCCGCCGCCGCCGGCAGCCGCGCGCTTCCCGCCTCACCTAGGGCTCCGCGTGACCAAAACGATACGTCATTCTCATGTCACCGCACTACAAGCAAACGGACCCGACTAACAAAGTGTCTAAATACTTTAACTTACTTATTAAACATTCTAAGCACGCAATCTACAGTTTAACATAATCTACGAGCGACACAGTTTTACATTTGCATAATATTAATACCCATAGCAAGGGTGTCTCAAGGTCGGATCTCACCCTAACGCAGACGGAGGGTATATAATGGGCTACATACCGTTTATTTGCGAAGGGGTGACTTTGTCTTGTGAATTTGGTAACGGTCAATGTTTCATTACTATAGTTGGTGATAATAGTCACTGAATTACAAAGCTGTAAATTTTGCGGGTAAATTTATTTTGTTTATAATGAGTCAATTTACGTAGGCAATTGCTACGAGAGTGCTACGATCATTGTATACATAATGTCTGAATATTTTATTCACCTAGCGTGCAGCATAGGTCAGACATTTTTATTTATGAACCTTGATAAACCTATTTTACATTACTTAAGTTAAATAGTCCAATTCAAGAAAAATTGGTGCTTTGTAGTGAAATTAATTTTTAAGAAGAAACTAGCGATTTCAATAGGTAACAACAATGACATAAAATACCTTGTAGGGTCACGCTATAACCATAATCATGATACTATTTTAATATTATGAAACACCTCTGTGGTTTTAGCATAGAATAAACGTTATTAATACGACTACTTAATCGTTACTATAAAAATATACTTGCTAATACGTAAAAAAAAATTTATAAGCTGTATTGCTGCAGTACGAAACCAACAAAATTTATCTTATCTTATCTTATCTTAACAATGCGACGTTCCTTTAGTAGTTCAAAGATATTAAAAGAACTACGTAGATCACAAGTTCCTTTGTCTATTACTAGGTACCTAGATAGGTATTAAAAATAGGAAACCCTTTTCTTACCTTAGCGTTTTGATGCCAATAGTAACAGAAACTTTGAAAAAGACTGACCTGTTTACAAGCACATCAAAATGTTAACAATTATTATGATAGCTCTCATAACAGGAAGTGTCCCATGCGATTCGTCTTGAGAACCAGCTGTCTTCACACGAGTCGAGTATGAGATTCTTTGAGATGACAACATACACGGCCTTGGAGACAGGTTAGGGTTGAGCTACACTTGAGTGTTAGCGCAAGCACTAATGTGTGAAACCAATATTCAATTCCTCGTAGTAGGTACCTACGGGAGCCGACAGTCAAAACTCAACGCTATGTGATACAAGAATAAACTCCACATTACACGATCATAATAATATACTTATATGCTAACCTTCATAAAATCAGAAAAATTTGGCCGTAAGTATAAGAAAATGCCCATAATGTAAGTTTTAACGAAATAAGCCGTAGTTGAGTTGGTACCTTTAGCAAGATGAAATCGGAGATAGATTAAATATGAGGAGAATCTAGTAATAAGCCGCTAGAATCAAATCTTAAAATTTTTAGGTCCAAAGTTAGAAATCACTTTCTTAACATAATGAACTGTACCATAGTTCAAAGATATTATTGGTTAAAATTTAGTTTTCTTAAATTAAAAAAAAATGCTGAAGCATGCATTGGTATTAGCTTCACCATAGTGTCACCATATAAGGCGAAGAAATAATAAAATGGTTGTTATAGAGACATTTACCTTCGGTTAGCTACTTTAAAATTATTTAGGTGATAAATTCGTTTTAAAAAGAGCGTGAAAGTAGGCCAAAATTTCGAACGTGGGAATTATTCAATGGTCAAAATATATTGAAAGCGCAAAACGGTATAAAATAATCATGATAGCTATAATTTTTAAAACAAATTCTTTAATGAGAGATTTAAAAATTTGTATATGTAGTAGGTACTTGAGTAAGTTGTTCTAATAGCAACAACCAGTAGCAGTGCTATTGTAGCTTTTTACAATAAATTGCCATGATGTTCTGCAAAGGGGCGCAGTTTGGAGGCAAGCTATTTACATGAAACAGAACTAGGGGACGCTAGTAAAAATGTCCGATTTGTAGATCGCGCTGACGAAAACACACGGCTACGAGTGACCTGCCTCAGTGGACGTTTCTATGGTATCGCTTCTCGGCCTTTTGGCTAAGATCAAAGTGTAGTATCTGTTCTTTTCAGCTTAATATCTGAAAGTTCCCTCACTGAGGGACCAGTATATTAAACTGATTTTTGTAAAGCGACGGGATGTTCGGAGCTCGCTCCACTCCCGTCACGGGTCGGCCCGGCATTGCAGTGCCGCCGGGATCGGCCCACAGAAATTATTTGAAACCAGGGACTAGGGTTGGGGTCTAGGGAAATAAATATAATCACCTGAGATCATCGTATGAATTGATTAGTATATTTTTTATTTAACCTCAGGCCTCAGACCGAAAAAGGAAGGAATGCTAATTAGTTTGAGACTTTGTGTTTCTGTCTATTTGCCTGTGCTGTGGCATTCTAGCTTTAAACAGTTAGGGCTCTGATATGGATGTAATTTTTATGTAAGACAGCTGGTTATTCTGGGATGCTTTGGTAAGTGGGAATTGTGAATAAAAGTAATTAGGACTCATGTACCGAAACTTCTTAGCTAGGTTTTGTGAAAATTGGTGCAACTGTGTCCAAGTTATGAGGATATTCATCAGTTCTGAAAACCTGTTTTGAGTTTCGGACAAAATTGCAGTTGGAAATATTTGATTCAACTCAAAAATATTCAGATTTGACGATGAACGAGTCTATAAACCGAAATGTGATGACGCCTAGCATATTATAAATAATTTGGTGCTGGTCTTCAGACACAAAAATCTGACTAATCGACGTCAGAAGCTAATAATGCAAAGTGACTAAAATAATACCAGTAAAGAAGTTAATTTTCACAAACGTCTAAGGAGCGCGTTGATGTCTTTTGTATTGAGAAAACAATTAATAGCTTTAAAATTAATTATAATGCTGATGATGATTTTTTAGCCAATATGTTATTAGGTGATAATACATTATCATGTAGTTTTTGATGACTATATAGTATAATATACGATATATAAATAAACAATAACTAATGCTGTATTGCCAATAGTCCGAAAATTTAAACTTTCTGAGACAGTGTATTGTTTATGACCACATTTATAACTTTGCTCAGTTTTGAAACAATTCATTTAGAATAGTAGTTCAAACATTCAAAAAGACTTTCATGGTCCCAATTTTCTTTGCTTTCAGTTTTCTATTTAGAAAAATATTTAATAAATCTGAATAACGAACTAACAATTAAAGCGCGTAACCCCTAGCCCAAGGCGAAGAATCTTCACATTGACATGCCATGATGCTTTACGAAGGCGGATTGGAATGGTGGCAAATTATTTACTCAATTCAAAACTAGGGGGCGCTAGTAAGACTGTCCGATTTGTAGATCGCGCTGACGAAAACACACGGCTACGAGTGACCTGCCTCAGTGGACATATCAATGGTATCGCTTCTCGGCCTTTTGGCTAAGATCAAAGTGTAGTATCTGTTCTTTTCAGCTTAATATCTGAAAGTTCCCTCACTGAGGGACCAGTATATTAAACTGATTTTTGTAAAGCGTCGGGATGTTCGGAGCTCGCTCCACTCCCGTCACGGGTCGGCCCGGCATTGCAGTGCCGCCGGGATCGGCCCACAGAATTCACATGAAACTAAGATCGGAACGAGGTAAATTAGATTATAATTATATCTATCTAATCTTACGTGAGACTGTCATGACTAAAAGTTCTAAAATGAGTAATCTTTCAGGCAAAATGTTGATGTCACCCTGAGGGAGATTAATCTAGTACAATGAAAAAAAAAACAACTTTTGTAGAAGAAATTAAATCAAAACCGTCATTTCCACTAGCTAAAAATAACAAAATGACCTAATTAAAACAATAAGCCTGTAGGATGTATTTATATTATAAGTTAAGTAAAGATCCACAGAATAAATAGGCGATGGTTAATGTCAAACAACCTTCTCGCTAGCACATTTCACTCAATGTTTTTGAAAATATAAATAAAATATGTATAAACTCTGAATGTAATTATACAAAATCGTGAATTGGGATTTTGCGTAATATGTGTTGATATCTTTTGTGTTCTTTGTCTTTTTTTTATGTATAGTTATGTAAGTATTAATTTAAATTTTTGTTATCAGTTTTAGTACCTTTAAAAACACGCCACACCATCTTTTTGAACGCCCAGGAAGACTGGCAGACAATGCTCTTAGCATTAAGTCCTCCTAGTACTACCTATTTGTGTGAAATTTTAAAATAAATAAGTTTGTATCCTCAAAAATGTAGAAATGTGCGATCGAGGTGGTTTGACATAACCCATCGCCTATATATAAATATCGCATATATATAAATATTAGTATTCAATAGTAATATAATTAAATTATTGTATCCTTGTAGCTTTACCAGGTCTGGTTTTTTTAATATGACTGCCATCTATTAGTGAGTGATTTAACTACTTTATATTTAGTAGTGAGGTTCACCGTTTGCTCTAATAGCAACCTATTTTGTCCATCTCATATCCGCTAGATGGCCTGAATAACCTTTACCAGCACCACAGATAATATCCAGTACCCATACCCACCCACTTATTTTTTGTAAATTGTGAAAATAACTGTCGAGTTTCGTGGTTTATAATTTACTCATATTATAAAATAAAAGAGACTCTTGAGAATTAAAGGATAACGTATATTCAAACATTTTGAAACAGTTTGCATATCCCGTATGGTCTAGTGGCTAGGATACCTGGCTTTCACCCAGGAGGCTCGGGTTCGATTCCCGGTACGGGAAAACACTTTTTGACTTTTACCATAGAATAAATGTATTTGGCTCTACTTTTAAGATTTTTATTTCAACTTTCGTTGAACGGTACACTTACTGAATTTGGATGTTTTATTAAAATTCGGTAAATTCGGTAAATAACTTTATCTGGCGTTTTTTGTTTAGGGAAAGCAGGTTAGTTCCGAATTCCGTAAATATTATTTCTACTTACAAGTAGGTAAACAAGTACTGTTAGTTTGTTTCTAAAAGCAGCAGAACAAGGTGCCATTAAATCAATGTGTTTGCATTTCAGAATCATAATATTTACGCTGAGAGGCTGCGAATCCAACTAGCACATGCGTGTTCAACTTGTTCCTCGTCTACATAGAAAATTGACTTTGCTTGGTGCAAGCTGATGGCCCACCTGATATAAATATCAATCACTGACAATGTGATTGTGTGGTAATGATTTGTTATATTAGTAATAGGTAAAGACAACCGCGTCATTTGCTTGTTTTATCACAATTTCTCATCGAATTTTATAGTTCAGTTTTTGACAACAGCCTGTATTTAATACAGGCTGTTTTCAAAAACTTTGGGATCCTATATTTAAACGGATCCCAAAGTGCTGTAAATCACCGTATTTTACTCTACTCGTTGTTATTTTCATCGTATTTGTTCTCAATAACATTCCTTGAGTGAGATTTTTGAGAGTTTCTTAACCCACAAATAGAATACGAGAGAATTAAAAAAAATTGGAAATCTAAATCGTCTGGACATATGGGTTAACCCGATCTGACGCAGGTAGAAAGTTGGAAACATTAACACGTACAAAACCATTTACCTATTCAGTAAATTACAAGGATTCTAGTTTTGTGGTCTTGTAAATTATGCTCTCCGATACTCTTGCTGTATTGAATGTACGTGACGTCATCAGGGATACGTTCGTGGTTTATTGGACATGTTGGAAGTTAGGTAACGTAACAGTCCTACGAAGTATTACGGGGTTTCCATCATCACCGGTTTAGTTTTTAGCGTCCGCGAATATACAAAATGTAGGATTTTAGCAGCGCGCCGTCAGTCGCCTCTTGAACAACGTACGGAGCACTTCGCGTCACTCTCGCGAGATTATTCCCGCCGCGATTTCAAACTCGTTCTAAATTCAAAACAAACCTACTTTCCATTTCCAGCCATCTAAAAAATGCCGAAAAAGAAATAGTACGTTTTTCAAACTAATAACTCCTTTGATGTTCGTATTGTATGGTGACATGTTCTAATTAGACGTGAAAATTGTGAAATAGTGACTTTGTACCACATGTTTCAAACTTTCAGTATTGTAGACGCGTACAAAAACCTGTGATATTCGCTGTGAAACTTTTTAAATTTATTTTGTTACTGTTTGTCCTGTGGACTGGTTTCGTGAAATTTTATTTCGTGGAACGTTTATATAAATAATTCTTTATGATAGGTCCATACATGAAGGTGAGTTTTCTATTGTTTTAATATAACATTGAGTGACGTAAGTAATTGTATTGGTTAGTAGAGACGACATTCGAACATAACCTTACCATAATGTTCAATGCTGTTTATTTTATCGGTTACATAGATAACATAGCACATTAACCGCGACTTGTCAAAATATACCTATATATACAAATACTATATACCAATCAAGGGTAAACAAATATAATTTTAACTTGTTTAGCGTTCTATCACAGTTGTCAAAAGAATTATATTTTCCAGCTTTCAGTGTCCGTAACAAAACCAAAAAAATTTTTTTATTGCTCTTATGATAGTGTACCACTGTACTATAATTGATGTGTAAATTAAGGTTACTGAATCCGGGACAAACTATTTCTGAAACATGACTGTATGACCTTTTAGTCAGATAATATAGCTACCATAATAACTACTGACAAGATCTTTTCAAATGCGTGAACTTATGCAGATATATATAAGTAAATTGAATTTGGACGTTTACCCTTAGAGCGAGTATACACTAGCCGTTTTGAAACGCGCGCTTTGGTAACGTGCGTTTTTCTGAATAAAGAGGTTGATCGAAGGTGTACAGCGTGTACACAATACACATGCAAGCGCGCGCTCCTCTTTATTCTAAAATCGCGCGTTACCAAAGCGCGCGCTTCAAAACGCCTAGTGTGTACTCGCTCTTATTAATATTCCCCGTCATATTAGAGAGAGTATAATATTTACTACCGGCAAGTTGACTCCTCGATTTTGTAAGGGATATACCAGATACAGCAATAAAATCCCTTTTTTTTGAGATAAGTCCAAAAACTTTGATTTCTTTTTACGAGACTCCCTGTATATCTTCCGATAAAACTTAAAATGTATATTTTTTTTAAACCCACACTTAACATTTCGGTACGCATTTTTAAAGTCAATAACTCAACAGTCACTTGTATTGGACGATCCAAGTAGAGTTTGACTATACACGTGAAATATATAGATACAAGCAGTTATCACTATAATTGTATTGTTAGAGACATTTACAATTCAGATTTGCAAAGATTGAATGAAATAAAAAACGTTTTTTTACGCAGATTAAATAAATAACTTAACCACAAACACGTTGTTGCATTATTAATATAAGTAATACTGTACTATAACGTAATAAAATAAATCAATTTCCTATAAATAACTTCTGGTTTGTATGTTACTTAGTATGTAAAGATACTAGTTTTTGCCCGAAGTTTCGTCTGCTCGAATGAGCGTCAACTTTTCGTTACACTTTTCGTTATGATGATTTTTCTTCAGTAAATAAAATTTCTACTTATATAGTGTCTTTCGTCTCTACGACTGTATCCACCAAGATTTTCAATTTTATTTAAGTAATTTTCTTTATGTTAGCCCTGGAAAGTTGCTTTTAAACCGGCAATCTCGTAATATTAGGTTAGTTAATATTAATTCTTAAAAATATTAGGTAGTACTTCTATTAATAATACTTTGGTAATATTAGTGAAGATATACCTACTAGGAGTAAGACAGATTTCAAATTCAATTAGTTAACTACACAACAACCAGACAAACACTTCAATTGAACTCTATTGAAATGTAGGTACCAGTCTACAGTTGTAAAGACTTGAGACGTGGCTTCTTTTTTTAAATTTACTGAGAATCAAAGTCCAAAAATATATCAAGAGGTATTTTCTCAGAATGGACCACAAAAAGGCGTACCGGTTTCATAAATGACTCACCCCATACCTGATGGACTCAGTTTTCCTACTACCTATTAGCTATTCTGTGGTCTATCGGAAACCGTTGACTTCACATCACGGCGAAATTTTTTGCAACCCATTTAGATTCCTCAATCTAATTTAAACCTTGTTGTCAGCTGCAAAAAGTTAAAAGTCATTCATCATATTATGCAGTAACCGTCATGTACCACCTACTTTTGCTAAATTGGCAATCATGTCATGTCTATTGGCAGCCTTTCCAAAGAAATACTTGAAACTAGAATTCTAACACTCAATTATAAAACTTAGCTTAACTGAAATAAGGCTTAAATTGTATTAGGAGTAACAGTGGAAAAGCAGAATTACCAAAGAACTAGTAGTATTGATGAAAATTTAGATCCTTGGAAAACTAAAGTCGCGTTATGACTCATGCAACCCTTACAAAAGTAAATAAGTTTGTGTCTCAGGTACTGAGATGTGCTACTTATGTTAACTTATGACTCAGTGTATTCAATACCTACCTTTGAACCTTCATAAGAACTGCTTTAGGTACGAATTTGTTTCTAAGGCTTTTCTCAAAATTCTTTTCATTACCGCCTCGTTCATACGACACGACATAAAAGTTACACAAAAATGAACTCGCAACTATGTAATATGAATGAAACCTTTATTCAGATTTTTTTTCATAAAAGACTTTTTCTGCGCGAACGTTATTTTTAACCGACTTCATTTATCTGAAAGGATATACTTCCAGGTTGGTCCCATTCTATTTTCATCAAAGTCGGTTTAATAGTTTGGCTTATAAATAAAAATAACTGAAAATAAATATGCCTGCACGAAATTGCGTATTTTGCTTTTCTGTGACTTTTTAGTGATGTTTACGGTCACTATAACATTGCTAATGAACTGCCATCATCATCATCATCATCTGATGATGAAGCTGGTAATCGAATTGAAGTCGGTTTTTCTAGTTTTTTAAACTTATAAGTTTTAGAACATCTGTCTGATCTTGGTCAAAGTTACACAGTTTTAGGGAGCAGTATTTTTACACTCTATCTAAATAGTAAATAATACGTACGATATATCAATATTCTGCAGCTTATCTGTTCACTAAAATAGTATACATGGACCACCCAAATTGTGAGCGGTTGTTTGATAATTTGAATCACGTTTTTACTATGGTTTGTCGTAGACCATCAGTTTGCGTCACTGTATTAATAAAAACGATAGGACTTTAAGTATGTACTTGAGTACCGTATTTAATTAAACAATGACTTGTTCAATCAAAAGTAAATGCCAACAAAAAACTTTTAATTAAAAAAAAACAAACAAACGTTTACTTATAAAAGTCATGAATATAATTTTTTTAATATAAATTTCAGGAATAATTCATCATATTTTCTACATAAGTATTTTTATTTCTTTTCGGACACTGAATACTTATGCAACCGGTATAACTCGTTTTTGTTCAATGCTAAGAGTTCGTTATAGCTTTAAAACCAACCAGTGACTTGCAGCAAACTCCAAAACAAAATGTCCCAGGTTTTTGAAATAGGAACACTATACCTACCAAAAAGTTTGTTGACCGCAAAAAGTTTCATCCAGTGACTGGCCAATTTTAGTTTAGCGCTTTTAGTTCTACAGACTGCATCAATACTCTCATAATCAGTGTTTATGTTATTGTTATTTTCAAATGGAAACGTAAATTCTCTCTGCAGATTTTCTTCATAAACCCCAGACTATTAAATCACATCCAATAAAGCACGGAAAACTCTAGATGAAAACAATGTGTTATTCTGTGGCTTTACAAGTGGTAATTAAAATAACAATAGATTGTTCCAAACGAACGTCAGACTCAGTAGTTAGTGGTTAAATTATACACCTTTGACTCAGATGCTGATTGTGATACTACTACTAACCAGCAGCCTTACTGCTAAGCGTAATGGTGGAATTGTTCTACATCAATTTTAAATGATAAATCTTTATAAACTTTTATCCAAATTCTTTCTAACTTAATAGAAAATATAGGGGATAGTCAATAGAGACTTGTTTTAACTTATCAAGTTAACCTTGTAGATATCATTAATATTGTAAAAATGGCAATCATTTTAATTTCCATTACCACGGTAACGCAGCAACTCGTACCTTTCTTAGAATGCACTAAGCGTCCATGGGCACTATATATTTTTTTAAACTTTACTGTCTATAAATAACATTTATTTACAAAGAAAATTACAACTGAAACGTTTTTACAATATAAACATGAAACAGTTGAGCTATCTACAAACTGATGTAAACGATTCATAGATAGCTCAATTTGGTTGTTTGCAGTTTTTCATTTTTATATTCAGTGATTTTAAATCTTCAAAAATGTTGAAATATACGAGCGAGAAGTTGTCAGCGTATTAAACAACAGTGTCTATGTGGCGCCAGTAATCTAGAAGTTTGTCGTCATAAATTCCCTTTCGAATATTTACAAATACAGTAATGCAAGGAATTCTTGCGTTGTCGCTCAAGTATAATGTCCACTTTGTTTTAATTAATATTATTTAATAAGTCAGTCAATTATGTAGTTCCACATTTATGAATAGAATTGATACCATAAAATAAAAATAAAAATGACGGTCGAGGCAATGTTTGTGCGTCTTTGGGTCTAAATAAAACTATAACAAAATACTTACGTTGCGTTTATGACGTTTATTTGACTATCAATTTTATGTAAGTACGCCGTTTGAAAATCTCTCTCATCATTTCTTTCTTCTGTGTGTGCAATAAAGTTTTTATCTATCTATCTATCTATCTGGCCACTCTTGATTCCTGCTTTTTCAATAAAATTGATATTCCGCAA
The DNA here is from genome assembly GCA_947859175.1 of Gandaritis pyraliata. Lineage (NCBI taxonomy): Eukaryota > Metazoa > Arthropoda > Insecta > Lepidoptera > Geometridae > Gandaritis > Gandaritis pyraliata. The sequence goes on from OX401863.1 coordinate 3,964,469, forward strand.
TCGCTAGAAAATTAGTCATCGAAAATAATATGAGTGTACAATGAAAAATAGTACAACATGACTTCGTACATAATGTCATTTCCATATATTTTAATTCGTTTTCTGTTCACCGTCTGTAGCGAATGTAAATGTCAACTTGAGAGGCAGATCTTCACTAGGTGTCCCGGGGTCGTTAGTAAGTATAGTTAAAAGCTATGAGTGCCAAGGTGCCATTCTGGCCATGCAAAATTGGGACTTAATCTATAGAGATTAAGCCCCAATTTTTTCCCACGCAGTATCTCTTCAGCCATCACAATAGTTTTGCATGACAGGCGCTAGTTCTCATACTAAATCCATATTATTACGATCGCGTGGTTATGTAATTGCTGCTTCATTATTTAACCATTTTTTGAGTAATCTAGTGCGATTGATAATTTTCTTCGCAACTCCAAGCCTTGGCTAGGCGAGCAGAGAATATGAATCACTGTGATTAATTGTGTTTTCACTAGTAAGTATAGGTAAAGTTATATATAAAAACACTAAATCGGTGATAGCTATTAGTTTATGTTACTATATATATATATATATATAAGTTTTAGAGTCCAATGATTTTATTATGAAAAAAGTTTCATCCCGGTCTTATCAAAAACCCCTTTGTCAAACTCGAGTTTAGATAATTCTTTCATAATGCCGATAGAAACGCGACTTATCTTTTCAGGTGAAAGCGCTGACGCATCAAAGCAGGCGCTATTCTCAAATTGATAGGTACACAAGATAGCAACTGACAGCGATACCAAATGATATGACGTCATTTGTTTCTATTTGGTCAACTGAACAAAGTTGGTGACGCTTGCTATGCATTACATTTACACCACAAAAGTAGTACCTATAAGATTGTCAGCTGGTTTCAGTGACAAGTTTCTGCATAGTTTTTGACGTCATCTCAACTGACAATTTTTCTAACTTGTACTAACATTACTTCTGTGATTTTGCATAGCAACAAATGCATTTGATGACATATCTTCTAGTGTCAGCAAAAGCGCGTCTATGGTTTCAAAGGCGTCATTTTATTGCAATAAAAATTAATTTTATAAACTGTTACCAAGTGCTGCGAGTAAATGGCTTGCAGTTGTAATCAGAAACCACATTTACTTGACGCAATTTAACGCGTTTGGTCATAATTCTAGTAATCGATTAGTCTTTGATGAAAATCAGGAAAATATTTGATTTATTTTATGTAGCCTGTGGTTTAACTCTGAATTTTTTTTATCTAAAAACTCGCTCATATAAAGTCGTGACTCAGACTCGTATTCTGAATGGTGAAACGAGACTAAAGTTTTGATACATTTCAATTATGACCTCTACACATATTGATGAGCCCCGCTGAGATTTTAAATTTTGGTGAGAGTTAAATAAATAAAAATAAAATAAATATTCATGGACACACAACGCCCTCTAGTCCCAAACTAAGCAAAACTATATAACTATATATGGGAACTTCTATGAGAAATCAATAGAAATATTTCATAATTCGAATCTATAAAACAGACGACTAAAATGAGTGAAACCTCATTGTGTCGATAATAAATAAAGCAAAACATCTGTCGCGATCGCGACACGGGTCGGATGTTTACGAACTATTCATTGTTCTAGCTTACGATACAATGTCCTAAAACTATAACATTCATCGACTTCCGCGTTCAAACAGTTGTTTTTATTTTTATGTATAGTCTATACTTAGTTGTTTTCAGACAACTTGTACATGTTGTAAGACATATACATAAGTACAGTATGCACAACGGATTTTTATCCTTCTGAAGTTGGAGCAACACAGATTGCGCATTTACTGTTGTGCGGAAAAATTAATTTACCTTCAATTCGACTCAAAAATCGGATCTGCATAACTACTATACCTCGCCTCGTACTTTTTTAAAGTCGCGAAGCGTATAACAACATGGCTGCGAATTTGTGAATCCATTTACTTGTCACTCTTGTTTTATTGTACAATAGGTTGCATTTACGCTGTCACATTACCAGTCAGTTCATTGTCTCATTTGGTAGCGAATATTTCTCAAAATACTATGCGAAAAAGAAAATGGCTTGATGTTAAGTTTTTTTTAGTCTGGCTTTTTTTCTCCTCATGATGAGAAATCCTTATAAGGGTAAGGACCATATTTTTTGCACCGTCGCACACCGAATTTCACAACTGAAAGTGTCACAGCGGAACAAATGTAGTACAACATTTGTTCCGTTGTGACACTTTCCGTAGTAAAATCCGGTGTGCGACGATGCAAAAAATTTGGTCCGTACCCAAAAATACTTCGCACTTCTCTAAACTCTACCTCTCTCTATTTCTGTATGCAAAAAAAATGCAGCTACTACACAAACCACAAACAATAAAATGTAGTAGGTTCTATTCGTCTTTCCGGCTACAATCGTAGTGGAAAATTTTGATTGACTGATGATGATTATAATCGCCAAAATAACCATCATAAACATAATTAGGTATAGTGATTTGGTTGACTTCCGTGTTTACGGTCACTGCGTTAGTGAAAAAAAACTCAAAATAACAAGGGTTTTAGGCCATAAGTTTGTAGTTTGCGTCAACCTGGGCGTCAAATAAAAAAAACGGTAGCAAATACAAAGGGCCTAGCAGATTTTTGGTTTACTACCGGTATTCTGTCGTAAATAGGATTTCGTGTAAAGTTCGATTCTTAATTTAAAACTAAGTATTTTTATAAAATTTTGCATATTTTTCTCAAACTTTTTCATTATTATTATGACCTCAATGGTGTCTCTTGGTCAGAAAGTCTGCATTCTGCGAGGGGTCTAAAAAGTACTATAACCTAGACTAGTACGATAGGTACTAATATTAGTCTTCAAAATGTGAGATTTGGTTGTCTGTGACCCGGATTCGTTGCTCTCGAGTCCTACTATTATTGTATTTTGATACCTACTTGTGACGGATTACGTCACCCGCGCTCGTTTAAAAATATAACACAGACTATCCTTGACTTTTACTAACTGCTGTATAAACGGAAAAAAAATATTTTTCTTAAATTGGGCTTAGACAATGATTCTATGATTAGTATCAATCGTATAAAATTGACAAACTTCAAAAAATCCATTTTTTTATTATTTTGTGATGGTTTCTACTTTTAATTTCACGGATAGGAAAAAAACTGTATTTTATATAAAACTTTAAAATACCGATGGTAGGCAGGTATAAAAGTCGGTGCTAAAATTTTAGAATAACGAACATGTGTTTTAATCATAATTTTTTTCCACCCTGTATAAAACGATTTTACCATGTTAAACAAAACGTGAATCTTTTTTGCATAGTTAGCTGAAATCGATTGCAAAATAAAACTTTTACATCTCAAAATCAAAACATCACGTTTCGGACATAACCTATTTATCGCAATTAACAGCCTAGAACTGTACACCTTACATCATCATCATCATCAGCTAATCAGCTGTTTCTTACAAAGATACAAGTGAGCAAATGGACTAAATACTGTTATGAATCATGAAAATACTTTTAACGAGCTCGTAAAACTTCGTGTGCTGATAAAGACATTTAAATCTACTAGAAGTATGAAGTACTAGGTATATCTATTCTGTGCTATAAGTTAATGACTCTGAACTGGGCTGAGTTATCTGGCATGGTTTAAAAACTAAGCAGGTCTTTTGAGTCACTATTTTCTAAGAGATTAATTTGTATTAGAATAATTTGATCATTTCTGATTGGTTCTCTCGTCTCCGCACTTGCTCGCACCGCGTCATTGTAAACGCACCCTAACTATTTCTTCATAAGCAAATGAACTTATTTTTAGATAGTTTAGAAGAGTTGTAATTTTGTAATGATCCAAAGGGAGAAAAAATGATGAAGTTGTATAAAAAAAATTAAGTCATATGATAACGCTTCCGCAATCGTTTTTATTTTTATCCAGACCTACAGATTTCTGATGTTGGAATTCTATCAGCATGTAAATCTGGATGATATGGCAGCTATGTTAATTACATCCTTATGACGATGAGCTAAACAAAGGCATTTTAATTATGAGGCAACATCATCTCATCATACAAGATGGTATGTGTACTATGGTAACAAAGAAAACTATAACTTTAATATGTTGGTGTCATGTCGTCTGTTTTTTATCATCATAATGTTAATATGAAAAAATAAAAGATTTCAACGGATAAAGCTAATGATCTTTTATGTGGTATAATGATACTGGTCTTCTCTTGATCATTCATCTCCATCGAATTATCCAGAACGTTCAAACACAATGCAAAATGAAAACTATGCACATTTAAATCCTAAAAAATACCACATTGTGATTCTCGCCATTTTATGACATCGAGACTGGACCGAAACTTCATTTTTACCGAATAATTTTTCAGTTCTTTGAGAATCAGGCTTCGGGGCGTCAAATTCTCATAAAAAGATGTACCTAGATATAGTAATCATAACGGATCTTTGTCCCTTTATGTATCTGCGTACAACCCATTATTGGGTTGTGTTGGAGGTCAGTGATTTTTCCGCACAACTACATGCGCAATGGTTTGTTGCACCTAACTTCAGATGGATAAAGATCCGTTGTACGTACTGTACGTATGTGACAGATGAATTTCACTCAAAAAATTAAATGAGAGCGGGCATTCCACGGTATAATAAACTAATAATAATTTGAGCTAGCGGATAAGCGAGTGTTTTGCTCTTTGACATTTACAAAAGTATTTGCTGTTCGTATGTAGATGAATTTAGTATTTATTTAGGTAACATTCTTCAAAAATCAAATAGTATTAGTGTTTTATGAAAAATAGGGATTCCCAAATAGGTAATTAAATATGTACAGTGGTGGTCATATAATTAAAGAACGCTTAGTAAAGCCACCTTGAGATAAAGAAGTAAGTAGCTTTAATTTTTGTATTAATGTACAGACGGTGAAGAAGTAGATCATTTTTTCAGAACTTCAAAGTTGTATACTGTTGGCTCTAATTATTCTTTACCTTAAATACTATGGGATACTTTACCATAGAGTTTTAACTTAATCTTAATTGTAAAAAAATTAAAAGTTCCTAGTTTCCCGTCACAAAACATTTTTCTTTATCACATCACATACTAATAATGCTGACTGTACTAAGTAATACTTAATACTAAGAAAATTTTAAAAGGTTTAAACCTAGAAGTAGGCGTGCTACATCACGAGCCATACATATAATCAAGGCTCCTGCTAAACGAGTTCTAATCAAACAGTTTGAATAAAATCAGATAATATTGCTATCTGCATAAATATATCTGCATAATAACAGGGCACATTGTTTGTTTTTCCCACAACGCAAGGAATTATTTATCGCCCTCGTGATTGACGATAAGCTGTATAACTTATTCATGCAATTTTAGCGCAAATCATTTCAACCATAGACTGTTCCAGAATATTAGGTAGAGTCGCACATAGAGTAATAAATAATGTTTAATTAAAATATTAGTTACATACCTACTAATATTCTAATTAAATATTATTTATTAGAAACATTATTCTCATAACTTGTGGGTCAACAATGTTATGATTTTGTTTTTGAAGGATAAAGTAATCGAACGTTATAGAAATGTTCGATCTTGAGTTGCGTTGTTCGCTGTATTACATACTCGTTAGCACTCGTTTGTAGCTTTACTAATTCTACCATTTCGTAATTCTGTCAATGCATTTGTGTATATTTACGTGTATTCCAAAGATCAAAGTAGAAAAATCTGTATTCCTTCTGAAGCGAAACGAAAATACGGGTTCAATTCGACTACCTTTCTTACTAATTTTTAATTATAGCGATTATGTTAGGTATGTGATAATTATTGTCATTTCAATCAAACAATTAACTAATATTGGCATTAGGCTGCCCCACGCACAAACCACGGACCGAAAAGTATCAATGGCGCGAATAGGTACTTCATTTGTTTTCGTGATTGTGATTCGGAAGCGAAATTTTCTGAAAATCGCGACCATCATGTAAAATTCCATGAAAAAGCTCAGACGCTATAACGAGTTCAGTGTTTTTCCGGGTTCACGACCGAGAAATCACTTTCAGGAACAGGGATTTCCATGAAAATGGTTTCGCTTGTGATAATTTTCTGATCTGGTGCAAGAGTCCATCGGAGCGTGATTCAGTGCACTGGAGCATTGACCCAGATTCACTAAGAGCGGGACATTTGGCAGACGTACCGATTTAAAATACGACGGCACGGAGGTACAGTTCAGGGGAAAATCATCATCTCCTGTTTCTCTAATTACAGAGGAACAGACATCTTCTTCTCTATTCTTTAGGTATTCTTATGTTTGTTTTTGATACCATCCGTTTCTGATTGTAATTCTTGATCTTAGCCGGTCCCTAAACTATTATTTTGATTCTAATTTGTCAAACAGCTGGAAGTATTTTATTGGTTTCAGAATTAAATAATCAAGGGGCACATCTTCCAACTTCATTTTATTGTCCGATGTTGTAAAGGCGAGGTGTTTAATTTTTTTAATTTGGAAAAGTTAACGTTTTATTACTTTACCTACTCTTCTGTCTAAGCATTAGCTGATGACCATCAAGTAAACAATACTTAGATATATTTTACAAGCTAAAAATGCCTTCACCTATTTCCTTTACTGGAATCATAAAGTTATTCTAATGTCTACCGAACGGATTAGATGCGCTAAAATTATCAAGTTTTCTATTCTAAGAATTCATTTATATAACTGGACGTTGCAAAAACATGCACAATTTTCCTGATAGTGAACGGTTTGATTTTTTTTTATTCAGCCGGTTTTTTCCTCAACAGTTCAATGTTAGATCAGCCGCGAGTATAGAGCTCCACTATTTGTCCTTTTCTGGTTTCTCGATGATAAAATAATAATAGGTTATTATTAAATTGATAAATAATAATAATAGTTATGGTCGCAAGGGAACAGGCACTCGCAATATGTAAGACGAATCTAAACTAACCTAAATTATCCTTTAACGAATAAATACTTTTGGGATTTTAGAAAAATTATCAGTTTTTAAGATTAAAGCAGTCCATTCACGTCACGACAGCTGTGCAAACTGTTACGATACTATGATGAAAAATTCGAGCGTGAATGTGTTGTCGTAAAGCAAATCAGATATGATATGACGCATGAAAATATTGAGAAGGAAAGGCCACCAAGTAGGTACCTACCTTTACAGTCTACGTACAAGTACGTAAGCGTCATGGTGATATGAAAGAAATTGCATTCCTAATTCTCTACAGGCAAAGTTTTTTCAAGAATTGTTTAGTGATTGTGCGATTTCCCAGAAAATTAAGTAGTTATGTTTGAGATTTCTGCAGTCCTTTTGATAATACTTCTTTCTCTGAAACGGTAAATTGGAATCGGAAATTAATTGTCATAGATTTTATAAATTAGGTAAAAAAGAAAGAACAATAAAATTATACAGTTGTAAAATTTTAAAAAAACTGTTCTTTTTTACGACTATTTTATGAACGTGCAACCTACTTTCATATTATTTATTTCGTAACATCTAATACCGGCTTTACACTCGCGCTTCGTCCCTCGCCTCGTGGCTCGCCTCGTCCCTCGTGCGAGGCTTGTGTTGATCGATGGTAAATGAGTTGCCTGTTTACACTCGCGTGCATCCACTCGGGTGCGACGCGAGGTCCTTTGACTCGTGCCCCAAAAACCGCTCCGGACGCGAGCGCCGCGAGTGACGAGGCGAGGGACGAGGCGAGCTACGAGCGTCTGTTCACACTCGCACCTCGCTCCTCGCCTCGTCCCTCGCCTCGCGACTCGTACGCGAATGTAAATGGGGTATTACAGTAGACACTCAACTGCAAATATTAGCTGGCTATATTATTATACCTATATAATCAGAAAACATAAACGTAACTCACATTTATCTAGCACGTAATTAGTATTTTTTGCATAATAGTTAGACACTCTAAAATGTGTGCCTAGCAATAACTAAAGTGACTGTGTGTAGTTTTCTAACGGCAACCTTTCTCTTTAAACAATACACGACCAACAAAAGAATGGAAAGCAGACAAATGCATGTAATAACTTCAGCGAGATGTGAAAATTAATGCATGAAATTTTAGTAAATAATACGAGTACTTTCAATTTTGCTCATGAAAGCGATACACTTTCAAATTTATATTATTTTTTCACGACTCAAAACGTATAATAAATCTAGACGTTATTACATGCATAGATATAACAGCCGATTTCTTTTTGATAACAGTGTGCATTTGGACATTTGTGTAACCATCACCTTTCTTTTGTTTCAGTGTCAACATTTCTATCCCAAACATTATGATTTACAAATGGATATTATGATTCGGGTGAAGTGCTGTCAAGAAACTAAAAACCCAAAGTGACGAAGTGCCCTGTAGGTGTCTGTTGTGCTACGTTCTATACCCTTAGCTGTGATAAAATCTATAATAATGTCAGATAAAACCTGTTCGTCGGTGGGCCCGAGAAGTTTCGAGACGATCTCGGAGGAGGATCTTGCCTCGCCATGGGAGAAGTTGCTAGGAGATACTCAAACTGCTATTCCAACCATCGTTAAAACCAACGCGTCCAGCACTACTATATCTAAAAGCCAGGATGAAGTATCCCCTCCAGGCGAAGACTTGGAGTCAGGGAAGCTGACGCGTTCGAAGAGCTTGAACCAAAGAAGAAACAGCAGTGGCCTCCTCGCTTCGATCCCAAGGCAGTTGAGGAACTCCTTGAGGGGTGTTCGGAGTGAACCGTCTAGCGTTAAAGATGTCCCAACGACCAGAAATGATAGCTCCTTTAATCTTTTCCTCAAGTGAGTACTTTTTATATCATTTTACCATACACAACCCACAGGTAATTTTTACAGATTATAAAGCATTATGATGGGGAGTTATCTACGGGTAGCTATCAACAGAGACCCTGTAAAACTTCCGCTAAAATGAAGGATATTGAAATTATAGATACCTTTTCTATTTCAAGATCAGTGAAGCGCATACTTATTAGTACGCCATTTGCAGTTATTAGATCACGCACGCCGCGCGCCGGAGCATCCACTTGGGAATCTGTATGAATCGAGTGGATTCTGTGGTAGAGGTCAAACGAGAGTGGCGCCAGCATGGCTTCGTCTGGTCGTTTATTGCTTTTCCAATAGAATTGCCATGCTAAGTAGATAATATAACCTTCCTTTTAGAGGGCTTCCGTGATTAGATGAATCTTCAATGCTCTTGACTTTTTTGTTTTATGATCGGTCGATCTTGACTTTTTATTGTTTCTAATTTTAAAACCACAATTTTAGTTTTTAGCAATTTATCTATTTAATAAAGCTATTGTAGCTATAGCCGTATGGAAAAATTGACTGAAGTCACTGACCTTACCAATGTAGATAGTAGATATAGATAGCTAGGACTAATACCTAGCCGCAACCAACTTCAACTGAATTGTTCGTGCCCGCACGTCACCGTCAATAAAAACGAATGGCGGTACAAAAATGGCTGTTCCGTTTATAAATTAACGTTACTAAGTATAAGTACTTAGAATTTTATATTTCGCGTATGCAAAAGTATGCAAAGGAAACGGATGTCCCCCAAGGTGTCGATTTCACAGGAAACTCGGAGCTAGACAGACAATGCATTGTTCTAAGAACCCCGTTCAGGGTCATAAAATAAGTAATGGTAGATTTTATGCTTTCAATGTAGGCCCATAAGTAGTATAAAAAAGGTTCTTGAAAGCCACAAGTCTGAAGACAAAGTATAGTACCTGCCACTCGAAGACATTCGAAGAAGCATGAAAAAGGACCAAAATCGCTTTATAAAATGCTTTTGCCTAGCACTCAATTATATGAGATAGAAATAGACAAGTAATTAAATTAAAATTTTAAAAAACCCCCGAATCTTGGACCGATTTTTATCAAACATAGCTAAGAACACTCCCGACTAATTCACCTTTCAAACAAAAAAAAAACAAAGTCAAAATCGGTTCATCCGTAGATAAGTAAGTAGGTAGGTAGAGGCTGTCTAAAATGCCAAAATAAAGTACACGATTCGTCAACGATTGTTGAATATTCATCAGTATGTCTGTGTATTTAACGTGAATAAATGTCTGGATTTTTTTTTTGCGTTTTTTAATCAAATATTTGTTTTGCTAAAATGTGGTTTACTCAACTTATGATTTGGTATGAACGTAAAATATTTAATTTCATAAATTCAAAAAAATTTAACTTTAATTTGTATTGAAGTTCTGTTAAAAAAAATTTGAAATCATCCGACAATTGGGAAGGATTTAGAATTAAAACTATTAGAATCGATACTGCCCCCAAATGCGCGCCAATATGGATGTAATGCATACGCCGACGTACATAGAAGAACCTAGAGCATTCACGTATACCCTAAAGTACTACCAATTGTTTGCTTCAATATCTTGGTGCGATGTCACACCATTCATTCTACATTCTACGGTTGTGGTTGACTGTATCTCAATAAGGCACCTTTCTCACGTTGATTCCTTTTCGCCGAAACTGTACTGAATTATTGAAGCCTTTATAACCACGGGGTCATAACGCCTATAGGCTGGCTATAAGTGATTTATTATTTGCTAATATTGTCCCCCGATTCAGGACACGAATGTACCAAGAACATCGCGAGGTCATTGGCAGACTGAACGTGATGTCCTGAACGATAATTTACAATACCTATGCTGTACAGTATACGGCAAATGATATGACACATTGTTAAGCCAAAAACTATCGGTTTGGATTTTTTATTTTGATATTCAAATGTGAGTGAATGAGACTACGTTATGCCGATGCGATGTCTGCTTCGTATTTAAAAATACTCTATCAAAGTCTACCACAAATATGATGAAGTAATCAACATCAAGGTCAACCGCGCGTAGATCAACACGACTTGCAGTTTTCGACGCTATTTTTATCCATCAATTAATACAACTGCTGTTATTTGGCAAAATAATTTCTTGACACTGAAAAGGGTAAAAAAAACAAAGTTTTGACAAGTCTTTCAATTTATAATTTATCTCCGTCCACGACGGACAAGAACTTATTAAATAAAAGACGTAGGTACTTATGTAGCGCAGCAAACATAAACCAAGAAAATTAAGTCAATTAAAAAGAGAAAGTAACATCTCAGTAAATTACACTGACTTTATGTGCCATATGAATAGCAGTTGACTCTACCCACCCAGATTGTAGTGTAAGTGCCATATGAATTGCAGGTATGTGTAGTGTGCGTAACGGGTGCGCAAGAGCAAATATTTGCACAGAATTACTCCGTTTCCTGGCATGCCTTATCACTCAGCCAAAGCATAACCTGGATTCGTGCCTCTAGCTTATATTGCCTGCTTGTTATCGACAGTAATTACTTTGCAGCTTACCTTCGAAGTAATTTTCCTTGTAATATTTGCATTGAACTGACATTGTAAGAGAAATATTTAACATTTTTGTAATGAAAAATCGTTTATTTTAATATTACTTACATACTAAAATATGCAGTTACATAGCACGTGCTCTGTTTATGACTTTGAAAATATGAGGTGCCCGTTCCGTTACAAATCGACAATGGTTAAATAGTCACTTGGGTAAATACAGTTCAAGTAGATATTATTGAAAATAATAGGTAAGTAGGTTGTGTCACGTTATTTTCGAGAAAATTCATACAGTAATCGTAAAGAAAGTACGGTTTCATAAAATATGAGTTGAATACAAATAACGATTGTAAAGTTGAAAATAAAACTGATCTATTAGTAAAATTAGTATTTGTAAAACTAGTAACAAGTAAGGTAAGTAAGTAATTAATTTAATTTAATTGATCGATCAATATAAATGTGTGTAAAACTGTTCAGGTACATTATGCAAAATAAACAATTGAAACGATTTGAATAAATAAAACGTGGGTTCAATACCACGAACGAATAAATAATTATTAGCTACTAGAAAATAGAGGCAATGCCATATTTCTTGATGACGTATAAATTATGCGTAAAAGGTTAACAATTAAAACACAACTGCGTATTCGTCACATAGCATAGCATAATGCCATCTGGGTTGTCAACAAGACGCATTAACCTCATTTTATTAAAATCACAGAGGACCGCCACAGAAGTTATAAATAAAAGAAGAAGGATTACAAAGAAACGGGATCTAGTATAAAATTTGATAGTTTTAGAAAGCTTTACTTCGTTTCGTTTCATATATTTTTGTAGTTGATACTTCAGAGGCACAAAGATTCATTCTGACTAAACTATACAATGACATAAAAAACCTTTGATAATATACATACTTAAATGGCCTCTTCTTATAGACTGTTAAACTCGGACCCTCGGCTCTCATTTTACTTCGCGTAGTTGGATGAGAAGTTGAAATTCTCTGAGGAAAGAATGAAAAGTAAAACGTAAGAAATATATGAATCATTTTAACGTGAATCATGGAGTCGGTACAGAGGCTTGTTGTGATTTATAAGTACTTTGTAGACTGACTAATGACGCAAGACAATCGCTAGGAGATTCATAAAAATCTATTCATGGATTAAAAATAGATAGTACCTAAAATATATGAATGTGAGTATAACATAGAGTATAAAATTTTTTCATCATTATCATATTTTTCAGCATGTAGAAGTCCACTGCTTAACATAGCGGTCCTTATAGATTTTCCAAAAGAACTAACAATGTCGTCGGTCCATCGGATGGCAAACCGTCACCATTCAACTTATCCTATCACAATATGAGAGGTCATTGAGTTTTACATTGGCAAAATTGTCTGTCGAAATGACGGACAGAGGCTATATACCTACTTATAAAAAAAGAAGAAGAAGAATGCCTCATGATACAGACGAGATATGAGTTTATCACGGTACTTTTGTATGGTTACTCTCACGTGTCATTAAATTTTCCCATCCAATTCGACGGATTACGAAAAACAAATGAGTACTTAACTACTTAACTTTCCAACCAATGCGATGACAGAAACCGTCTACGACAAGTATAGGATCAGCCGATATTTTATTATTAACCATGTATTCATTTCAGAACACTGAACATGTTTACGGCGGGATATTTTTTTGAAGTAGGCCATAAGCCTAGTTTAGCACTACGAGTAGGTAAGTAGTACACATTAAAATGTGTCAAGATAAGAGGAATCTCACGTCGTTTTGATATATTTGACGAGTTAATATCAGTTGAATAACACGAGGTTCATGATTCAGAAATACATATTACAGAACTGCGAAGCTGTGGCTGTTTGACATAAAATCATCATTTGCAATATGAAAAATCGTTTTTTTTTTTTCTGGAATTCTATGAGAGACCTATGTCCTATGACGATTTTTGAGCTAGTTGTGAAGCTGAATGGCACCAACCAAACAGAAATAAACTTGTGAATTACAAAAATGTAGACAAGGATAGTATTCTATCTGACGGAGCGTTAATCGAATTTGCTTGAATCCGGCCTTAGACTTGGTCAACGTCAATCCAAACATCTAAACATACTTTCGGATTTATATTATTAGTGGGATTTGGTAAAACCATCGTAAGGTTACCAACCAAATAAATAGTTACTTATGGGTAGTGGTCACGTGATTTTTCCTCTTTGCATTTAGTTTTTGCGATAAATTGTGGACCAAACCAGTTTCGAACTTAGCAGGAATTGATTTATTGGGATATTAATATCTTTTCTAATATATTTCGAGAGACTAATAGTAGGATTTTAAAATTCGACGAATTCGTAATAGAGTGAGGATTTTGACAATAACATTAAAGGCATTCGATTTTTGATTGTTTTCCTTATTGCTTAAACTTTTATGAAAAATTCCTAAAAACTTTTATACTGAAATGAATTACGGTTGAACGGTTTGGTTTAGCGCGAAATTTGAAAAAAAAATGCGGTTTTTAATATATTTTGCGTTTTCCGGGTAAAATGAACATTGACATTATAGTTTTGCGGAATTTGTGAACTATTTTCTACGACTAAAAAAACTATGTTCTAAAAACTTTTTTATTCTTCAGTCAGAAAACATTTTTGAGAGTCTCATTCATTACTAATGATGCTAACAACAGTACTACTAGTGGTACTGAGATAACTGATTGAATAACTAGGTAATAATAAAACCCTAACATACTCAGACACAGAACACTATGTTCTATGTTCATCACACATTACTGTTTGTCCTGCAAACACACAAGTATTTGTCTGTCTGGGTGGAACGGTGGAAGTGATTTTTACCAAAGCAAATACATTGTGTATGAGATCGTTTTCCGAGAAACCATTGAATTGAGCAAAAAGATATAAGTCTGTGAACACATCAAGAGTGTTGATGGAATGAATTGTAAGTACCTTGTCAAACTCTGATATTTTTAAAGAGATGTATTTAGAATTTGCACTACAAATCATTACAAATGACACCGTTTCATTTGCGACTAAAGTTTTTTACGCAGCTTAAATCATCACACAAAATAATGCAAGTATCTCTCTTTGAGGCTTTTGAATTCCTAACTCTAATGTGATTTAAACGCATGCATAATTTGAAATGTTAAATACAGTGCCATCTACCATCGAGTAGCGTTACTATTCCACAAAACTATAGCTGATTTCAGCATCATATATCTACGCTTAAGTATCACGGTAGGTATGCATGCATAGCTCTATTTCCGGCACCTCTACCGACTTGGCAACAGCGCTGCTCTTTTACTAAGGACGAAGATACTGTGTCAAATCTTTGTCATTGGTTAAAATTGACTGAGGATCAAGCATCTCGAAGTTAGGTATTGGCAAAACTACAAAATTATTTCGTAATATTTTACACAACAGTTTTGAAATTTTATACTGACACGTAAGTGTCACTAGATCACTATAGTAAAATTCAATGTCGTTCGGTCTTAAATCTGCTTTAAAATTTTCCATTTCAAATCTATAGAAATGCATACCTTAACCTTGAAGGCTCCTGCACACTTTGCCGGCGGGTTTATGTGTAACCCCGCCGGCGTAGTGTGTAGGAGCCTTTAGTATGTAAATTAGTACGCCTGCCCGTCTACATCTGTTAGTTTTGTCTGAAAATTCAATAGATTTTATTGTAGAAACGATGTAAATGAATTGTTATGTATGAGGATGTATGAGCTGGTGTGAGTTCGGCTTTAGTCTATGCTAATTATGTATTTAAAACATACCTCATTATTCACGTTTATTGTCTGCTACTCTACCTCTCATAATATTTCATAAAATTTTATCTGTACCTACCTAATCATGTTAGCCTTTAAAAGTTAAATAGTAGCTACGTATGTATTTACTAAACTAGATTATGTGCCTACAATATGCGGGATAGTGCATGAACAGTTTTAGTTTTTGTGTCATTGTATAATTAGCGGGTACTATTCTACCTATTCAATTATACGATGTAGTCAAATGCAAGTGTCTACTGCGTACAATTAGTAGACAGAAACAACACCTTTTCAGTGTTTCTTTTCAATGCTCACGACTTCGGAGGGTGACCTAATGATTAGGATAATGAACTTTGAGTCTGTACGTTGAACGCTGTTTCATACATTTTTGAAAACACTCTTCGTACATCAATGTACTTCTTCGTGCTCATCTCTCTCAGCTAAGAATCACATTCTACAATCAAATAAAAAACAAATCACCATGACATGTATGACATGACTTGATCCTGTTTGTCTGTGATGTTGATCGTAATTTAATTATTATCTACCATCACCTTACATTTCTCTAAAGTACGAGTACATATGTGTGAAATAATTATTATTGCTAAGTATATAGTGGGCTATATTACTAGTTCGCCAACAGTGACAGCGCGTAAGAAAATCTGCTATTTCATACAAAATGTAATTCACACTTGGCAAAAATGTAAAACGTCATTCGTACCTAATTGTTCTAAAATCGCTGACTGTACCTCTTTAGGATACTTAAGTACTTATCTCACAAGCACTGATGGACAAGCAAGAACTAGTCACGTTTTATTGGACTCTGAAATGGACTTTTTCTAGTAACTCATATTGAAAATAATGAAAATTCCATATAAAATCACGAGGCACGTTCTGAAGTCACGTTGTTAATTAGAATTTGTTTGTATCATTTTAAGATAATAGTACGTGGTGTATTTAAACAAAAAGAAAAAAAACCACCTTGTGTAAAAACTTTTTTTAGTTCATAGTATTCAATATTTTGTACTGAATTTCGAATCTCTTTTTATATAATAGGAAAGCATCAGATCACAGGGGAAATATTTTTTTAGTGTACAATACACCAAGATTTATTATTCTGTAAAATCAGGAGAATTATCTAAATTATAAAAATATAAATACAAAACCTAAAATGACGAGACTAGAAAGCTTTTTTACTCAAGCGATAGCTATTTAATTTGGTTTTTAAATGAAATCATCTGTCGATATGGCGAATTTATTCGAGGTCACGACTCTTCGACATTTGCACATCCATACCAAGAAACTAGCGGGTGATAGAGATTTTGTTTAAAGAATGGAGATCTACTTAAATTGCACATTAGGCTATTCACAATTGCCATACTTATTGCCGTTACATAAAGTTCATACACAATTGCCGTTGAATAGAAGTCGCCTGATTAGTTATTGCCATCTGTTCTAATGAACAATGTCAAAAAGTGACAGAACTGTGTTGAAATTATTCAACTGCTAATGATCTATACTATCTATACTAATATTATAAAGATTTGTTTGTTTGTTTGCATTGAATAGGCTCCGAAACGACTGAACCGATTTAAAAAAAATTTAACCGTTGGTAAGCTACACGATCCCCGGGTGACTTAGGCTATATTATATTAAAAAAAAAATTAGGGATCCTTACTAAAACTCCACCCGTGCGAAGCCGGGACGGTCTGTTAGTCGTTTATAAGTACAACTGCCATACGTTTATTTATACCAAACAAATCTTTCAATTATGTGGTTGCTCTGTATAAAGTGCTTTAAATTAACTTGTCTGAAAAACCACAGTCAAAACATCAATTTAACCTGCGCCTGGACGTCTGTATCTAAACAGGTATATCGTGATAATTGGTATCATGTGGTTCGCAGAGTGGATTTTTTATTCAAAAAATAGATTAGACGAACGACGCGACGATTCGGCGCCACAAGCGACTTTGGCACACGGCGGCGTACTGTTTGCGTGAAACGAACATCTTTGCATCTGTTTCATTAAATAGCCGCCTCAGTCTTGGACCAATTCCCTTCTCACTAGCTGTGGGAAAAGGTGATTAACAGCTCCAAAACGTCGTCATTTTATATATCGGAAATTTTCCTCCAAAATGATTTTTGGGAAGAAAACTAGATTTGTGGTATTGATATTTGATATCAAAGAAGTGTTCAGTGAATCACTAATTAATGTGCTCCTAAAAGATAGAGAGACGATTTTGTAAAGTGCAATCAAAGGTATCTCGGTCATCCGTACAGTATTGCTTTGTGATAAAGTGATAGAACGTAGATTTTTAAGTACATGTGCACAAAAGCGCTATTTTTGTTACCAAGGTTTTGATGAGTTCGTAAAAGTGTTTATAGACGTTGACGAAAGACAGAATTTGAGAAACTGCGTGGTAAATAATGTCGGGCCTTAAAAAATGCATCAGTCAAGTGTCTATGTTGATGACTGGCAAACCGATCAATTCATCCGAGTCTGCTTGGAGCGAGGAGTTACAGAAGTAAGTTAAACTTACAAGTTCTAGATCCTTTTCAAAACACTTCATCTACGAAACGTTTTGACTACTTTGGCTTAAGAAATCGCACTAACGGATGGTATGAAGACAGCTATAATCTAGGTACATCCAGCTTTAAAAAATCCCAAGGTTTTGCGTCTGAACAAAGTATTTGTGCGCAGATGCTATCCAGCGAGAGGAAATCTCCAATCTCTAACGCAGATAGTGTCCAGTACAAATATGTATTTGGCAACTGTTGATACTCTAATTGCCATAATGTAGTTCTTGGAATCTCACTTCTATAGCCAACTTTCTATAGGACACTGACTTAATACTTTCATTATTTCCATTTTTTAAAGTCTAGCACTTATTTTCAAGTACCGATTCTTCAGGCACATTTGATTGCTAGATTGTGGATCTTCACGAGACATAATAAATATATTATGTCTGGAACATGACATAACAGTCAATGTATAAAGGCGAGAAACAGAACACTGAAAAGTGTAAACCGTGAAATTGGCAGTGGTTTAGGTCTTTAATCTATTCCAGAAACTTCGCCTGAGCTGTCAATTTGAATAAACTTGAACACCTCAATTATTTAGCGTCGGTGACATGACGTCACCATTTGAAGTGGGCGTTTCACGTAAAAGTATATAGAGCGTCTACCTACCTCATAAATATTCAAAGAGATACCCTTTTTATATATATCTTGGGTTTAAAACCAAAACGTTTTTCTTAAGCCATGCTTATTCTAGTAATGCGCGGAGCGCGGACAGATTTTTTGCAAAATTACCATCAATGCTGGATTTAAAAAAAAAATTATCAGTCGCAGACGACACCCTTTTTCATCATGAAATCACGGAAGATAACATCAATGACTCTTTTTAAATAGAATTAGAAATCAGTGGTTTGAGGAATATAAATAATCAGCGCTACAATGTTTCTTGGTTCAACCTGTGTCTTTCCCTTTTAGAATATAATTTGTGGTTTAAATCAAGTTAAATTCATTCAGCGCACCTTCCTCTTAAGGGCTTGGCACGGAACTTAGGAAATAGATTTCTAATCAACTATTGCGTTTCAACCACTAGACAAGTATTATATTCAATTAACTACAACATAAACCTTAATTATTGACCACACGATTTTCATGTCGTGTGGTTTATCTTAATAATTAATTACAGGAAAACACAGTTCGAAGGCCCATGCTGGTTTAACCGCAGCATGGTAGCTCTAAACTCAATAAGCCTTGCCTAGCGTCATGTCACTGGCTTTACCTATTTGCTCTGTAGATTTTATTGGAAGCTTTTACTTGTGTAGCACTGTTTGACTACCTATAAATATTGTGAAATAGGAAATTGTTCATGTAATATTAATAGTTATATATTAATAGGTCTCGTATGCATAAAATGCATATTACATACCTATTACATATTTTTATTGAAAAAATATTTTTATCTAAAAAAAAGAATTGTACCGCTTGAAGAGCTTTTAACCCGATAAAGTAAGTGGTCTCTTTATTACTGAAGCGATAAAAGTGCTTAAGTGCTAAATGCACGCAATAAATACTAAAATCACTTAAAACCATCAAGATTTATGGGAAAACCATCATGTAGCCAGGCTTTATTAGATTAGATTAGAGAGTTAGTGTTTTGATGGGCTAAAGAGACAAATTGAAAGCACTACAGTAGTGTGTTGTAAGTGCTCACAATATAAATGTATAGAACTACGAATACTTAGAGATTCTTATGACTTGGTTCATGTTATTTTTACAAGCTTTCATACCGATACTGGGGCCCTATGCTCAGTTCGGCAGAGATTGTACTCTAATAAACCCACTCTGCCCTCGTAATTGAAAAAACAGTAACTTGTAAAATCACGTTTTGTAAAAAACGCGTTTAAAGTTTGATAACTAGATAAGTCGTTTTGTTCTGACCAAACTATATTAGGTAATAAATATCTATTACTTTATAAAAATAGTATTGCTCACCTAACTGATAAGTATAGTTATCAAACCTTAACACGTTTTTTACAAAACGTAATTTTCCACGTTACTGTGTTTTCAATTACGAGAGTTGCACTGGTGTAGGTATATTTTCGACGTCATCCCTATTAGACTATACTCTCTACTGAACTGAGCATAAGGGCCCTGAAACTTCTCCTGCCCCCGTATGCCAATCTTTTGCTGTCAAGTTATATTTCACTGCCCAGTCTAATTTTTTCAGGTCACGTGGTACAATTTTGTACCACGTGATCATTCTTTTTAGACACTTGACAGCAAAATATGTGCGAAAACAAATTAAATGACATCATAATGTCACTATTTAGTCACAGAATAACTATGAGTTAGTATGAACTGACAATGATTTAAAACTTTGCAGTTCAACTGAGATTGGAATACCCCTGCTGGTGAACGAACTCGAACCATGTAAAAAGGTCAACTTCTGTAAAGTGCTCTTATGGTACAGCAACTTTTCGTCCTTCATACGCGGCTGTGCAACGATTGTCAATCTCCTTCGCCAAAATTTTAAGCGATTTTTTTAATAAGAACACTAGACAGTCTAGGCACGACTGAAAACGACCTTTATTCTAATTCTAATGAGCGTTTTCTGCATTTTTACTGCAGTACCTTTAAATAATTCAAATTTTATTGTCTTTGCAAGAAAGGACGATGAGTTTATAACACCATCCCATAAATTAATAAAATAAGAATAAAACTCATGGAATAAGGACCTAATGGACCACTATATTCTATTGAGACAGAACAAAATAAAATAAATGTTTTTATTGAACCGATAGTACTTACTAGATCAAGATGGTTTGAGGATTCCTATTACTCTGTTGGCAGTTTTTTTTTACGCCCAGTATATTAAAAACAATTATTTACATGGTACGGTATGCCGGATAGTAATCAATTTACCTAAATAAAAGCTTTTAAAAGAAACAAAGGAAAAATCCACTTCATTATGATTAATGATACAGACAAACAATGATCAGCAACCGCTTATTGAGAAAATAATTTGACGTATTGTTTGAAATGCTGATGTTATTTGCAACCAATCGATGTGGCAGATGGAATATGATAAATTAACTGAAAACAAACAGCTGAATAATACTGAGAATCATCAAGCCAACGAACTGTCGATATATAAGGTAAAGACAAAACCCTGAAATGACCCAAAAGTCTTTGAGAGTAACTTGAGATAGTTTTTTTTTTAACAAAAGTGTTTCACGGCAACTATCTTAGCATACCAAGGAGTACCAAGTTAATTTATGCGTATGACTGTACTTGATAAAACACCAAACTGTAAAATGAAGTCATCAAAATAATCTGTTCAAATTTGCTTTGTACATTTTTACTCCGCAGATATAATAAAGCTTGGATGCTATTTTTATGAAGATAGTCGTAGAGTTGTTAAGATTCTTTTAACAATTATTTTGGTACAACTATACCGACATACCTACCTATTATTATTCTTATCTCTGTAGATACCTATTTATATCTCAGTTTTTTTGTAATAGTGAAGTAAGTAGGTAATAATATTACTTATTATGACTAACCAGAAATTATGATTTGTTTTTAATTAGTGATGCAGCTCAGAAGTTGTGTTATATCACTTGTATCAGATATGTTAAGAGTATATTTAGAAAACTGTAATTCGAGCAACAGTGTGAAAATATCGTATAAAATAATACTTACACTCAACACCTGATAAATTGTAATACTATGCAGTAGCTAATTAATAGCATACTAAACATTTATTCTCAGTTAGTCTACAAAGAATTAGATAACTAATAAGAGAATTTTCTTCTTTTCCAGATACCGTCAAGCCCGATACGCAGCTCGACGCGTCCGAAAGCGCGTCATCTTCAAGCACGGAGACTGCAACGTCGTCCAATGGAACGTGGCCAAGCGCAGACGCCGATACCTTCAGGACATCTTCACGACCCTAGTGGACGCGCAGTGGCGCTGGACGCTGCTCGTGTTCGCCTTATCCTTCATTCTCTCCTGGCTACTCTTCGCACTCCTCTGGTGGCTCATCATCTTCACCCACGGGGACTTAAACCCAACGGAACAAGACGAGAAGTTCATACCCTGCCTGAGCAATGTCAACACCTTCACCGGCTGCTTTCTATTCTCCGTGGAGACACAGCACACGATCGGCTACGGATCCAGGACGACCACCGAAGAATGTCCCGAAGCCATATTTGTAATGTGTCTTCAGAGCATCGTCGGTGTGTTCATCCAGGCATTCATGGTACGCTATATTTGTTTACACTGTTACTGTTATATTTCATTGCTGTTTGCTCGTGGTTAATGAAATACTCGGTACTTTACCGCCAACAGCAATAATTACCCATAAATTTTCTTGACGCCGACCCTAAGCAAAAACAACTGCTAGTCTACACATGTGTAAAAACAATGGTCGTGTATCTATTTTTATTGGAAAAGGTAAAATGGTTACACCGCGTCTGATTATAAAAAAACTTCCTGCTTCAAAGCTAATAAGATAAGTTTATTAATACAAAATTGGCTATCAGCCAAAAGTATTAACGTAACGAATCTATATATCCAGCCAGATGCGCTCTCGAAATAATTAAGAATTAATGCCACTACAGTTTATCGACTTTTTATTATTGTAATCGTTCAGATGGGATTACGGCTTAATAACAATTAATCTATTATGAGTTTAGTAAGCCATTTATCATTCAAATTCGACGTGATAATTTGCAATATTTTCAGGTATACTTGCTTTATAGTGCCCAAAAGTTGTTTTGACAGATTTTGCAATATGGTTACTTTAATTTTAGGTGGGTATCGTGTTTGCAAAGATGTCTAGACCAAAAAAGCGCACACAGACCCTGCTGTATTCCCGGAACTCTGTTATCTGTTTACGAGATGGCCAACTATGCCTCATGTTCAGAGTGGGTGATATGAGAAAATCGCATATCGTGGAGGCCCATATTAGAGCACAGATTATCCGCCGCAAGGTATATTACTCCACCAAAACCGGAGACTGGTTAGTGATTGGGGATATCAGTCGGCACGCTTTAGTCTAACGTTGTATTGCACTGACTCCTCTCTCTAACTTGGAGCCGAACTCTGTCTGAGTTTAGTCAGAATTCGGCTCCCAAAGTTCTGGAATATTTTCAAGCCTAGTTTCTCTTGTCCGTAGGTGGGTCTTATATTCGCGAAACTGGCGCGCGCCAAAAAGCGTAATACTACCCTTCTCTTCTCGAGGAGTGCCGTGATCTGTCTCAGAGATGGAGAGTATTGCCTTTTGTTTCGCGTTGGAGATATCCGCAAGTCCCACATTTTGGAAGCCCACGTTCGAGCTCAATTAATACGAAAGAAGGTATGGAAGGACTTTTACATGCAGTTCTCTGTATTGTGCCTTCGTTGTATAATCTTGTACAGTTTTGGTTTGCGTGCATTAAGACCCACATATGGACAGCATGCATGACTCTTGCACGGTATAACAGTTTATAATTCTGTGTTTTCTTTTTATTTTTTCTGATTTTGTTGCTAACTAACTAACGTTGCTAACTAACGTTGCTAACTTACGTGTCTAACTTTCTCAAAATATGTATACTAACTAACTCTACTAAAATCCTTAAAAATGAAGTTGGTTTGGTTGTTACTAATATATTCGGTGGTTTTGATGCAAATGTGTTTTATTTTTCCAATATGTATCAAGCGCCATGGTTTGATAACCTTCTTCTGTTTACATAATCCTTTGTGTATCCAGCAACATAAACATTTAAGTCTGCTTTTAATAACTTGCATGATAACTAGTATAAATAGTAAACAAACTGACCGAAATGACTTTGAATCATTGATTAAACGATTGTTTCGAGATGTTATTGTCAATTAGTTTTTATCAGTTATTTTTATATCGTACCTAAACAATAACAATGAGGTGTTCAAAGTTTTTTTATGTATTAAATAGGCAATGGAATAATATTATTAAAACGTTGTGAATACTTACTAACGGTTTGCTCAAAATTTTCCGTTACGACTGTTGGTGCTTTGTTTACTAGTTATATCGAATTTAGAAGCTTGCTATTTTCCGACCTGTTTTGAATTTCTAAACGCCTATCGTTTAGTTCCACGTTCTTTATCAATACATTTCACTTAACAGATAACGCGCGAGGGTGAAATGCTACCATTCTACCAGCAAGAGTTGAAGGTTGGCGCCGATGGTGAAGAAGACCGGCTGATGTTTATTTGGCCGATGACCATAGTCCACAAGATCAACGAGAGGTCCCCGCTTTACAACCTGTCTGCTTCTGACATGCTGAAGGAGCGGTTCGAGATTGTCGTCATGCTGGGTAAGTTTCACTAAAAGAAACTGCAAAATGTGCGCTTGCTAGATTTATCTCAGGTTCTATCCAACTAGGCGGTTGTGCTAGAGTCAAAATTGATTATATGCTAGAGTGCTTTGGAAAAATTTAAACACCATTGATTTTATTTTGTTTTTTGGACAAATGACGAGAGCATGATTGCTTAGAACTGGCAGATTCTTGATGAGATTATTTGGTTCTGATGATTCAAAGACATGTGTCGCTATGACTTGGGTGTTTTATTGATAGACTGACTGATCGGCTATAATCGTGTCATGTATCATGCCTTGATCAGTTTAAGACTGAATGTAAAATCTACTAGATATTGTTTATTAAAACTTTTTTTAGACTCACAGCTGACTCCACTACTATGTTTACTATAATATTTATAAACGTTTTATTTCCACTACTTAGTTACAGTAGTTTTAACGACTTAATACCAATTGTTGCCTTAATCTCCGAATTCTCTTCTATTCTAACTGCTTACCTCATACTGTTTACCATCAATATAAGATGAGCAAGATAGTGGTATATATTTGTCCTATCGCTGCATCAAACATGAGTCGGTACCACATGTCTTGGCACCGCGTTGACATAGAGTTGGTAGTTTGCCCTGAACTTTACCTAGCACGCTGAATATGACGCTGTTCGCTATGACATGTCAGGCATTTTGAACATTACTACTGGTTTGGAAGTACTTACCACCTGCCTCTCAAACGGTGCTTTACATTGCTACATTACTTGTTTATGTAGGTAATTACTAATGAATGAGTGAAACCAACCTCGTACTTATTGGTAGCTATGTAGAAACATGATGTACCGGTTTTAGCTGGACACACATAATATTCATCATCATCATATTCAGCCGGTTTTTGCAGACCATCACAGATTTTCAGAAAGAACAGTTTTGGCCCTTAATCAACTACCGAACCGACTTCTCGCTGTCGATCGGGTACCACATTTACAGCGTGAAAACAAAGAATGTGATTTATGTTTATTCACTGGGTTTCAGTTGTAATTTTGTCTAAAAAAATTAAGAAAAACATTCAGAAAATAGTAAAATTTTCGGAGATTAGATGATTAAAAGTCATTTGATATTTTTGTGATTCCAGAGGGTGTCATCGAATCCACTGGTATGACGGCGCAAGCTCGTAGCAGCTTCCTACCTTCGGAAATACTGTGGGGTCACCGATTTGAGACCATGGTGTCGTTTAGAAAAGATACTGGGGAATATGAGGTAAGAACATTTTACCAATGTTTTTTGAAAAAAAAAAAATGGAATAAAGGAATTTTTTTCATAGGATTTAAAAGAATGAAACAAAATGATAGAAATAGTCCACATCGCGGAAGACCGGTTAATTTACAAATAGAGGTAGGTACAACATTTATTATGACCAATGATATAGCTACTTTTATATTATTACTGTTAGATAATATTTACTTATTAGTTTTTCCTAAATTAAAAATACCTACGCAAAAAAAGCGTTAGTTATGTATGGAAAAGCCAGCAATTATTTTATTAAAACGATTCTATCAATGCAATTTCTTTAAAATTATTGCGCCTGATATTCCTAGAGAAATCGTTAGAGGAAGTAGGAAAACTAGCTATGATGATTCTTAGGAATTTACTTCATTATTAGGTATTTATTCAGTGCTGTGGTATGCACCACTTTAATTTTATTATTCTCGTACCTAAGGAATACCCATGAACAATACTAATAATATGTACTAAGTAGGTAGGTATATAATTTCTGTGAATAATTTTTAAATCTTCTTCCATTTAGTACCTTATTATTACCATTTCTTACTAGATCATTCGTAAATACATGCTAACACCCAGACACAGAACAAACATCTAGGTTTACAATTAAGTACATCAAACGAATATGTTCTCCGTGAAGATCGAACTATCAACCCACAGCACAAAAAACCGATCCTGCACCAACACTACCAACTGAGCTGTCTTAATGAGTACATTATGGAAATTGGAAAATTTGTATTAATAATTTCAGGTTGACTACACAAAATTCAACAACACATACGAGGTCGATACGCCGTTATGCTCGGCCAAGCAACTGGACGAATTAAGAGCGACGGTGTCTACCTCACAGAAACTAGGTATATACAGTATTTTAATGAGCAGAGCTCATTATATATGCTTCGTTTAAGATGGCGTGTATATTTACTACCTATACTTGTTTTCTATATGTTTTGCATTACTTACTTTATTAATCTTCTAAATCTCTTCCATAATCTGCTTTTTTCATATAATCCAATAACATTTTTTTTTATAAATAGTTGATAACAAAACATTACAACAGTGACATAAATAGTCCTTGACCCAACAATAGGTTTTCCTGTTTTGTGTGGGTATTGTAGTAGGTACCTACTATCCTATCGAAATACCTAGACTGGGAACAAATAACTCCTGGAAGCCTTGCCACTATCCAAGAGCTACAATTGAACGATCTCAGCTTGTCAGTCGCTCATTGCACCATGAGTTATTAATTAGATACTAGCAGTTACCCGCGATCTAGTCTACGAAAAAAAATATATTTAAGTAGGTAAAAAAACCCAAAAAAAGCGGGGAAAGTAGCCTATGTGTTAATCCAAGTTACGAACTATAATATATTCCAAGTTTCATCCAAATCGGACCAGTAGTTACAGCGTGATTAAAACACAAACATCAAAAATTTGAAATTTATACTAGTAGTGGGATGAGCATGAACTTTTTACGCTTTTACTAATCACTATTTTTACCATTATAAACCTAGCATCCATTGCCGTTCTCAATCCATGCTTAAAGTCGTATTAAATGTGCTTACTTTATTTATAGCCCTAACTTCTGTGAAAGACCCATGGCAGCGCTTTCTTTGCGTGTTAGCTTTAATAGCGGAATCCCAAGAAGAGTGTGAATGAAGTGATTGAAAGATATATGTAAGTCAGGGTCGCTAGTGTCTTCTGCATGCACTTTAGTGTTGGCTTTTGCGTGATATACACATAAATCCTTTACATATCTTACTACTTTTTCGAGCTTGCCCTGATTCCCATAAACATTCCAGCAGCTTTATCAAAATTAATCACACATTCACACTCGATCTAAAACTTAGATTTTTTATCCTTTTTATTGAGTCGTATAGAGTTGGAGAAACGGCATAAGTCCCGTTGTGAGAACTGTTAAAATCAAATCAATTCAACCTTTACCCTTATTTTTCCAGATCGTATGCTCGGCACAATTCCCAAGTCATTCTCCAACGACACCTTGGACCTCAGTTCAGTAGACTCCATATCCTTAGATGAGCACATAGAAATAAAAATCCCGGAATCAAGAGCTAGAGAAAACCGCCTGATGGCACAAAACAATTTCGTCCAACATATAAACGAGAAATCCCGTAATTCCAGCCACAGCCATTTATCTGTTGAGAACGGCCAAGAGTTACTTCAAAAACTAAATCATATAGAAAGGAATACGGAGAAAGAAGGAAGAGAAAGTAAGGAGAGGGAAGGACATATGCACAGGAGTCATAGCCACGCTAGTATGAAGAAGCATTCGCTGATGCCGAATGGCTTGAGCCATGGCGTGAACGGTCACGAACATAGAGACGAGCATCATAGTAGAATTAAAAAGTAAGTTTTTGTCAATCGTTTTTGTTGATTCTTAATTACTTGAAGAAATTCAAAAGCAATGCAAACTAGGTCTTAATGTAACATGCACACCGAATAGGCAAAGTTACATAGGTGCACATATCTAATTGTACGATTAAGTGGGTCAAAGTCAAGACCTTTGTGAAAATAACTCGTTTCCGTAATGAATGAGGAAATTCTCGCAGTAAACAATTTCAACGAATGAAATTCCCTACAATGTTTTTAGTTCCCTAGAATGTTCCAGATATTGAATTTGTCGAAGTCTAGTCTAGTGACATCTTTCAATATTTATGTTTTTGCTAGTTTGTACGTCATTTTAATAAATTTCCAGGTCCCCCAGTGACCACCATTTAGAGAAACCTGTGATTCCGATCCTGGTGACGACCTCAGCTCCAGAGCCAGCCTGACCCCTTCGAGAATACAACCCGCCAGCGACGAAGCGAACAAAACCATACGTGAGATTTTCTTGCGGTGATGGTCAAATCGAGAACATTGATGTCGCTGTACATGATTTGTAGATTATAAAAGTGCTGCCAACTTTATTAGGTGAATGGTGTCCAAAGAAAAATTGTGATTATAAACAAATAGGTATATAGCTAAATAGTGAAACAAAAGAAGCAAATGACAGCAAAATAAATGACATCATTAGTTCCATTTCGGTCAAGGACATGGGCCTTATGCTCAGTTCGGCAGAGATTTTACTCTAATAGGGATGACGTCATATCTCGGCCGAAAACTCGTTTCACTCAATGGTGACAGTTTTTAACGTCATCCAGAGTAAAATGTTTACCGAACTGAGCATAAGGCCCCAGGGCCCCAGAAAGGTAGTTGGCACTGTAGTTTAATATTAGATAAAAAATAAAGTTGGTTTTGAATAAACGTGTACAGATAAAATTAAACTATTAGGAAACAAAATGAATGACGTTCTAAACTTCCATCGTGGCTTACTCGTAAAAAGACCACCGTAGATTTTTTGTAAAATGAGATGTAAGTGAAATAATAAACCTAGTGAAATAATAAAATAATGTGGCATTGACTTGACCAGAAAAGTACCTACCTACTTATATCAATTAGACAAAAAATCTCCATGATTCCTATTAAAGCGAAGAAGTCAGGAACTATCATTATATACTCTTTTATTTATGTAATTTTTATAATATTGTTTATGTTAGTCCAAATCCGTACCATTACCGATTCACTATTGTACAATTTGGTATATAGCTATTAGTATACTCACTTAGAGGTATATTTTAGTAAAATTTGACAGAAATAGTCTACTATATCTTCTACTTCATACAGATGTACCAGATAGGGTTGTATTTAGACAATTTATATGTATTTAGTGGTTTTATTAGTGAAAGTAGTTGGCGGGGACGTAGATGTAGCGTAACAAATTTGACAAAAAGGCTTTAAAATTTCCTAATAATGCAGTCCCTGAATTATTATTTATAAGAAATATGCTAAGGTTTATAATTTTAGTAGCAAAATAATTCGTATTTGTTTTATTTCGGCTAAAGCTTTAGGTGTTTTAAAATATAAAAGATTTTTCGAAAATATTGCTAATATGAATTATTTTGCAGCTAAATATTTCTATCAATAGTGAAACTAGAGATAGATAAGGAAAAGTATGAAGTAATATAAGTATGTATCCCATTCATTCGAATTTAATTCAAGATTGTTAAGGCCCCTGTGTCAAAAATTAGTCACTTTAACCAATGGAATACAACGCTATTTATACAGATATATTTATTAAATTCTTTGGATAAAATCCAAACAATTTTACGTACAAATAAACCTATGTACTTAACATTTACGTGTTGATTTGAATGTTATACAACATAAAAGCATTTGCTACGTTAAGCTTATATAGGTAAAAGCATAGTAGAATAATAATATTGTAAGACCTATTTAAGTGCAGTATGCAAATGTACTTTATTCAAAATAAAATGTATACTATAAACAGCTTTATGTATGTAATGTACTTTAAAATTTGTAATGTTCCAAACATCGTCTTAGTAAAAATTTAATACAGTTCTGGGATAATTATTCTCAAAATGTGTAGGTACTTAATACATGTGTACATATTATGCGTGTAAGTTTGAATACTTATTTATTTACTAAGTTTACATTATTTAAATCAGGGGCCTGAGTCGGCGCAGGCGCCGTTATCTAAAGTTAAAAGCCCATAGCTTTTTATTGACCTGACTTTATCAGAATAAAGTATTTTTATTAAAATAATTGCCTTTTAATTTACAGTATTTCATTTTTTTAATAGTTTCTATTCTCCAAATACTACTTTAGAGTACATATTTTGACCAATACAAGGTCATTTCCTGTTGATGTCACCGATTTTAACTCAGCTATAGTTTTGTATGCTTTTGCTACTCGTCACTAGATGGCGTAATTTAACAAATATCTTTGATATTGACCTAATTTTACTGGATATTCAACGCGTTTTACTAACTAAATAAAACATGGCACAACAAGTTATACATTAATATTTTATAATTACTTACGTGAATTCTTAATAAATAATCTTAAAACTTCACTAAGTTTTCATAAGTAGGTAAATAAAATAACTGAATTTATGACTATTCATCTTACCTAAATGATTGATGAAAATCGTAGATTTGGGTTCTAGATAAGTACGCTACGAATACAGTTTTAGTTGGCACTGTAAAATTTATGAAACCCCAGTAGCACGTCTTGGGAAACACCTAGGAGCGATGTTATCATTATTATTAGATACACAGATTTTTAACTACGACTTAGCAAAATAGCTGGACCTTTGCCTTTACTCTTCTTCCTCTTCTGTTTATTATCTGTTTTTTCTTCTTCACTGGAAGATGTGCGGTCTTCAGGCACGTTGAAAAAGTCAGGCGGGTACTTCACAATGGAAGGTCGGTGGGTCAGACTAGCACGCCTGAGAGCATCGACCACCAATCTATCGGTTATGTTGACTAGGGGTGAAACTGGCACGCCTTCACAGTTCAGTGATGAGCGTAGGATTATGTCCTGAGCGAGTGGGGAGTTTCCTATGTTGCCTGAAATATAAAATTTTAGAGTTACTTTTCATTATATGATGGTTTCCTACAGTCGATGCT
Source organism: Gandaritis pyraliata (assembly GCA_947859175.1). Classification (NCBI taxonomy): domain Eukaryota; kingdom Metazoa; phylum Arthropoda; class Insecta; order Lepidoptera; family Geometridae; genus Gandaritis; species Gandaritis pyraliata. The sequence continues at coordinate 3,995,240 of OX401863.1, forward strand.
TTCATGCATTATGTTATGTATATTAGCAGTAGAGCACAATTTTTTTTTTATATGAGATAAAATGTCCTTTGGCCACAATCTCACCTGATGGTAAGTGACGAGCAGGACAGCCTAAAAGAGATCTTTCAAGTAGATTGTAATTTTCAAGAAAGACAATACAAGGCAACAAGTTCCATGGCAGTTCACATAATGAGCTTAAAGCCAAAACGCGAATTTTTCGAAGTTCTCGTTTATGAAACCCACAATAGCAGCCTGGCTGTCTCTTGTAGCCATTTCCTAACCCAATCCACTGTGGAAATATATGGTTTTTGTTCGGGGATCGAACCCAGACATTTAGTTATCCCACCTTACTTTTTTAAGTTCAACATGCTTGCTTTAATATTCTAGAATATTTTATCTATGTAAGTAGATACTAACCTTTATTATTCGCTTTATAATTATTTGTTTTAGGTACTCGTACGACACACAATAGCATGTAAAACATAGGACATATTGCTTGGACAACCACAAATAACACATAATGCACTATATGGTCGATCGACTTAGAATAACAGCAGATAAAATTTTATTAATTTATGTTGCCGTTACCTTTAATATACTTTTTGTTATCTTAGATAACTATGCCATATTAAGAACTAAAGCCTTTTAAGAGTTTTGCAATGTAATTCAACAAAAAACTCTGAAATATAGCTTCACTTTGTATAACACAATTATCTACACTTATGCGTAGTCCTTTGTTGGACCCTCACATATATACTTTATTTAGGTATCCATACAGCTACCCTAGATTTCATTATTTATTCAGATTGACCTTGAAATACTTACCTACTCATCACTTCATTGGTTTTAATGATTGTGTAGGTATTTCAATTTAAAATAAATATTGTGCAATTATCGCATCTTCTTTAATTAAATAAATGACGTAGTAGAAAAGAATACAGAGATGTTTATTTACTTTCTTTTTGGCTCAAGCCCGTGCCACCTTGACCTAGCTGTGGAGTTGAGATAAAGTGGATCCCCAAAAGCAACATAAATCAAACACATATCAACGTCACAACATTAATAATTATTCACCCAATATTTACATACAACACAAGACAATCACATGATTTGCGTACAGTATATTAGTTAACCTAGGTATATTATGAAATATAGAGCCATAGAGATAGCCGGAAACATTTCTTAAAACCTAAATAGTAATATATTTTTTTGTATATATAAATATCTAATCATAAAACTGCAGCTTGTTAACAAGTTTATTTATATACTTATATCTAGGTATATAATTTATTAAATTACTTATTGCATTTTACAATGGTAAAAATATTGAAGCTTTAATATATAAAAATTGGATTGCATATATTATTATGTACCTTAATGTGTTATTAATATCACAAATGATTGCACAGCAATTCTGAACGAGCGACGACCTAAATATAAACTAAAGCTAATGTAGGTATACTTTTATAATTCAAATATTTATAATATTTATTTCTTATAAGTTATTATAATCCACTGGTAAGGTTTTAATAATGAAATCGAGCATGTAACGTTAATTTAAAATCTCTTTTAAATAAATCCTAGCCACATTTGATGCAACTTATTATTTTTAAATGAATAAAATTATTTTATTTATAAATAACTATTTATAGTAAAATTAATATTGCATAATATCCAAAAACAATTTCAATGGAATGTTACTTTGCACGATGCACAGCACAACTATAAATCTAAGTACTTATTCTAGTGTAGGTATTTGAGATTTTGCATGCTAAAAATGACTAGTGGCGGCGGTTAGGTTTTATTTATCAGATCCTACTTTATCAAAACTTTTTTAATCGAAACGTTTTTTAAGCCTTCTTTTCTATTAGATCCTCTTTGGTCTATTCATATTTTGTGAAAAAAAAACAAAAACCGCAATCAAAATTCGAACTGGAAAACGGATCTGAAATGATTCCATATTTAAAAGTTTTGAATTTGTTGATAAAGTGAAACGCGATATTCGAGTGGCAGTTTACAAGTGGTTTACAAGGTGACAGTAAAGTCCCCATCATCGTTGTGTTCTGCTTTGGGATCTGTGGTAGGCGTCCGGTCTGGTATCGGCATCTTCAACATCAACTTTGGCTCCGTGCTCTCTGTACGACATCACAAGACAAACACATTACTTATACAATACACAACATACTTCACGAAGAAGTCAAGTGATTCTTATGAATGTAGTATAGAAATTGACAGAATAAATAATAAGGTCTTAGTTTTTTTCTAAACTGAGGTCAGTCATGGGTGTAGAAATATTATTATACAGGCATGCTATAAGTATAGGTAAACCAAGCATTAAATTTTGGTTGCAATGACATGGCATAATGGTAGTTGGCATAAGATTCTTACAAAAAAAAAATTAAAAAGACAATGAGGAAGATGAGCGTATTTTTTTTTTTATGTAGATCGATAGATTTTTACGTCCAAAACACAACAGTGAAAGAATTTTGGCGATAGCTCAAAAACTGAATTTTCTTCGATTTTTTAAAGTTTGGATTTTCAAAATGTGTTTTGAGCCCGGCGATTTCGCGTGTGACGTCAGCCGGTCCGACCGCTCACCCGCGGTTTCTAAGCGTTTTCTGCCTTTACGTTTCTATTTATATTTCTGAAAAATTGGGAGAAAAGTACCAATATTTTTATGTAATATTGTGCCTTTAAGTCCTAAGGACACGTTTAACGCTTCAGATAAACTTTTTAACCACCGACTGAAGAAGAAAGGTGTTCTAAGTTTGAGGCTTTTTTGTGTCTATGTGTCTGTACCGTTCAAGGCTCGTAGCTCCAAAAAATCACTCGTAATTTTTTTATAACTATTCTTGAAATGGAAAGCAGATAAATCTGGCATAGTTCTAAGCCAAGTTTGGTAGAAATCGGTGCAGCGGTTTCCAAGTTATGAGGATGTTTATCAGCCCTCGACACGCATTTTGAAGGGTTCTCAGGCATATATTGATTGTAGTTTGAAACATTTGGTTCTTATACCAGTATAACGTGAGCTACTATTTCTTAGTGTTTCATTGATTTTGTATATCAGGTAAGACTGGTAATGAGCAAGATTGTGTTATCGACGTGATTAGCAATGTTTTTAACCCCCGACGCAAAAACGATGGGGTGGTAAAGTTTGACGTGTGTGTGTGTCAGTGCGTGTGCGTGTGTCTGTGCGTGTGTGTGTGTGTGTGTGTGTGTGTGTGTGTCTGTCGAATGCGTGCATTGGTGCGCGTGCGGATGCGGATGGTAGTAGTCTAAGTCACATTGTCTACTAAGGACGTGCCTAGTGAGACATTATACTGTCAAGTACAATGCCTCACTAGGCACGTCCTTAGTAGACAATGTGACTCGCTAAGAAGAAGAAGAAGAATGTGAATTACACTAGGACGTGCCTAGTGAGACATTGCACTGTCAAGTACAATGTCTCACGAGGCACGTCCTTAGTAGACAATGCCTACACATACATATAGTGCAATGCCTCACTAGGCACGTCCTTAGTTACGAAGGACATTGTACAGTAGGTACAATGCCTCACTAGGCACGTCCTTAAGCAATGCATTGCTAATGCCTCACTAAGCACGTCCTTCGTAACTAAGGACGTGCCTAGTGAGGCATTGCACTATATGTATGTGTAGGCATTGTCTACTAAGGACGTGCCTAGTGAGGCATTGTACTTGTACAGTACAATGTCTCACTAGGCACGTCCTAGTGTAAGTCACATTCTTCTTCTTCTTAGCGAGTCACATTGTCATTGTCATGTGACTTAGACTACTACCATCCGCATCCGCACGTGCACGTCCTTAGTAGACAATGCCTCACTAGGCACGTCCTTAGTAGACAATGCCTCACTAGGCACGTCCTCAGTAGACAATGCTTCACTAGGCACGTCCTTAGTTTCTGGGGACGTGCCTAGTGAGACATTGTACTGTCAAGTACAATGCCTCACTAGGCACGTCCTTAGTAGACAATGTGACTCGCTAAGAAGAAGAAGAATGTGACTTACACTAGGACGTGCCTAGTGAGACATTGTACACGTCCTTAGTAGACAATGCCTACACATACATATAGTGCAATGCCTCACTAGGCACGTCCTTAGTTACGAAGGACATTGTACAGTAGGTACAATGCCTCACTAGGCACGTCCTTAAGCAATGCATTGCTAATGCCTCACTAAGCACGTCCTTCGTAACTAAGGACGTGCCTAGTGAGGCATTGCACTATATGTATGTGTAGGCATTGTCTACTAAGGACGTGCCTCGTGAGGCATTGTCCTTGACAGTGCAATGTCTCACTAGGCACGTCCTAGTGTAAGTCACATTCTTCTTCTTCTTCTTAGCGAGTCACATTGTCTACTAAGGACGTGCCTAGTGAGGCATTGTACCTACTGTACAATGTCCTTCGTAACTAAGGACGTGCCTAGTGAGGCATTGCACTATATGTATGTGTAGGCATTGTCTACTAAGGACGTGCCTAGTGAGGCATTGTACTTGTACAGTACAATGTCTCACTAGGCACGTCCTAGTGTAAGTCACATTCTTCTTCTTCTTAGCGAGTCACATTGTCTACTAAGGACGTGCCTAGTGAGGCATTGTACTTGACAGTACAATGTCTCACTAGGCACGTCCTTAGTAGACAATGTGACTTAGACTACTACTATTATCCGCATCCGCACGCGCACCAATGCGCGCATTCGACAGACACACACGCACACACACACACACACACGCACAGACACACGCACACGCACTGACACACACACACGTCAAACTTTACCACCCCATCGTTTTTGCGTCGGGGGTTAAAAACATTGCTAATCACGTCGATAACACAATCTTGCTCATTACCAGTCTTACCTGATATACAAAATCAATGAAACACTAAGAAATAGTAGCTCACGTTATACTGGTATAAGAACCAAATGTTTCAAACTACAATCAATATATGCCTGAGAACCCTTCAAAATGCGTGTCGAGGGCTGATAAACATCCTCATAACTTGGAAACCGCTGCACCGATTTCTACCAAACTTGGCTTAGAACTATGCCAGATTTATCTGCTTTCCATTTCAAGAATAGTTATAAAAAAATTACGAGTGATTTTTTGGAGCTACGAGCCTTGAAAGGTACAGACACATAGACACAAAAAAGCCTTAAGCTTAGAACACCTTTCTTCTTCAGTCGGTGGTTAAAAAGTTTATCTGAAGCGTTAAACGTGTCTTTAGGACTTAGAGGCACAATATTACATAAAAATATTGGTACTTTTCTCCCTATTTATCAGAAATATAAATAGAAACGTAAAGGCAGAAAACGCTTAAAACGCGCGGGTGAGCGATCGGACCTGGCTGACGTCACACGCGAAATCGCCGGGCTAAAAACAGATTTTGAAAATCCAAACTTTAAAAAATCGTAGAAAATTCAGTTTTTGAGCTATCGCCAAAATTCTTTCACAGTTGTCCTTACAATCTTCTAGACTTTTGATTTAAGCTATAAAAACAGGAAAAAATGCCTAACTCATCTTCCTCATTGTTCGTTACTAAGGGAGAACGCAAACCAAAGACAAAACGTCTTGTCGAACAGTTAGTGATGTGAAACTTCTCAGTAAAACTTTTTTAGTTACGATATGTTTCTTTTTATTTGCTGTTTTCGTTACTTGCTTATTTAATGAGAATCATCCTAAGTGCTTAATAATATTATTAAGTACACTACATAATTACTTTATATTCTTATTTATTAAAAAAGCACAGTTTATTCTCTAGGTATATGCGTATAAAGCAATGTTTAATAGGTAGGTACTAAACAATGCTATAATAGATAGGTAAACATAATTTTATGCATGCGTCGTGTCAATTGATGTGAATTTCGTTACAACGAAAACAGCATATGACGAGGAAGCATTCAGCATATGCTGTTTTCGTTATAACAGAAAACTTATTTTCACGTCACTAAGTACGCGACAAAACAGTTTTGTCGATAGATGTGCGTTGGCCCTTACTTAGTAGAGCAACTTAACATGCCTAGATTAGTAGGTAAGTTTTTATCAAATAAAATAAATCTTACACTATATTTATCTCTACTACATTTTTTACTTTATATTATAAGTAGGCACCTACGAGAAAGGTATCCAGAAAGACTGATGGGATTTAGTTCTGATTTTTATTGATAACTTTTTTATATTTCAATTTCCGCTTTGGCGAGTAATTTAGCATGGCTGTGGCGGGCCAGTTAGTCAAGATGACAAGATAAATATCACGAGCACATTCAGTGCTAATCTTGAATTTCTTCTAAGGTCGCACTTGTCTTCTGATAAGAAGTTATCAATCATTAAACACACATTACACTTGATCTATCCAGGCATGATAATTTTACACCGCTTGTACCAATAAACATCTATCAATGACTAATAAATTATGTTAATTATCATAGAATAAGACGTTGCTAAGCTTTTAATCTTGTTTAATGGAAGATAGATCACGTGTGATATCACAATAAAATATTTCAATGTAGCTAATAATTACCTATATTATTATTGAATAAAATGCATTTTAAAACTATTGCTTGTTGACGCCAAAATATTTTTGGATTATCTTACCATTTTGGGTTTAACCACTACATACTAACAAACCACTAAATTGGTCGTTGTTATAGAAAATTACCTAAACTGCGAATTTGTCGCAGCATTAGAATTAGGTCTCTGTATCCGGATTTCATCCGCGGATTTTGACAGACGACTTCTGTCAAAATATGTCATCCCAGCAGTTGTTGCATTTTCAAAACTTATCTAATTTGACAGCACTGTTGTTGCAGTTTTTCTCATAAACTAAGGGCGGCTTGCACTAGAATCGCTAAACGTGTTTAACTCTTAAATAGTATTTAGTGAGTTGTCAAGTCATATAATTACGTCAGATTTAAATCGATTTAGCTGTTAAACACGTTTAGTGATTCTGGTGCAAGCCGCCCTAAAACGACGAAGGCTGCTATAATAAAATAGCGCTGTCCAATTAGGCTAGTTTAGAAAACTGCAACAACAGAATCGCCGCCGCCCCGATATTTATTCTAACTAGAGTCACCGCCTTTTTCAGTGGTTTCAAAAGTAAAAAGCATAGACAATAGCTTATTTAATGAACTTAATAATAGAACTACGCCATCTATACAAAGTAAAAAAAATATCAAGGCTGTACCTAATGTGTGCGTTGCCTTTTCTTAGCATCCTGAACCCGTTTGTGCGAAGTTATATTGTTCTTAAGCGGTCTCAAAACAAATGTATCCTGTTTCAAAAAGGGGAAATAAATTGACAAAATGGTACATCCTGTATTTCTATTTCAATAACTGTCCAATGAACGTTTTATTTAGCAACATCATTTTCTTATGTCATTTAAAACTTTCTTCTAATAAAATGTATATCTATCTAACCTTTAGTAGCTGTAGCTAAAATGGCTTTTAAAATACTATTTTCGCCTTAATTTAAATAACTTTTTTTTACTTTAATTCGACTTGCAAATATACCAGTACCCCGTTATTAGTGAAATTGTTGTATCCTTTTGCTGAGGGTATTCTCATTAAAATATGATTGGGATTTTGTTGTTACAAAATGTCACAGTTTTTTTAATCTTAATTTTGTGATTTATGTGACGTCCCAATAAAATCCCAATTATGTTTTTACTACACTTTACTATAAGAAGTAACCATCAAAAGTTTATGATAAAGGTACATCAGCCACTTGTCTTTGAGTACCAGGTACTTACGTTATTTTATTCTAGATAATAGCTTCTGTTTACACTTCATGGGTTAGTAAGTATGATATTATAGATATAATAAAATATATATGAATGTGACACGCTTCATAACTTCTTAAGAGATCTCGAGATTGTATTCTAACAAGGTATGAATAATAACTTTATTAGTATAGTACATACAGGGTGTAAATACCATTCTTGAAAAACTAAATACAAAACTATTTAGCAAAAAACAGTTTATAATGAGAAGACGTTAGGTAAATAACGATTAAATTACGTTTATAAAGTCAGACTTCTAAAAGAATTTAAAGCAATATGTTTAATGCCAAATATTTTCTGGCACTTGTTTATATTTTATTCTTTTTACACCCTGTACTACATTACTGTACTGTATTGGTACTGCATTATTGTCTTTGTATACCTACTTATCAGGTACTTATTTATTCGATAGAGCATGCCATGCACAATATGCACATACATCCTTTAGAAATAGCAATAATATCATGGCACTAATTTCAATCTACAGGGTAACTTTGGTGTTTAGCTAAATTTTAATTTTTACAAAAGCTAGGCTTATAAATTAAGCTATCTATAGGTATAATTTATAAACATAGTTTAAAAATCGTTTTGTTTGCAAAGCTAAGGAATATCTTTTAAGTACTAATGTGTTACTTCTGTGGTACCTACGTGTATTTATCAACTCGTTTGTATGGATATTACAAGTAAAGGGTTAAAAGTTATTTTATGCATTTTGCAATCAGTTCTTGCAATAAATTGAGGAGTTATCAAACTGAGAAGTAAATAGAACATCTGGGTCCGTGTATTGACTTGAGATAATTGGTAATAATATACTTATAAATAGTTTATCACACGACAAAGACATTGTTTATAAAAGACTTTAAAACGTATTATACTTATTTTATCTAAATACATTTCACAATACTTTGTGGTTTATGTATTTTCTCAGGAAATAGTTTAAACATTGTACAAGTTCATCAACATTTGATGGAATATAATATTGTTGGCGATAAACAGGCTTTAGAATACGTCACTAAAATCTAATTTATCAACAAACTCTATGTCAATCAAGAGTGTTATCTAGTTATGAGAACAAGGAAACTGTCACAATAACAAAGCACACTCACAAGTGGTTAAAAACATTCTGCACATAGATCCAACCGCAACCACTAGGTTTAACATTGAAATGACACTCACCGATAGATCTACGGTCGCCCTGGCTGCCGTAGAACTCGTCCAGCTCCTTCGCGGAACAAAGGGGAGTGTCCACCTGGGATGTCTCGTCGAACTTCGAATAATCCACTTCATACCCTTGTCGTTCCCGATTGTAAGTCACCAGTTGCAAAAACCTATGACCCCACATTATTTCACTCGACGTATAACTTGAACGCGCCTGTGTTGTCTGTCCCGTCGATTCTATTGTTCCCTCGAGTATCACAACTATTTCGAATTTCTCTTGGAGGACATCCGCCGCTGATACACCGTAGAAAGGACTCTCGGCGTTGATTCGGTGCACCATCGTAATCGGCCAAATAAAGAATAGGTTACTGTCACATCCATCCGCGTGCAAATCTAATTCCGTCTGGTAGTGGGATAGCAGCTCCCCTTCTTTGGTCGTCCTGGATCGGATCAACTGTGCTCTCACGCTAGCTCCAATTATGTGCGATTTCCGCAAATCGCCCACGCGGAACATTAAGCACAGCTCGCCATCTCTCTGGCACACTACGGCATTCTTCGAGAACAAAAGCGTCTGCGTTCTATGCTTAGGACGCGTCATCTTCGCGAACACTATACCCACCATAAACGCTTGGATCATCACACCGACTATACTCTGTAGACACATTATGAATATCGCTTCTGGACATTCTTCCGTGGTCGTGCGGGACCCGTAACCGATGGTGTGCTGAGTTTCAATACTAAACAGGAAACACGATGTAAAGTCGTAAATATTGAACACACACGGTTTCCAATTTGAGGATTCTTGCATTGGCGGGAGGTGATCCAGCTCTAAATCTCCGTGAGTGAATGAAATCAGCCACCAGATCAGGGCAAATCCTAGCCAAGAGAGGATAAATGATAAGGTGAAGGCGAGCAGGGTCCACCGCCATTGAGCATCGACGAGCGTCGTAAACATGTCTTGTAAGAATCGCAGCTTCCGCTGAGAGATCCTTGACTTGAGAATATTGCACTCCCCATTCTTGAGCACGGCTCTCCTCCTCGTCCTCCGCGTGACTCCATGTCTGTGCGAGCGGCTCCTGCAAACAAAAACAAGTGCGGACTGTAATATATCATACGGATGAATATCGTTATCTATCTGTGCTCCCGTGAGTATGAATGTCTAGTTCACGCTTGCATCTATGCGACCTTCGTTAATGTTAATGTCGGTAATATACGTTTATTACTATAATAGCTTTCTAATGCAAATGTTGCAACTACGGTTTTCATGAAGAGAGTCAAGTGTGCAAAACGACGGACAAAAGCGACACAGGATCGGATTCGGCGCGGGGTAGCGTCGACGAACCTCTTGCTGCCTGTGGGATAGTAGACTCCGGGGGAGAGGTTCCCGTTGCCGGGGACCGTCTTGACTTTGAGCCACTCGTCGGGTAAGAGTTGGCTCTCCTCGCGGCAGACGGGAGACTCTGGGTCGGCGTGCATGGTACCGTGCGCGCGTCTCACTGGCAGCGGTGCGTCTGCGCCATCATCCCTCGGTTTCACGCCTCCTGAAGCATCGCGCGCGATAATGCCTCGGTCACGACTGACTCTCTCGTGCCCGCCGTCTACTTATGATAGCGCGCTAAATGTTGTTTAATTGTATCGCGAGATTTTATATCGGAAATTATCAGCTGCGGAAAACAAATTTCGGTTAGTGCCTACGACGATGTTGAGTGTACAGGGTGCAGCTTTTTTCAGAGGTTATAAAATAGACAGTAATTTTTCTGCAAGCCATATCCACTACCTAGATTACAGGAGAAGATAAGTCATTATCTTAAATATCTTTATTCATAGACTAGGACTGTTTCTGGTCTTAGATTAGCTATTAATAAAGATTGTCTGGAAGACATCGTATCATGCGGTACAACCGCCCCGTTTGCAGGATAATGTGCCTGTTTTTACCTTTCTGTAACTTGTGCATCTTTTTTGTTCTCAACAAAAGTTTTTATTTATTTACCTGCCTACTAAGGAAGTTCAGCAAATTACTAAATGAATAGTTCATTTCTATGCACGTAGTTTATGTCCTTTTGTTTTGTCACTTTACTAGTGTACTGTAGTAGGTAATACACAAAGACAGTCATATTAATATATCTCTCATATTTTCACGAATAATAAAATGTAATGGTGCCTACGTCTACCTGACCTACTGCGAGTAATAATTCTATTTCGGAAATAATCTAAAGAATCGCTTATTTAGTACTGAGAAGCAGACTTATTTTGAATTCATGTTTTCGTAGAAGACCGCTACGCGCGTAGACTACCGCTACGCCATACAAGGAGCCACTACTGGTTCGTTTTCAGCCGTTTTGATAGGTCAGTGGCCTTTGAGTTAATTACCCTGATCAATATCTTGTGTCAAATATATATCTTACACCCGTATCGTCTCCGCAGACGTCAATCTTAAAATTCAAATAAATGATTACTTCCGAGACTTACCTATTTGCAGTTTCTTACCTCTTTAGTGGGCGTGGCTCTCATAATATTTCCTAACAACCTGTACACGGAAAAGCACCTTTTCATTAGAATAGCTAATTTGACAGCGCGCGAATTGGTCTAATGAGAATCTTTTATTTACTAATATGTGATTCTCGACCATTTTCATGAAGGTCGAATGAGGTTCTAACATTGTAATTGGTAGTTTATTATTTGTTACAGACCTTATTTCTTACAAATATTATGTCAGTTCTAAAATCAGGTTTTTGCGCACTTAAAATATCGGAACCTTAAAATAAGAAGAATTTATAAAAAAATTATAGTATCTCTTGTACAATGAATCTTCACTGTGGAGTAAACAACTTTAGAAATTATATCTATCTATATTATAATATAATCGCATCGCAGTAGGTACTGTATAATATATTTTTCAACTATCAAGGTACTATTTCAGCTCAAAATATTATACAAAAGTGAAAATTATACAAATTAAAAAATATTGTAAGAACATAATTGATTTCTGTAACAATGATCCAATTCTGATTTCAACGAGTATCCAGGCTGATACATAAAGTTACGTTATTTTCAATGGACATTATCACTACGCTTCTAAGTAAATATTTTAGCACGATTTATTTATTTGTCAGTAAATACGCGACACTTCGTGATTAGAGAATAAGCACCACGGAGCGACATTTTATTTTTCCGTAAGCATTTGTCACACTTATTTTGTTAGTTTTCCGACTGAGAAAAATAAGATGCGCTTTGTGGAAAACGGAAAAATTTTGCTCATTTAATTTTGGCGCTGGATGCCTTTTGCCAAGTCCTTTTTTTTTATTTCATCCAGTGTTGCCAGCTACATGTTGCAGATCGTCGCACCACCTTGCTGGAGGGCGTCGTACATAATTTAATCCTACATATTTACGCTTGGCTAAGTGCAGTTTTCACTTTAATTTTATTATTTTATAAGGCAATTTCTTTTTGAACGTAGATAAGCACTCATTTTTATTGACATAATCATCGAAGATTTCAAATAATCCGTAGGTATCTCTTCACACAAAAAATGTATTTACTTTGAATTTTAATAAAAGTTCTATGTAAATTATTTTTATTATCAAAACACTAGTTTTAATATTATTTCCTAATAGCTTAAGTACTTAAGTGCCTACATGTTTTCGTGCTCAATCCTTCTTGACTCAACAAAACTCATCGTAAAGATTATCCACGTAATTGTACCTCACACCTCTATCGTCATTTGTATTAAATGTATTTACTTATTTATTGATTACTAGCTTCCACCCGCGACTTCATCCGCGTCCCGTTTGATCCTATTGATTTGCCGAGATAAAAAGTAGTCTATGTATTATTCCAAGTTTCATCCTAATCGGACCCGTAATTGTATACTTAACGTGATTGAAACACAAACATCTAAACTTCGACATTTATAATATTAGTAGAATAGGATAATACGAGTACTTACTTAAGTAGATTTGACATTTTACCTAGTTTAGAGTATTTACAAGGATTCTCATGATTGTTTTGAGTGCAGCATGTCTGAGTTACTGTAGGTATGTAAAAGTATACTTAGAAAGAAGAAAGAAAGAAAATAATTTTATTTTAAGCCTCTTTAGATAAGTTGAAATTCACGTCTAATTACATTCATGAGTTATTGGACTGTAGTTACGTAAGCGGGAAATTCTCATCTTTTTTATGTTATTTGAATTTATCAGTCATAATTCATTTATTAGTTTGTTAAAGAAAGACCTCTCACGAATATCACCGAAAAAGTTTATTATATCGCACCATCGGTAGGACAAGGGCATAACTGCATGTTTTGTACTTTTTCAGTACAGACGTTTTAAGTTTTTTTTTGTATATGATCGTATTTATCTATCTATATGGAGCATAAGTCACATTATTTTTTTGTGTGAACTATGCCTTACCTATTTGCGAATTTATGTATATTCCTTACAGTCGTCAATCATTTATATTTACTACAATTTTTAAAGGAATAATAAATTTCATGTACACTTATGCCCTTATTGCACCAAAATTTTAATTACTTTGTAATTATGACCCTAGTAACAAAATCATATTTAGATGGTTTATGGAATAAAAATAATACATTTTCTGCAATAATCGTTTATTTTCTTATAATCTTTAGTAAACGTCACTAGAAAAAGGTCACAAAACTAAAATAAAAGGTTTCTAAAACCAACAAAAAAAAATTCTACAAAGGCACATTTTCTAAAACAAAAACAATAACATTCTTCTAGAAGAAAAGTGAGATCAACAATAACTTTTTCTAAAACCTACATTATTAAAATATTAATTTCTTAAATCTATTGGCAGTCTGTATTTCTTAAATCTATTAACAGTCTGTCTTTAATCAGCAAATATCTATAACTTATAATAAATCTCTTTGTGGAATGTACTATCATTAAAATAGGCCATTAAAAAATTGTTCATAAAATCTTGGAACAATATTTGAGGCAATTAGTTGACGAATGTCGTTTTTTTTATTATCAGGGAGCGGCATTTTTTCAGTGTACAAGACATTTAGTGTTATGTCTTTCAATTGTTTTCTAACAGTCCTACCTATTTTGACATTCGCTTTTGTCCAGGTGACTGTTTTATAGGTGTTTCTAAATTGGTATGTCTCTGAACTTTTCGTGAACTCTATGACTTTTATTTCAGTTAGTTTGAAATTTTTTCTTTCAATATCTTTGGTTAGATTCAAGCCAACTTCATCAGATAACAGCTTTAAATCAAAGAATGAATCAAAGTTCATTTCTTTGACTATGAATCCGTTGCCGCGTTTCTTCGCATTTTTGATGAGACTTACATACTCAGCTGGACAGTAGATAGGTCCTGCTTTCTTAGCCCGTTTAATGCTCTTCTCAATGACGGAATGAACCGAGTCAGCTTTATTCTGAGTATGTCCTCTGATGAGGAATTTGTGTGTTATAGATTTTATGGGTAATGTATTTACCGCATAATAATACATTCCGAAAACGAATTTATTCTTTTGCTGTCCGCAGCAATTATCAGAATAAAATATTACATCTTTATCAGGTTCTTTAGTAGAGAGTTCTTCCAGAAATGTGTATAGGCACGTTCCAATTTCATTAGCTCCACGCTTTGCAAGACCTTCATGCCAAAAATAACAGAATGTTTTGTCATCGTTGATGTTCGAAACCGTGAAGTTATAGCAATTAAGCTTTGACTTATAAAAGAAGGCTGACGATTGACCAATGGGACATGGTAAGACTGCCTGTAGGTCGAAAATGGCTACTATAGTATTTGAACCAATCTGTTTGCTTTGTTCTATGTCCTTGTCAAGCTCTAATCGGGCCAAACTTTTTTCTTCAAGGTGTAGTTTATGCTTTTCCATCAATGGCTCTTTATCGACTGCGTTTTTGTATGCCTCACATTCATCGCATTGGTCTTTACGAGGTACAAAGAAGCCCAAATTAAAATCATTGTTGAAAATTCGATGATAAGCGTCATAATTGACGGCTGGTCTACCAGCTGCTTGTCTGAGACTTTGATAGTTGCGGTGGAGCTCAGCTATTGTCATACTTCCATCTATGTACTCTCTGGTTGTATTAGCTCTTAAGTAATGACTCTCCGTTCGTGGAATCGAATTTATGTGTTCATGAACAGATTGCTTAACTTCATCACTCAATTTACAATTTTTGCCGTGTTTTCCGCGGTTGTCAGTAGAACTCATACTCAAAACATCATCTGATATATTTTCAATTACGTTTCGTAAAGTTTTTTCACCAATAGCCAATGTATTTAACAGAAAGGTCTTACAAACCCTAACTTCCTTTCCATCGATGGTAAAATAGTAGCTCGAGTTTGGTTTTCTTATTGCCTTATTATTGACAACACCTGTAGTGTTATCAACAGCTTTGATTCTTCGGGTTACAGGTGGAATTCTTTTGACACAGGATGCAATAAAATCTCTTTGCCGTTGATGTGTTCCCAGGTCTTTCCAGTAGGATAGAAAGATATTATTCCTTATTTCAAAAGAAACTTTAGTGGAACATGATAGTCGGCATTTGTCAGTGCAAGGAGGAAGCATTGTTTTTGCTGGTATTACTTTTCCTCTCTTTGTTACATACTCTAAGCCACTGTTTTTTGAACGCTTCGATACAACTTGCTTCCACTCATTCATATTTCGTTGACGTTTTCTAGAGCGGTTTTTATTTGAATCATCCTCGTTTGTGTCAGAAGCTGGTTCAATATTACCTTCATCATTTCCCACGTCGGCTATATTATTAGTAGCCTCAGGAGCTCTGCTGCTGGATCTAGAAGATCTGCTGCTGGAACTGGATGAGCTGCTATCGGAACTGGAAGAAGAACTGGACAAGCTTCTAGTTCGGGAAGAACTGGTGTTGCGTATAATCTGCCTCGCACGGCGTGCAGGCGTATATTCTGAGCCTTCCGATGGTGAAAAATCTCCATTATTTGAGGAATCCGAATCCTTATTACCTGAGGTTGATTCAATGGGTGGATTTACAGTGTCCGAAATGTTATTATCCACTAATTGAAGATTGTGAATAACAATTGTATCGTCATTGCTGTCTGTGCATTTTTCATCCATAGGATCATTCATAGGATCAACTATATTCGATGCAGTAACAGGTATATTTACTTCTTTTATCATCCTTAAAATTTTTCTTCCTCGGGATTCCATTTTGTTCTGAAAAAAAATAATTATTGCATTGAGTAAAATATTAAAATAAAGCCAAATATTTAAAATAAAAAAAATAATTACAATATTAAAATATCATGCATTACAATTAATAAAAAAATAATAGATAAAACATTAGAATGACCTAGTCTTAATTGTTCTATAAACTACCAAAATACTTAATTGATTGGAAAAACAAAGTCATAAATGTTATCATGTCAACCTAAATAGTAAAACGATTGGAATGACAAAGTCAGATTTGTAATAAAGACTACGAAATAGTTACATTTTGAACATACAAGGGCACAATTACTTGAACGACTTTGTTCCTCCAAATAAGTGCTCGTGTATTAGGCATAAGTACACAACATGTGACTTTGTCCTTCCAGAATCTCAAAAAAAAAAGGGCATAATTACCTCAATGACTTTTACGCTCCAGAACACAACTTCACTGCACGCGGGCGAGGCCGCAACTGACCAATGAGATGTTGTCGCGCCAATATGTTCAAAAAAACGCTCACGTGGTACAAAGGCACTGTCGCCCTCTGGCGAAATGATACTGAACTTAATGAATGTCTTTGTTCTACTAGATAAATGGATGTTTTTAAAGCACTTTGGCGTATTTAGATCATTTTTAGATTTTTTGTCAGTTGTGCCCTTGTCCTACCGATGGTGCGATATGAAAATAAATTATGTCATTGTTACCTATCTACCCAAACCATAAACTTATATCAACTTTCTTGCTGTTTGACATCCACACGGTGCTCGGCGCCCAGACAAGTAGCCGAAGCCTGCCGGGGTAAGAAAAAAGAAAAAAATATTTGGATGTTTGTGTTTCAATCACGTTGCAACTGCTGGTCCGATTTGGATCAATCTTGGAATTTATATAGTTCATCACCTGGAACACATGCTGCTTTTTATCCCGAAAAATTAACAGGGCAAACGGGACGCGGGCGAAAGCTTAAACAACGCCAATAAATATTCTTTGAAACGGAAAATATAAAGTTCATAATCGACTTCTATAATAGTCAATGGCCGCCGATTTGCTTTATTAGGATAACAAGATCACCGCTCTCTAAAATGATCAAGTAAATCCGTTATCATGAAAGTCATTGTCATCGTGGAAAAGTTCTCAAGATCCCATTAATCAAGATTATGTTCGACCTATCAGTGTTTGCAGATTTATAGTGGTTTAACAGATTATCCGGTTATCCAGGCTTACCCTGTTTGCTGAATTTCAGGACCTTGGTCCATAGTGATTTCAGTGCTTGTCATAAAATAATGAACCTTATCACAATGGTATAAAATCATCACTTTGAATAGCCAAACAATTTAGGAAATTCGAGAAAGTCTAAAATCTGGCCACGCTTTACTCTATAGCAATAATTTGAATTGTCGGGAACACTGTTTTTACCGCGAACACGATTATTTAGGCATTTTACTTCTCAGGCCACATAATTATTAGACTCTCCTGGAAGCCATGGATGGACCGAACTTCTTTTATTGAGGTAGGTACGTTTAGATACTTTTTTTAAGTAGTGTGCTTAGCTTCAGGTAAACTAATAAATACTTAGGTACCTACTTAGTTTTCAGAATTACTTGTTTGCTCAGTTTACTGGGATCCTTTTAACTATTTGACATGAGATCATGAATTTTATTTCTTCTCAGAAATGCACAATGATGACTACAAAAGTACCTATAATAACTTATGTAAGTAAGTAGGTACCTAAAAAAACCTGTGTCACCTACTATTTTCAGAAAGTTTATTCAACTCAGAGATTCAACCAAATTGCGATGACCGAATACAGAAATATTGCATAGTCAAAGTTCACAGAAACTAAAAATATTGTACTGATGATAATCGCTAAATTATCTTTTCCGAGCTATATTTTTATCATCAAAATTATTCACAACACGCTATTTACATCCAATAAATCCTCGGCCAGACATACCTTGTCACTCCGATGAGTTATGAGAGTATTAAACAAAAGTGGAACAAACTCGGTCAACAAAGATAGTCTTCTTTAGCACTACACTATTTGCGTCTGCGGCGCATTTTCGAACACTTGATCCTATCGTATTTCCATTTTCAAACACAAAAATATCATAACAAAACTTATTGTTCGTGAAATTCAAACTTAGATCTTCTTTTCACCACAAAGAGTAAACCAAGATTTTATTTTCGATTTTCGAAATACGAAACACAGCAAGGAGGTTATTCGGTTTTTAAATAATATGGACTGTATTTATGGCACTGGCAAGCAATATGCGAATAAGGTAGATTTTCACAGAACTATTTCGATAAGTGAAACTTATCTTAGTATTTTACACTGATTAGATACGACACCTCAAGGATATGATTCACAATACTACACAGAGACCCTACGAATGGTACATAATTATTTGGGTATAGGCAATAAGTAGACAAAAAACATCTGTTGATTACGCTAGGGAAAAGGCGTGTTTATTTCTAGGGATAAGTTTTACCTTTCGAATTATCTATTAAGTACAGAAGTAGATAAGTAGCAGTTTGCTTCTGTGGAGTGCCCCAAAGGTATCTGCAAACTGTCTGGAAATGCACATCAGTAAGTACCTGCAAGTGTCTTGTCGGTAGACTGTGCTCTGTCCAATGGAACTGCTATACGTTGGTATTCTGTGTAAACTGCTCGAAGGCTGCAACTGTGGCGCCTTCAAAAAGCCGCTAGAAGTATAGCCCAGCATAGGGCTATCAACCACGGAGCTGTCAAACGCACAACTCGTCTCATCTGTCTCCTCTTCTATCATGCCTGGCCTGAAAAATACAGTACTTTGAAAATATGCAAAAGTTTTTTTGTACTGTGTGGTGTCGAATTTGTGAAAATAAGTAGACCTTTTTGGCTTGTTGATTTAAAAAAAACAACTGACTGTCACTACAAAAAAGGAATACCTTCAGCCGTGTCATATACAGAGGAAAGAAGGTTTTATGCAAAGTATTCGGGTTCCACATTCAAAAGACAAGGGAAAACTTTTGAATGTAGAATCCTATTACTAATGTGATCTCTTTTATGACCTACCTATCACTAGAGTAATGTAGAATTAGAACACATAATAAAACGTTTTATTTGGTGAAAAAAAAATTACTACATTAGAATCTGGTATCGTCATCATCGGCCTTTGCGTTTTTTTTTCAGATGAATGTAATAGTGCTTATATTTTTTAGTGGCTGTCACGGGACAAATCTAAAAAAAAATTACTCACTTGTAAAATATCTTCCCCGCAGACAACCTCGGCTTCTCCTTCTGATTCTCATCCTGCTTCTCCACCTCCTGCATCTGGTAGGACGAGGAGGGTTCCATCTTTGCGAACTGTCACAAAACTGTTCTCGTGACCCGCTGGAGTATATCGATCATCGCGCTGGATTTGGGTACCTCGATCATGGTCGAAGTGAGGGTTCTCTGGGAAATACAAATACAAATACTTAAATAAAATAGGGTAACGACTTTATCCCCAGGCACGGTACGCATTCTCTCTGAGATAGAATGTCTAAGGACACGTCCGAAAAATACAGAAGTTTTCTTTTTTTAAATCTTAAAATTAATTAAGGGCAACGGTTTTACCAATAACATCGATGCAATAACTAAGGCTCGTATGTTGCAAAATTACTCAAGTCTGAACTGAAATTCAAGCCACATCGATTTCTTGACAGATTTTTATTGACAGGTATCAAAAATCAAAAATTTTTTACACTATACCCAGTCAATAAAAGTTTTATTCTATGAGATAATTATTACACAGAAATAGGGAAGGTTCTATCCATATTCACTACAGCAAATACCTCTACAAACTAAGTATTTATGTTTAAAAAAAAATAAGACTAAGTTATGTTTGAGTCTGTTTCGGATGTTTACGCAAGAAAATAAACTTGTCACATAAGTAAATTCTAACCTATCACTTATTACTAATAAACTCGAGGTAAGCTTGGAATAGTTACAGCGTGCTTTGTCTCCTTCGGCCCGGGTCCGACCAACTTTTAATAACGCTATTCGTCAGATAAAATACTATCCGTGTCTACTTTAAACTTATCAAAAACAAAATCGGAAATATTTTAATATATAGGACAAATTATGTTATTTGGAGTTGGTCGAACCCGGCCTCGATCGAATTTAAATCTGATTGTCATATCAAAACAAAAGACAAAACACATTAATATAAATATAAATTCAATCAAGATTGTCACCATCATAGTTTTGAATCCAATATTCTTTTAACTTACCCACTGCTAAAATTATAATCTAAACTAAACAAATGCTCTACATTTATATTGGAAATACAAGTAATACCATCTATCGGCAATTAGCAGAACTTTTCGTGGAGTTGTGTCTGCAGGTGCGATATAGTTCTATTTAATAAATTTTAATCATTGGAATGCTAGCATAAATAACCACTTCTAGAACACAAAGGACATGTTGCATAGTTAGGTACTAGATGATTTAGCACTGACCTGGTTTTGGAGAGGTTTCTAAGAAAACTTACTGCTTATATATCTATCTTGACACGAATAATCTACTGAGTACCTGATACAAAACTACGATAGCCCACTTGGCTTCAGAGTGGCCTAATTGGAATGCCCGCTTCTTTATTTAAACTTCATTAAGATCACGAGCATGACTCTATACCTCATCATCGTATACTTACCTGGTACATAGACATTAAAGACTTACACTAACATAGACCTAAGACTGTCTAGGAACAGTTTTAAGCTTTCTAAAACCACTGACTCCTCGCAATTTTTACATTTACATCGTTCTTCGAGGAAATAAAAAAATATTGTTGAGGTATTTCGTATTCTCCACGTGCACTCGATTATCCAATCTTATCGTGCACTTATCAGGATGTGGTTGATCTTCATAGTTTACTCCTTGCCGGACATATCCTCCCACAGGACCGCGGAAAACGAAGAAACAGCGCTATTTCGCGGCCATAAACTTGAGGATGCGAATAACCAGCGGTCAATTTAACACTTAGGTACGCTGTGTTGCTCATCGGTTGCATGGAGTTGAAGCTTGGTTGGCTAGTGGCGCTTAGCTAAGAGGTAGTAAATAAATATAGATATAAGTAGGTATTATCAATTTTTTATCTCCTAGTAAAGCTTAGGTAGAGTTGTGACTTTACCATAAATTAAATCAAAAAGGTTACACCCCATTTTACTTTCCATTATTTATGGAAAAGTTAGTTAATTCAATTTTTTACGTGCGTTGTACCTAGTTAAGTACATAGATAATAATAGAAAAGTTCTAGCTTGGGAACTCCATGCCGCCAGTTTTATGAATAAAACGAGCTAGTTACGTATAGTTTTTGTTCTAATGAGTCACATTTCACACATAACCTTCAAAAGTGTCTCGATTTAATTGTTTGTGGGAAATAATTTGGTTCTTTGTAATAGGTAAATCATTCTCGCATCACTATAAATTTCTTTAGCAAATTATTTTACTAACTTTTTCTATTTTTTTTTAAATTATAGGTATTATGAGTTATAATGTTTTTACTTATTATTTTAATTAAGTAATGTTTACGTTTCAAACATTTTGATTTACAGATTTTTACAAATAAATATGAAGGATCTTAATTTTTTTTTATGCTTTGTAAAAACGATTTAACAAACTTACAAAGAGTGGTAATCTGCGAATCAACAGTTCTACCATCTACCATACCTAGGAAGGTCGATTACAATTGCTGCATGTGCCCAGTAATTAATGAGTTTGTGACCCTCTTCCAATGTTTCAAGGGCTCATTGGACTCATCTCATGGGCGGTCTAATTATGTAGGTGTAATAGAACTCTAGATAACTCCAATAGTAGATTGTTATACCAAGGAGCTAAAATGATCCATTACATAGGTAGGTGTACTTATCAATCAATTTACAAAAGAATAACGGAAATAGGTAAAAAAAATATTGTTGGTATATTTTGGTTTCCGAATAAAAAATAAGATTTTCCGGTTAAACTTGTATTTATCTAAGACCATTTATTTATACTATAGAAACATAGAAGTGCCCGGTGAAGGCTACCTATATCTGTGTGTCTATAAAATAAATCCAAGTCACAACTTAATAACTCAAGTGAAACGCCCGTATTGACGTGAATTATTGATTACATCGCTCAATTTAAAATTATTATGACTGGAAGGTTGTTTACAACATATCTAGGCACTTACTTCTAACTTATGTACCTTCTTACTTATACTTTACTTTATATATCTTGTTAATTATACTACTGGAAATATGTGACAGATTAATCAGAAGGTTATACTCCATCATTCTAGACAGAAAAAGACGATTTTTTTTCATCAATGTTCTCTACATTTAGTAGCGGTCTCACAGTCACAGTTTACCAAAAGGAATTTTCTTAGGTAATAAACCAGAACTAACCAGCATAGGTTCAGATAATCGGGCAAATTATGAATAAATAACCTAAGTATTAATTCTTTATACCTCTCGTATAAACTCGTACTCGTACCTAGGCAAAACTACAGGCAGGTACCACCTTAACAAAAATTTATAGTGACCGAGCTGCTATTTCTAACCGAATCTTATTCATTACATGCGGTAAAATAAAATAAACACATCCTTTATATTATTTTAGGTTTATTTTATTTTAGTGCGTATTTTTAGGGTTCCGATCCTGTATTGAAAAATAACGGAACACTTATTTTTTAATGCCACATCAGAAATCTTTGCATCTGTTCGATAAAAATTGTATACTTCATATTCTTGTTGTTGACTGTACTAAACACAGAATACAAATCAGTAGATATGCGCTAAACAATCGTTAAACGGTTGAATTGCAGTGCTTTGTGCCATGATAATACAGACCCTCACGACACATCTATTATGGTTATTTCGACATTCATAAAATCATAATGGTAACAGGAAATTATGACAACTAAAACAGTGAACGTGATTTCGGTAAAACACTGTATAAAAAATCTGGAGGTGATTCTCGACCGATAGATTTTTTATCACGATAAATATATCTTTCAAAAACTATCGAGTTTTGACTAGAATCACCCCCCTGTGTAGAGTAGAAAATTTGGTGCATTTTTAGTAACATTTATCTAGTGCAATCTTTTAAAATTATATGAGAGAACACTATCTTATAAAATCTTATTCTATGACCCTGGTAATCTAACACCAAAATACTGAAACGCTACTCAAATTTAATTAATGCTAAGAAAACTAAAATTTACAATATTTACAAAATACACATGTAACAGTTGAGCTATCTGCAAACCGTTGCAAACGATAGATAGCTCAACTGATCCAAAACAGTACCAATCGGAAGGATTAATTTAATGAAATGCTTAAATTATTGCCATTTCAACAAAATTATAGTAATGTTTGTAATGTTAAACAGAGACAGGGCATTTGTTTCAGTATTCAGGCGTGATTAGTAGATAGGTAGATAACGTTACAAAATCTTTCGGCCAATTATTTAGGGATCACCTCGTAGGTCTTCTTGAATCAAGGACATGAGGCAAGGGGCCAAGACGACTTCCTCAGTTCCCCAAATTGCTAAATCGGTTAGTGACAATCCCAGCCAGTCGTATTAAAATTTATTGCAACATCACCGCTCCAGGTTTGGTTTATAAACCGACAAGAACTACGAGGTTTTTGAAAACTTCACCCGTTTAATCCCACTTAAAACTTTAAAAGACTATAACCAGGCCCCTCTTTGCCATTGGGCATTCTGGGCAAGTGCCCAGGGCCCCGCGATGGATAGGGGCCCTCTAGTTCCTGCCACCATACGATAACCGATATTTATTACCGAACAAGTTACTTAATTCATTGAACTTTTATTTCTAAGGCGTTCTAATTTGTAATTTTTTATCTACTTTCTTTGTCTATTTTAACAAAATAGTGCTCTGTCAAAGTCATAGGGGCCTCTATCCTAATATGCCCAGGGCCTCCGATAGGTTCAAGACGGCCCTGACTATTTCTGAACATTTTGGCATTTCGAATTCAATCAGGACCTTGATCATAGTTTTTCAGCATTTTAGGGTTAAAAATTGCAATGTTGCTAGATATTGTAAACAAATTCTACCACCTCTTTGCTCTCTTTGATATTTTTATTATTATTTAAAAAAAATCACTACCCTGGCGTGAGAAACTTATATAAATTAATATATAATTTTTTTCAAAAAATATAGTCAACCGTATTCACAACTGGCATAATTATATAAAAGCATGAACAGAAAACAAACTTCTTTCTGTATATTATGTATGTACAGAAAGAAGGTACCATCATAAGCTAAACCCACAAATTAAACATCATCGTGTCAATCCTAGATTAGATGTCACGGCACACCAGATACGCTCTGACATTTCACCTGCCGACTCGGTCATGCTTTTACCTTGGCAATGTCATACATAAGAACAAAGCCGAAGTAATTATGCCAACCCGAGCTCCCATTACTTGTCAACCACAATGTTTTCAATATGTCAATGAAATGGGGGTTTAAAAATTAGAAAAAAAATTAAAAATTACTTGCGCGAAACACTTATCTACGTAGGTAGGTATGTATCGATTTAAGAAGCTGAGAGTGACTCTACGTCATAAAGCCCGATTATTCATATATTGAGTGTTTTAATACTTATAGGTAATGTACCTAGCTGTAGGTATAACTTGTCACCTCTATAAAGTTCAAATGAGCTGACAATGTTAGCATTTGAAGCCTAACAAGTTCTTTCATTACCCACCTTACCTGCCTCCATGTACTCAGTCATTCATTTTGTGAAATAATACTTCTATACGTACTTATGTAAATTTGTCCGTTCATCACTAAAATCAAACCTTTTATTAGTAGGTAGGTACCTATTATTTTATTAGAAATTTAAAGATGTCAATGAACGATTTTGGGAGTATATTATTTCCATACTGCTTAGCTTACCATATGCTATTGCTCTGGTTAGAGGACCCTTCAAAACATCCTGCCCGTTGATGTATCGATAATTTTCTACATTGTTAGGACATCACTATCATTATCACTGATCTTATTTAAAAACAGAACTGTCAAAAAGTTCGTTGGCGCGATGTCAGATTTACCTGAACCGTTCGAATTTTGAATGGAACTGAATTAAACTTTTTTCTTTAGGAGCTGTAACATGACTAGGGTTGTCACGGCGTGTGCGCCGATCGCCAGGATTGCGTGGACTGACCTGGCAGAAGTGTGTGCGCTTGCCTGTCGTTTGTCAATGTACCTACCTATTCCAATTGTGAACCGCGATTATTTGTTAACTGGCCACGCGCTCGGAAACAATTGACTACGGTGGTTGCTTTGCTGCAGATTTTGTACATGTAGGTATGCATCTAACAAAAAAATCAATGAAAGATTACAGATCTAACTGCTTTGCCATCACGGGCTATCGCATTGATTAGGTGTGGGTTCTGAAACCTGAAACGGTGTTCCCCATTAAAAGGACCTCCACTTCACATACATACCTCTTTGAGATTTTAAATATTTCTGGCTTCTGTTACGTCAACGAGGAGATCAAAACCATTCCAATAACTTCTTAACTAACTTCAACACATCTCATTTGTTAAACTACACAATAAAAGTTTGGTAATCTGTGCTATATCTACCATTGAGGTCAGGTAGACGTCAATCACTGATGCATCGTCTAAGATTCTCTATTATTTGACCTGTCGTAGTAGTGTCTATGCGCCCCTTTTTCATAAGTTTAAAATGAAATATTATGATTGTTAAAACCCGTTTTGTGAATTTGATTATGCCTCAGGTGAGGCTCATAGGTAAGTTAATGAATGTCATTTGTCCACACCAACGTATGCAAAAACACGCTTAAGGCAACTTCTTAAGGGTCCATCTTCGATTGATCGAAGGGGTCCATAGTAAGTAATGCGCTCTGAACATGGAGAGAAAATAAACCAATCTAACTAACCTTCGGATTACTAGGTATACTATACTAACTACAAACACATGCTACAGTTAACAAATTAGCTATGCAGGTAAATATAACTGTTCGTCTTGAACTGAGACCTCGCGATGTTCCCAAAAAATTAAAGAAAACGCAAGGAAACATTTTTTATAAACTTTGGACCAGAAATTTTGCTTTGTGCAACCATGGCCATTACAACTGTGGGCGTCGTCACTTCGTCGCAACCCTAATTTTCCGCCATATCTCGGATATCATATCACATAGGTAGATGGTAGATACAACAAGGAACACATACAGGTAGCATTTGACAATTACATATCAGTGCGAGTGTTGACAAGACAGATGGCCTACCGTGCTCGTTCAAGAGCAAGACCATTATCGAATTAAACTCCCCGCCTGGATGCTCTTTCCTCTGTCACGGCCGATGCTCTTTCCGCAGGAAGGTCTGATGGCGAATGATACAGGAGTGTCGCGTGGAAATGGTAACGTCACATCACCCAGATTCTACATTTAAACGTTAAGGGCGGCTTGCACCGGAATCGCTAAACGCGCTTAACTATTAAATAGTATTTAGCGAGTTGTCAAGTTATATAAATACGTCAGATTTAAATCTATTTAGCTGTTAAACACGTTTAGTGATTCTGGTGCAAGCCGCCCTTAGTCAGTAAAAGTACCTGTTTATTTATGCCGTGATAAAACTGTGGGCTACTACTCTGATAATTTAAAATCTACTAAGAATTGATAATAAGTTTATAAGTAATCAAAAGTAGGTTATTGTTGTTTATGACTTCATTTTCGTAGCTTGTTTGTCAGTGACTGATACACAGTACCTTGCAGAAATTGGCTGACCCATATGTGTATGGGTAGACACTTTCGAGTCACACGAGTTATCTATTATCAAACATCTAAAACAGCATAGATAAAATCATTACAACACAAGTATCTGTAAGTGCAGTAATATTATACTGCACATACACATAGATATTAGTATTTAATTGACTAGTATTGCATCTGCTAAAACAAGAAAATACTGCAATAGGTTATGTCATGTAAATGAAAATATTTATTTTTCATATATTTTTATCAGCACTGTTTGATGGAGGTTTAAATACATCATCAGCGGTTTATTGCGGAAGTCACTTCGTGACAGTCTCACTTGAGATGAAGTGCGAAACACATTTGAGGCGGACCGTTGTTACCTAGAGCTCAATTGTTGCCTGGAAACTGGAAATGGAGCCTCCTGACAAACCAGACTCTAGAGAATACAAATCAGTGGACGTGGAAAGAGTTAGAGCTAAGAATAGTGCAAATCATTTTTGCAGGTAAGTGCCCAAACATATTTATTTGTACTCTACTACGTCATTCGTAGACCCCGCGTAGCCCTTCTACGATAATTTCATCCACTCTTTCTATTACTTTTATCACCAACTTAGTACGCTTTATACAAAGATACTATAAAGTTTTTATAACTGCAGGTTGACTCAAGGTGTCATACACACACACGACAAGCTATGTTATCGTAGAGGATCTACGAAAGGTCTACGCGCGGCGTAGCATACTTTAAACTAAACAGTCTTGAATAAAAATATTGTAATATTTTTCGGATGGTTTTAGACGGCGGCATCGTCACACACTCTCAAGCCAAGGAAGAAAAGCTGAGCGCGCTGTGTTCAAATCTGGACTATTCAACCTGGAAAAACCAAAAAAGTTCAAATACCGCGTACTTCCTGACATCGTAGCGGCGTTCGTCGAAGCAAGATGGCGTTGGACTTTGCTCTACTGTATCTTCACTTACATATTCGTTTGGGTCTTCTTTGGAGTGATTTGGTGGTCTATACTTTACACTCACGGTGACTTCGAAACTGACCACATGCCAGCCGCAAACTCTACGGACTGGACGCCTTGCGTGAAACAGATGTACGGCTTCACTTCAATATTCCTCTTCAGCATAGAGGTCCACACCACTATCGGTTACGGCACGAGAACTATAACCCTTCAATGTCCATCGGCGATTTTGACGATGTGCTTAGAGAGCATTCTTGGAACGATCACGCAATCATTCATCGTGGGCATCGTCTTTGCCAAGTTGACACGACCGAAAAACCGTGCGCAGACTCTCCTCTTCTCCAAAAATGCAGTCATTAACCAGAGGAACAATAATCTTTGCTTTATGTTCAGAGTCGGTGATACAAGAAAATCTAGAATTATATCAGTGAGCATCCATGCCTTTTTAATCAGGTGTGTCACAGCCAATTCTGAATTGGATGAGCAAGTAAAATTTACGTTATCGGTCGATTCCAGCGACACGATTTCTTTTGTTTTTCCACTGACTGCTGTTCACAAAATTGACGAGACGAGTCCTTTCTATTCCATGTCTGCTCGAGATATTTTGAAATCCGAGTTGGAGATTCTGGTGGTGTTCGAAGGTATCATTGAGTCAACTGGACAGCCCGTTCAAGTAAATTCGAGTTATACAGCGCAAGAAATTTTGTGGGGGCACCGGTTTGCACCCATGATAGACTATAATATAATTGAGCAAGGCCACGTGGTGGACTTCAAAAAGTTCGAGGAAACATACAGAATCAATACCTCTTTGTGCTCTGCCGACCAACTAAAACATTTATACAAATAAAACGAATGCACTGCTAGCCTACCTAATTTTACTTATCAATTATTCTTGAAACACTTGGTATAACTTAGAATTAAACATTTAGCTTTTTCAAATGAGGGTTCAATATCACCATTATTCTTCGTAGTTCCATGATGTCATGATAAAGGTCTGTCATTGCTACTATTTGTAGTTGGAGAGCCGACACTTTTAATTTTACTGCTGCGAGTTGAATTTCAAGTTTTTTTATATCACTGTCTAGTTTCAATATCAATTTCGTGTTAAAATCAAATTCGTTTTGTACATATTCTTTCACAATATAGCTATATCCAGCCATCGGAAAAAATACAACCACAGAACATTCAACTGTCTATCTTGCCAGGTAGGTACGATTATCGTCTTATATAAAGAAGATAAGAGATAAAGGTCTTGGAGATTGTTTTATGACAAAAGTTGCTGCCCATAAACAAATACTGACCAAAACACCCTTCTTATTTGTTGTAATACTCCAACCAACACCAAGCGATAAGCTCGTTTTATTATTATACCGCTAAAACGACACAATACAATACAACACACAGAAGGGGACTTTTCAAGCGTTGCCGCGTGGTTGCGATAATTGCTCAGCGCCATCTATCGCCGCCATTCTGTATTCGGGCATCAAGCTTGACACAGGCTTGATACAGACTGACTATTTAGTCTGTGGACTTTGAGTGTTTGCTAAATCAATACTACCAACATTTCAAAAGTCCAAAAACAGATAACAAAAATTGACAAAAGTGTACTGTCATTTTCTGGCTCAGGATTATTCACTCACTCTCTGTTGATTTTCCAAAATAACATTTTACTGGCAAAATAGGAAAATATGTTTCGTGCTAATAATTTTGATAAGCTACTTGGTAAGTAATGCTTACAAACTATACGCCTCGATCTCAATTCGATACCATTCGGTATCAGAATCGAAGACGAAAATTATTTTTTCTGATAGCCAGAATTTACTGATTTACATAGAACTTTCTTTTATTTGGTTGACGAATAGTGTTACGGTATACGTACAAAGCTTATCGTGAAGCTCTGAAGCCTAAAACCTTATACGAAAGATACATAAAAGATGACAAGATATTTTTTTTCATCCACTGTTCAATAATAATGTTTCAGATAAAGCGACAAGTAATCTACGCCTAGACCCTGATTGGCCGACGATCCTGCAAATATGTGATCTAATTAGGCAAAATGACTGCACGTAAGTTGTTTTTCTTTCTACTTGTTTGACTTTACAATCAGAACATTTTGTAAACATAGTTAGTCCTGACTAGGCGGTAGCTGGATCATATCAATAGATTAATGGCCCCTTATTATCAGTAATTATCAAGATTTAAATGGATATCAGGTCCCAATTAATAAGCTCACAATATAACAGCCTACATAAGGTTGCACTATTGTAGATCTAAAAACAATACCTCACAATATAATGATGACAATGAGGAAGATGAGTTAGGCATTTTTTCCTGTGCAAATGTGATCTAATTAGGCAAAATGACTGCACATAAGTTGTTTTTCTTTCTATTTGTTTGACTTTACAATCAGAACATTTTGTAAACATAGTTAGTCCTGACTAGGCGGTAGCTGGATCATATCAATAGATTAATGGCCTCTTATTATCAAGATTTAAATGGATATCAGGTCCCAATTAATAAGCTCACAATATAACAGCCTACATAAGATTGCACTATTGTAGATCTAAAAACAATACCTCACAATATAAACATGATGTATGATTATAATACAGCCTGTAATGCATAGCATGCATCCATAGACCAATTGAGCAGTATGACTTTAAAGATTCCATTTACAAAGAGTTTCCTTTCTTTGATTTATGTAGTTATTTCCAAAATCTCTTACATGTTATGAAGTAACTAGTATGTAAGTTGATTTCTTTATCTTTTTAGGCCTAAATATGCAGTGGCTGGAGTCAAAAAGAAATTATACTCTACAAACCCCCACCAAGCTATGTTTGCATTACTTACTTTAGAAAGTATTGTTAAAAATTGTGGTAAGTATTTAACATGGGGTGGGACTCGCATGACATGAGCCTATTCCATTATATTAAAATTTAATTCAAAACATGAGCTCGGCTCATATGGTTAAAAAAAGTCAAGGAGTAGACTCGAGTAGAGATTTTCATAGAAAACTCAAAATAATTCAGAGTTGGGCATTTTGTCAGCATACAAGTTAGTATAAGATTCACTGAGTTTCTTCCGCAATGTGAGTTCATGGTCATGGTAACTATGAATCCTGTTTAGTGAATTTATTGATGTTTATTTGATGACATCACCTAGTGGTTGTGATGTAATTGTAAAGTAGTGGAGGGTAGTAGGTGTGTCTTGGTATTGAGGCACAGCTACAAATGTAGACTGGTGTCTTTTTAAAACAGGGTTCTGATCACCTGACTCTAAAAAGAAGCCTCCTGATCTTCATACTTTTTTATTTATAATAAGTAATTATAATATACTTTTTTAGGCAAAAGACTGATGTTTTTTTCAAATGTGGAATCATTCCAAAACATATCATTTTAATGACCATTTTTTTCTAGGCTCTGGTGTACATGATGAAGTGACTTCAAAAGCATTCTGTGAGATGCTTCGAGACCTAGTGAAGACCACACAGCATGACAACTTAAAAACCAAGATCCTAGAGCTAATCCAAGCTTGGGCTTTCGCTTTTCGGAATTCGCCCAAATATAGAGCTGTCCAGGTAAAATATTTGTTTGCCCTGGTACTTATTTCGGGCTGTCTACTTTGAACAACGATAATACTAGGTTTTTTATGAGTTACAATGAGGAGTACCTCATTATGCAATGTAACAAAAATCTCAATAATAAACCCTTCTATACAGAATAGATCCTCAGATCTTGAGTCTGTTCAAGTTGTTATACTTACTTGAGTATGGTTTTAATATGTGTCTTAGTGATTGTTATTGCAACAGTGGCATAGAATGATTATTGTAATCAAAGATAGATAGAACATTCTGAGAGATGTTTATATCAAATGTCTTGTTTGTATGTCTGGTTTGGTGTATTAATTATGCAGTAAAATAGAAATTGATAGTTGGTTCTGATTGCAAGTTAATTAATTTGAGCTTCCAGTGCATGTCCTCTTTATTATTATAAATTATAATAAATATTATAAGAAATGTATGTGTTACTGAGTAACATTACTATCTAGGTGTCCTATCTAAATATATTATACAATTACTATTAAGTGCCAAATAAATAATGTCTACTGATAACAAACAATAACAAAGCAAGTTGATAACAAATTCTTCCCAATTTGAAATATATGAATTAGAACATAAGTATACCTACCAGAGTTCAATGAACTTTTTAGTCATTCAAGGTTGAATGGTACACCTTGGTAGGTATACAGTATAGTATAGAGTGTATAGTATGACACTCGCGGCTCTATTGATTTTTTTCTAATCCAATTATAAACACTACAGGCAGACTACCTACTCGTTCAAACTTTGAGCGAGTAGGTAGTCTGACTGTAGTGAACAGTCAGCCTTTGAACTTCAAAGGCATAAACATATTAAAAATAGATTTAAGTTTTTGCCAGATTTGTTTGAGAGTCTACTCATAAACTGTGTCTCTCACTGTGGTAATTTCAACCAATGCAGAGGTCATGTCAGTGACCTCATTGAAATGCTGTTATCAATTACCTAAGTATTATCTATTTGCTTGATTATATTTTGTATGACTCCAATTTTAGACATGTATTTGGTCTAACAAACACAACCATGTGCTGTACTTACCTCTGCATTTCCTGTTTAGGTAGGTACCTAGGTATTTCAACAAAATGTGGCTGTAAGTAGGTACAGTGCTTGACAAAAGTCGACCACCTCGCTTCACGCGCAATAGTCTCTATAGTTGAAGGATTTCTGTTTATGACTGTATGTAGAATGAGTACCTAACAGTTATTATACTCGGAGGTAGGTGCCTATTTCATTTCGTAGTTGTGGCTATCGTCACTTTTTATCAGCAGATCGCGTGAATCATACCTACTTGTACCTACAGCTCAGACAAAAACAAAACATTTCTTTATTTGAATGCTTATAATACACTTTTTTAGCTTCAAAGCGAACTGTGTTTTTTTACTAGTGGCCAGGCCAGAGACATGGGAAAGTGTTGTGAAATCAACTGTAACAATGTCTTATTCGTGTTGAATTGTTGTAGGATACTGTGAATATACTGAAGGCAGAAGGTTTCAAGTTCCCCGCACTGAAGGAGTCTGATGCCATGTTCTCCGCTGATACTGCTCCAGAATGGGCAGATGGAGAGGTTTGCCATAGGTATGTAGTACTTAAACTGTATCTATAATGTAATAGGTACTTAAAATGTATGGAGGTTAAAAATCGTATTGGAACGTTTAGACGGTGTGAAATACAATTTCAGTAAGTGCCTGACTGATAGCCAGTTTAGTTTCTGAATTTTAAAAAGATAGCTCTTTCCCATTGTGTTTGTAATCAATGGAGGATTTATACAAGGAAGTAAATATTTTATACAAATATTTCTACTTAGCATTCAATGAACCAAACATTTGGTTAGGTTATTTCGGTCTTTACTATGAATTGGAAAACTCGACTCACCATATTATTTCATTATCCAGTTATGGCAACACTTATCTATATCGTGGCAGGTATGAATGATTGCATAATCTAGTTACCTATTCATTCTGTGTTATTCGTAACTTAGACATGTAAAATAAATCAGAGAAATCTAGTATTGGGAGTCAGGGCTATATTGGCATTGTCTGTCTACATACTTTTTTACTACTATTTCACTTATGGCTTGGTTCCTATTATTTTTTGTATGATCCTTATAATATAATATCCTTATAATATAGTAGTGCTCAGCAGGGTAATATTTTATTCTATAAAATTTCTTGAACTTTATAACAGATGCAGAGTAGCATTCTCACTAATAGTCCGAAGACATCACTGCCGTGCATGTGGTCAAGTGTTCTGCCAACAATGTAGCTCTAAAACTTCTACTCTACCTAAATTTGGAATTGAAAAGGAGGTAAGCTTATTAGTGTCTCTAATAAAGTGGTACAAATGACAAACTTAGGTACTAATTGTTTATAACTTCAGGCTTTTCTAAATCAATATCCAACTTTTGTTGTCAAAGCAAAATAGTGATTATAAAGGTTCTATAATTTTTATAATTCATAAAGTATAAAACCTATTCAACTTGATTTGAAGAGTAGATCTCATAGTTTTTTATTTCTATAGGTCCGAGTGTGTGATGCTTGCTTTGACAAAGTAAGTCGTCCTCCATCATCATCTGCTAAACTGGATATTGTCGATACAGCCAATGACTATGGACCAACACAGCCTCAGGTTAGTAGTTGATACCGTATACATCTATTTACTTGTCATTGAAGATACCAACAATTCTGAAACCTGAATCTATGACTCATTGCCTTCGGCGATAAACCCAAAACTTGAGCACTATGTTTAGAGGTTATCAAGACAAAAAATAAAACAGTATTCCTTACAAACAAATTTATTAATATTTACGATAGCCAAGATCACTGTGCTTCGGCAAAAAGAGCATCCGGCATTTCACCGCCGGGAACCAACATAGCGATGTTATTACCGTTCAACAATATTTGGTCTAACTTCGTGATTTTCCTTCCTTCCGGCGTTGATTCGTATTCGGTGACGTCGTCTAACAACATATTAACGAAATCATCGAAGCCTTGCAGTGTTCCTACCATTTCTTTGTCGTTTTTCATGATGATGTGAATCCGAGAGCCAATGCATTTGTCCACAAGTTCAAGGGGAAGAAGCGTGTTTGGGTTAGGAAGTGCAGATGAAGTCATTATAGCACTAAAATATGGAGAGCGTAGGAATGTTTAGAAATTATTTACTAACCGTAAATAATAAATTTGCGTCAAGCTTTGCAATTATTTATTTAATTGAACCACGAACCAATCGAAAACATGTTTGTTTTGATTGTATTGTATAAATAAGTGACAGTCAGATTATTTTTGACATTGACATAAATGACGGACTACTGCACAGTTCTGTTTGCTTCGTTTCCAGATAGGAGTAATATTTGTTTCGTTCAAAAATCTTTAGCAAGCAAGTGTACTTATTTTTATTTAGCTGGCAACTTTATCCTACTTTTCCAGTATAAAAAAGTACTCTGTGATCCTACTACTAGAAACAAATGTCAATTCAAGTGACTGTCTCTGTCATGAAACTAGTCAATAAATGATGGATTCGTGTCATTTTGAAAATAACGACACGATTTCGAAACAACGAGAGTTTTGTGAAGGTGAAGACTACTACAATACAGTACATTCTACAAGCCAAATTTTATTCTCTTTTGCTCTGGATTGTGGATCATTATAAAAATGTCTAAAAAACACGTAACAAACTTTCGTGGCGCAAGTTTCACTCCAGACGAAAAGTTCCATGTAAAGGAAGAACCACAGACTCCAATTGAAGAGGATTTCGGTGACCACAATCACTTTGATATACCTTTTGAAAATGAATTTGGTGCAATGAAAAAATCCATGTCCATGAGCGATATCACTTCAATGCGTGACCACCTTGAGAGTAGCAGAGATATGTACCATCGACACCGACGGCCGACTGGTCAGCCAGAAGAGTTATCTAAGACAAAATTTGTTTCGATGGCCGAGGCTATCTATCATTACCACAGAGACACTCCGGGACGTTTTCACTCTACCCGTCCTCAGATATTCCGGCCGCAAGGGGCATCTATTCGCACTGGACTAACAATCCCACAATCACCGATGCTGAGATCAAAATCGCGCTCGCGCCCTCATCATATTCTCTCACAGCAAGAGAAAGAGGCATTAGAGATAGAAGAACTGAAGAAATTCAAAATTAAAGCTCAACCCATTCCTAAATCCATCTTAGATGGACCAATACATCTTCCTGAAGTGTCCAAAAAACCCACAACTATTCCAGAGCCATTCAACTTAACTGAAATTCACAAGAAACTTACTGATATCAAGTCTCCAACCCAAACGCAAAAGTTCAAAGCTCGTCCTGCTCCCAAGCATATTCTGGAGAAGCCCCAGGTCCCACTGAAACCAGTAATATCTGTTACAAAACCTGTTAGTCCAAAGTTTCACTACAAAAAAGCGAACTCTAAAGACGAGTTCAACAACAAACCAGTTCAACCTCAGAAACCAGCAGAAAAGCCTCAACGAGTAGGTCCAGTGCGCCCTGAACCATTTTCTTTCGAGAGGCATGATGAAGAACGAAAAAAACGTAAGGAAGAGAGAATCAGGCGTCTAATCGAAGAAGAGAAAAAGCAAGCATCTTCTTTCAAAGCTGGTCCATTGCCTGGAGCTGTGAAAAAGCGCATGCAATGTGCTACAATCAAAGGGAGCTCATCTACTTCATCTGCTTCAGAAAACAAAGAGAACCATATCAAATTCGAAGCTCGGCCACCGGTTGTCCTATACAAGCAACCTTTCAAACCAGTTCTGCAGCCTGTGCAGCTAGTAAAACCCATGCCATTTAATTTGACTTCTGGTAAACGGGCAGCAGACAGAGAAAAGTTTGAAAAACAGTTAAAGGAAAAAGAAGAAGAGATGGAGAGATTAAGACAAGAGAGAGATAAACAGATAGAGATGGCTGAGGAAAGAGCACAGGCGGAGCTCAGAGCCAAACTTGTCCATCATGCAAAACCAATGCCGGCAAACACAGGCTTCATTCCAGAAAAATCTATTGTTCCTATCACAATTCCTGCAACCCCAAAGTTTGTCAGAAGATTGAGGCAAAACTAAACTGCTACAAGTTTCTAGATGTTTTAGATTAAATTTTAAATAATGTTTTTACACTTTAATGCACTGACATTTTAGGTACTTATTTGCTATATCGGTCTTAGTTGACGTGTAATTTTTAGGTGTAGTTTTCTCTATTATTGATATTAGATATTGACATGAACAATTATGTTTAGATAAGGCCTTGAAGAATAAAGTTTCATAATAATTTTAATTGCTTGTTTGTTCTATTTTCCTTGGAACTAAAATACCTAACCAACCTATGATCTGAAAGATGAAATATTATGGTCAACTCAAGTAAAAAGTGTGCTTGAGTTTCACTTGATTCGTCATATTATGTAGTTAGTAAGAATTTGATCAATGACATACCTACCAAGTAATGTTTAGACTGTATGTAACACAAAAATGTACAGTACCTACGCATAACGGATCTTTATCCCTCTGCTGAAGTTAGGCGTAACGAAGGATTGCGCATGTACTGATGTGTTGAAAAATTTGCTTACCAATTCGACCCAAAAATCAGTTTTACGCAGATACTTCAGAGGGACAAAGATCCGTTATGTATGACTACTAATATCTGCCAACCATTAATTTATTCCTGTACCTACTAAAATTAAATCAATGCTGCAGATAAGTATTATACTGATGTATGAAAATTAACTTGGCGTAGGTAGGTATATGAGTATATGACGCAAACTGGTACGTAGTCACAAGTTTACAATATTTGACCCATTTAAAACATACTGGCAATGTAAGTAATCTTTGACGACAGCAGTTATGATTGGTATAATTTCCAGAAACGACCATCCACCGCGCCTGGCGGCAAGACAGCCGAAGAGCTTCAAGAAGAAGAAGAGTTACAGCTGGCCCTCGCTCTCAGCCAGTCAGAAGCCGAGCACAAGGAGAAGGAACGGAAGTCACGCCCTCACATAGCGCCTGATCCTACGCCTCATCAGACAGGTAAGCTTAATAAATAGTTAGCCCAGTATGAGCCAAATGATTCCGGATCATTGTCGTATATTTTATCAAGCAAATGTGACCATGTGGTGACCCCATAATAATAATGGAAGTCTGAAATAAAATGTTTATATTTTATTAGACAGGCGTCACAGCTCAGTCGGTAATAGCTCTGCCTTCCGTGCTGTGGGTCGTGGGTTCGATCCCCACCAAGAACAAACATTTGTGTGTGGCAATCATAGATGTTTGTTCTATGTCTGGGTGTTACTATGTATTATAAGTATGTATTTACAAAAAAAAAAGTATATAAGTATTCTATCAGCATCTAGTTTCCATAATACAAGCTTTGCTTAGTTTGGGACTAGAGGGCGTCGTGTGAAATGTCCATGAATATTAATTATTTACTAGTAGTTACCCGCGACTTCGTACGCGTCTACAGTTTCCGTGTACATTATATTATCTGTGCGTGTACCGAGCGGATACTTCTTTGAGAAACTTGACATTACACCTCATTACACCGAACTCGTACTGAAATGTCAAACGCTAGTTGTTAGACCAAAGAGGTAGTACTACGCCCTGTCAAACTGACGTGACATGACATGACAATGAAATCCTCTTGCCAATTGGCGCTGCTAATCCTTTTCGTTCATTTTATCCTGTAGATCCTGTTAATTATTCGGGATAAAAAGTAGCCTATATGTCAATCCAGGTTATGAACTATATATATATGCCAAGTTTCATCCAAGTTGGTTCAGTGGTTTTGACGTGATTGAAACACAAACATCCAAACATCCAAACATCTAAACATCTAAACATCCAAACATCTAAACTTTCGCATTTATAATATAGTAGGATAGGATAGGATATATGAACTATATATGCCAAGTTTCATCCAAGTTGGTTCAGTGGTTTTGACGTGATTGAAACACAAACATCCAAACATCCAAACATCCAAACATCTAAACATCCAAACATCTAAACTTTCGCATTTATAATATTAGTAGGATAGGATAGGATATTAGTAGGATAGTAGGATAGGATAGGATTTGTTTAATTGTACCTACCCTTAGCCTGGGTTTATTTCTACCTTTAATATAGGTCTCCGTTTATAGTAGCATCCTCTCCCATAATGAAAGATTGAGTGGCTATTTTATATTAGTTTTCAAAAAATTCTTAAATTATTCTAAAAAAACGGTATTAATACCGATACTTATAAAGTTTTAGCCATACAGACTTATCTATATATCAATACTTTGCAGTATCCCCAACACCGTCATCAGTAAGCGCATCCCCGGAACACAGCGCGCAAGCCAGCTCCGAGTTATCGCGATACCTCGACAGAAACTATTGGGAGTCGAGACTGACGCGTGACAATGTGCCCACTGCGCCTGCACCCGCTTCACAAGCCTCCAATGACACCGCCGAAGTAAGTAAAGTACCCACGAAATTAAAATTAACAAATAGGTTGAAAGGTACCGTCGACAAAGGGACTACCATCAAAAGTTGTGAAACAAAAGATACAGAGCTACCTAACAACCATTCTCAATATTCAATTTATCTCTGACGTGTCTTTACTAAAGGTTGTACATAGGTCGTCATTCATACTCTGCCCCATGAGGTCTCCTTCGAAAAATAAAGAATACATTTTCGTGTACACTGCTCAGTAACAATGCACTTGACCCAGAATGCACTAAGAGGCCGCGCAGAATATCTCAAAGATAGTATTTTATTGAATATTTGGTTATCGATTTGTTGAGCAGACCCGATACCATGACGAGGTTGCTGCGATTAAATAGACTATGGCGTCCATAAACGTTGTGTTTCCCATTTTGTATGTGAACATAAACAGCAATATGTTTTTATTTGTAGTTGCAGGATTTCGCGAAGGCTCCTGTAAATAAGGCACAAGATGACGACGCTCAGGACAAAGAAATCGATGAGTTTGTTGAGACGCTGAAATCACAAGTCGAGATATTCGTCAACAGAATGAAGAGTAATTCTTCACGGTAAGAAAAGAAATAACTATTTTAAGTTATTCTATTCCTTATTATACATATACAGATTTAAATTACGTTTGTCAATCTTTGTGTTGATTTGCTATATTTTTTTTCTTTCACAGAGGTCGGTCCATTGCTAACGATACTGCAGTTCAAACTCTGTTCATGAATATAACGGCGATGCATTCTCGCCTACTCAAATACATTCAACAGTTGGACGATAAGCGGGTTTACTTGGAAAGCTTACAGGTAAAGCTGACTAAACCTAAAACGTATATATTTCAATTATTGTATTTTTATTTGTCACCGTAATCTGACTGGAGATTATTTTCTTATAAATATGTGGTTATAAATTAATTTCTATCCCATATTCTGTGATTCTATAACCCGTTCATCTTTATAAACAATTAACGGATGCACGTATGTATTGACATCATCATATTATGTAGCAATACCTACTTCTTTTCATAATTGGCAGATAACAGTGGTACCGGTCTATGGTCATCATTAGTTGAATAAAGAAATCAGGCATTGCTTTCAAGAGTTAAACTGCTGGTATTTCAAACTGGTTAATGTCAGCTGAATGTGCTACTCTTCCAAGACTTGCATAAAATTAACTGTGGTTTCTTCACAGGACAAAGTAACGCAAATCCGCGACAGTCGCGCGGCTCTCGATACACTGCGCGCCGAACACGCCGCTCGAACACAACAAGCAGCCGAAGCAGCTGAACGACAGAGACAGATGCAAATGGCAACCAAACTGCAAGCCATGCGTAAGAAGAAGCACGAGTATCTGCAGTACCAGCGTCAACTCGCTTTGCAACGTGTGCAGGTATGTTACGCAACTAAGTTCATGCATAAAGCACGCCGGTTGCTTTAGCTGTCACACTTTTCACATGCTCTAATTGTGTTTTAGGAACAAGAACGCGAGATGCAACTACGTCAAGAACAACAAAAACATCAATACATGATGTCAGCAAACAACTACTACATGCCCGGAGTCTCCATGCAACAATTTCAACCACCATACCCCAATCAACCTATCTACGCGAACCCTCAGTTCCAAATGATGCCATCGACCACTGACGCAAACTTACCCCAACCACAAGCGCAGATGACTCAAGCGAACATGCCCAACCAAATGGCAACCATTGCGCAATCCATGCCGCAACTACCCAACTACTCGATGTCACAATCAACCGCCGTCACCCAACCGCCGCCGGCAACACAATCCATGACGCAAAACATCCGGCCGAACCCACAAATGCAGATGACGCCGATGATGATGCAACAAATGCACCAAATGAGGATGCCAGTGCAACCTGGCATGCACCAAATGCTCCCACAAAACCAACCGCAAACACCGCTACAGAACGGAACTCTACCCAAAAACCAACCCAACTCAATGATGCCACAAATGGCGATGAACCAAAACATCCCTCAAATGATGAATCCTAATCCCATGATGGGAATGCACATGAGAATGCCTATGATGCAAGGCAACAACCCGCAAATCCAAGGCTACATGAGCCTACCGAACAATACTCAAGCTCCAAGCATGCAACAGTCACAAATGATGCCTGGACAGATGACGTTACAAGGGCCTATTGGGGCTATGCAAGGCATACCCACTCAAATGCCTGGACATAACATTCCTACCAGCATGCCATCTCAAGTGCCTCAGACTCAGGGGCAGCAAATGCCTCAGCAACAAGGGCAATTGCCACAGCAATCGCAGCAAATGTCACAACAACCAGGCCAAATGCCACAGCAACCACAGTCAATTTCCCAGCAACCCCATATGCCCCAACAACCTCAGTCTATGCAACAACCTCCAATGGCTCAACAACCACAGCAAATGAACCAGCAGCCGCAAATGAATCAACAACAGCAAATGAATCAGCAACCACAAATGAACCAGCAACCGCAAATGAGTCAGCAACCGCAAATGAGTCAGCAACCGCAAATTAACCAACAACCACAAATGAATCAACAACCACAGCAAATGCAGCCCCAATCTGTACCCCAGAATCAAATGACGCCCGGTCAAGCTATGCCTGGGCAGCCAATGCCAGGACAACCGATACAACCTGGTCACATGGTGATGCAGCCCCCTGGGAACATGCAAATGCAAGGTGCTATGATGAACCAATCGATGCATCAAGGACCCAGTAATCCTCAACAATTGCAGCAGCAAATGATGCAAGGTCCGATGCCCTCGCAAATTCAGGGGCAAATGCAGATTGCCCAAAACCCCCAAGGTCAGCCTATAAAAATGCCCCCTAACAACTTCATCCAAGGACAACCACCCCAGCCGATGGTAAATCAGCAGACGCAACAACCACAGACGCCTGTAAAATCGGAACATAACAATAACACGGCAGAACTTATAAGTTTTGACTGATACTAAATGACTGTCTGTTTTGACTGCTCGAAATCGCAACGTACGTATTTGCAATAATTATGCACGTAGAAGTTTGTGCTGATATACATTTTTAAACCAAAATATGTAAAGATAAAGGAAATTTTAATAGTTTTAAGATATGGCTGTAGCTGAAAATCCTAGACAGATCTTTTTAACATTGAAAAAATCTGGATTACTAGCTTGATGGGTCTATTCCCATTTGACAAAGCGAGCGCATCAAAGCGCATCTTATAATGAAGTTACTTATTGGATTCGTATAAATACATAGCGTTTCGCTACTGCAAGTGGGAATCTTATTGTGCATTCCTAATTACACGACTTTGATCCGCAATCCGTATTATGTATTGAAAACATGTTTCTTTTTAATTGCGGATACGAATAGACTTGATAATTGTAAAATATAAAGTTTTATTATTCGCTATAGTGTCACTCGTAAAATAACCTTTGCTTAAAAATTATACAGAATATTTTCATAGCCTGTGATCATAGGGCTTTTGTTTGCTACCAATTTAAGTAGGGTGGTAGGTTTAGTTTTCAAGTATTTAACGATTTGTTTATTAACTTTGTCTTTAGACACAGATAGAACAACTATTGCAGCATATGTCACATTTTGTATACAAATCGCCGACATGTGAGATGTTATTATCCGAGTATGTTTAGAATTTTATAATAATATTCTTCATTTGCTTTGTGCTTTAATACTGTATTTCGTTTACTTAGATATAATGGGCCTTGTAATGTATGTAAATGCAACAAAATGTATAAATATTTTACCGTTTGTAGACTTTAGAAATGATTGTAGAGAAATTCAAAATATTTATTTTTATCGATTGCGGAGGTGATTATTTTGTTTTTGTTAAAATATTTTACAGTAAGTTATATAATGTAATGATGATAACTATTAAAACATAAAATTTTTGCGATTGTTTTATTTCAAAAGTTTCATATACTTAGTCGAGTCACAGATTAGGTAGGTACGTCTTCCGTCGTACCATTGTAGCAGAATATGTTGGAAGTTTAATTAGTAGTTGCCTTGCCATCCTTTTCAAAACCCCTACGACGGCCTACGAGGACATAATATGCATATAGTGCTTTTACAATCTCAATTTTTTTTTTTGCGTAGACAGAAAATATAATACAGACCGTTTGAATTCCATCACTGACGTGATGGTAAGGAAAATGACAAACAGACGACCGACGCTGCCATTACAAAATAGTTTTATGAAAATGCAAAGAGAAAAAAAAACAACAGTAGGTACTAACAGTAATACCTACCTACTTATTTGATAAATAAAAATTAATGTAAAACTTTTAAACAATCGCTTTCTTTTTTTTAATGTAGTAGCATCGATTTAGAAATACAAGGTAGTAGTTACTATATATAACTAGTACAATTAGGTAGGTATAATATACTTGACGTTTTTTTTTTAAAAGTGATTTTATTTCCGATAACGTCTAGCGACCTATTATGAACGCTTCGTACTTATTATACTCTTTGTTCGCTTCCCTCCTTCCATTTATTTATTCCGTGCATGCTCAGCTCAAGTTCCCTCCAAAATAATGGCGGGAAAGCAGACCATATATCCGTCAGCAAGTGTCAAGTAAACCAAAGTGTCAATAGTGTCATAAAATAAAAGTTTGTTTTGTAAAAAGATAAGATGTCAAAGTCGATGTCTAATAAAATAAAACTAACAAGTTGTTAAGTTGTTCAAAATCAAAACAAGACTGTGTTCGTACTCAAATTTTGAGTCTAGATTATAGAAAAATAAGGAGCACGTAGTGCTAAATGGAAGAGGACAACCAGGATGGGCCGTTCACGGTGTGGCAGATGTTCAATGCGCCCACAATGGTGCTCTTCAATAACTTGGAGCACGCAGCTGATGGGCTAGACCGGCTTCTCACATCTATTTTAAAATTATCAGGGTAAATATTATTAGTTTATTCACAAAAAAAATTACGACGAATAGCAATGCTGATGCGTTGGTCCAGATACTCACCAGCCCTCGGGTGACGCGTCGCTTCGACTACACCCTCTGAAAGAATTTTGAATACCTACACGGTGGACCTCGGTACCCCATGGACCCAGAGTCTCGACCCCAAGAGGTACAAATGTAGTCAATAAACTATGATATGTTTATATCTGACTCAAATATCTTTACATGGAAATACAAGATTTTTTTCTTAACTTATGAAGCCAGAACATCTCATCATTATAATTTGTAGCCTTCGGTAATCCATTTTGCAACGTAGACCTCGAATCTTTTTCCTTGTCTGGTGGCGTGCCGCCTTCATCATCCAAAAATATTACTAGTTGTCCTGTGAGAACATAGACCTCGCAAGCCTTTATAACCATGCAATAACCAACACTTTCCCTTTTACCCTGGCTAAGTAAATCTAATTTCAGGTGCTTGAATTTTCCAATAGGCCCTTATGTAGACTTT
Organism: Gandaritis pyraliata; assembly: GCA_947859175.1. NCBI lineage: Eukaryota > Metazoa > Arthropoda > Insecta > Lepidoptera > Geometridae > Gandaritis > Gandaritis pyraliata. The sequence continues at coordinate 4,039,542 of OX401863.1, forward strand.
TGAGCAAAATAAGGGTATAAGTTTTAGCGATTACTCGCGTTCCCTTGGTCCTAAGAGGTCGAATCTGGTGTCTACGGATTTGTCTCATAAAGGCGAAGAGGACTGTGTAGTCTCATTGATATTGGTAGAAGTCAATTTTTGGAAAAAAAAATTAAAAAAATATTTCCCCTTTTTTCCCCTTTCCAGTCCCCCTTTTTGGAAATATTTTTACACCATCTTGTGTAGAATGAAATCTTTCGTGTGCTCCTTAAATTTGATTGAAATCCGTCGATAAATAACGCTACAGCAAACTTTCCCTCTTCCCCTATTTTCCCCCCAATCAAAAATTCCCGACGACAAAAAAAATCTAATAATTCATATAACCTGTGTACCAAGTTTCTCCAGATCGGTTGAAAAATGCGACCTGTAGAGGAGAACAGACAGACAGACAGACAGACATCCGGACAAACGCATTTTTGGCCAATGTGGAAACTGAGACGCTTCGCTCGCTTCGCTCGCTCGGTCAATCATACAAACACCTGTATGTTTCAGAGACTTTTCCGAGGTCCTTGTGCCACGGCCTGGCCCTAACAAATACCCGGAAGCATTCTACAGTGCATTTAACACTTGGCTGCTGGGTAGACTATTCTATGTTTGGTCAGTCAAAGAATTAAATAGGTGGGTGTCTTTTATTTTTTCTAAGTTGGATTTGCTACAGTTTTCTTTTCGTACCTATCTAATGAATTCTACACATTTACAGAATTCACTGCACAAGCAAAGATGCACAACTGAAAATTTTAGGCATACTGTGTATGAATGGAGCATCATTCTACAATAAAATACACTTAGAGTACTGTGCCATTTTAGTGAGACTAATACAATATTACAAAGAAAATCCACAAAATGAGGAATCCAAGGGAATGGTCTTGGAAAACTTTTCATCAGAAAATGTTGACATTCCTAATGTACAGTTGAATCTGGAACCCATATTTGTCACAGTAAAAGATCTTCAAACTTGTGAATTGCTGATAGATTTCATCTTACAGCTTCTTTCAGAGAGTCTACCAATGAACTCTATAAACATTGACAGAAACATTTCTCATCATAAAGATCTGTTCAGCAACATATTGTACATGCTTGATAATTACAATTTAGAATTGAAATTGATTGCACTGAAATTCTTTACAAACTTGATTGAAAAGTATAACCAGATAGGATTAAGTAATTTCAGCAGTTTATTCCCTGAAGTTTATAAAGACCTTCTCAATGCAATTGAAATGATGACAAAGTCCATGAGTATCTACTATGAGAAAGGAGAAATTGGTACTCTATACATTGATAGCTACAATAAACAAATGCTTAGCTTATTAAAAACTACTGGAACAAACTGTGTAGGTATACTATCAAATATTTGCTCAGTGATCCTTCAAACCCCAGACAGTACAGTATTCAGCAAAGAATTAAAACTACACTGTTTTTCACTAACCACTGAGTTAGATTTACCTAGAGATGTGATAGCAATAAATAATTTGAACTCTAGTGAAATAAACTCTTTAGTAAAATGTTACAGTAAAGAAATACTTACTGAACTGCAGAATAAAAGCACAACTGAGTTGAGAGGAAACTGGTTCTACAACCAAACACTAGATGTGATAAAAACATTAAAATCTTGCGAGGAAAGTAACATAGATGCATTCCTCATACCACACCATTTGAAAAGGAGTCATGCAGCTTTGCAGATACTAATAATAATTTACTTGAAACAACCGGATAAAATAAAAGAATGTCGAATATTAAACACAGACAATGTGTTTTGCATTTGGGCCTCCCTGTTGAAGCTCATACAACATCACAAAAATGTGCTTTTAGAAGACAAATGCAATACCCAGCTTGTTATTGACATAGCTATGATGACATCAATTCTATTCCGAAATATGTCTCACGAAAATTCCAATATGGTCCTGCAAATATTGTGCTTGCAAAGTACCTCACAGTTTTCTGAACAGAACTTGGTGTACCATGAATCTATTAAAATGCACATTTTGAAGAATATGATGCTGACAAAGCTAGTTATAAAAACCAAATTGAGTGATAATTGGACCAGGATTATATCTCATTTGATTGGTTCTCTGATCAAGAACAAGTCTTATAAAAGCTATAAAGAAGTAAGTTTTATCATTGTGTTTTGTAACTATTTGATAGTGGATAGCTACCAAAATAATTATTTTAATAAGGTATCACAGTTGATGTCAAAACCTCGTCCTTTTCTCCATCATTGTTTTTATTTTGGATGACTGTGGGCTTTGAGGGGGGCATATCTATTTACTCTCTTTAATTTCATTGTGGTTTAAGATTGCCAAAGCCACCATCATCATCATTCACAACCTAGCTTTACCCATTGCTCCTATTTTTGCACCAGCCACCACACTGATATATCTATTTCCAGGTGTTACCTTTGTGCCTTTTCCTGCTGATGAACAAAGTTTACTCAGCAAGCAAACTGATTGGTGAAATACTGATGCCTGCTTTACTGACAAAAGATGAAAACCTTCAGAAAGAGCTCATCAAAGTCCTCCAGGCAATTGCATGTATGTCCCTAGGAAATGTAAGCGTTGTTATCACAGCAGAAAATGGTTTAGGACATGTTATATACAGCGATAATGCTGTGAGAATCTCCATGATATGTTCAAAATGCCATGCTGATGAAATCATGACAAAATCGGAAGATATTCTTACCAAAGTGAAACAGAGCTATGTTGAGCTTTATTCAAGCAGTAATGTTATTACAAGCCAACACTCAACTATGATGGGACTAAGATCTTTGTTTGCGAAGTTTCTGAATGATAAACATTATGTTGATGTGGAAACCAGTGGGTTTTGGAACCTGGCCAGGACACTGTGTCATCACTTCTTTGTGTTTGATCACACATGCTCAAGCTTGGTGAGTGTCTCAAATTGTGGGCATGTTTTGAGAGCATTGAAACCATTTCTGCGTGAAGACAGTGTAAGTAACTGCGTCCTATTTACCTCCGGATTGCCGCAGATAAAATTTTCTATTGGCCAGTTTCTTTACGTGAAATTTTCTTTTTCAGACTGATGATGATTCTGAATCGATTGTCAAGAAAGAAAATGCTCGGAATTTCTGCATCAATTTGCTTGTACAATCGACTAAAACAAGCTTAGAACAGAACAACCATACCCTACAAACCACCACCTTGAATCTCATAAAGGAGTTTGGCTTGTGTCGGAACGAAAAAGTGATTTTACCAGCTACGAAACTGCTAATATACTTCATTATGCATCCACACCCTTGTTCCCTAGGACCTAAGGCTGTTGTTTGCTTGAGGGATATTTCTGAAGCTCACGGGTTTACCCCAAACCAAGTCTACCATAGATACAAGAAAGATTACTGCAAGCTGTTTGTTGAATGCAGCTTGTACAATGGAAAGGACTTTGCTATAGCGCTTCTCAAAGTGGTCAGAGCGTTCGGCTTCGTCGGGTACCGAGATTTCATATCAAAAGATGTGCACCATTTTCTTCCATATCTGATACCATACTCGGTGACTATAAAGGAGGTTCCATCGATGATCGAAGAAATCGCGTCACTAGTGCAATGTTCGGTCTCAGACTTTCTAATAGAAAGGTTCCCGCATATCTACGTCCACGTTTACTTAAATGAGTCTAACGATGTATCGAAAAAGTGTTATGAAATAATGGAGAAACTGACTAAACTTACTATTCTCAGTCTAATAAAGCGACACTTCAGGATTATTCTGACTGAGTTCCTTCTGCAATACTGCTGCAACCCTGAGAAAGTTCTGGAGGCCTGTAGATGCTTAGCATGTCATGACCCTGACATGTCTACTCCAATCGGCAGCTTGAGTATGACAACAACGCAAATAGCAGACTTTTTGAATCCAAAATTCCTAGGGGTCCTCGCGTACTTCGACCACAAATTAGTGAACGCGAAAGTGGCTCTTTCAGTGAAACGAAAAGCGCTGAAAAGTTTCCCTGATATAATGCAGCTAATGGGTGTGAAGTACCTGACTCCTTTGCGATTCAAAGTGCTGGCGACTTTGCGATCTGCCTTACCACTGGCTAAGGAATTTCCAAAAATTGTAGCTGAAGCGTGGAGCGCGTTTATTCACAATATAGACAGCATATCACTAGGTCCGCTATTATCCAACCTAGCTGTGTCTTTGATGCAGCAATTCGATCACGCACCGCAAGAAATCAACAAGATATTTTACTACCTTGTTCTGAGCAATGAAAATATCCTAAGCTCCAACATATCAGATTTATTCTTCATGGAAGATACGAAGATATCAGATAAAATCAAGATGGTGATCAAACGTCACGTTAGAAGAACGCAACCAGAAGCTTTTTCTGATAAGATTAAATGGTACTTGCTGCATTTGAACCAGGACATACCGAGTATAAAAGCTTTTGCGTTCTCGCATTTGGATAAGCTGTTGAAAAGCAACAGGACAGAGTTGCATAAATCCATTTTCGCCGGAAAAACTATTGATCCTGTTATTGTTGAGCTGATAGACTCCTTGCTTATTGGTAAGTATTTAAATATCGATGATTTATTTAACGTATGTTGTTTTACCAGGTGAATGCTAATTAAGAGTGAGAGGGAGTGCAAGAAAGCGAGAAGGAAGATCATTATACACATTATCTTGTTTTTATCCGTTTTATATTTAGTTTGTTGTACAAAACCCATGAAACCAATTGAAATAGATCTATATAACGCCCAACCCTACATGTTTTTATACCCCGAAAAGTGCAAACCAAACTAAACTCTACTTCTACAGTCATAAAGTTTGATTTCCCTTCCAGGTTGCAAAGACCCAGATGCAAAAGTGAGTTCAGCCAGTGGCGCTTGTCTGGGACAACTAGGCGCTATAGAAGCTGGTCATTTACCAAGACAATACGTGCAACCTGACAAATCGCCTTTTGCGTTCACTATAGGCGATAACTGCTTCGCTGCGACCGCCTTGGTGGAACTTTCTAGAGCTTTCCAATATGAGAAAGATACGATGGTAAGATTGGTAGCAGGAAAACTTGTATAGATAGGATAGATAGATAAAAACTTTATTGTACACACAGAAGAAAGAAATTACAGAAAGAGAAAAACATAAAAATAGAGAGTACAATGGGCGGCCTTATCGCTAAAAGCGATCTCTTCCAGACAACCTTTGGATAGACAGGAATGACGAAAAATATAGAACGGCGGTGTGTAACAATGTGTATAACAATGTAACAAGTTTTTTATATACTGAATAAGCAAATAAAGCGATTTTAAAACGTCCCTACATTTATGTTTATGTGCTATAAATAGAGTCAAATAAAAATCACAGTTAAACATTTATGCCCTGCTGTATGAATCGAACTTTCTCTACAAAACAGTAATTAATTTTAAATAAATATTCAAATAAATATTCATCGACATTTCACACAACGCCTTCTAGTCCCGAACTAAGCAAAGCTTATATGGGATCTAGATGCTGATAGAATACTTATATACTTTTTTTTGTAAATACATACTTATAATACATAGTAACATCCAGACATGGAACAAACATCTATGTTTTGCACACAAATGTTTGTTCTTGGTGGGGATCGAACCCACGACCCACAGCACGGAAGGCAGATCTATTACCGACTGAGCTGTGACGCCTGTCAATTATTCTCATTACTTTTAGAATATGGACTGCTATGCTCTCACAATTCAAGAAATACTGAAAATCTACGATATTTCCCCTACTGGCACTAAAAAGGACGTCTGGGACAGCTTTCCTGAGCATATGCACCAGATTATGCATCCGCTACTGAGCTCTAGGTAAGTCAAACTATAAAAAGTAAAGAATTTTAGAACACGGAAATATCCCGTATTTCTGTACATAACCTTCTGAAATTGCTCGTTGCATCGTTCATCTCATTCAAGCTCTTCACAAAATGCGTATGGGCAAAAGGGACGCAAAATAGTAAATTCTCATATCATAACTTCTCAATGCGATTATACCGGGAATCACCACCACCGTTTCCGAAAACTTCAGAGGTTTCTTTTAACAACTTTTCTTTCCTATGATACCAATAATTTTTCCAAGTAGGGATTGCATTTTGTACAGATTTTTTTCGCACTCACCCTTTTAGTTCCTCGAAAAACTTATACATATTGAACCCCTCCCCCAAGTTTTCGGAAATGGTATTATTACACCCTGTATAACTTACTTTATTTTGCAGATACACGTTGGCGTATCCATCGCAGCCGAAAAAGGCGCATCCCTTATTCGGTTCCACTCATGCGACTACATTTTTGGAGTGGGCTCACAAGTAAGTCAAACAAACAAGTTGGAAAACGTTTGCCAATAATGTATTAAAAAAAATTATCTTTATCGCTACAGATCCGTGGTACAACCGCTTTGTTCAACTGGTTGTACAGCCAACATCAGTAAATGATGATGAGTCAAAGTTTCAAAAAATGTTTTATGACTGAAAACTAGCAACTTTCAATTTATTTTTCGAACAATGTTTCTAAAATATACAATTTTAAAATCCTGAAAAAGTGATTTACTTCTGATGGTGATTGTACCATACGGACGGTAGTTTACCTATTAGTCCTGGTTGTACCATTATTATTATACTCTAAAAACTTAAATAAAAACAGTATTGAAATCTGAGCTTTCATTGAGAGATTCGCAAACTCTTATGAGATAATTATCCGAACGAATTTAGCCGAAAACAATGGCGTCAGTAAATACAATAAATCATATTCTTTGCTCATTTATTTGGGATAGGATGAGGTGTATTATCTATTTATCAATAACTAGAGGGCGTTAGGTGAAATGTTTGTTATTTATTAATTTAAATATTTATTATCTCTTTTTCAGTTGGGCGGGCCAATTGATCCCTCTGATTGAATCAGAAAGCATTCGAGATTTACTCCGTACAGTTCACCCGAGCATGCGTCGTGATGTTAGAACGCTATTTCTTTTCCTGCCTTACGTTTTCCTACACGCTATAATGTCGAAGACTAACCCGTTGTATGTGCAGGAGGAGATATTGGCTGTTATTGGTATGTAGTTTAGTAAAATTAACTGTTGTAGGTTTTCTTTTATAAGTAATATTTTTTATATAAATTTATAAGCAAGCATTTGACCGCAATCTCACCTGATGTTAGGTTAGGTGGATTCTTCAATTTTCTCGAAAAACTTCCAATTTTTTCGCTCGATAAAAAATCTAACCTTGAATGAATGTAAATATTTGCTTGAATGTAATCCCCAGGTATTTAAATTACAGGTAGGCAACATATTTAATTTAATTAAAAAGTGTACCCCCCAATACCTCTTTGTCATAGCGAAGCAAACTCCCCAAAATATAAAACAGAATGCTAAAGTGATTTAAAATATATTTCAGAGTTGGAGAACTTTGAATCTCATCAAATATCAGGCGAACGAGCGAGATATAAAATGTTGAGGCACATTAGAATGACTCCCAGCATCAACTCTGTTCAGACGGAAGAAGGAAATCAGGTAGGCCAAACACTTACCACTGGGTAACAAAGAAGAAGAGGGCTTTCGAATCGCGACCTGGAACTGGAAAGCGAAGTTTAGGACCAACGGTATAGTAAAGATCGCGGTTTTTCCAAAACCTTTTATCTACAACGTGTAACATATTGTCCCTATAAGCCGAAAAGGGGCTTATTCAGACCAAACACCTGAATAGATTGGCATATGCAAAAGTTGAATACAACATGTTGGAAATTTCAATTTTTTTAGTGTTTATTTACTTTGCGTATGTATCCAGCCTATTAGTACACATGCTCACGCACCCTCCTATCACATCGCACCCACACATAGACACTTTAACACGTGTACAATGTTTTTTAAGGAAACTTTAAGACGCTTTTCATGAATGAAAAACTTCGAAATATTAAAAGTCGTAGAACAAAATGTTGTTCGCCATGACGTGCAGAATAACCCCCTTTCAGACTTATAGGGATATTATGTCACACCCTGTATAGGGGAGACCTAGCATTAAACTTCTGCTAAGTTGAAATAATAATGATGGTGACTTCTCGGACCGAAAGCATCATAAAACTTTTTTTTTCAGAGTAAATGCAGCAAAACGGTATACACACTACTAGATTTCCTCAATCGATGGATTCTGGAATGGTGTCATTTGAAGCAACGGCCACTGGAGAATGAGAATTACAAGTATGTTGTTCTGTGTTAATGCAAGCGAAAATACAATCTATTTACTTACCTATAGAAATGAGTTTTCAGTGTGGACGACCATTTTACTTTATGAAACAAATAAGACACTTGTTAATTGAAATTAGACCTTACCTTATTGGCTTTGTGTGAATTTTTCAGAGCAATATCATCATTCCTCGACAAATTCGACAAACTGACTATAGCGCGTGGAAATTTCGCTTGCGGAGAACTAGAAAGAGCCTTACAGTATTTAGAACTATACATGGGCGAGAAGAAAGGGCGAATACAGGACCAATTACCCTTCTTAGCAGAGATATACGCTTTGTTAGACGAACCTGACTCAGTTGCTGGTGAGATTTTTAACTTTATTTGTTAGCATATAAGGTTTGATTTTGTACATTGGCACAAGATGTGGCTAAGGCTAGATAATCTCTGTTTGAAGCTTTGTCTAAAACTTTTAAAATGACGCACAAATATTAAAGAATTTTAAAGACCAATCATAATTTTCTGCTTCTAGGCATTTTATCAATGAAGCGATCGGAACCCTCATTGAAAGAGTTGATACTGGCTCAAGTTGTAACTGGTCGTCTCCAAGATGCAGCGTTGTGCTACGAACGACTAGCTCAGGAAGGTCAATTGGATAGACATAGTATACAGGTAAATCTAGTTATACTAGCGTTTAACCAAGCAAGCAACGCATAGAGCTTTTTTCATAATTGCCATGGTGATAAACACAGGGGCTCAAGCTGGGGGCAGATTATTTACTCGATACAAAACTAGAGGGCGCTAGTAAAAATGTCCGATTTGTAGATCGCGCTGACGAAAACACACGGCTACGAGTGACCTGCCTCAGTGGACGTTTCTACGGTATCGCTTCTCGGCCTTTTGGCTAAGATCAAAGTGTAGTATCTGTTCTTTTCAGCTTAATATCTGAAAGTTCCCTCACTGAGGGACCAGTATATTAAACTGATTTTTGTAAAGCGACGGGATGTTCGGAGCTCGCTCCACTCCCGTCACGGGTCGGCCCGGCATTGCAGTGCCGCCGGGATCGGCCCTCAGAATTCTAATAACTCTAGGGAACTATAAATAAATATTACATTATTATGTGATATAATGTAAATTTATTTCCTTTGGGTACGTGAGTCTTAATTACTTTTATTCAAAATTCCCATTTATATAAGTGAATCTATTTTTTCTAGGGTATGATAGACTGCTACCTCGGTCTAGATCAGCCGTTCACAGCATACCGCTTGCTCAGTGAGCATGACACAGATAGTAAGCTTGAACTGACAGCGGAGCCTCTTTGGAGGCTGGGTAGATGGGAGCAGCTCGATGAACTAGTCAAGAAACCTGTGGTAAAATATTAGTAATAACAATGCTTACATTATTTCAGTCAGACATACAGCCTGTATGTACTTGTAGATTGTGGATTTGATCCCAACCGTGAACAAATATTTGTACGATGAACAGATGTTTGTTCCTGTCCATAATAAGTATTTCATTAAAAAAAAATTGAGTTATAGTATCTATTAGTTTTGCTTGGTTTTGGGTTTGTGTGGCTTTCAATATTTACCTTTATTCTAATATAAAAAGCTCGCAGAACCGACAGCCTGGGAAATAAAGATTTTTAATTCTCATATATTTCCATTGATAAATGAATAAAATATTCTCGTTGTAATTCCAGCCGCAATGCAAAGAAAACTGGGGCCTTCTAATGGGTCGAATTCTTCTGGCCTACCGGTCGGAAGACCACGCCACATTCAACATCGCCTGTCAAGATGCTACGAGTAGATTGCTGGCACAGATGGACGGCGAAAGTAAAGGGGAGAGTGCGCTACGCAGTGGATATCAAAGTGTACTAGGACTGCATATTGTGAGTGAGGCGGGACATGCAGAGGAAATATTGAAAAGGTATAATGTATTTACAGAGCCGATGATAAAGTAAAGGTGAATGTACGAATAAATCACGGACTATTGTGTTATTGACTATTAGTGTTTAATCCAAGAATGCAAGATTTGTTGAAAGTGAAATCTGACGGATGTGAACTAAATCACGAATGTACTCCATTTTGAAGTCATAGTGTGTGTATCCGTCTGTCTATCTGTAGTTTCGTTGCTCCGAAAGTAATGCTCTGATTTCAATGTGGTTTGTTTTGTAATAAGTTTTTTTAAAGACATTGAAAAGGTCCGTAGCTCGGTTTGAAAAGATCTCAGGCATAATTGCAATTTAAAACATTTGGTCCATTTCAAAGCATTCGGATTTGACAAACAGCAGTCTTATACTCCAGGTTCTGATGATGACCAACAAAAAAATATGAAAAAAAAAAACAGGAAATATAATTTTTATATTTTTTAAATAAACTTTATTTACATAGGTACGTGTAAATTTCAGACTAAAGAATCTTAGTGACGGCGATCGACAAGGCATGGAAATATTGAATCAGCTGTTAGATGAATGGCGCCGACGATTATCGGTCGTTCAATCGGACGTGAGAACGATTGAACCTCTTCTTAGGCTGAGGAGAATATTGTTACAACAAACTAAGGTGTGGTGGTTTACGAATGAGATTTAAAGTCTGCTTTTCAAAGGGGTAGTTGCCGTGCCAAACTGACAAAATAAAAGATTGATGCAGTGCTGAAAAAAAAATATAGACTACTAATTAATTTGTCAATTATACGTTTCTCATAATTTTTTAGGAGTTATTAGAACCAACCCATCCCATGACGGCGAATCGTCTGAAATCATGCATCGGCGATCTTTGGCTACAGAGTGCAAAGCATGCGAGAAAAGCTGGCATATTCCAACAAGTAAGAGACATAATATCAGTCTTTTTTAGCCGGCTCATCGATCATCGTCTAAAATGATTATTACTAGTCTAAATTCTCCATGACTTAAATACTTTTTTACAAAAAAAAATACAGAAAAACCTCCTCCTTTTTACAAGTTGGTTAAAAACAGTCTAAAAGGCATTCTACGCATTAAAAAAATGTTTTTAATAAATTGATATCTTTCAGTCGTACATGTACATTTTGAATGCCGAGGAGTACCATTCAGAGGAGTTATTTATAGAAAAGGCTAAAATGTACTGGATGAGAGGGCAGCATGAACAAGCATTTACCACACTACGGAGGAAGCTAGACGATGCTTATCCGAAGATTGATGAACTTACTAATGAACAAAGGTATCTAGTACTACATTAGTACACTAGATATTCTGTGTTAGTACTGTGCGGTCGACAGATCTAGGCAATCGTGAAATTTGTCGTTTCTGATGTTCGAAGACTAAAAAAAGTTCGAAAAGCTCCAGCTAAACGGCTAACTTCACGTTTGTCAAGATCCACTGATCGTATTGTATTTAATCTTTGTTTTATGTATTCGAACAAGTGCATAGTTCAAAATTGATCAATTAAATATTTGTTTGTAAGAGTAAAGTATTTTTAGAGTTATATTAAATTAAAATTAAAATTGTTGCAAAAGCTTTAACAATGAAAAAAATCGAGACGCCTATCTAACGCCAAAACGCAACGATAGCGCGTTCTAATTTTTCCTGTGGCGACATCTAGTTTGGTTATATGCAAACTACTCTTATCTCGTACGTAGGTAATCTTCGAGGAAATGGGAACCAGCGAATGAATATCAAACTATCTTGTATTCATATTCTATGGTATTATAGGAAAATATGTGCTAAAGCGAAACTTCTGATAGCCAAATACAACGATGAAACAACGAATGTAGATGTCGATGTTAATATTGGATACTACAAAGAATCTGTTGAGGTCTTCAAGCAGTGGGAAAAGAGTTTGGTAAGTTTGTGAATACTATCCGTCTCTACTTTAAACGTGTCAACAAACAAGGACAGAAATATTTTATCTGACGAACAGCGCTATTGGTCGAACCCTGCTTAAGTGGCAACTTTTATGGCACTTATCGAATGCCCTAATAATAGCTTAATACACAAGATCTGGGGCCTTATGCTCAGTTCGGTAGAGATTTTACTCTAATAGGGATGACGTCATATCTCGGCCGAAAGCTTTTACGCACAGGGGCTTATTCTCACTTCAACAGAGATTTTACTCTAATAGGGATGACGTCAAAATGACGTTGAAAACTCCTGTCACTAGTGGATGAAACCAGTTTTCGCCCGAGATATGACGTCATCCCTATTAGAGTAAAATCTCTGCCGAACTGAGCATAAGGCCCCAGCTCGAGTGCTTTATTAGTTCTATTTTTAGGTGTGTCTCGGTGCTTACTACGAGAAAGTTAGTAGTAGTGATAACGTTACGATTAACGGCACTACGTGGTCGCGACGGCTCTACGCACTGAATAGTTACGGCAAAGCACTGCAGTACGGACATAAGTATCTGTACCAAAGCATGCCTAGGATGCTATCTATTTGGTAAGAGTTTTTCTATTATATATTCTGTGCCACAAATATTTGTAAAGGCCGATGTAGGGTATGGTTTGTGTTACACTGCGTTGTATTAACAGTTCCACTGCGCTGCGTTATGGCATCGCGCAATGTAACGTAAATACGTACCTCTATACCATTGCCTTTATCTTTGTTCGAGCTAATCGATGAAGCTATAGCATGAAAGGCCAGAATAGAATTTGTGATATACGCCATTTTTGCATTTAAAGAAAAATTGCAAACGACGTTGTTACGAGTTACGAACAACGCCTATATATTATTGTGCTTTTTAAAAAGTTACCTTTTCATGCTTAGAGAGTTCCAATAGTGAGTTTGCCATGCGTCGCTATTTTACACTATTACCCTCAAAAAATGTTAATTTCTTACGTCCACGCCTAAGCACATTCTTTTTGTTCCATTTTCCCCGATACTAAGACCAATGTACAGTCGGCTACACATCAACCTATCAACTGTTTGAACTTTGAACTATTATAATTTGAATGTTGCGAATCAGGGATCGCAATAGGTGTAGGCGCGTGGCGCGCAAGCAGCGAGTCCGTCCCTCTCGCATGATTCGCAACATTCAAATTGTAATAGTTCAAAGTTCGAACCGTTGATAGGTTGATGTGTAGCGGACTGTACGAAACAAGTAACATTTCCCAGGCTCGACGTAGAAGTGACTGCGTCTGACACAGGCGTTCATTCAGTGCTCGCTCAGATGACGGACGTTATAAAGACGTACTCAGAGAGATTGCCGCTGTATCTGTACCTCACGGCATTCTCGCAGATCGTCTCTAGAATTTGCCATCCTGTGAAAGAGGTATGCATACTTTATCATTTGCACTTTATCATTTGCACTTTATCATTTGCACGTTTGTAAAGCACGCTGTGTTCACTGTATTTAGAAACTGCGCCGTGAATGATTATTTTTACACCATAATTTTTATTTAAGACTAGCAGTTACCCGCGACTTCGTACGCGTCTAGTTTCCGTGTACATTATATTATCTGTGCGTGTACCGAGCGGATACTTCTTTGAGAAACTTGACATTACACCTCATTACACCGAACTCGTACCTACTCGAATGTCAAACGCTAGTTGTTAGACCAAAGAGGAAGTACTGCACCCTGTCAAACTGACGTGACATGACATGACAATGAAATCCTCTTGCCAATTGGCGCTGCTAATCCTTTTCGTTCATTTTATCTTGTAGATCCTGTTAATTATTCGGGATAAAAAGTAGCCTATATGTTAATCCAGGTTACGAACTACATATATGCCAAGTTTCATCCAAGTTGGTTCAGTAGTTTTGACGTGATTGAAACACAAACATCCAAACATCTAAACATCCAAACATCTAAACTTTCGCATTTATAATATTAGTAGGATAGGATTTATGTGCATGTTTCAATTTGTGAACCAAATAATAAAAAAAAAAACATGGGTCATTTTTGCCCCTCCCAAACCAAAATCCTGGGTCAAGCCCCTCCTAGTTTCGAGATAAATCTCAAATGAAGCAAAGTTTATACCATCGAAACCATTTGGCTTAACATAAGCGCACAAGACAACGATTTGTTTGCAGAAAATTAGATTAAATATTTCAGACTATTCTCCGACTAACAGAATAGATAGAATATTTTGTTTTGTAAAACACACTTTTATTGCATACACACAAACATTGGCAGATTAAACATCTATTTATGTATATATCTATTTTGACAGGCGTCACAGCTCAGTCGGTAATAGCTCTGCCTTCCGTGCTGTGGGTCGTGGGTTCGATCCCCACCAAGAACAAACATTTGTGCGTGCAAAACATCGATGTTTGTTCTATGTCTGGGTGTTAGTATGTATTATAAGTATGTATTTACAAAAAAAAAGTATATAAGTATTCTATCAGCCATCTGGTTCCCATATTACAAGCATTGCTTAGTTTGGGACTAGAGGATGTTGTGTGAAATGTCCCTGAATATTTATTTATTTATATCACGTATGTTTTTTACATTATTTTTGCAGGTGTATCTTCAACTCAAAGCCATAGTAGTAAAGCTCATAATCGCCTACCCCCAACACACATTATGGATGATGATGTGCGTGATAAAGTCAAGCTACGCGCAACGAATAAAGCGCTGTACGGACGTGTTTGCGGACCCGAGACTGAAGGAACCTAAGATGTTGAAACTTGTGAATGATTTCACACAACTAGCTGAGAAGTTGATTGAGCTGTGCAATAAGCCTATAGCTGGGACTGGCACGGTATGTGTAATAAGTTTTAATATTTTTTATGAGAAAGTGTGATGGAACAAGCATTTCTGATGACCCACCTGATGTTAAGCGGTTACCTCGGACAGTGCATAACCTCACAGATCATCAATGAAGATGTGCCTCCTTAGGCAATGCACTGCGTCCATCACTCTGAGACGTAAAGGTGATAAGTCTCATGTGCCTGTAATTGCACCGGCACCCATATCCTTAAGACCGGAACACAGCAATGCGAGCATCACTGCTTGGCGGCAGAATTAGGTATGGTGGTAGTTCTTTCCCGGACGAGCTCTTTTACAAAGAGTAATCAAATTTTACTTACAACAAAGTCAAAGTCAAAATTTCTTTATTCAATAAAATCCCAAGGATCAATTAGAATCAACTACTAGAGTAATCAAATTTTTGATAAATTGTTACTTAATGCAGACAACAACAGTATCAGCCCTAGTCCGCACCCTACCACGCTTGCTAACCACAGAGAACTTCAGCCACATCATGATGCCGTTCCAAGAGTTCTGCAAGATAGTCCTCCCGCCAAAAGCGGCGAGACAGGAACGGATAGACTTCAATATGCCGACCGAGCCGGCCGTCTACATCGCGGGGATTGAAGAGCAAATCAATATATTGCCGTCTTTGCAGAAACCGAGGAAAGTTACGCTTAGAGGTAAATAAATAAATGCTATGGCCATTCTCAATATTTGATGTATCTCTGGTTTTGTCAATTTCAATTTCGTAAAATGTATGGCTTTGACACTGATCGCTATCTAACATTTACCGAGAGTTGAATATTGGGCTCAGCGGCTAGTTGGGTCCTAAATTAATTATAAAGTTATCGTGAAATTCAGGCTTCATTGGATCACATACAAGCCTAAACGTGACTGTAAAGTTTGTTCTGAAAATCAAACTAGATGGCGCTGCTAAATTAAACCGAATGCTAGATCGCGCTATCATTGCGTGTCGACAAAATTGTTGGGATTTCGTTTTGACACGTCGGATTACGTTATACGATTCACGATAGACTATGCTGGCAGTATTTGCACTCATTCAATCATTCAATTCAATTTTGAATCTCTCTTACTGACCGGGCGCGATATTTTACGATGGATGGATGGATACGATGGATGGATGGATGGATGGATGGATATTTCCCTCAATATTGCAGAAGCTATAGTTTAATTTTGCTACATAGTTTGTTTATGTTCCTTTCAGCGGAGAGGCTTCCCTTATAATCACATTATACTATTTCAGGTTCCGATGGAAAGTCCTACATAATAATGCTCAAACCTCGCGACGATCTCCGCAAAGACTACCGCCTTATGGAGTTCAATGCAGTCGTCAACAGATTTCTACAAGACGCACCGGAAACAAGACGAAGAAGGCTTTATATCAGAACGTATAGTGTGCTGCCGTTGAATGAAGAATGCGGCCTGATAGAATGGGTGCCTAATCTTGTGGGACTGAGACCTGTTCTGATGCATATTTATAAACAAAAAGGTATGAAATGGTATTATTTCTAGGATAAATCTTACGTCGTCGTCAATCGTTGGAGCAAACTAATACTCGAGTGGAGACCACGTTTAGGCGAGCGTAGTGTAGGACGCCCTCCGGCGAGATGGGGCGACGATCTGCGAAATGTAGCTGGCAGACACTGGATGAGAAGAGACGAAGACCGAGCTCAGTGGCGCGTCTTGGGAGAGACCTACGTCCAACAGTGGACGAGTATAGGTTGATGATGATGATGATGAAATATTACGCCCTGGAGGCTAGACGAAGTCTATATTAGAATGTATTTATGACTAGCAGTTACCCACGACTTCGTACGCGAGTACCGTTTCCGTGTAGATTATATTATCTGTGCGTGTACCGAGCGGATACTTCTTTGAGAAACTTGACATTACACCGAACCCGTACTCGAATGTCAAACGTTAGTCGTTAGACCAAAGAGGTAGTACTACGTCCTGTCAAACTGACGTGACATGACACGACAGCATCCTTTTGCTAAATTGACGCTGCTAATCCCGTTCGTTCATTTTATCCTGTAGATCCTGTTAATTATTCGGGATAAAAAGTAGCCTATGTGTCAATCCAGGTTACGAACTATATATATGCCAAGTTTCATCCAAGTTGGTTCAGTAGTTTAGACGTGATTGAAACACAAACATCCAAACATCTAAACTTTCGCATTTATAATATAAGTAGGATAATATGTGATTTAACAAGCAGATTGTCCACATAAATTAATAACAATGCATTGCCTCATTGAGCACGTTCATTGAGGACGTGTTCTTAGGTATCGCATTGCGTCTATCACTCGTAAGATGTAAATGAACGAAGCAATGCGAGCATCACTGTTTGGCAATAGAAATGAGTACTGTGGTAGTACTTCCCCGAACGAGCTCTTTCATAAAGAATCATACTACTATGGTAACTTAATTACTAGACTTGACTATCGAGTTATTTCAGGCATTCACACTAGCAACCGGGAACTGAAAGAGATGATGTGCTCCAACAAAGATCCTGTGGAGAAAAAGAGACGGATATACGAAGACAAGCTACTGCCTCGACACCCGCCGCTTTTCCAAGAATGGTTCCGAAGAGTATTCTCAGACCCGTATGGATGGTAAGTTTATTTTGATCGAAGTATACTATTATTAAATTTCTTCAAAGTATCTTACATACAAATAGAATTAAGAAAGAATAATGCTTAATAGCTATTCTAAAACCTTTAATTTTACGCTAACGCATCTTGTAGTTAGTAATTTATAAAGTGGGCTTTAATTCCAGGTATCAAGCCAGATCTGCGTATATTAGGACCACGGCTGTTATGTCCATGGTAGGATATATTTTAGGTAAGTTTTTTTAAATTATTATTTATTAGATTACTTTTCAATTCAGTGTTCGAATACTAAACTATTCATACTATTATTTTTGAAGATATTTTGTGAAGGATATTCAAACGTTCCCCTAGTGAAAATCGAATATTAAATTCACGCCTTGTAATGGTAATTTTACAACATATTTTCAATGAAACATAGACAAATACAGATGTTTATTCTATGACTGGGTTTTGCTATGTATTATACATTTGCAAAAAATATAGTATATACGTATTCTATCAGCAATCTAGTTCCCATAGTACAAGCTTTGCTTAGATAGGGACCAGAGGGCGTTGTGTGAAATGTCTATGAATATTTATTTATTGGTATCTCTTTGTACAGGCTTAGGCGACCGCCACGGAGAGAATATATCATTCGATTCAACAAACGGCGATACAGTTCACGTGGATTTCAACTGTCTTTTCAATAAAGGAGAGGCGTTTGAATGGCCGGAACGAGTGCCGTTTCGTCTCACGCATAACATGGAGGCCGCCATGGGACCGCTCAAACATGAAGGCATGTTTAGGTAAAAAACATAACTACAATATAAATAGTACATATTTGGGTAAAAAATCATACACTACAGAGGTAAATGTATCTATTTCAACGGTCTCTTCATTAGAAGAGACATTTGGAGCGAATTCCACTTTGTTCTGTTTTAAGTTCTGTTTTAAGGGTTGAAATTGTTGTTTAAAAATCATAAGTATATTATCTAGAGTCAAAGATCTTGACAGGCGTCACAGCTCAGTCGGTAATAGCTCTGCCTTCCGTGCTGTGGGACGTGGGTTCGATCCCCACCAAGAACAAACATTTGTGCGTGGAAAACTTCGATTTTTGTTCTATGTCTGGGTGTTACTATGTAATTACAAGTATGTATTTACAAAAAAATATATAAAAAAATGTATAAGTATTCTATCAGCATCTAGTTCCCCTAACACAAGTTTGCTTAGTTTGGGACTAGAGGGCGTTGTGTGTAAAGTCCATGAATATATATTTCTTTTATTCAGTAAAATCACAAGGATCATTTAGAATCGTCTGAAATACTAGGTAGTTCTAGGTGCCAGTTACTCGCAACCAGCCTAGAAGAACGGGTGGTTCCTAGCATTTCTCATTCCTTCATTCTGAAAAGAACTAACTTAGTACCAATTCGTATCTTATCCCGTTCGCGCATTCTAAATCTAATTTAAATTTAAATAATCTAATCATTTTAAATTCGCGACATATCTAAAACTTTCTCCTCAGAAAAAGCTGTGAAGCAGTAATGAAGGCTTTACGAGCGCAAACAGCGGCCCTTATGTCTGTCATCGGTCCATTTGTATACGATCCGCTCGTGTCCTGGGGACGCGTCCGCCCCGTGGACTGCGGCGAGAGAACTAACGAGCAGGCGTTGCAGCATTTACTGCATATCCGGCAACGACTCAACGGCATGGTGAGTCAATGATACAGTTGTGATACTGACTAGTTTTAGATAATATGGGGTGAAAAGTAGGTAAGCTAGTTTAAAATTAGGCATTGCAGTAATTTTAGCATGTTTCATGGGAACGGCTCCATGGGATGGTGTGTCAATGATACAGTTGTGATATTGACAAGTAAGCTAGTATGAGTTTAGGCAGTGCAGTAATTCTAGCATATTTTATGGGAACAGCTAAACGGTATGGTGAGTCAATGATACAGTTGTGTAACTGACTAGCATCAATATGTCTCTAAAAATAATCTAGTGTGAAATCGGACGTTGTAGTATTGTGTACCATATTTTATAGGAATGGTAAGTAATTAATACAGTTGTGCGATTGATTAATTAAAAAATAATCTAATATGAAATCAGGCGTTGCAGTATTAGTAAGTTTGTAATTTTGTTTATTAGTAAAAGTAATTTAAGTCGGTGGCCCACCAACTTTTAAGCAGTTATACCACAGTAATACAATATTTAGAAAATCTCGTACGCAAATCTAAACCGAATTCCTGTCTCGAAATTCTAATTTACAAAAACGATTAGTAACATGCTGCTAAACCATTCATCAATAATGGGAATAGTTTTCAATGTCAAGCAAGCAACCATTGTCAGTATAATTCGAGTGAATATATTCATTCGAATGAAATTGATGACGAATTATGAATGTTGCCATGTAAATTGAATACAATACCGATTCGATATCGATGAGAGCTATTCAATTGTAGATTCGTCACGCAGAATGCAGTTTATACAAAAGCAGTATTATAATAATGTAGCATGTATTTGGTAAAACCAGGGTGTAATATTTGTTCTCTGACGCAATTCTCAAGGTTTTTGAGTATCAGCAGATCAGGGTCCTAATGCCAACTTGGCAGAGATTTTAGTGTAATAGGGATTACGCCATATCTCGACCAAAAACTCGTTTCACCCACTAGTTTTACGAGTTTTTGGGGTTTGATGAATGTCATTTTGACGTCATCCCTATTAGAATAAAATCTCTGCCGAACTGAGAATAAGGGCGGCTTGCACCAGAATCACTAAACGTGTTTAACAGCTAAATCGATTTAAATCTGACGTATTTGTATGACTTGACAACTCGCTAAATACTATTTGAGAGTTAAACGCGTTTAGCGATTCTGGTGCAAGCCGCCCTTAGGCTCCTATGATCGTGCACTCCGGTGCACGATCATATTATTATTAATTATTATTCCCATAATACGCCATAGTGAAATACTATTTCCGTGAGAATTTCCTATTTCAAAATTCAAAAATGGAAATAGCCACATCCTGTTTCCGAAAAAAAAGTGAGTAACCGGGAACGCAAATTTTCTTTGAAATATTTTTTTTAATTTCCTTGCATGATGAGAAGTCATGTGTTATTCTCGGATACGCTAACTCATTATTTACATCCTCGAACTATTTTTTTTCTATTTATTTATTAATACTTACAACTTATTATAAAAAAAACGCTGTTAAACCTTATCAGGTTTGTCTCAGTGCCTGCAGACACTCGAGCTGTTGCATTGAGTAGGTATGGACACAGATACAATAAATATTATGTTAGTAGGTAGGTATTTATAATATGGGCCTTGTATTTTTTACTGTGTGGCCTGAATTAAATGATTTTTTTATTTTATTTATTACATTAAGGCTGGGGATTCGCCAAATTGCCAAAACTAGCGAAGTTCAAAGTGTGTTTAAAAGAAAAGTAAGATAGTAACTTCATTTATTTTGGTTGCAAATCAATATTCAGGATATGTGTAACAATTACATATTTAATTTAGCTTCATTTAGCTGGTTTATAATAGATAAATCTGGGATCAAACACAGCTCTCTCGCGCCCAAACCGTTTCGAGTCAAGTTTGTGCACTCGGATTAAGGAAATGAAAACAAAATCGCAAAAAGTACTCAGCGCGTCTTGATGTACATATCCTTGTCTCCAAAACGCCCTGAATACATTTTGCGATTTTGTTTTCATTTCCTTAATCCAGGTGGCAGAAGATCTTCGAAATTTTGGATTTTAAATGGTCTATTCCACAATATTCCCTCGTTTTATCTACAAAACAACTAAACTTACGTATAGGCCAAATATTTAAGTATATAAAAAGTGTAAAATCTTTACTTAGATAGTCTTATTTTTTTTAATATTTAATAATCGCTGAGACTAGTTTTTAACCAAATATCGCAAGAAAATTCTTCAGTGGCCTCTAGGCGGCCGAAACGTTCGGACGTCAGGCCCACGCCAAATTTCTCAGGATTTTTAAATGAAGAACACGCAAACGTCTACTCGACAAAAGTCTACAAATCATGGTTCTATTGTATCATTTGAGTACACTACGTAGCAACATGGCAGTTTTTCTCGCGGCTGCGCGTAACGCGTAAGCAGACCGCGTAATAAGCTCATTTGACATTTACGAACAGTCACAATAAAATGTTATCGAGTAGAACTCCTGGTTTGCTAATTAATACGCATTGAAAGTGGCTCTACTTTTTTTTCTTGTATACATGACAATATCCAACAATAACCATACCAATGTAAACTTAGTTTTTATTTCTTTTAAGTCAACTCCGCCAATCAGTCAGTAGCTGTTATTTGTTTACACGGAAAATGGTAGATTTTTCTATCCTAATTCCAATTAAATTAGGATAAGTAAGTACCTAATTATTATCTTGCTACTGCTCATACTTGTATTGCATTTAATTCAACCTATTTTATTGCTTTTGTAAAAACCTTTTTGTGAACAACCTTATTTATTCTAAGGAAGGATCTAACACAACTTTTTTCAAATTCAGGGGCAATTAAACATTACGGAAATGGATATGTGCTTATTTGCTGTATGGACCGGAGAGGAACATTTGATGAATGTAGATTACATAGAGAGAGACATTGCCTTCTGGCAAGACAAAATCTACCATTTCTTCTGAAATTACCTACTTACATCCAATTCTGTATCAATGAACTGTATCTGTCTCTCACAATTTGTGTTAAACTCTCCGCAATATGTTAATGTTAAAGATGAGTTTGGAGCAGTACCCTCTCTATCCTTTTTCATATTATTTAGAGAGTTATTTTTGAGTAGTACCTAAGGTTTTAGTTTTTAAGCTTATCTACTATTTATCGATTTGAGAGTTTCCGTAGAATTTATTATGACCTAAATATTCACAAACATACCCACTTAATGTACTTATGTCTACGCCCAGCTACTTTAGATTCACAAGACAGGATATAATTTGAAGATAAAATTTGATAAATAAATAAATATTTGATAAATGAATTTAAATTTGATACAATTTGGAGTTAAATGGAGTGCCAGAAAACGAGACCGAAAATCTACTTAACACAATTAAACAACTAGGCACTGCCATATTATAACTCCCTATTGATAATGCGGACATACATTCATGCTCCAGAGTCAGAAAGATGGATGAGTCTAACAACCGCCCGCGCTCAATTGTTGTCAAGCTGCCTAATATCAGATTCAGAGATGAGGTACTCGCCGCTGTAGTCAAATTCAATAAATCTCACCCGAATGACAAGCTTAGCTCGCAGCATTAGAGGTACCACATTCCCAATCTTCGTTTCTGAGCACCTCTCACCTTTCTACAAAAGGCTTTATGCCCAAACACGAAAAGTGGCACGAGAAAATGGGTATAAATATGTGTGGACTAGGAATGGTCGCATATTCATCCGCAGAGATGACCAATCTCCTGCAAAGCAAGTCAAAAACTATGAGACACTGGCTAATATGAACTCCATACTGATATGAAACCAGGTTCTGCGAAGGAAAAATGAAGAAGTTTAGATCTAGATCTAGTATTTTGGCAAATAAATGTATCTTTTATCTTGTATCTCACTAAAACTCAATAATACTGTACCAAGAATATTTAGATATGTGCAGTATACAAACAACCCCCAGTGACTATACAGACTTTGTTTCTCGTCATGGATAATATCAGTAGATAAAATGACACAGTCAAGTGATATAAGTAGAGACTATAATTTGTTGCAGATTTTAATTTTGACCGGTCTACCTCTAGTGAAGGATACAAAAATTCAAACCCTAATAATAGTAAATATGTAGTTTATAAAATACTATTCAAAGAACTGTAGATTTAGTGATAAGCAATTTCAGTGGTGTAACGGAGTGTAAAAATAAACTACCCCTCAGTAAGTTAGATCCACATCACCCTGCATTAGATATTATAATTAATGTATGATATAAATGTAATGATACAATAAATGTTAAAAGGGTAAAAATTTGCCACACATAATTTCAAAAAAGTTGATTATTCAAAAGTAACAAAAAACCAATAAATACTTTCATTCCTGTATGATTTAAAACAAATCTTGACAGATTTTATCCTATTAACTGACTATTTGACACAAACAATAGCGTTCCTTTAATTTTGTTATCAGTGAGCACTTATTACTCGTATATTGGAATCCAATCACACACTTAGTTATAAGTTGTTGCTTTTTTTCCCTTAAAAAATAAGTACTTAATTTTTTAAGACATATTTTACCTACATCAAATCTGTTTATGCCTGTAATGGTATATCACACTGTAGAATGTTATAAGTAATATTTTTCTCCTAAATAACAATTGTGAATATGCCATTGGTGTAACTAACTAAATAAATAAATATAAAGATCGCAGTAAAGCATTTTTCAGTTTAGTTTAGTATTCGATAAAATTTACGAATTGCTTTCCGCGCATGTCATGAGAACGCGATTCTTCTGTTTTGCATTGAGAGACTATTCCCATAAGTCCCTACATACCACCTCTCACATTAGGTACGCATGGTAGGTACCTACACAAAAAAAGATAAATAAAAGAATAAAAAAATTAAAAAAGATGAAAAAAAAAGAATGTTAGCCAAAGGCTAGCGTCCTCGCTCGCACGCCAAAATATCTTTGGTGTAATGAGTAGTTTACGCTCCGTGGCGAACAATGTACTATTTCAAGCAAAACAGCACTAATAATAAATGTTGACAGCTCTATGTAATTACATGAGTATACTTACTTATGTACATTACACACGATGTTATTATGATACTTGGCCAAGGTTATTAACCGACTTCAAAAAAGGAGGAGGTTCTCAATTCGGTTGTATGTTTTTTTTTTATTTTTTTTATTTTTTTATTTTTTTTAATGTTTGTTACCTCAGAACTCCGTCATTTATGAACCGATTTCAAAAATTCTTTTTTCATCTGAAAGGATATACTTTCAGATTGGTCCCATTTTATTTTCATCAAAATCGGTTGAGTAGTTTGGGTTATAAATAGAAATAACTGAAAAAAATATGCCCGGCGCGGCGCAGCGCCTACTTTTTTACTGCTAGCAACGATGCAATATGCCAAGTTGCGGCGTAGCGCCTACCACTTTACTGCTAGCAACGATGGACCCTTTGTGGTGCACACCTAAATTTTTACATTTTTCTAAATTTGTCAATAAACCCAGTTTGTACATTCAAACCGCATTTAATTGGAGAAAAGCAAAAACCCACCAGTTGTTCCTCTAAAGAATCAACACCAACCACGTGCACAAAATTGCGTATTTTGCTTTCCTGTGACTTTTATGTGGTGTTTATAGTGACTAGAACATTCCCAATAAACTGTCATCATCATCATCATCATCTGGTGATGAAGCTGGTAGTCGAATTGAAGTCGGTTTTCCAGTTTTTTAACTTATAAATTATCGAATTACGAGTGACGAACGTTTGGCTGTAGATACATATTTGTATAGTCAATATGGTCAGCTCACTTGGCAGTTGGTTTCTAAGTATACCTATTTATAGAATAATAAGTGGTTTTTCCGTCAATATAGTTCAGCTTACATTTTAGCAAGTTTTACTGTTTTGTGATTAGAACAAGGTTTTTTCAAACGTATTTCAGAAAACTTTGTTGAATCATTTATGATTTTATTGTTTTAAAAATACTTAGTTTTTTTTATGAAAATATGTGATAGAACAAGCTGATGACCCATCTGATGTTAAGCGGTGACGTCCGCCTATAACAATGCATTGCCTTACCCAGCACGTTAACTGAAAATGTGCTCTGTGAGGTATCACACTGCGCCATCAGTCTATGAGTCTCATTGCAATAATAATTATTGCTCGTCTGTTCTTGTTCCTGAGTGTACTCGTACGTGTGATGCGATCTAAGCGCAGGTGCTTTGACTCATCAGGAAAATGTGATAACAAAACACGTCGTGATTCTAGGCAACATAAGTTGCAAAAAGTACCTATGAGGATGTAGGTTTAAATATATTTTTTACACTAAGTACCTACGTAGATAGAGCTTTTTGTGAAAGATTTCGGGGAAGTACCTACTTCCACATAAATATAGGCTGTGTTGTGAATTCAAAGTGAGTTGCTATTAGACAAATGGTAATGGCATGTTCTATAAACTTTTTCTTTCTCTGCAATATTTCCGTGTGATGCACCAATAAAGAGTTATCTATCTATCTAATAGAAGCACAAAAGATTGACACCTTTACATCTCAAATGATAGAGTGCAATGCCATAATCACATATCCTTGGCGGACGTGCTCTGTGAGTTAATGCAATTAATATAGACAGAAGTAACAGCTTAACATCAGTTTCCATGATTATCTGTTTTAAGACAACTTATAAAATAATATGAAGTTATTACCAATGACACCGTCAACGCACAGCTGTATTTTTGTAATTTAGTGCAAGTGTCAAAAAAATTGTAGATTAACCCGTTTTTATCACCAAAGAGGTGAATAACCCAATTCCGAATTAAACGAGATATTGAGAAAGAATGTATGAAATATATTGTGAAGTTAAGCAGCATTTACACACTCATAAGTATAGTGACGAGTTAAGGACTTAGCGATAGAGGTATTCATAAGGCTGTGAGGCAACGTAGCAACGACGACTTGACTGCGAAGCGTTGACTGCCATGCAACTATTAGCTCACCACTGTACTTATGGGTGTGTAAAAGAGCCCATTAGATTTAATGGTGATGTTTCTTCACCAGGTGCGAACAAAGAACAAACAGCTGTCCCTTTCGCTTTCACCGGAAGGTCAAGTGGAACATCTAATCGTCGAAGCAACGAGCATACACAACCTTTGCCAAATGTACATCGGTTGGGGACCATTTCTTTAAGCAAAAATGTGCCTTATCTATCTGTGATTAAAACCTTAAGTATTTCATCCCTCGAAGTCTGAGTACTCTCAAACGTACTGAGCCTTTAAATGTTCCATTCATGGGATGTCACCATTGATCGAAAGAAAATATACCTTACTGCCTTGTTATTATAAGCTAAGTTCCCTTAAATCTGCATTGGAAATGCGGAAATATACTAAGCGTACTGAATTCTTAATAAAATGTTTTATTGTTATTAACGGGTTTTATTTCCTGTACTTAATTGGAATAAAAAAAACTTGCTACAATTGTTACACTTTTACGCTTAAAATATTGATTATCGACAGCACATAAAACGCAGAAAAATCTTTAAAAAACCTTCAAATTGACAGAAGTGTACCTACCTACCTGCCTGTTGGTGGTTCCATTATAAAGTTCCATACACAGGTTTCTGTGGCACTACACTGCAGATCAATCAATTGGGTACACTTTCATAAAGAAATTGCGGGATACGAGGCTTGCGGAAATATGATTTGAGTAGATATTTTCATTGAAAAGTGTCAAAAGATCTAAGCCTGAGCAGCTTGGGACTCGATTTAACGTTACGATTCCCTCGTGTTTCTTCAGTTTTTAACCCCCGACGCAAAAACGACGGGGTGTTATAAGTTTGACGTGTGTGCGTGTGTGTATGTATGTGTCTGTCTGAGACAACGTAGCTCCTGAACGGATGAACCGATTTTGATTTTGTTTTTTTTGTTTGAAAGGTTATTTAGTCGGGAGTGTTCTTAGCTATGTTTGATAAAAATCGGTCCATGATTCGGGGTTTTTTTTTAAATTTAAATTTAATTACTTGTTATCTCTTCGTGTCAGTGTGTAACTTAACACAACACGTATGGATTGTGTCTATTTGTGTCAAAAAGCTATTAGCATTAGAATTAGGTAGGTAGACGTAGGTACCCATGTTTCAATGTTTACCATAAGACTAGTTCTTATAGACAGTTAATATAGGAACAATCTATACAGCAGTGTGGGCATGTGACACCCTGTATTTCTGTTTGTCCTTTGCATAGGCCAAATGTAGGTACACATTGGATACCACGGGTCTATAGTGGTTAAGATTGTACTGCAATATGCCATGAGTACCCAATAATTCCATGGCTCCGATTTCAGGTTTAGTAGATTAATAACAGTTTCCTAACTATGTGATATTGGTGATATTGGTTATACTAGGTGGACTTAGTTCCCTTAGAATGCATAGTAATGTTACATAGTTCCTGTATATAATATATTATGCAAGTAACATACGGTTCTGTCTACTAACTGGAGTGTACGGAACTTAGGTAAACCACAAATTAATGTTGGCAGATGGCAGTGAGTTCCTATATTGATTGGAATATGCCTCTGTGCGTACATAGAGGCATATTCCAATCAATATAAGATACAAGACCGTACTCTTGTATCCCTATTTGTGAAAACATTAGGTAGGATTTCGCCTGTGACATACATATGAGAAACTTGAGAGTACTGTGTTTAGTGGTAGCGTAGCATCCCCACTGTCCGACCGAAGTCCGTTCTGCATCCGAATTTTCTGCGGAAAATAGATTTGTGCGTTTACCCTTTCAAATAGGCAAAAACAAACATTTTTACATTTTGACCTAGGCTGTGCATTGGTCACGTTGGTTCCTGTGAAACCTATGCCAACTTTCTGATAGGATAAGACAACATCATATTATTATGTAGGTGCGGGCAAGCCTACACCATCATTACCATCTCTAAATTAAATTAGATTATTCTGATTCTGAATATTGTCCCACAATACTAACTGGCGCATGGAGTTTCGTATGTAAATATAAAACACCATGATGGTAATTTATAGAGAGCCAGTTGGCCCTGACGGTCCTCCTAATAAATTATTTGGAATAGGATGTTTTTTTCAGTCCTTTACATATTCTTGACGAGATTCATAGATTATTGTTATCCGGAACTGCGCTCTACATTTGTTTAGCATTTGTAATAGAACAGTACTTACCACCAGTGACGCCGCGTGGCTTTGTCAGCATGCCTTTCATCTCTAATTGCAAATGATTTCGCGGCCGCAACAACCTTGCCAAGGTTGGAAGATAATTTTGCTTTCTCTATTAATAATTAACCTATTTGTACTGGTAGGTATCTGATAACATAAGTGACTGATAAATTAACTTTTAGGCTCCGCGTCGATTGCCAATTTAGGCCCATATATCTGTTTTGATTTTTACATTGGTGTTCATTATATTGGCGTAGGTATTCAGAGTTTGCATTTTCCTGTGTTTATAGAAACATGGTTCTTGATGTTGGATTGTGGTAGTAACTATTTACTCGTGAACTCCAGACACACACACAAGCCTTTTTAAAGTCGACTAAGAGTTTGTATGGCATAGAGCGCGTAAGACGCTTCTAGACTGCCGAAAACTAAAAACAACCCCTCGTAGGTCCTATAAATACATACCCTAAGGGCGGCTTGCACCAGAATCGCTAAACGCGTTTAACTCTTAAATAGTATTTAGCGAGTTGTCAAGTCATACAAATATGTCAGATTTAAATCGATTTAGCTGTTAAATACGTTTAGTGATTCTGGTGCAAGACGCCCTAAATCAAAACAAAATGGCTTTATTTATCCTGGGTGTTGTTTATGAATGTTTGAATATGGGTTCGACCGATTGCGATATGGGCGCGCTGTCAACGTTATGCGTTACAGTCACTCAAATGAATCCTAACTAAAGTTTAGGTTTTATTTTTCTTTAGATGGAATCTGTGATGGGATCCAATCATCCCGTAATGGCTGAACTGATTTGGCTGAAGTTGACATGAAGATTGTTATCATGATCGACAGATTTTATATAGATGAGTAACTTAGGTACTTCTATGTCTACTGCACGAGCAAAGCTGGGGGTGAAACCTACCTAAGTGTAATATCCTGTGCTTTACCTATACAGAGTATAACCTACCGAGTATCCAAGTAGGTCAGCCAACAAGCCACCTATCGCATCGCAGTGCCTCTCGTGGTACCCGGTTGACAGGCAATATCCGGATGATCCATTGTTCACCTCATTGCGGATTCAGACACTGTAACCTTCCCGCAGGAAAAACTGCAAATAGAGGAAACGCATAGATTAAACTGGGGAGAGATTCGCTTTGTGTGCAGTTTTATGAAAGGGATTGTATCGTTTAAATGTAATGTAACATGAGCATTTGTATAGAGAGCTGAGTCGGTCGCCGCTACCTCTGCCTGCGTATTTTTTTGTACCTACTTACATAGGTTTGGGATAGGTGTGAGTACATTTTAATTTTAAAAGGCACCTTGGTTTTCTTACCAAGAAACCTATTTCCGCGGTTATGCTATGATGCTCTGTACTGCGGGTTCTACAAAAATGCTCTAATACCTACTAGGTATGTACCTATATATGTATAATACTCCTCTGCAGTCGCCTACTGTGGTCTCTGAAGTCTTTATCGTATCACATGGTAAACATGAATAAAGCTGCCAAGACAAGTTAGACAAGTAGCTAAGTTTGCGTGAAATTACCTATCTAGTCTTTCGTCCCTAGGCTCTCTAAAGAATTATCTAGCAAGTTGGTTTCTGCAAAGTGCAAGATACGTTTCAAGCTGTGTGCCCTATTTCATGGGTCGTTGCATTAACAATGCCGAAGTTCTAGATGACAAAAAATGTATTTTTATCAACTATTAGGTTTTATAGTTTTGTTTTAGTTTACTTATTAAA
Organism: Gandaritis pyraliata; assembly: GCA_947859175.1. Taxonomy (NCBI): domain Eukaryota; kingdom Metazoa; phylum Arthropoda; class Insecta; order Lepidoptera; family Geometridae; genus Gandaritis; species Gandaritis pyraliata. Next base: position 4,069,610 of record OX401863.1, read on the forward strand.
TAGTAAAGTTAAATATTGAAGCACTCGATGTTTATTCAAACAAAATTTTAGGATGTAGAGGCATGAGTAACGTGCTCTATGTCTAGTCATTTCATACACATAGTACCTGCTGAAAAATGTTTGCATATTTCAGGATATTAGTCGAGTGCGTTGACGACGTCTACCAGCGAAGGCGCCTAGATCAAATGGAGCAGCTGACTTTAATTTTCATCAATCATCTACCGGCTAGTCGCTTGATAATGTATTCTGTCATCGTCAAATGAAAACGCGCGGTCCGTGACAGGGAAATTAGCTGATTGCAAGATTATTTCAAGTACTGTACTGGGTCCTCGTCGATCTGTGGCAGTTTGTGTCAGCTCTTAGCCGCTTGCGCGCGCGCGTGGTTTAAAAAATACCACGCATGTGCAGATGAGCAATCGGATGCAAAAGCGGGAAACGAAACAAAATTGATAATTAAGATGGAGTGTGGCGGGAAACTGACATAAGCTCAGATTTTTTGGATGTTTCGCGGTGTGATTGTTATGAGAAGACACGATGATATTTAAAGGTTGGTATTGTTTTGTTTACATAATTACCTAATGGTCATTGCTCAAGCTGTATAAGGCATGAATATTCACAACTTATTGTAAACAAGTACCTAGCACATGTACATAGAACGTAAACCAAATCTAGCTATAATAGGTACTTAGTTATACAGCATCACTAATCACTACAGGCAATAAAAAATCTTTGACTACAGGCTTTGAAATGTATTTCAACGCCAAGTTTAATCAAGGGAGAAACAGCATTTGTTTGGGAAAACCCTAAATAGCAAGCCTCCCCCCAACCGAAAATCTGGGTTCAAGCCCCTGAAATCCTGGATTATATCAGGAATCGAACCTCAGACCACTAGTTGGTATAACACCAGTAGCACAGTAGGCAAGGCATACAACAAAGCCTCAACTCTGACTTTCACTTGGTTCATTTGCAAAAAGTGAGTCGCAATTTTTGAATGGAGAAAAATAGTTTAGTGAAACCAAAACTACTTTTCTCAAATAAAACTTGTGAATCACTTTTTACAAATCAACAAAGTAAAACTCTAGTACAAGTTCAGTATTTATTTACAGTCAGCATTATAAATTGATTATTTTTTTAGGTAAACTGATTATTTTAATCTATTTCAACATCCAACGTTCGTCAGTCGTGTCGTGAGACCTATTTTCTATTGTGTTTTGTATTTAGCGATCCTATCAACTGACAATTCGTGCATAATGAATGACTGAAAAGAAGGAAGTTGTTATACTTGTTATCATAATAATTATAGTACCACAGATAATATAAACATAGTACTTAGCCGTAAGTAAATATCCACGTGGTTATTATACTAAATAGTCGGTAAATTTTTAATTAAAATCTTGTAATTCTTTACAGACAACCAATCTAAACTAAATTCTTGAATGACACACATGTCGCCAGTAGCCTACATTTTAGATCGGCTCGCAGTACCTTTTTTTATTTATTTATGCTGTATTTATTTATATATAATACTGTGTATTTATTTATACTGGACAGTGTACACCTAGTGTACTTACTGTATATAGTAGGTAGAGGCTTTCAAATATCTCAACAGTTATCAAGGTTGTATGAGGTTAAAGAGGTACTCGTGTGGGTACTGCAATAATCAAGGTAACAGTCGAGGAAGTTGGCTATGTTCCTATAATTATACAAAATGGGGTCATTAAATAGGCCATTATCATAATACCGCACCACCATTCAATACAAACCTTCAGTCATTTTTTATGGTGCCCTTTAAATAAAACATTTTGGCGTGAGAACTTATTTTTTATTGAAATTAAATAACATTTTACTACTTACCCACAAAAAATACTAGGTAGATAATGTATATTCCCATGTAGCTGCCTCTACGCCGTAGACGTGAGGTCTACGCCGTAGAGAAGTCCTGTCTACGTTGAGTAGAGTACAAAAATTGCGAGTTTTCGATTCGTTTTTCGCAAATCAAACTATAACTCGACAACCGGCTCCGAGGCACAAACTAGGTACATAATTATTTCAAATGTATTTACCTACCTTCCTACTTTCAAATTGTTTGTGATGTTGTTGTGTTTTATATTGTAATCTTTAATTAGTGTAAGTAATTGGTATTTCGTTCTACTCGTTCTTGTAGTAAAAATTAATGCACCTAAATAAATAAAACTAAAATAATTTTTACTGGCTTCAAAGAAACCACTATATTCCTATTCCTAGACCTAAATTTCTAACTTAGGCATTTTTATTAAAAGTGTCTGGCGAATTATTTCTTTGATATTAACATAATTACCTATGGAATTAGTAACAAAATTACAGTATGATGCAGGGAAAATCCTACTAATATTATAAATGCGAAAGTTTAAATGTTTAGATGTTTGGATGTTTGTGTTTCAATCACGTCTAAACTACTGAACCAACTTGGATGAAAGTTGGCATATATATAGTTCGTAACCTTGATTGACACATAGGCTACTTTTTATCCCGAATAATTAACAGGATCTACAGGATAAAATGAACGAAAAGGATTAGCAGCGCAGATCGGCAAGAGGATTTCATTCATGTCACGTCAGTTTGACAGGGCGTAGTACTACCTCTTTGGTCTAACGCCTAGCGTTTGACATTCCAGTATGAGTTCGGTGTAATGAGATGTATTGTCAAGTTTCTCAAAGTATCCGCTCGGTACACGCACAGATAATATAATGTACACGGAAACTGTAGACGCGTACAAAGTCGCGGGTAACTGCTAGTATAAAATAATTTAATAGTGCTGTTACTATACCGCGTTTTTTGGCAGTAGTACTAATACTGCCAAATAGTAGTAGTAATGATGATGAGACAAATTCTCCATATTTTATGACTGAAAAAGTAGCTTTGAAACAGCAAAAGCTATTGCGTATCTCCTGTAGCCATAATGGTCTTAATGGTCTCTTGATTTACTGACACTAAATAAATATTCATGGATGTTTTACATGATAGGGCTTTATTTTACAATTTTTGAGTTTCAGATAGAATGCTGAAGGTAGATTCAAGACGCTTAGTCGGCCGTCTGATCCCGATACTCGGATGGTCAAGGAGTTATGACCTCAGTGCTGCAGTTGGAGACTTGATAGCTGGAATAACTGTTGCTTTGACACTAGTACCTCAATCGATTGCCTACGCTTCTTTGGCTGGTTTTGAGCCTCAGGTGAGAACAAGAAAATAAACATAGCTTTCTACACGGACAAAATGTCAATGATATAAAGATAAAATGGATTAAGAGGTAGAGTTTTCGTTTACTGGGCTAAACAAATTAGGTTTCTGGGTCGTTTTTTAAAAAGAAATGGATGTGTCATTAGATAGTTTGTACCATGTAAATGTACGTTGGTATGATACGAATACAATCAAAATCAAAATATGATAAAGAAGGAAATGTTTTTAAAAATATTCTGCCAGCATTTTCTTCGCATATAAGGCCTTTACAATTCTATAACGACATAGCTGGCACGTCTTCGGCAGTTCATTCTATTGCTTGCCAGTTGCTAGGGTACAAAAAAGTACACGCATAATCAATAATATAATCTATAGTATGACCCACTAAACCTACACCAGACCCCACTGTGATTCCATGAATCCTCCGAAACCAATGTTTTTTCGTAGCAACTATAACAACAACTAAACAACTAACTACTTTACTACTTTTATTATTATCTTTAATATTGTTTCATAACAATACTTATTAAAGATAATAATAAAAGTACTAACTATGCAGAAGGTAGTTAATGATAATGTATTAAAAGTAGATACCTAACTCATACCTATAGTTGCTTAGGTATTTCCTGTTTTAAACAATAGTTTATTATATTTTGATGATTATGTCATACTTCACTTCGATTGCTGTCAAGCCAAATCATCATCATCATCATCATCAACCTACACTCGTCCACTGCTGGACGTAGGTCTCTCCCAAGATAAGCCAAATGTTTGCCTATAATGTAACAAAACTATGGTGATATGATTTTTTTTATTATTTAATTAAACTTGAATTTACGAATAAAACTAACTACGAAAAAGATTGGTTTCGGAGGATTCATGGAATCACAGGGGGGTCTGGGGTCTGGTGTATAGGTCTGGTGGGTCATACTATAGATTTACTTCTTACCCTATGTCTTACAAAATAACCGGAATACCACAAACTCTCAAGAACAACTCGAGACCTTGTTATCGTGAGCTCATAACTGTCCTCTTCATTCGTTCAACAATAGATTAATTTCGAGCTTCATTATCCTCGTGTTGTCATATCCTGTTGACTGGCCTTTTAGGTCACTTTTTCTTGAGTTCTTTCTTCTGACCATTTTATTGCTTCGCGCACTGAACCACTTACACTGTCTTGTCTAGCCCCCGACTTTGATACCCATTTTGAGGGAGGTGTGAAAAAACATGTACCTAATCCGCCATTTTGCGGCGGCCATCTTGGACCGATTTTCATCAAACATAGCTAATCTAGCAGGCTGTAACTCGAGATATACGGCCTGGGTTATCTACCGCTGCAACTTCTGCAAGTATTTCGGGCAATATTTGAAATGTATTTTGAGGTAATGTGCTTTTTATCAGCTTAGGGACTTACCTAACTTCTTTTGATGTTTCAAAAACTCAATACGAAAATATAAAATGTAGAGTCATTCGAAACTATACAGGATGTAATAGGAACACTAGGAACACCCTTGATGAACAATTTCACCTCTGGAATCAGCAGTGTTGGCGCGAAAAAATCTGCTATTTTACACAAACAAATAAGTGCTTCTTTTTCAATCTAGAATTTGGAAGACTTTTGTTACAATATGTCTATTTGCTGAAATAAGTGTTACAATTTGGTCTTATGTTAAAAAAGGCACTTTAAAACTTATTTACCCTTTTTCGGGTATCGCAAAAATATTGGATTATGGATACAATATACTTAGTAGGTGTTTTTTCTTTTATTAACTTCGTCATTTTGAAGAGCAAAGAACTCTGCGAATTGCTGAATTTTTTGCTCTGGTTTTTAAACACGTTTTTTGCAACAATCTTACTGGCCGACCTACAAGCTGTTTTGTTTAATGAAACGGTCTTGACTTTTTCCAATATTTTTTTCTGTAACCACGATGCTAAGATACTTAACTGTTACATACTTACATCAAGTGGTTTTCCCAGTACCTAATACTTGTTTTAGTAGTTTATCCAATAATAAAATTCGCTATAGGATTGTGAATTCCTATATTTTTAACCGACTTCCAAAAAGGGGGAGGTTCTCAATTCGGTTGTATGTTCTTTTTTTTTTTTTATTTTTTTTTAATGATTGTTACCTCAGAACTCCGTCATTTATGAACCGATTTCAAAAATTCTTTTTTTATCTGAAAGGATATACTTCCAGATTGGTCCCATTTTATTTTCATCAAAATCGGTTGAGTAGTTTGGGTTATAAATAGAAATAACTGAAAAAAATATGCCCGGCGCGGTGCAGCGCCTACCGCTAGCAACGATGCCCGCGTATTATTGTTCAATAAGCTAATGCATTACTTTCGGACCCTTTGTGCTGTGTACACCTTTATTACATTTTTCTAAATTTGTCAAACCCAGTATTTGTACATTCAAACCGCATTTAATTGGAGAAAAGCAAAAACCCACCAGTTGTTCCTCTAACTAAAGTATCAACACCAACCACGTGCACGAAATTGCGTATTTTGCTTTCCTGTGACTTTTAAGTGGTGTTTATAGTGACTAGAACATTCTCAATGAATTGTCATCATCATCATCTGATTATGAAGCTGGTAGTTGAATTGAAGTCGGTTTTTCTAGTTTTTTAAACTTATAAATTATTAATTAAGGCTTTAATTATGTTTTTAGTATGGCCTCTACGCGTCCTTAGCTGGAGGCTTTGTATACGGAGTGATGGGAACATGTCCTCAGATCAACATTGGTCCTACGGCTCTTCTTTCACTGCTCACCTTCACGTACACAAACGGGACGAATGCTGACTTTGCGATTCTTCTGTGTCTCATCTCTGGTGTTGTGCAAATGATAGCTGGTGTTGCTCAACTTGGTAAGAATAAATTCTTCATCATTATCATAAGTTTTGGTATGTTTGCTGACAGAAGACAGAAAAAAGCCCTGCAGGGGTATGCCAATCAAAGTTGAACTGCAAAGTTTTAAATCATGGTCAGTTCATACTAACTCATAGTTATTCTGTAACCAAATAGTGACATTATGACGTCATTTGATGTGTTTTCGCGCATGTTTTACTGTCAAGTGTCTAAAAAGAATGATCACGTGGTACAAAATTGTACCACGTGACTTGAAGAAATTACACTGGGCAGTGAAATATAACTTGACAGCAAAAGATTGGCATACGGAGGCTGCTCTGTGTCAATGATCATAAGCTTTTAGAAGTCAACCAGACATGGCCTCTCCCATAGAGATAACGATTCTCTCCATCCACCAACTTACTGTAATATGTATTTATCAATGTCGTCAGTCCAGGCGAGACGAGAGCCCAAAGATAATAAGAACACTAAGATTTTATATATAAATGTTATGATTAAAGTGGGTTTCGATCCCACAACCGTCATTCCTTTGACTTGCATTGTTGGAGACTAAAATAAGTGTACTCTCACATAAGTACCTGCCGGAATTCAGACATCCAATAATAGAATCAACTAAAATTCAGAATCTATTGATTAGAAAAACGCCAGTATTGGATAGTTTAAAATCTGTCTGTGTCCGGCCGTAAAATTGTGAATGCACATGCACTACTGAGTACTCGACCATCAGTGCATAGTTTTACAATTTCTCGATTTTATGCGATACTTTTGTCCGTTGAACCAAATAAAATCTAATGGTTTTACAATTTATCCGGTAGCGTAATATACAGACATGTCAGTCCATGTAGTTAGCAACATAGGTTAGACGATTGAGTTTTTAAGTTCAAGTAATGTCAGTTGCAAAATGCTATAGGTAAACAGTTCTATTATTGAATTTAGTACCTATAAGGATATACAGATCTACTAACTTCAGAGAGATAAAGATCCGTTGTGCGTACAGTGCACTAAATTGCGTATTTTGCTTTCCTGTTACTTTTTAGTGGTGTGTACGGTCACTAGAACATCTGATGCTTAAGCCAGAGGGTAGGTAGTCTGATTGCAGTCGGTTTTCCTAGTTTTTTAAATTTTTATTATAAACTAGCAGTTACCCGCGACTTCGTACGCGAGTACCGTTTCCGTGTACATTATATTATCTGTGCGTGTACCGAGCGGATATTTCTTTGAGAAACTTGACATTACACCGAACCCGTACTCGAATGTCAAACGCTAGTCGTTAGACCAAAGAGGTAGTACTACGCTCTGTCAAACTGACGTGACATGTCATGACACCATCCTCTTGCCCATTGGCGCTGCTAATCCCGTTTGTTCATTTTATCCTTAGAATATAGAAAACACTTTTATCCTGTAGATCCTATTAATTATTCGGGGTAAAAAGTAGCCTATGTGTCAATCCAGGTTACGAACTGTATATATGCCACGTTTCATCCAAGTTGGTTCAGTAGTTTTGACGTGATTGAAACACAAACATCCAAACATCTAAACTTTCGCATTTATAATATTAGTAGGATTATGTAATTTCAGGTTTCCTAGTAGAATTCGTATCACTTCCCGTGGTATCCGGGTTCACATCAGCCGCTGCTGTAACTATAGCTTCATCGCAGATCAAAGGTCTTCTAGGCTTGAAGTTCAGTGCAGAAACTTTCATGTCAACATGGAAAGAGCTGTTTAAACACATTGGAGAGACAAGGATGCAAGATACGCTTCTCAGTCTAACCTGTTGCATTGTTCTAATGGGGATGAAGGTATGATTGTTTTATAAAAGGTCTAACAAATATACGCAAATTATTCAAATGGTAGATTCTACAAACAAAATATTTGGATCCGGTTTTTTTTTATTGAAGTATGTAAATCGCGCTCTAATGACTGAATACCTTTTTAAAGTTTTAATTTTTTTCTACTAAAATCATTAAATAATGCAATAACAGACGAATGATTTTGAGGTTATAAAAGTTTTTTACGACCAATTGAATAACCCATTTCATTATTGTAACCTATAATTTGTTAAGACACTATTATTGGTCTATTTATATAGAGCGAAGCGAGCCGCTTTATGTAGACGTGGAAAGCGAAGAGATTCCGTAGAAATTTCGCAGAAATTAATGATGAACGAAAATAGAATGTGTTAAATTTACGGTTAGTTATATATTTCAACAGTTGTAAGGTAGCAGGTTAAGTATTAAATGTTATTATTTAGATTAAGACTAAATTAACATCTGACTCCAATAACGTAGGTACAGTCAGCAAGATAAGTTGCTGGACGATTTAAGATTGTCCAACTATGTTTTGGGAGCTTTTAAACTATTTTGTTTTGCAGCTTTTGCAAGAGTGTAGGTAAATCTTTATATATTTATATTTGCATACTAATTTTAACGATAGAACTGCTTATAACATTGTATGACTGCATTTATTTCGATTGAAAAACGCATTTTATTAATCGACTCATTTTGACGACTATACTGATCTGGTTTTTGATCTTATTTATGCCTTACCTTTAAGGTATAATATGAATATTATATTTCATTGCTCTACTGATCACAAGGCAATAAAATATGATATTAGGAACGTGCTCGGAACATCACGTTTTTAATATCTATTGATATCGATTGACTGAAGATGAGACAAATTTTCAAAAATGTTTCATGACTTTGAAATTGAAATTTATTTCAGTAACGACAAACATCGTAGGTTTATTCATAAAATTATACAAAATTTGGTAAATATAATAGGGTTATGCCAGTTTGGATAGCACTTAACAGGAACTTTCCATTTTCTTTTTCTAACTATGGTTAAGAACTAAAAACTCTATCCTAAACGTATTATATAGATACAAAATTACATAATTTTGAAATTCTGAAAAAGTGATCTACTTCTGATGCTGACTGTACCTACTAAATTACAAATTACATTTCAATACTTCATATCGAACTTCGAGAATACCAAACACGAACTACAGGCATTTCGAAATCCTTCCCTTCAATAATCAGTGTATTTACTTACTACACACTGGCGGATTCAGGAGTTCGATTTGTGGGGTGTTTGGCCCAGTATTTCGGAGGGGAGGGGGGCTTGGACCCATTTAAGGTTTTCCCTGACCAATCCTCGTTTACCTTTGGGAAAATCCGGAACTTTCGGAACCAGGGGGGCTAGGAGGCCAAAATCCCCCCGCATTAGCCCCCTAGCCCCCCTGGTTTCGGTCTTACTAACTAAGTTTGCGGAGTTGTGGCCTGCGGTCATAACACAGAAACGTGTCGCTTTGAGTTATCGCCGGAATTAACATGAAGACTAAGTGGTGCCTTAGTAACTAAAAGTAGCAAGTTACTGAACCGATTGCATGTTTGATTCGAGTAGAGTGGATTGATTCGAGCTTTGTAGAGAAGATTGCTTGCTATATTTGAAGCAAACCGAAATAATCTGGATCAGTCGCTTTGAGTTATTGGCGGAGCTAACATGAAGACTAATTAGTATTTAGCTAGTAGCAATGCCAATTGCATTTTCTATAGCGGGTTCACTTGGGTTGAGTAGATAACTATGTTTTTAAAAGGGAACATACAGGGTGTGATCCGACCATTCTCGAAAACTTTAGGGTTATTAGTAGTACTAATTTAGTACCCATCAAATATCCCTATGAAATAAGTAAACAACTTTTTTCGCTCTCACACTTTTGTATCCGTATTTACCTACTTTATAAACCCCCAAATTCTTCGGAATTGGTCGTATTCCACCCGTTAGATAAGCTAGACGTAGTATAAATCGTGTACCTACCTAACTGTTTTTTCGCGTAATAAAATAGAAACGGAAGAATTATTAGGATAGGCATGTTATTAAATATTTTGAAGGCACCCTGAAAATACACGCACAATAATAAAGAGTGACTAAGGTTTCACAGGTTAAATTTTTTTAAAGTTATTTTCACCCTTAGGTATAATTTGTCAACCCCAGACTTACACCTAACACCTAATTTTCAATTAAATTAAAAGTTATTCTATTAAAAACCTGAAAACGAATATTTTCTTGTCGTTGTCAAGTGAAACTACAGCTACCAACCATCTACAGATCCCAACCTACACTAAAGTAGGTAAATGCGTGGTTCTCTCAAAATTTCGAGAGGTAGAGTCAGTGTCGTTAGATTTTATAGATGGTTATAGTGAAAACGTGATGAAGCTTGAAATACGGATTTTATGGCCTTTCAAATGGTTGGTCTAGTTTAATGAGTCATTACTATTTATGACCAATTGGAGGCTTTTCATCGAAAGTAACTCATTAATTTAGGTACAGCATCGATTACCATACGATAAATAAGGTTATTGGGTAATTAAAAATACTTAGGTTTGGGATTCATGCGTGGTCAATGTGGTCATGCTTTGACTATGAATCTATGTTGGGTACTTATCTACATTAAAAAGCCTGTGTTGCCAAAACAAAAACAGCTGGATACTAAATGAAATGGGCAGCGTGTGTAAAATAACTTAAAACCCAGCCGGGTTGTTGATATAAATCAAACAGGTATTGGCGAGGCCGTACGCACGGGTGCCAATTTATAATTTAATCGAAATAGGTCTATATAGACGCTGATAGTTTCGGGTTTATTGCCTATTCATAATAGCACGGCATAGCTATATTTCAAGGGAACTACTTGTGCGGAAGGGTTTTATGAAGCAGTACGTGCTAAATATAATAAACGTTTCTGCGATAGAGATGGTAGAACCTTTGATATGCAGTACTATTGGTAGACCGTAGAGCAGCCCCCTGATTGTCATATTCCGATACTATGAGTTTTTTGAAGGTATCAGTTTATTGATACTGTCGATATACAGCGAAAGTTGATACCAATAAAACTTGCAGTCATAGCATAAAATGATAATAAATGTGTATTACGTGTTTTTATTATTTGATGGAATTCGTTTCCATGAAGGGAAAATACACCATTTTGTCATCAAAACAAATGACTTGACGTATGGTATGACTCGACTTGACTAAACTTAATTCAAATAATTTACTTGACACTGGCAAAATTGTCTAAACAGACAGAAGCCATAAAAAAAAGCCTTGAATAGTTGCTTTCCTTAGCAGACATATTATATTCACTGTCTCTGTCTATACTAATTCAATGGTGTTATGTCTATAAAAAGGATTCTCGAACTACCAGGGGCCTTATTCTCACTTCGGCAGAGATTTTACTCTAATAGGGATGACGTTAAAATGACGTTGAAAACTCCTGTATCTAGTGGGTGAAACCAGTTTTTGACCGAGATTTGACGTCATCCCTATTAGAGTAAAATCTCTGCCATACCCAGAATCACCCCCCAGCTAGGTTGCAAAGAAGATTCCCAATGGACAGTGGGAATATTTGATGCAGTAGGTACGTAGGTACCAGTTAATATTTAACTAGTAGTGGTCTAGTTTGTTTACCTTTCGTATTTTTTAGTTCTACAATTCTTTTTGCATGTCTTATTTTTTGGTTTTATGTCATCATTTATATTATTCAAACGTAAAACGTGGGGTTTCAAAAATCGTTCGTATTTTGTATAAAATATTTTTTGATGGTTGAATACAAGGATCTAAAGGGCAAAGTGTTAGTACACAACTTACGTAAATGGGCGTTTTGTTTCTCTGTTGCCCGTTTAGATAAAAGCCCTTAAAAGCTAATTCACAATGTAACCCATTTTCTTGGTAAACGTTAGCCATCCCTATTAGGCAGAGTCAAAGTTTACTCTGAGTACAGCTGAATACCTACACTACCATATTATGTATACAGGGTGTAATAAAACCACGTCCGGAAACTTCGGAAGGTCAAAGTACTCATAAATATCACCAACTTTTCCTAGGAAACCAACAGTGCGGACGCGAAATTCAATTTAGGTAGGTACCTACTTTAAAAAAACCCCAAAAATGTTGGAGAAATAAAAAGTTCATTAATCATATTGAAACTATATTTACAGGCTGTAAAAGAGATCCAGCTAAAAGAGGTCCAAGATGAGAAGGGTCGACGAACCGCAGTTTTCATACAAAAATGTCTATGGTTTGTTGGAGTGTCGAGGAACGCCGTGGTCGTGGTTTTTGCAGCTGTATTAGCCTTTTTGGTGCATCAAGATAAAGGAGATCCGCTTATACTGACTGGTGAGTTTGAATCACAGATTATATAGATACACGCGTGTTTCGAGGCAAATAACCCTGGCCGAGTGGGCTTGATTTCCGTTTCCGTGACCTAAATTTTCATCTTATTTTTTTACCAGTAGCAATAACATTAACACTTACGAGACTTGGAAACTATCTATAGAATCTGATATAATTTTTTCTGTAGGTGTGATTGTATGAAATCGGCGAATTTTTTTTATTATATTTTGACTAAATATAAAAATATATTGCGAAGTCGAATAGTTCAAACAAAATCTTGTATGAGACTCGCGTTCTTGATTTCCTGATGCAATCTTTGCTTTCTTGTATCAGCTTTCCTAGCGAGTAAAAACTCTCTGTGACTTAAACCTATATGAAATTCAAGTCTGGATGCAGCTCGCTATCTGAGTAGCAAATGTTCAATGTAAACTAACTTTGTAAAGGGTCATAGAACTGAGCTCCCGAGACAGAGCAACATTTACCACGCAAATAAATAACTCATACGTCAGCAATTTTATGATGCGGTACACTCATTTAAAAAGGTTTTTAGATTTACAGTACTCCAGGGTCGTACCTCGTATGCAAATTTCGTTCTCTACATCAGGAGGAATAAGAATTTGCACACATTTACCTTGGGATACTTGGTGCAAACTCCCAGCGTAAAATCTTTTAGAATTTCATTCGTTGTGAGATTTTTTTAATAATTAAATCCTTTATTCTCCGTTGAATCAAGAATAAGTAATCCTTTTCCTGTAACAGAAAGGATTATCAAAACACTAAAATTCAGTCAAATCCTGAATTCTGTGTTCAATTTTTGAAAAAACCCTATCAGGCTTTCCGGAAGCTAAAACGAATCCAGACACGTACTGGCACGGATTTAGAGATCGGTACATATTATGTAGGATAAAATGTGACACATCTCTTTTAGGGTTTTAAAAGAGAGGCAAAATTCGTTTGAACAACATCCGTTGGGGCATATACACACTGGTCTATAAGTCCCTATAAAACATGTCGTGTCGGGGCTGACACACGGTACAAATTCGTCTACTACTAAATGCCTAAATACTAGATTAGTTAGTCGTTACCTTGAATAATCCTTGCCTCGACTCTACCTCGATATCATGCTTTAGTATTAATTTAGACAGCTAAAACTACCAAAGCACGATTGCGAGGTCGAGTAACGACTAAGAATATGGGCCTATGTTTCCGTCGATATCGTTTAAATATCGTGTCGATGGCATTGTGAAAACGACCAAACATTTATATCTTTTTCATGATACTCTATAAATAAAAAGATGATTTTTTTATATGTAGTTTAATCGAGGTTTTAAAAAAAGGCTAAATAATAATAAAGCTAGTCATATACGCATTTAACTTCCACAATGTTATACAACCCTAGTTTGCCCATTGGGGTACCAAATTAGGGTTGTAGCATTCTAGATAATGTTACTTTGTTTGTAGTGGTATGAGTATCTACAACGAGCTCTGTATAAACGGATAGCAAGTGCCACTTACATAACCGCACTTACAGCTGACCCTAGCTTATTATTGTTAGTTAGGGAATCCCATTTGTAATAAAAGTAATGTGCAAGGTAATTCTGTGGCTCAGTGTACTAGACGTGGCATCTGTAATGCTTGACCTTGGAGAGACTCTCCATTCGTTTGAAGTGTGAAAAACTACGCGCGGAGGGTTGCGCAACCCTAATTACGAAATCTAAAATTTTACGGATTAGCATAATTATGTAGAAAAAAATGGATTTCCAATTATTGGTCTGTGGTTTACAACACAGACGCACAACACACACTGCAGACAAACTCACGGCGACTGGCCTGGGCTCCTAAAATATCCCAAAAATAAGCATAATAGTTTTGTCATACAATTATCTAACACGATGGTATAAAAATCATTTAATTTGTCTAACAGAAAAAGTAAACATCATAACCCCTGGTCGCTGGCCACCAAATGCGCGTGTAGCTTAAGAGTTCCTTTACCTTTTGGCAGAGGAACCTTAAACAAAACTTATTGTAAGGCGTTATTGGCATTCCTTCTTCTCTCAAAATCTAACGGGTAGGGTGGCAAAACTAAAAGCCCACTTTTATAAGCCTACTTCCATTTTCCCTGTACATTAGTAGTCCATTTCTATCATAGCTTATTTGTTTCCCTAGGTCGAATAACTCCAGGGATGCCCACACCACAACCACCGTCGTTTCACAGTACAGTCGGTAACACAACTTACACAGCGACCGATATGTTGTCACGCCTCGGTTCGGGGATGTTGGTCGTTCCTATCGTCGGGATCATCTCAAACGTTGCTATAGCTAAGGCTTTTGGTAAGTTGGAAATACCACAGCTCTTACTAGTGTAAAGATACAAGTGCTAATTTCACTGAAGTAAATCTACTTACAGTGAAATTAGCAACACAAACTTACAACTTAGACGTTCCAATTGAGGGGCTAAAGCTAGAGAGGAACCTTTTCGCACATTGTCAGAGATTTTAATAGTTAGACTAGAAATTACCATCAACATACTCGGACTTTGAAAATTTATTATTTGGATGTTGAAAGGTCACTTTGTCGGGCATTGTTAGAATTTGCAAACATTAAATTATTTCGAAACGAGTTATTCGAAATAATAAACGACTTGAAGTGCATTCACAGTTGATTCTTAGTCTTTATTGTAGCAAATTCTAGTAAAGAATCAAGTATTTTTTAAGTGTTTTCACGATACAAAGAGGGTTTAATAGTTTTGGCTTAATTCTAGGAAGTTTCGTGTTGTATATTTTGAAAGTAGCTACGTACGTAGGCAATGAGCTAGCTTATTTTTAAATATCAAATTCGATTAATTAAAACGCTTGATACCTACTCCACTGTCTAAAAATCGTTTCCATGCCCGTTTCAAAAACGGAACACTTATTGAATAACCGTTCTGTTTTTGAAAACTCAACGTGAAAGCTTTCAGAATTTGAGGTTACGTATGCACTCGTATCCGTATGAAAGCACGTTTGATTGGCCTTTCTCACTCTTCGCTGCAAACACGTGCTTTAGCTACTGAACAGTATTTACTCTGTGGTATGGGCATTCACTTTTGAACAAACCTTAACATTTTCTCTGCAAAATTATTCGATAAAGGAGTTCTCATGCAGGTAACCTACATTGTTACCTGTAGGGTTATGTAGGGTTTGATGTAGGGTAATTCGCGTATTTATTCGCGCTTTCGGGTATTCGCTGACAACTCTGCTTTTTCCAATGTTTATTCACAAAAAATCTTACGACTAATACAGTATTTCCAAAATACACATAAAACAGTGGAGCTATCTGCAGACCGTTGCAAACGGTCTATAGATAGACAAGACACAACGTCAGGTTGAAAATAAATTCTACTCAGGCGGGTGGTATTCTCTGTTCTATGTTCTACTCTATACCGTAGTATTATTGGTTTTTTTTCTGTATTTATCTGTACAATGTCTATGTATAAGAATATACGCAACCTCACCCTCTCGTCTGCTTTAATTCTGCCAATAATAAGTTATTTCTAATTAAAATAATACTATCAAAATTGTAAAATAATAATCACCACTCGAAATAACGAGATAACTAAGTTTGTAAACCAATATCTGCAGAGAATCATTATTCGATCTATCACGTAGCTTCTTCACCGATAAGCCTGGTATCCAGAGTGTCTGCGTGATTGTAGTTCCAATCAGTTTACGTTGAGTTCAGAGAACCGTTATTGCTTTTTCCATCTCTGCTGGAACTGATACGTTTATTGTTATAACCTGCGTTGTTTTGCTGTGAAATACATTTGTAGCCGAGCCGAACTAGTTTAATAAGGGCTGGAAAAAGATATTTGTGTAGTCAGGAAATATTATCATGTTCGATATTGTACGCCTAGTCGAAATTAGGAGTGTGTATTTTAAATAAAGATTCTGGATGTACTAGAATTAGAAGGTATTCTACCCGTTTGACTTTACAGATGGTTATTATTGAGCTGTATTTGGGTTTTATTTTTGATGTCCCCTGCAGTCAGCTGCTCTAACTGGCAGTCACCGAATGAAAGCTGTATACTATCAATGCTATAATTTTCTTTGGCACAATCACGATGCGATTCAATATCATTTTGTGAAAAAAAAAAAATCTGTCTCCCTGCGGTTTTTCAACACCTAATACTTGAAACCTACATCACAACATTTGATATTCTCGATCGATTCACCTACCCTGTTTGACTTACATTATCCCAAACCCATTTGAGCTCAATAACTCTGTGGGATGTCTTGAACTTTGGTTCGACGCCAGTGTTCAGTGGCCATTGCCTTACGCAATGACCAGTTTCTGCCCATTGACTACGCTATTACAATAATCCTTAAAGATATACGTCCTATTTGGGAACTGTACCATTTATGGCGATACATGTAGTATAAAACCAATACAAAACTAAATGTCGACGAAGTAATTGAAAATAGGGCAAGGTGCAAAACTTGGTCAAAATCTTTGTAGGAAAACGTTGAAAGGTACTTTGAAAAGTTGGATACTTTCGACATCAATTCAGCATGAGCTTAGCTGTGACAGCGATAAAGTTTTGAAAAAGACTTTACTTGTGAGGCAATCTACAACTCCCCAGTTTCAAAGCCCTTTGAGTACTTTAAAGACCAACAACATGAGTGTGAAAATGTTTTACGAATGGTTAGGAGGAATTAGGTATATCGCAACTTACAGCTATGCAATATTCCCTAGAAAGTTAGACAGGTTTGTGTTTCTATCACTAATCTTTCTTTTTTATAGATTATTGTGAGCATTTTATTGTGTATGTTTATGTGCCCTATAAAGCGGCAAATTCTATGAATAGGTACATAGCTGGTAATAAGGTTAAAAAAAATATGTAGGTATACGGTATGATTGATTTATAAAATTTTACTTTATCTACTCTCTTTGATTATTGGAGAATTTACAGTTAAAACAGATACGCAGTGCGACTGTGGCATTTTACAATTGGCTGTAAAAATGGAGCCGCAATTGTAAGATAAACTAAAACGATATGTTACGATACTTTTGCACAATGGCAGCGAGGCCGTTACGAGCTCAATATTTTAACAAAGTTGATAACAGTTTATACGGTGTCAATATTTCACTTCAGCATTTATTTTAAAAGTGGTTTTTTAACATGTTAAATTTTAAAAGACGTGAAGGCTAAAACCACTTTTGCAACAGACAAATTTAGGAACAAAAGTTATTCCAAATTCTTTACATTGTTTTTGTAGGCCCTTGGCGGTGAAGAAATATTATTTCAAACCTCTTTTTTGCATAGTTTACTTTATTCGCAGCTAGAGGAAAAACCTTGGACGCAACTCAAGAGATCATCGCACTGGGTGCTTGTAACGTCGTTAGCGCTTTCTTCCGCTCGTTTCCAGTAAATGGTTCGTTTACTAGAAGCGCTGTCAGCGATGCATCGGGCGTGAGGACACCGGCCGCTGGTTTTTATACGGGTTAGTAGTAGCCTACTAGCTTTTTTTTTCGAAAGGATGATGTCTGGTTGTCGGGTGACTCATAGCGCTACCAAAGAATATGTTTGTTCTATTGCTGATGCTAAGGACACTTTTGTAGTTAGAATCTTTCACATCATCGGATGTACTGTGTCGGTTTACAAGACAACAGTCAAATAACTTTTCGTTCGCAAATCTCAACATTTTTACAAGCTTTTATTAAATATATTAAATTACTGAATGTAATTATTTTATCAAAAATCGCAAACAACCAAGTATTAGAGAATAACATTACAAAGATTAAGAAAAAAATTCATTTTGATCGAAACAAGTTTTTCAAACGAAAACTAGAAAAAATGCGAAAAATTCATTTTCATTTTTCATTTCTCTAAAACTAAAAATTCTTTAAATAGTTAGAAAACTTGTTTGAATCAAAATAGTATTTTTACTGAACCTTTGTAAAAATTGTTGCTCTCTAAAACTTGGTTGTTTGCGATTTTTCATAATTACATTCAATGCTTGTAATCTTCAATTTTGAAATGGCCGAGTGAAAATTTGTTTGACGGTTGTTGTTATTCCTGACTAACATTTATAATTTAAAGAACTAGGTTTATAGGAACATAAGAAATAATGTTATAATAAACCTACTTATACCGAACAACGGGATCGACAGTCAACTACATAAAAATTGCATCCAAACTGCTATTTGGCAGTTCGAATGAGATAACGAGACATTCGAGTTCCTGTTATTACAGAGTGCCTGCCGGTACGGTACCACGTTGGGCGCCAATAACACTTTACTCTTAAAATAAAAGTTTGTAAAGGACTTACGAAGTAAGCGCATCAACTTACTGCCATCTTTAACTCAAAATAAGCTCTACAAACATAAAATGTAAAATTCTTTTTCTAAAATATTGTACGGGATGTTGGGCGTCACTTTAGTTTTATTTCCAGAAACGTTTCTAACATTGCCTTAGGTACCAATTTGCGGTTACTTTTCTAGACGAAAAACAAACTATTTATTGACTATTCATGTAGGCATGTTTTAGTTTCAAAAAACCTTTAGCTATTATGATATTTGTTCCCTGTATTAGATTCCAAGCGTTACGAGGTTAGAACGAATAGCGGTCGTCCATAAAAATGTGATTAAAACTTTGACTCTCCGAATCGATTACTTTGCTGTGCCAACAAAATTGCCTGCAGGGTTGTCAATAAAAAACGAACAATCTAACTTTTACCAAACATCGCCGCTTGCCGCCGGCTGGGTTTCCTAAAACAATCACATACTGGATGATAGACGTGCGTTCACTAGAGCTACTAGATTGGGTTATAGTTATACCTAACGGGTGTTTATATTCTACGAATTTCTCTTAGTACTGCACCATTATCGGTAAGGTAATTCATAATACCTTGTTTCATTAGATGTCACTAGACTTTCATTTCATTAGACTTTTTATTAGGATTACCCATCCAGCGATGCGACGACTTAGTGCTAGTAGTAAAGTTTCGTAGAATAAAAATACCGGGCATTAGTTAAATTGAGTGAGATATTTATTGCTTATCTTAGATAGGTATGTACCTAACTTAGTACATAAAAAAGAATTTCCCAATATTAAGGAATGAACAGACAGCGAAGGTTCTGGCAAATCATAGTCACGTATCCTTTTGGTACGGAAGCTTATAAAATATGAAAATAAATCACACACTGGTACTGTCACTGTTGATAATACTCTGAAGCGATAAAATCCCTAGTGGCAACTATGCTCCCTTCAGACGTACAGCAAAGATCGTATGTCGCAGTGTTTCCCTCCAAAGTTTGGGTGTTTCGAATTTGCATTATTCAACATCTTTCCAATGAATATTTACTCGACCCAATTGAATAGCAATGGCTTTGAGTCTAACATTAACATTGAGAACAAGCCAATCGCGTACGAAATCAATCGTCCTTGAGATCTTGACATGATTTTGTAAGTATCTACTAGGAATAGGTTATAGGGACTATCCCTTTCACGGAAACGTTAGTAGAAGGGGTGAGAATCTTACCATTTCTCTTATCAAGTATTAGTATTTCTCTTATTATTTGAGATCACGATCATGATGATTAATGTTTAACTTTCAGCACCTTTCAGATATCATTAGGTTTATATTTATTTGATAATAATAAAATCTTTCAAAATATTACAACCATTTTTTAACCGACTTCAAAAAAGGAGGAGGTTCTCAATTCGGTTGTATGTTTTTTTTTTTTTTTTTTTTAATGTTTGTTACCTCAGAACTCCGTCATTTATGAATCGATTTCAAAAATTCTTTTTTTATCTGAAAGGATATACTTCCAGATTGGTCCCATTTAATTTTCATCAAAATCGGTTCAGTAGTTTGGGTTATAAATAGAAATAACTGAAAAAAAAATGCCAAGTTGTGGCGTAGAGCCTACCATTTTACTGCTAGCAACGATGCAATATGCCAAGTTGCGGCGTAGCGCCTACCATTTTACTGCTAGCAACGATGACCCTTTGTGCACACCTAAATTTTAACATTTTTCTAAATTTGTCAATAAACCCAGTTTGTACATTCAAACCGCATTTAATTGGAGAAAAGCAAAAACCCACCAGTTGTTTCTCTAAAGAATCAACACCAACCACGTGCACGAAATTGCGTATTTTGCTTTCCTGTGACTTTTAAGTGGTGTTTATAGTGACTAGAACATTCCCAATGAACTGTCATCATCATCATCTGATGATGAAGCTGGTAGTCGAATTGAAGTCGGTTTTTCCAGTTTTTTAACTTATAAATTATTTTATTCATTATAGACAAGCGTTTGACCGCAATCTCACCTAATGGTGATTTACAAAGACTTTTGTAAAACAATTTGTCAGTATCAAATAAATGGCTGTAAAAGTAAGCAGTTCACGAACTAAATCCGAAACTTTGCCAAACTAAAGCTTAGACAAATCGTTGCTCATATTTTAATGGATAATCTTGGAAGTTGCGAGCTATCGAATTATCTTGATATTAAAATTTCAAGTCAAATAAACCCCATTCATGAATCATAGCTAGCCACGTGCTTCGGCTGAGCTATGTGTACTTGGAGCTTCATAAATCTGAAAGTTCGCATCGTAGTTTACTGTCATAGTCAAGTTTTACAATTTAAAATAATATATGGCGCGTCTAGAATATAAGTATTTTTAGTGGGTTCGTGTGGTTTTGCGACTCTATTGTTTTGTAGTGGCTTGTTTTGTTTGCTGTTGGAATGAATAATGGTATCCATTAGAGTTTGTAAAGCCGTTTTTTTCTGACTTTATCATATTCGTATATCCAGTTATTTAGCTAGCAGGTTTTTAGAAATTACTGCCAGAAGCACTTGTAGATCCATTTACGTGTTTTGGTTTGTATTTATATATGTAATAATATATGTGACTAAATTGAAATAAGATAATAAGTTTGCAAATCTTAATGTTTGAGGGTTTTTTGAAAATAAAAAACATTTTTACTTCACTTTTCTAGCTGATTCATACAGTATCGGGGCATCTAACACTCTTATCATATCATTATGCCTAGAAGCTGAAATGTTTCGATAGAGCACCTATTCTCTCAGCCTTCCTTGCCCTATATCGATATGAAAAACAGTGATTTTCTTAACAGGTATAATAGTGCTACTAACTCTAGCACTACTGACTCCGTATTTCTACTTCATCCCGCGCGCTGCGTTGGCAGCTGTGATTGTGTGCGCTGTCTTACACATGGTGGACGTAGCTATCATCAAGAAACTTTGGATTACTAACAGTAAGTATTTTTCGTAAAAAAAACTGTATATTAAAATTATTACAAGTCTCATACTTTTAAAACAATGTTTAAGCCTGGCCAAGTGCGAGTCATGCTCGTGCACTAGTAATAGTTCCGCAACACTCTAAATTGTTTTGTAAATAATAATAAGATAGATGCTTAAAACATTAGGAGCGGCTTGCACCAGAATCGCTAAACGCGTTAAACACGTTTAGTGATTCTGGTGCAAGCCGCCCTAAATGTGATGCGGTACCCTTAGTAGCCTGACACGCACTTTGTCACATTGTAATGATCTATTTATTGTTGATTCACTAAATGCGGTTTGACGGTTGTGTGTATTACAATTTTTATAATAAGTTCAAAACAAAAAATACGTCAATATCATCAGGTTACTTGTATTACAGAGATTCTTGGGTTTCTAAAGCTTTAGTAGACACTTAAGTCATATAAGTTTAGTACTTTACATTGTGAGAAATAACGCTCGCAAGATTTGAATGTACCTAAAACAAAAATAAATCCAATCGACTAAGGAAACCTTTTCAAATTTGAAGGTATCCTCATTACATAGGTAAAGTAGCTCATTAAAACGACCACAGTAATCTTTCCACATCACAGCGTCTCAACCTAGTTGAAACCATGGTAAAATTTCTTAGAAAAATGCTACAGCAATTTAGGAACACTCAAATATTATCATACATACTATCTTATTCAATTAAAAGCTATTTCATATTCTTCGAGCGTACTTACGCCACGTAATCCCACTCAATATTATAATGAGTTTTAGGTATTTCATCAAGGCATAGCGGGAAGTTTACTAGAGTACAAATATATTGACGAGTCTTCTCTACTTCAAGCTGTCATTTTCTTTCTTCTTGTTTGTACAGACGTTTTTTTGAAATTTAAATTCAATTAATTAGTCTAATCTATGAACATGACCACGTTATAACCTTTAGTAGGCCTATTGGACTCTGAATCGAAAAGCCTAATCTACCATAGTTTAGCCAGCGATTAATAATGGTTTAGCATAGCTAAGCGAGTAAAACGAAGGACAGAGCTGATGGATGTGATGCAACTATGCCAAGATTCTTTGTCAGACTTTGGAACCCTTAAAAAGCTTAATTAATTATTAATTAACTCGTAGTTACCCGCGACTTCGTACGCGTCTACAGTTTCCGTGTACATTATATTATCTGTGCGTGTACCGAGCGGATACTTTGTGAAACTTGACATTACACCTCATTACACCGAACTCGTACTGGAATGTCAAACGTTAGACCAAAGAGGTAAGTACTACACCCTGTCAAACTGACGTGACATGACATGACAATAAAATCCTCTTGCCAATTGGCGCTGCTAATCCTTTTCGTTCATTTTATCCTGTAGATCCTATGTTAATTATTCGGGATAAAAAGTAGCCTATGTGTCAATCCAGGTTAAGAACTATATATATGCCAAGTTTCATCCAAGTTGGTTCAGTAGTTTAGACGTGATTGAAACACAAACATCCAAACATCTAAACTTTCGCATTTATAATATTAGTAGGATAGGATTAATGAATTAGTTCATCGTCACTTACCATCAGGTGAGATTGCGGTCAAACGCTTGTCTATAATGTATAAAAAAAAAATAGTGAAAATTTTAGTAAAATTCTTGTGACACAGGTAGGTATCGTACTGGGATGAACCCGTACTAATACGTACAAACAAACATGCGTAGGCAGTATTGTATTCCCTTACTCTAAGATCACGTCTCATTAAATTATTCCTAAAGGGTTTGGGAACCCTCTAAAACTGAAGTTATTGTTACGAATATAAGTCGAACCTTGAGTTTATTACTGCCTTGATCTTGGGTATTGGCGTTTCTACACTACCAGAGAAAAAATATTACTTGTAACCAATAACAAGTTTTGAATTACTTAATTACAAAATTTTTAATTACTAAAAATTTTGTAATTAAGTAATTCAAAACTTGTTATTGGTTACAAGTAATATTTTTTCTCTAATATAAGTCGAACCTTGAGTTTATTACTGCCTTGATCTTGGGTATTGGCGTTTCTACACTACCAGAGAAAAAATATTACTTGTAACCAATAACAAGTTTTGAATTACTTAATTACAAAATTTTTAATTACTAAAAACTAAATTAATTTAATTAAGTTTATTTAATTTTAATTTAATTAAAACTAATTAATTTAACTAAATTAATTTAATTAATTAAGTTTTAATTACTAAAAACGATTAGAATTTTGGCAACATTATCAAGTCACTTCAATAGAAATTTGAAAATTAGAATTACCCATTCACGTCTTTCTTGTTTTAGGACTAGATCTCATCCCACTGTTGGGAACATTTATCTGTTGCCTGTCTCTGGGCATCGAAGTCGGCCTGATCTGTGGAGTCATTATCGACATGGTACTCCTTCTGTACTACCATTCTCGACCACCTCTGGATATCCAGCTTATTGATGTAAGTCGTATCTTTTTTTATACAACTATGATGGGACAAGCCGATGGCCCACCTAGTGTTAAGTGGTAACCACATTGCCTCACTGAGTACATCCTCTGAGGACGTGCCCTCTCATTTGAACTGCTCATCACTTTGAGACATAAAGGTGTTAAGTCTCCTGTGCCTGTAATTCCACCGGCACCCATACCCTTCAAACCGGAACATAGCACTGTTTCGCGGCAGAGATAATAATATATAATAATATAATAATAATATGTAATATATAATAATAATATGTAAGTACATACTCGTACGGTGGTAGTACTTCCCCGGGTGAGCTCTTTCACAAGAAGCTCTACTACTACTAGATTTTCTTAATAATAAAATTATTGTATATTTAATCTTAAACTCAAAGGATGTCCGTCCTCATAGGATAAATAATATGCCGTGATAAAAGTCGTGAGCCTATTTAGTTTTCATTTCATTTTTCAATTAACCAAGGATTACTGCCGTTTGTTTACCATCAATTCAAAATTGGTTAGATTACGGAGTACGGAGTATGAGCATGTATTTTTTGAAAACATTTTATCAGCAAAAAAATATTAGAAGGTAGAACTTATCATGAAAGTTACGTATCAGATTGTTTTTTATTATCTAGTGCACATAATTGAATCCCTAAAGAATGTACTCTTATGAGATTACAATCTAGCCACGACATGGGCTAATGAGTAATTTAAAATTAACTTAAATTTCTAATATAGCTTATTCTAAGAACATTCTTAACATATAGAGAGATATTAATAAACGTATTAATGAACTTGAGACACTTAAAAGGCGACGACACCTTGTTTTATAATTTGTTTACACTTTTCACTAATATTTACACTACAAAGATTTTTCCTTTTCAGATAAAAGTATCAGTGGTAAAATTAGGCAGGAAATCAGTACCAGAAAAGTTTATCATTACGAGTTTTTATTTCAGAATGGAATTCTCCCACCACACTACGCCATCCGTCCCGTTGGCAATCTACACTTTGCGGGCGCAGAAAGAGTTCGATCCAAACTAAATTCACTACGCAACGCCAAAATACCACACTCTCTTGAAACCCTCACTGTGGTCCCTGATATACAAATGAATAGTACAAATAGCACAGAAACACTGAGATCTGTTGGAATTGGTACAAATGACACAGAAACAAGATCTGTGCGATTGCTGGTGGTGTATTGTGAATCGCTGTATCGTTTGGACTACACGTTTTTACAGGTAATTTATAAACTACAGCAGGGGAATGCCAATCAAAGTTGAACTGCAAAGTTGAACTGCAAAGTTTTAAATCATGGTCAGTTCATACTAACTCATAGTTATTCCGTGACTAAATAGTGACATTATGACGTCATTTGATGTGTTTTCGCGCATATTTTGCTATCAAGTGTCTAAAAAGAATGATCACGTGGTACAAAATTGTACCAATTTTGTACCACGTGATCATTCTTTCGTGACCTGAAAAAATTACACTGGGCAGTGAAATATAACTTGACAGCAAAAGATTGGCATACGGGGGCTGACCTGACAAAATTTCTAAATCATGAAAAACTTGACCTTGAAAAAGCTCGCAAAAAACTTACTTAAAATGGTTCATGTGGACAAAATAAGAAGCAATCTAAGACATTCATGTAAAAAATTAAAAATCAGTTAGTACTTATGCTGTAAAGTTGTCTAATCTGAAATAACCTTAACAGACAAACTTTTATATTATTATGATTCATGTATTGTACCTACGATGTTGTTCATTAATTTTATTTCAAGTTTGACTAAAATTTTGGATGATAAAAATATGCTTTCATCGTATTCTAGAGAACTTTAAATAACTTACATCAAATAATTAATCTACTTTACAAATATTACTGGAGATAAATTAAACTTCAAATTTGAAAAAAAAAATGCAAATGATTAAAATCTGTGTAACTCAGACTAAATTATCTGAAGCAAAATTCAACATTTCCCGGGCTTAGGCAACCTTAAAAAGGGATTGGGAGCAAAATTGGTAGGCTTCGCGGTATTTCGATAAAATACGATAATTATTATTATAGGTAGGGCGTTTACACACTGCCCGATATCGGCACTTACTTACACGATGCCGATATGCTAGAGTCTCGAACAAAAATATCATTGTCGACCGACACGGTGACGTATAACAAAAAATAAGCTTCTAGTTCTAAAGATCTGTTTCACCATCCTATTCGTAAGATAAAAATATTTTGGTCTTTAGTTTTAACTAGTCGAAAGTAGAGACAGACGGTTTGTTAGATGTGTGCCTCGAACGCATTTTTCATCGGTACGTTTTTTTCCCTAATCGCATAGACATATTTATATCTGTTACACCGTGTTTTGTATCTTTCGATCGAGTTTGAATCTGGCTGTCAATGCAAAAGACAAAACACGGTGTAACTATTCCAAGCTTCCCTCGAGTTTATTAATAACAGGGTTTAAATGGGTTACATTTAGTTCTCAGACAATATTGTAAAGGTGTCGTGTCTGTGTGAAAATAGCTAGAGAATCTCTTATCATTCCACATTTATTAGATGTTGCTAGTATTTCATTGAAACAAAAAGCTTTGCAGACTACGATTATTTGTCTTGTCTGTTGTATGCGTTGTATGAAAGGGAGTGAGTGAGAGTGTGTGTTGTGTTTGTTTTAAGCTCCAGACTTTATTGTACTGAATAAATAATTAACTTTGAAATGTAGTCTATTTTAGGTGTCTATTTAATTAACTTAATTGTTCATAAGCTAATAACTTGCACGAAAGTCAAAAGGTTATATCAACTAAGTTTAAGTCTCAAGTAAAAACTGACTCATTAATTAATTTATTGTGAAAGCTAGAAAACATGCTATGGAATTGCGCATAAGATTGCTGGTTTTAAGTAGATTCTATTTAGTAGCATACAATTAGCATGTGTATTGTAAGTTTATTTAACAAAAATTATTAAAACCCCCTTCTATTATCCTTATCATCCATATATTATATATATATATATATATATCTTATCATACATATCCTTAGATCCTCGTCATTATTGCATTGCAAGTCATCATAAGACCTTAAAGTATATCAAATCTGAATACATTGAGATGAAAATAAATGTTTCAAACTGCAATTATGCCTGAGATTCCTCATAACGGAAACGGCTGCACTAATTTTCACCAATCATGCTAAGAACCATCCCAGTCAATCAGCTTTTTTACAAAAAAAAACCGTATTCAAATCGGAGCTCTTCTTTCGGAGCTACGAGGGCAAAGACAAAGACACAAACAGACACTGTCATACAACGCCGTCAAACTTATAACACCCCTTTCGTTAGCGGGGGTTATAAAGACAATGACACACACACACACACACAAACTCACTCACTCACACACACACATACACACCCACACTCAGAGAGCATGCTGTAAATGAACATGCAAAGAAGTACATTTTGGTAAGCATGTGTGTATTGTTCAAACTTAGATTTTATTGAAATCTCCCTATATTTGCATACGTAAATCAAACTCAAATAATTAATTGTTTACATTGAAATAACTTACTCAGTACAGCATTTAGTTCTATTTAATATTCATTTCGCCACAAACCACAATGTCAAATCACATGCAATGTTGTTATGTAACCACAGCTATAAATAAGTAGGTATACCAACTGCCATGTTGACATGATACCAATAGACGGGTTAATATAATACGAAAAAATTACTCACATATTATTTTACATACTACATAGTAGAGCTTCTTGTGTGCGAGCTCGTCTGGGGAAGTAATATCACCGTATCTATTTTTGCCAAACAGTAATAATCACATTGTTGTGTTCCGTTTTGAAGGGTACTGGTGCCGGCGTTATTACAAGCACATGAGACTTAACATCTCTTCTCAGAGTGATGGACGCAATATATATTATCTACTAGATAAAGTACCTACTACTACACGCCACGCCTGTTAGAATAAAATAAATACTTACTCATTGATGTAGACGTGCAGCCGCGATGACTTTGACTTTTTTTTTTTACTTTGACTTTGATGATGTTCGGTGCGCGTCTAAGTCAGGCAGTTACCTTTCTTTTTTCTTGCCATTCTAGATAGAGAGGAACGCATCTAAACCTATTTATACTCTTCGTACTGCCATGTGTTCTCGACAACACACCGAATAAATTATGAATTGCAACGTTATTATTAACCCCTGGATATTTGGCCGTTTAATTTATGGCTCGGTAGCTTTTGCCGGCGGTTTTGCTCCCGTGACGTTTGGTAGAGAACCCAGTTAGGGTTGCAACAATGAGACAAAGCTTAATCTGTGTTTTTTTTCTCTTTAGCCTATTTCGTCTCACTGCAGGCTTTGTTGTTTATTGGATTTATTTAGTTCACAATTCTTTTTTACCTAGTAAGTATGTATTTTTGATTTGATTTTTTCCAAGCCCTTTTAAGACTTTACTAGCTCCTTAAGTTATAGTCCCAGAGTCCCTCAACCACTAATTCTTTGTTGGAAAAATAATAAAAACCTAGAATAGCATGTACTCTACGGATTCAATTTTTTTTGCAAGTTTCTACAGCAACAGTTTCAGTCTGCTAATAGAAAATTGTTTTTAGAGACCTAGATAGATTCAAAGAATTGTCTTGCCCAGGGAAGGGAAACAGACGTAGTAGGTACTCGTTTCGTTTTACCTTAAACTTTTAAAATTTAATTATACTAAACAAAACGAAAAATACAGATGAAAATATTTTACGTTTGACAACCCTACCGCGGATGTATGAAGCTACGTCCATTCCGTTCGCATATCGTGCATATTGTTCATGATAAGCGCCTTATGGTATTTAATTTATGTGCTTACTATCGCATAATGAACTGGAAATCTTTATCCGATGACGATATTAAATCTTCTTAGTTTTTTTTAATGAATTAGGCTTCTGTCTGTGCGTATAATAACTGTTCTTATCACAAGACTCGTTTTTATAGAATTGGCCAACAAAAACCACACTTGATCGCAAAATAATGAAGGGTTAGGGAATGGGGTTCGGAAAAAAAAATGCACATAGCTGATTTAGTCAAAGCTCCAATCGGTCCACATCATAGATCATAGTGAGTGTGTATAAAACTAAAATTCAGAGCTTTGAAACATAATATTGGATCAGTATGACGGCAATTTAATTGAATTCTGTAATTCATAATCAGATTAGTTCAGTTCTAGTCGAAAATTCTATTGTTCAGAACACAAAAGGCTATAGTTTATTGGCGTTTCAGTGATAAGTAGGCATTTTATATAAATTTATTTAAATAGGAAATTATTTTCAACAAAATAAACATCATGACAAAGAGTTTTTATACACTAAAAGATGCTGTAAGTACCTACTTTAATTAATGAGTATTTTGTAATTATCGGTGATACATAATTCCTAAATAGGTACCGAGTTCTGACGTTTGCATGAACTATGTAGAAACAAAGTAGCTACATCTATTTTCGATCCAAAGATACACATTATTGGTAGAGCGGTCTCTACCTCTATCTTTTCATTGCGTTTTCTTTACGTGAAGTAGTGGGACGTGCAGTTTATGCTCTCTAAATCATAGTATAATCAAAGTACATTCAGCGACAACAAAATGTAAGCATACAAATAAAAAATTCACAAAAATATGTCATGGTTCTCCAGACGTATAACATGGCTCGTAAGATTGTAAACTGTCGCTAATCCATTTAACGATCATTCGGTTCACAATAAAACGTAAAATTGTCAAACTGCAAATTTCAAAGGACACTCTGCGCGTTTATTGCTTGACGAACGCGCTTGTATACATCTTACTATCGCTGACTGTACTTACAGATTACTCTAAACACTGAAATGTTCTATTTATTCAGAGAAGTTTAGAATTGTCGTAAAATAAGCTTATACAAAGTATGCAGATGTAAATCCAGGAATTACCTCCGTCTCGTGGTTTGAAAACGGCGTAGGATGACAAAGATTTATTACTTTGATTGTTGGAATAATTTGACAAGCTTCTAGTACTATGTCATCAAATCTAAACGTAGAGCTAATATTAATGGATTGTTCTGAGATAATTATCTGAAACCATCACATTTACTTACTACCTACTATTAGTGATTCAGGTAATCTGGCTCGAAGGACCACCACACGGATGTACGAAAAAACATGCGCAAATATACCTATCCATATTATCTTCTGAAGCTCTTACACCACCACATCTACTTACTGCCTACTATTAGTATTTCAGGTAGTCTGGCTCGAAGGACCACCACACGGGTGTACGAAAAAATATGTGCAAATATACCTATTAATATTATTTACAGTGAAAGAACACACGGTTAGGTTCAAAAGCAACGAAAAAAGATATATCAATTGCCGTTGATAAGAAATTGCACTTTTTTACCAGAAATCTTGTTCGAAACTGGGTACCTACATATAGCTCATAATTATATTGTTAAAGAAATCGTTACTCAAGCATATATTTGAATTTTTTTTTTATACATTATATTACAAAGGTAAGTGACGATGCGGTCGACGATGTAGCACATTTGCCTAGAAGAAGAAGCTCTTGAAAACATTCAAATTGTAAGTGTTCGGAAACACAGACGCCGGTAAAGAGTTTTCATATAGATTTTCATACAAAAAACCTATGTTTGAGTCTGGATCAGTGCTTGAGTAGTAAATGCGAATACGGGTTTATGACAAAATGGACATTTTAGCGAAGCCATGGGAACTATATTGCTGATAGAATACTCAAATAGTTTTTGTTAATATACACCTTAGAATACATAGTAACACCCAGACACAGAACAAACAAATGAGAGCAGCTATTTTACTGAATATCTAGTTATTGTTCAAGTTCAAACAAAAAGCTATGATGAAAGCTATTTCAAGATTGGCACAATATATTTTTGTTTATTCACATATACTTGTTTGTTTAGGTCCATATGTTGACTGTGGACACACCTCGTTATCCGTCTTGTATAACGATGAACAAAGTTTTTAAATCTTTTTAGAAATAAATGCTTAGAAGACGTTGTCGTGGAATTTTTTTAACAGCTATTTACGATTATTTTAGTTTTCTTTTGTGGGGGCACTCCGAATTCACGTTCTACAATAGTTAGGTTATAGGAAAACAGAAAACATTATAAAAATAGGCATAGTCAAGTGACTAATAAGTTAAGAAGTATTGTTAACATTTATTTAAATTAGGATTTTATGCAATGCTGACGATTCTATTGTTGCATTTTTCTAAACTAACCTAATTTGACAGCACTAAAAATGTTGCCGTCCCTTTCTCATAAACTGAAACGACAAAGACAGCTATAATTTTAGCGCTGTCAAATTAGGGTTGTTTAAAAAAATGCAACAACAGAATCGATACCACTATCGATTTCTACTCTACCGACTTTAAAATGCCATCGACTACACGAAGATCCTACGAAAATTATGAGGAAACTTAGGATTCTAAGTTAAATAAAAACACGCCTGGGCACATAATTATGTTGGCTCTAGATACGATGAACGCAGTGCAATGTCTCACAGGACAAATCCTCAGTGGACGTACCCGCTGTGATACGGCATTGTTATAGGCAGAGGTAACCGCTTATCATCAAAAAGGCAGCTGGCTAAATCCATTATTTTTTATCATTTTTTTTAGAGTATCAAGATGCTGGTGTCGGAGTGGTCAAAAACGGGTAGTGTTCTATGGTGTAACGCGCGACCATTAGTCCAGGAACAACTAAGCAGTGTGCTTCACGACCCGATGTACTGTGATAGTGACCAGTTGATGACATATCTCACTGGTAAGTAACTAAAAAGATCCACCAACAGTATTGCTACACGTGAGAATGAAGTGATTGGTTGATTTTTCCTCAACGCACAAGTTTTTGTGGAAAAACAATCTGCAATTCGTAGTCAAGATTTGATGGGGACTTGAAAGCGGTGTATGCTATGTGTCACATATTAGCCATACCTACAAAATAATAACAGTAGCCTAGGATGAGCTGAATTTAACTAATATTGCGACAAAATATACTTTATTTTGACGAAAGTCATGCTCAGAACACAGCTAAAGGCTACTTGGCTACTTGGAAGTATGTATTAAATTTCCTTTTACGGGTTCTACAGTACTTATAAATAATTTATTTATTCGGCTTTAGATCTGCTCTTTTCACCTACCCTCATTCTAGCAAAAAATATGTTTTTGATATATTCTCAATAAAAGATTCTCTCAAAAGAACTAAATATTTGTTCGATGAATAACCAATTCATGCGTGTTTTGAATATCTTGTTTTCTATTTTCAGCCTATTTCCTTTTCAATATTTCGGCACGTGCTGTGCGGAGGGTGCCAAACTAGTACCTAACCTCAACGCTTACCAAAGCCTTTTGAACAAATAGGCTATCAAAATAATGAACTAAAATAGTTCGTAGTGGTGTTAGTTAAGTAAATGTTTCAACAAAATATCTAATTTACTGGGCTCTGTGCCAAATATAGGCTTTGTTTAAATAGGCAACTCTAATCGAATCGCAAATAATAGACGTTAAACAATTTTGGATTGGAAAAAGCTTTTGTCCATGTGAAGATAATTAAAATACTTCTTATATTCTAAGTTAAAATAAGATGAATTCTTTCGGTAGGTACTTATCAAAGAAAATCGTCACCGAAGAGTGAAAAGTCACCTGGTCACAAAATAGCTAAAATAAATCACATATTATATTGAACTTATATTTTTCAAAATAAAAAAGGCGGCATATTGATTACTCATTCCAGCTTAATTATTATTGGAATCTCGCCAACCGGTGGTTTAAATGTGCAATTTGGATAATTCGGTGTATAAAGCCATGAACATTAATAAAATATTACTGGAAACAAGTTTATTTTAACAGTTTCTTGGTAATTAGTTGTCGATCTCAAGCAACACGTTCAAAGGTAGAGAGAATTTACAAGTCAAGTGCAGTATTTACACAGTGTAAAACTAAAAATCAGTTTGTTTTTAACCCCGACGCAAAAACGGGTGTTATAAGTTTGACATGTCTCTGTGTGTATGTATGTGTGTGTGACTGAGGTAACGTAGCTCCTGAACGGATGAACCGATTTTGATTTTGATTTTGTTTTTATGTTTAAAAGGTGAATTAGTCGGGAGTGTTCTTAGCTATGTTTGATGAAAATCGGTCCAAGATTCGGGTTTTTTTTTTAATTTTAATTTAATTACTTGTGTATGTAGCACTGTACCTACTTATGTGGAGTCATACTACAGTGTACACATAGACAACCTTTTTTGCTGTCTTGATGTGATTTAGCACAAGTATGCAAAGTTTTCATAACCTTCTCTAGAATCGGATATTGTACATTTTATGATAGGTAAACATTATACTCATGACCAAAAAAACGCAATATGCTTTATTAATATTGTTGTTTGTAAAATTAGTCATACATATCACAATGGACGGTATAATTATAGTTTTCGTCCCTAGAATTGACTAATTGCTTGTTACAAAAGCTAATTATAAAATTCTTCCGCCCCGTTTTATTAGGTTTTTTTTTCATTTATTAGACGATGCTCATTTGCCGAATTATTACAGAATATGACGTCAACAGTTCGCATTTCAGTTTATAGCGTTTTGATAATACGATAGAATAACCAAAGTTACACAGCAGATTAAAAATAATGGGGCGGATCAAAGATTGCATAACATTAAACACGTTTCAGCGGTTTCAGTGAACGTGCCAGTCTCTTATTTGTTTTGTTAATAAATATTCCTCCCTGCTTTCAACGATTATTAACCGACTTCAAAAATGAAGGAGGTTCTCAATTTGGTTGTATGTTTTTTTTAATATACTTTTATTTATGTTTGTTACCTCAGAACTCCGTCAGGTAGTCGAATTGAAGTCGGTTTTTCTAGTTTTTTAAACTTATAAATTATTTTATATTAAAATTCACGGTTCGAATACCTACCTTAAATCTAGGCTTTAATTTTGAAGAGTTGGCCTTTAGATTCCTAGTTAATAAAGTACCATTTTAAGCATTGAATTATTCTCTAACAAGTTTGAAAGTTATCCTTGAACTATAAATACCTACTTACTTAATAAACGAAGATATTGACTTTGACTGAAAATAATAAATAAATTAATCTTATGTCTGTAAATTAATAAAGAAAATTATGACTAATACAGTATTTACAATATTTATAATATGTACAAAATACACATGAAGCAGTTGAGCTATCTACACACCGTTGCAAACGATTTTTTTTTGTCTGTTGTATTCCTTTTAATATCAAAATAGTAGAGTTGTAGTAGTAGAGCTTCTTGTGAAAGAGCTTGTCCGGGAAAGTACTACCACATTACCTATTTCTGCCGCCAAACAGTGATGCTTGCATTGCTGTGTTCCGGTTTGAAGGGTATGGGTGCCGGTGAAATTACATTCACATGAGACTTTACATCTTTGTATCAAGGGCACATTATTCTGGGCCATCGGCTTGTCTCATCATATAGTTGTATAAAAAAATGAATTCTGATCGCACAATATTTTTATTTACAAACATGTAGGAAAAAAATAACTTTTGTTCAGTAAATATTTATTTATCAGTATCTTGTGTTTTGTTTCAGGCGCTGTGATTGAGGAACAAGTGGCTGTTGGTGATACACAACTCTAGGTAATACATTTACCCCGAATCAGAAGCCAAACCGTTTCAACCAGTATTCGCCTAGCGCAGCGCCCGAATGCTTCTCCAAAAGAGCCTCTACATCAAGGGTTAAATAGGTTTTTTAAGGTTCAATTCATAATACTATAGTCTTATTGAAAAGATTATATTATTTGTTCTTCAGAGGCCACGCACTGACAATGCTCCAATGTTGTCGGTGTTGTAAGCGACAGCGACCACTAGCATCAGGTGGGCCATAAACCGGTTTCTAGACTCTGTTCGTGTGTAACTGGCATCTAGAATATTCTAATTATAAGAAGATTTTAAATGATCTTTGTGGTTTTATTGAATAAAAGATTTTTGACTTTTTTGTCTGCCACTTACATAAAATGTACATAATATTAAATTTATTAAGTAACAAATCAGTTTGCCTTATTTATTCTCAGTTAGTTACTGTTAATGTAAATTTTGTTTTATCTGTAATTACTTACTTTGAATCGTCATTGTTTATGCGATAATAATTTACAACCGTCTATTATTTAATTTAACGACAAGACACCACTTATATTTTTTACGGCTAGTCAATTTTATCATCAAAGGCAGTCCTTGGAACAAGTTTTATTTTTGAAAGAAATGTACGTTACTTCATGACTGGTATGCAATCATTTAACAAATTATTATATAGTAATTATTTATTTACATAAGTACCTGTTATTATGTAGGTATTTACAAAGATTAATTTTCAAAAAAAATCTACCATGTTTGTCAATGTAAAAAAATACAATTTAATAGGCAGTTTTATATTATTTAACAGCCTGCGTGAAGATACCTTAACCGCATAGTGTTGTTATTTGTTATTCATTAGCTTTGTTACTCACAATAAGGAAGGTCAATAGATACCTACTTAAGTACTAGACAAATGTTACAGGGTGTTCTATAAAATGTGAATGTTCATTCTATAGGTTCAAATTAAGAGTTCATGCTTGGTAAATCCACTGTTTGTGGCAAAATGAGGTCAAATTAAACTTTAGTATTCAATTATACCAACTTGTTTACAAATGAGATAGACATTATAGTGTGTTTTAAAATATCTACCTAATTATATTTTCGCAAAAAATTATATACCTAAGTACGTACGTACGTGTATAGGTATGAATATACTGTGGCTTACTTATATTTATTATATAGATTATAATAATGCTTTATCGTACACCAATTAAAAAGAATATCCATCATCAACATACCTAATAAAAAAAATTTAGATGGTAGATGCATTTGGGTGGCCTTACTGTTAAAACCAATATCTTTCAGGCAACCTTTGGATAGGTATAGGTAAAGTATAACCAGTTTCTATATAAAAGTAGTACCTAGTCTCTCCTAGTTGTTTATAAGTATTTAAGTACTACTAGGTACCTAGGTATCAACGTAACTTGTGATAGTAATTTAGGCAGAACCTATACTGAGATCTAAAATCTAGTGCATTCTAGTTTAGACATGACATCGATTCTGTTGTTGCATTTTTCTAAACTAACCTAATTTGACAGTGCTAAAAAGGTTGCCGTCCCTTTCTCATAAACTGAAACGACAAAGACAGCTATAATTTTAGCGCTGTCAAATTAGGTTAGTTTAGAAAAACGCAACAACAGAATCGATACCAATGTGATACTTATTAGGATTCCTAAAAATCCGTCCAATCAGTTACCTGTCTCAAGTATATTTACATATAATATTTACAAGTATGGCTAAACGTGGCTCCTGACGCTGTATAAATCATATAGAAAATTATTATATTCTTATACTTACGAATTACAAAGAATTTTGAAATAAAGAAGTTTTAAATTATTTTTGTTTTTACATTTTATATTGTTAAATTTCTACAATATCGTCCTTCTTATAGATATAACATCTTTCTCAAGAGATTTATAAAATCACAGAGTAAATATAAAGTACTAGCAGTTACCCGCGACTTCGTACGCGAGTACCGTTTCCGTGTACATTATATTATCTGTGCGTGTACCGAGCGGATACTTCTTTGAGAAACTTGACATTACAGCGAACCCGTACTCGAATGTCAAACGTTAGTCGTTAGACCAAAGAGGTAGTACTACGTCCTGTCAAACTGACGTGACATGACATGACATCATCCTCTTGCTAATTGGCGCTGCTAATCCCGTTTTTTCATTTTATCCTGTAGATCCTGTTAATTATTCGGGATAAAAATTAGCCTATGTGTCAATCCTGGATACGAACTACATATATGCCAAGTTTCATCTAAGTTGGTTCAGTAGTTTCGACGTGATTGAAACACAAACATCCAAACATCTAAGCTTTCGCATTTATAATATTAGTAGGATAGGATTTTCAGTCAAAGTCAATATCTTCGTTTATTAAGTAAGTATTTATAGTTCAAGGATAACTTTCAAACTTGTTAGAGAATAATTCAATGCTTAAAATGGTACCTTATTAACAAGGAATCTAAAGGCCAACTCTTCAAAATTAAAGCCTAGATTTAAGGTAGGTATTCGAACCGTGAATTTTAATATAATATAATTTATAAGTATAAAAAACTAGAAAAACCGACTTCAATTCGACTACCTGAAGGAGTTCTGAGGTAACAAACATAAATAAAAATATATTAAAAAAAAACATACAACCGAATTGAGAACCTCCTTCTTTTTTGAAGTTGGTTAATAATCGTTAAAAGCAGGGAGGAATATTTATTAACAAAACACAAACATCCAAACATCTAAACATCTAAGCTTTCGCATTTATAATATTAGTAGGATTCATTTTCCTGCGTATCATACTATATAAACGAGAATAATTCTAAACATAGCACATTCGATCAATAATATCCGGTAAACAAGTTATACAAGTTTATTTGTTGTGTCAGTCAGAAAGGTCAGAAATGAGTTTAATCGGCGTGTTGACATTGTGTGCACTGGTCGTCATGGCGAGCGCGGCTGATCATAGACATTACGACATTGAAAATGCTCAAGAATACTTCACTCAGTTCATGAAGGACTATAACAGATCTTACAAAGACGATGCAGACAAAGCAATACATTTCAACGCATTCGTGGAGAGTTTGAAGAAGATCAATAAGTTGAATGCTGATAATCCGCTAACTCAGTTCGGAATAAACAAGTTTGCGGACTATACGGATGAGGAATCGAAACACTTATTTGGATTCAAAAATGAAAAACAATGTAAGTTTTTATTATGTTTAGACTTAGCACAGTGAAGGTAATTTTATTAGGTATCAATGATTTTAACTTTTGATAATAAAGTCATAAGGTATCTCTCCGACAACATATTTAAGTGGGTAGGTGTACCTACTTATGTAGATATATTATATTTAAGCCTAACTATCCTTTTGCAGCGTTATTGAAACAATAATAAACGAAGTAGTAGTAGGTATCTACTTATTTCGTAACGCTGCTACAACTATTGAACCAATTTGACTGAAACTCAGAATATATTATCATATCTGTCGTAACCTGGATTAACTTTTTATTCCAAAAAATGTACAAACGGGACGCGGACTAAGTCGCGAGCGGAAGCTAGTATTTTTATATTATTTCATCTACTTTAATATGTGTACGTATCTAGGCTATTGGAATTAAGTAAATATAATAAACAGGTACCTATCTATACATACTCATAGAGTTTGAGTTTATATTTTTATAAACAAACATTGGTGTACGTTAGGTTTTTATATGTTAGTTAGATTCAAGAATCATTTTATTCTGTAAAATGATAAGAATCATTTAGAATCGTCCAGATTTTCCAGCATACTAGTTCAAGGTGACCAAAATTGGGGCTAAACTTACCGCGTAGTTTTAGTTCTAAGGTGGTTTCATCTAATAATTTTATTCTTCATAATTATTTTCAACATTGCTTACTTAGAAGATAAACCACATATATTTATGAAATAGCTAGGTAGGTACTTGTTTATCAATGCACACAACAATGTCACTGTTAATCATTGTCCATGTTAGACTGCAATGAAATAAATACAAGCTTATTTAATACTCGTAACAGTTTAATTCAATAGATAGGTACCTATATAGTTTCCGTTTTTATCCTTATCGTATTGCCTGGCATTGCACCTATTGCAATACCTACAATACAATGGGCAAGTTTCGTACCTATCTCGTTCATAACATATTTTAGCCAAATTATAAAATATGTATTAAAAAGATGTTTTTTTTTATTTACAGAGACACTACAGTGAAAACTCAATTTGCCCGTACTCCAAATGAAGAAAACCCAAAAACCACTAGGAAGTTTCTGACGTCCTTCTAAACTATTATACCTAATATTTTGGTGAAAAATAAAATATTTTTTATCAACATCTAAATTTTATTTATTAAATGTTTCCACCCATGGCTTCGCTCCCTTTGTAAACCAAGTAAGCACCATAAATGTGAAAGTTAAGATGTTTGGATGTTTGTGTTTCAATCACGTTGAAACCACTGAAACAACTTCCCATCTAGTTCCCATATTACAAGCTTTGCTTAGTTTGGGACTAGAGGGCGTCGTGTGAAATGTCCTTGAATATTTATTATTATTTTATTATTAACTTGGAATATACATTACCTGAATGAACCTGAACCTACATGAACCTGAATTAACACAAGTTTTTTATCCCGAATAATTATCAAGGCATACAGGATTTAACGAACGAACGAGATTAGCAACGCCAATAAAGCATACTTTGATAGCTAGTAGGTATTATGACTAGAAATTGCGTGATTATGTAAAGGCACTAATAATATTTGAGAAAACCCAACTTTATCTCACACTGATGATGATGTAATTTAGAATACTTACGTAAATAAGTCTTATGAGATGAAGTTTATAACGTAGGTACATTCTATGCTCTATTTATTTCGCTTCTAGAATACACCATGTAAATATTAGGTATGCATAGGTATGCTTATATTTTTTATCACCTAAGCCAACACTACATTTATCTCATCTCAGATTTTAGTATGATACATTATCGGTTACAGTTGTCCTTATAATTTTCTAGACTTTTGATTTAGGCTAAAAAACAAGAGAAAATCCGACTCATTTACCTCATTGGCGATTTTTAACTCCAAATATTTCGGAAACGTGACACCTTAGTTAGGATAATATAATATAGAAAATTTTTTGCTTGTATTAGTGTCCTCTACCCATATATAGGTACTACTTTTATCGTGCGGGGAAACTTTGAAAAAATTTCAAAATGGCGTGTGGGTCGATATGCCACAAAGGTTCCATCCCCTTTGAGAAGCACACTTAAGACTTCATTCTACACAAAATGGTGTATAAAAAATTACAAAAAATAGTGGAAGAAATGTGGAAGGGGAAAAGAGGGGAAATTAATTTTTATTTTATTCCGAAAGTTTACGCCCACCTATATCAGTTAGAT
Source organism: Gandaritis pyraliata (assembly GCA_947859175.1). NCBI lineage: Eukaryota > Metazoa > Arthropoda > Insecta > Lepidoptera > Geometridae > Gandaritis > Gandaritis pyraliata. Next base: position 4,109,666 of record OX401863.1, read on the forward strand.
TACGCAGTTCTTTCCGCCTTTATGAGACAAATCCGTAGACACTAGATTCGACCTCCTAGGACCAAAGGAACGCGAGTAATCGCTAAAACTTATACCCCTATTTTGCTCACGTCGACATAGGTAAATTGGAAAGGCCTATCGGAAAATTGAAGCACCTGAAATGCGATTTAGCCAGCTTGTTCCTATATATGCATAATGAGTTAGGCAAACTATACTTTTGCATAATACTTATTGGGCATACATATTGCTTTGGTAGGCATAAATATAAATATCTGTGAACTTTTGGGCAAAATCATTATATTCTGCCCCCGTATTCCAATCTTTTGCTGTCAAGTTATATTTCACTGCCCAGTGTAATTTCTTCAGGTCACGTTGTACAAATTGTACCACGAAAAAGAATGATCACGTGGTACAAATTGTACCACGTGATCATTCTTTTTAGACACTTGACAGCAAAATATGCGCGAAAACAAATTATATGACATTATAAAGTCACTATTTAGTCACAGAATAACTATGAGTTAGTACGAACTGACCATGATTTAAAACTTTGCAGTTCAACTTTGCAGTTCAACTGAGATTGGAATACCCCTGCTGGAATATATTTGATATGCATGAAGTTATTAGACATACTTAATAATTCTTCGTCTAATATGTATTTGATATAACCTTATTGATATTTATTGAACCTAAAATGCTCATTAATCTAGCTATAGTTTATTATTATTTATTAAGACCCTGTCTAGGTTACACACTCGTATACTCGTAAGTTTAGTATAAGGAAGTGTAGGTAAGAAACGTGAACAATGAAAACATAAATCTAGTGTAGGTATAAAGTATCTAATACTTAACCTAACAAAGAGTACCTAACAATCAAATTTAACATGTCACACTTGTGTGATAACGATGTATTGTGGCCAATGCAATTAGTTTTTCTACACAGCTTCTATATAAATGCAAATAATTCTAAAGTTTGCACATTTCACTACAACCCGTTGTACAAAGTCCACTTGTATCAAAGATGAGTTTAATCGGCGTGTTGACGTTTTGCGCACTGGTCGCTATGGCGAGTGCGACTAACCCAAGACACTACGACATTGAAAAAGCACCAGAATACTTCGCTCAATTCATGAAGGATTATCACAGGACTTACAAAGACGATGCAGACAAGGCAGTACATTACGCCGCCTTCGTGGAGAACTTGAAGGGGATCAATAAGAAGAATGCTGAAAACCCGCTAACGCTTTTTGGAATAAACCAGTTTGCGGACTATACGGCTGAGGAAACAAACCATGCCAAAGGATTCAAACCACCAAGTAAGTTTTCACTTTACTCACTAGTCCAGGCGATTTTAATACGCTTAATTCAATGTAACACAATTATCTAACTATGTGATGTTCTTGAGTTTCAGCTAAAAACAGTATAGGTACCCAAATAAGTAGTCCTTCTTCCTAATATTTTAGAATATATTGTATTTTTCATGAACTACTTGCTTATCAACACAGCAATGTTACTGTTATCCAATTGTTCATGTTAGGTATAATGAAACACAAGCTTTAATTTTTTGCTTAGTCCCAAGACGCGTAGAGGGCGTTGTGTGAAATTTCCATACCTAGATATATACTTTTATATAAAATATATATACAGTGTATAGGTAATTTTATAATCCTTATCGTATTACCGGTTGTAAGTATATATTACAATAGGAAGCATTTGTAAGTTATATTTTTTTCACCTTCATCATTAGATGCTTTAGCAAAATGATAACAAATGTATTAAACATTTACAGAGCCACTGCAGTGAAATATCAATACGACTAAAGACCCGCATTCCAGATGAAGAAAAACTAAAAACCACTGGAAAATTCCTGGCGTTCTACTAAACTGTTATTATAATTTTGAGGAAAATAAAATTATATTTTTTTATCCACATTTAAAAACTTATTAATATCACCTATGGCTTCGTTTGGGCTTATTCTAGAAATCCCCTGCATGCTGCCCCTGCGAAGGGGATTTCTGGACTTTTGCGTTGAGACCTACTAAAACTAGTCGGGCACCAAAATGCAACATTAGTACAGGCGTATTATATTTTGGAAATTCTGAATTTTTCTCACAATAGAATAGTAACATAACTTCCATGTGGATAAAGTCAACTACTTAGGATGAGAGGGTGATATTGGGGCTGGGCAAGCCTACACCATCTAATTCTTAATTCTTTATTGCACACAAAACAGGACATAAACAAAACAGTTTGAGATTACTTATCCAAATCTTTCAAAATGCAAATTATTCCTAAGATTCCTCAATACTGGTTTTCAGAGCCGAGGAATAAGTATCCTCATAACTTGGAAACGTCGACGGCGACGTAAGATTTGGAAATAAATAAAACTGCTCGTGACTTTGCACCTTCTTTGCTCTCCTTGTAAATATTATGCAGAACCAATGTACTCAGAACTATAAATGCACTGTGCTTAGTTATAATTACCTATTACTATATACCGTAATAGCAATATTATAGTATAGGTATAGCTATTTGTGAAATATCAACTTAATCTCATACCAGCATAACACATAAACACGTTATCAGATGAAGTTTATAATGAATTTTGTAACCAACTAAGGATTTATCAGTTACACAGCCCGCTATGCAAATTCCAACTAACTACGCTACACTAGGTACCTACTCCCGGAACAATCTACATAAACAACCCTTCCCATGTTCAATTTCGCACCAAAATATCGGCCAACAGAGCCGTATTTTTACTAGGAAGTGTCATACTCTGAATCGTGTTGATACTTCTGCTCAAATACCCCTCTATAAAACGTGAGAAATATTGCAAGGAGGAAAATTGGATCATTTTGCTTTTCTTTTCTTTCCTGATAACGTGGATGGGCTTATAGTGTCTCACACAAGGATTTGTGTGATAGGAAATGGATTTTAATTAAGTGACTCTGACTTAAAAACCTTATCATGTCATGTACCAAAACCAACACGCATGTGAAATAAAAATACAAAAAAATACTAAATAAATTTTATACTATAAAATTGTTGTCATGGTCTACACGTGCCCTATACCAACCATATAGGTCATAAAAACTACTGCCATGGTTGATTGACCAAAACAAAACGTTACCCTATGAATGTTAGTAGGTACAGTCAGCGACAAACTAACTTCAATGTTTAGTGTTCCGATCCAGTTTTGGAAAAACGGAACACTTATTGATCATTGAGCCAAGATGTAGCGGTTGAGTTGAGGAAACATGGCTCGTAAAGTTACTGGTACCCGGTATTAGAAAAAGGATAGTGTAGGATCACCAGGACTAAGAAAATTGTTGTTGATTTGTTTACTTTCTCATAATATTCAAAAACATTTTGCATTACATACTATGTATAAAAAATGCTATCAGGAAAAGGATATAAAAACAGTAAATTGTAAGCAGGTAATGTCATTCAAAAATTGTTGTATTTCTGTCTCAATAAATAGAGATTCAGAGTTGTTTCTAGAGTGCTATGTTTAGAAATTACTATCAGAAAAGAAAATAAAATAAGATTATAAATTCATGAAATTCTCAAATTTTTGTGTCCCAAGAAAAAGATATTCCGAGTTATTCTTCCGTATGACCGACCCTACTTCAGTTTTAGTAAGAGTTTATAAAATATCTATAATAAGATGTGTTTTATAGAATCTAGAAGTAGGTCAAAATGATATTCACCATTTTGTCTCCGATTGTACAACGAGTAAATTGAAACGCGGGTCGGGGCATTGGCAAAGTGCGGACCGCGGTCCCATCCCGGGGATTTGTCTGACCCTCGTAAACCTCTCTTCGGAAGTGGAGAGAGTTCCTTGATCTCAGTTTCTCTTATTTTTGAAACATAGACATGTCAATCTGCTATTGTTCTAAACAACCTTAATACTTTTGATTTTCGTAAAAGGATTATAAGCTGGAATTTGAGAGAAGTTTCTTGCATCTAGGTATTTCTAAGATTTAATCATGAACTAGTGCCTAGGTTCACCTTATACGTTTTACAGTCTTCTATGTAATATATTAATTAGGTGCTAAATATTGAATTTAAATTTTGTTGTAATTTTGAAGTTGTAAATCCTTCGGATGTCCGGAACAGCATATCTGGGTGTTGTGTGGTGCCACCAACATAGAAAAGCCTAGTGTGAGATCCACGTGACTGTGAAATATTTATTATTTGATTGATTAATTAATCAATCAATGGCTTCGATAAAGAAATTATGTCGTGACGGATTGATTTATGCGCCAGCAACTCAGTACAAAAATATCGTTAGATAGGTAGGTAGGTACTCTAGGTAACATTAATTCACACTGGTCCATGAAATATAAATAATAGTCGACAGTCAAGCATTAAAAAAAAACTGTTTGGGACTGAATATACGAGGGTTTTTGAGAAATAAGTCAACGCAACCCCGAAACGGAGACCATCGCTTGCTATACTCGTAAAAGGGACAGAAAGATGACACTGAGTTTTCCGAGACGCCAACCACGTTTGAAATGCTTTATGGAAAATGGTTTTGATGCACACTTTATTAAGTCGGATAAGTCAATAATGGGTTTGGTAGGGACGTGACATGACGTCCTGTCGATAGTCCGCCGTTCATTTGCATAATATTTCATTCCATCCGGTCGAAAACTCAGATAAGGGAGAACGCAAACCAAAGACAAAACGTCTTGTCGAACAGTTAGTGATGTGAAACTTCTCAGTAAAACTTTTTTAGTTACGATATGCTTCTTTTTATTTGCTGTTTTCGTTACTTGCTTATTTAATGAGAATCATCCTAAGTACTTAATAATATTATTAAGTACACTACATAATTACTCTATATTCTTATTTATTAAAAAACACAGTTCATTCTCTAGGTATGTGCGTATAAAGCAATGTTTAATAGGTAGGTATTAAACAATGCTATAATAGATAGGTAAACATACTTAAGAAAAGTCTGTTGTGTCAATTGATGTGAGTTTCGTTATAACGAAAACAGCATATGACGAGGAAGCATTCTTCATATGCTGTTTTCGTTATAACAGAAAATTTATTTTCACGTCACTAAGTACGCGACAAAACAGTTTTGTCGATAGATGTGCGTTGGCCCTTATACTGATAAAATACAAATGTAGGTGCACGAACCCAATTTTTTTTTCATTTGAAAGCGGTTCTCGAGTTCTGTATTTTGATGCCTTCGGAAAGTCTTGTCGGAACGATATCGAAAACTTTCGAAGGAGATTTCGAATTCAATATTTATTATAAATCGGCTTCTGGTAATAGTCATTCCTGGTAAGTACTTGACATATATCAATATGACAAGTAAAAAAATTATAAGAATAATAGTCGAAAACAATAGCCAATTTGGTTTATAATACCTACCAACAACGTCTGGGAATGTTCATGTATTTTATTTGCTAACAGGGCACAAAGCTCGAGGCAATCAAAGACATCAAAGAAATAACATCAATTTGAATTTGAACATGGATATGTGGTGTTGATACCAACATTGACAAGTTTAATATACTGATGTAGGTACGTATTTATGGGGTGTCAAACTGTTCCTTTATATATTTCCCATGAACGTGGTTGTCGAATAAAAAAAATAGTGCGCCTTTTTCAATACTTTGCCATCTTTTTGTAGATTCTTCAGTAGTAAAGTATATAAGTATTCTATCAGCATCTAGTTCCCATATTACTAACTTTGCTTAGTTTGGGACTAGATGGCCATGTGAAATGTCCATGAATATTTATATTTATTTATTTATATTTACATTACTTTGACTATAAGTTTAAATTATTCGAGACTTTAAATGTTGAGCTTTAAAATAAATTCTTCATTTAAAATAATTTGTTTTATTTAAACTGAAGGTATTTTTAATAAATTACATATCCACTACCGGCTAAATTTCTCTCTCTCCATCTAAAAATATAGAGGTTTGTTCCAGTCATTTTACCAGTAGGTATACTTTCGAACAAAGAAACTCGCAATTCCTGCTTCCTAATTGTAATAAATCGATACCAATTTCCAAAATCATCGTTACATTGGCTGTTTTCACACTGTCACCGGCACGATACCTATACGATATCGGCAGACTAGCCAATACTGCAGGGGTATTCCAATCTCAGTTGAACTGCAAAGTTGAACTGCAAAGTTTTAAGGTCAGCCCCCGTATGCCAATCTTTTGCTGTCAAGTTATATTTCACTGCCCAGTGTAATTTCTTCAGGTCACGTGGTACAATTTTGTACCACGTGATCATTCTTTTTAGATACTTGACAGCAAAATATGCGCGAAAACACATCAGATGACGTCATAATGTCACTATTTAGTCACAGAATAACTATAAGTTAGTATGAACTGACCATGATTTAAAACTTTGCAGTTCAACTTTGATCGGCATACCCCTGCAGTTCATTCATACTAACTCATAGTTATTCTGTGACTAAATAGTGACATTATGATGTAATTTAATTTGTTTTCGCGCATATTTTGCTGTCGTGTCTAAAAAGAATGATCACGTGGTACAAAATTGTACCACGTGCCCTAAAGAAATTACACTGGGCAGTAAAATATAACTTGACAGCAAAAGATTGGAATACGGGGGCTGAATCAACTAAAAATTCTAATATGATGTAGGTCACAATCCAATATTGATGAATTTTCGTACGTATGAAGAAAATTTCTAAACCATTTCTACACAATACGCGACTGTAGCTGACAAAACAACGTCATGAGTAAACTTTATTGTATGTGACAATCCAAGTGTTAGTTCATTTAATACCTAACATCTTAAATAAATAAATATTCATGGACATTTCAAACGACGCCCTCTAGTCCCAAACTAAGCAATGCTTGTAATATGGGAACTAGATGCTGATATAATACTTATATCCTTTTTTTTTAAATGAAATGTTATATGAACAAAAACATCGGTACCTATCGTCGTCAACACGTAGTTATCCGACTATATCGTGTAGTTGTCGGCGGTAGAGTAAAAAGCCCATCGTCGTAAAGTCCCGAAGGGATGCATTATTTTTCTCGCTCAAATGAACTCCTCGTACCGGAAATTGAGGGCTACTTCGGCCTGTCATCGGCAACTCACTATTTATGGCTCTGTGGTTCAGCCAAAGATGTTTATTGTACAGAAAGGTCTTCTAATAAATATTAATATCTATATCCCTTCAGTACCTACTCTGTAGATAGATACAAAGCAGTATTTTGGGTTTTAAATATTAAGTAATACCAGGACAGCTCTCGGCTCTTGTGTTTACTTATATTTTGAACTTAAAGTTGAGACGTTTTAACCTTTCTTCTACCCCTAAAACCCTAATTATTAAACAAAATCATGGCAACAAAATGGTGAGTAGTAAAGTAAGAGACAGTAAATCTAAACTAAATCCCTAATAATAATTTACTATAGCAGTTTACAAAGTATAACTCCATAGATGAAACATGCATGTTTTAAAAAAAATTACATTGTTTTGAGGCATTATATTAGTCTCTGGTCGTCATGTTACCTACTCTTTGGCAAGTAATAATGGAGACGCACGACGAGAGGCGTTTAATTAACTTCAAAATGAGCCGACTTCGGAGTTGGCCAACAAATAATAATGAGCCGCGAGGGTGTGAACCGATTTTTCTTCCAGTAAAAGTTTTTAATGAAGATTTAAGTTCGATTTCTGACTGTTTGATACCAAGACGTGAGTCTATCGAACTTTTTAGTTCCTAGAGGGTGTAGGTACCTATATAATTTAAAAGTAAAAATATAGTAGATCAATAATCACTTTAACCAACTGAGAGTAAACCCTATTCGTTAGATTAAAATATTTCCGTCCTTGTTTTTGACACTGGGTAGTATTTTATCAGACGAATAGCGTTTTTCCGAGTTGATAGAATCCACTGTGAAAGCATGTCTCATAGACTGCTCGAAAGCTATGTTACCTGCGAATCATCGATAATATGCTACCTATCTACTTTTCATCGATATAATTCGCAGGTAGTAGGCAGGTTTCCAATTTAATAACGACCCGACTATAGATATTATAGCGCAAAACAAAACCGTGATTTCTTTCAGAAATATGGATGTAATGGTACACCTTACTACATCTTTCATAATGTGAAACCCATTCAGCCATAATCGTGTTTCGACCGAGTTCAAGAAATCTTAAACCAAGCTAAGCTCAATTTTGTTTTATTTTCCTTCTAAACTTGGAACGTATTGCAAGAAGGTTGTGAATTTGTGAGTCATTTTATTTGCTTTAACATGTTGTTTTGACAAATAAAACATGCAAAATACAAAACATTTTTCATTGCAAGCGTCTACAAGTTTCTTAAAGACATCGTGCTACTTCGAGTTTATTCACTATCTTATTTACAAAGTGCACTGAAAAGAAATTTTCTCAAAGTAACTGCTGAAGGAAGTGAACTCATGCGAGAGTTTTTCTTTAAAGAGTGGTACCTGATTAATTCAGTTCTCATTATCTTAGCAAAGAGTGAATTAGGCGGGTGATTAATGAAAATTTCTCTTTAAACTATATGTATATGTAGGTATTTTGAAGGCGGCTTCAAAAATATTGGAATATTTTAACTTCTAAGCATTTACAAACATGCCTCACAATAGCAACTACAAGGGAGATGAACCCTTATAAAGTGTATTAAAACTGTTAATAAAACTGGCCTTTTCAAGAGCCCGTTAAACTGTCTCATGACTGTAGTTTGTGGAATATCTTCATATTCATCAATACTAAAAACCTAACAGTGACCACATAGTCCCTACACCAAACACCTCAGTACACTAAAACACCAGCGATCACTACATAGTCCTGACTCTACATTAAGTCCCCATATCGTTGAGAGTATAACTACTACACATAATTTTATTTTATACTCGGTAAGCGAATGTACGGACAATTTTGCTACACACCGAAATGGCGCAGTTAATTTTTATTCCAACTTTAATTAGAAAAGTCAAGTTTAACGGTTGTTTCGAGCCAAAAACCTAACTAAATTATACAGAATTTGCCTAAAAATTCACTGAACTCACAGAATATCGTAGACCATGCCATGTTTAGCATGATTTTATAACGTTGTGTTAGTTCCGATACTTACTTCCATCATGATTATAAAGAGGAAAACTCATGCTAAAAATAATTAAATGTTGATTCCACCTGTAATTGATAGGAAATGAATCGAGGAAAATCACAAAAATAAAATATTCATCATATTTGCGTTTCCTGAAGTCCAAGAAGTAGAGTGCCGGCTGATGATGATGAAACATTGCCTTTGAACGACAGACACTGTGAAAATGTTGATAGTGTTGCCAAAACTTCGTTGGCTGTTAAAACTTTATAGTAATTAGCAGACGGGGCTAATTTCATAGATCATCCAGCAGATAAGAGTTTGTCTCAGTAATATACCTCGCTAAGGTCTGCCATTGGTGGTTTTTATAATACCCCCGACACGACCCCTGACCTATACGATATCGACGAAGAGCTAATCTATACATTTAATACTAGACACTTACGTTGTGGAGCCGCCGACACCGATATTTTTTGTCGATATCGTGTAGGTGTAAGTATGCAAATACGTATTCGTGAATCTAAAGTCAGTGTTCAGGGGAACGCGATAAAGTTGCGCAAACAATATTCAACATTCTTAGTGAGATGACTGAAACGGAAAAAAACCTTTGAGTTAGTGTAGTGTAAATATTAGTGAATAGTGTAAACAAACTATAGAACACAAGAATAAAGTGTTGTCTTTACATTAAGAAAAGTGATAATGAACACGTTCTTAGAATATGTTACCTATGTTAGAAAAGTTAAAACGCGACCTGCAGCAAATAAGTTTGTAGCAAAACCAATAATCTTGAGTGTGACCAAGACTGTAGTCGCAATTACAAACCAAACAAATGGAATCAGGCGCCTAGTGGCTTTGATAATATCGACATAGGTATGGTTGCTTTGATAATATCCACATAGGTATGGTTGCTTTGATTGTACAAAGCAAAAAAATGATATTGTACCTATAATTTTCATTCATACCGATATATTACCTAATTTTAATACTAGGTTTCATTCAAAAATTCGTCACTTTAGAACAACAAACTCCAATCTGAGAGGACATCTTTGGCTTGGAATGGTTGATCCAAACATACTCGTAGCTGGTTAGTGTGTTCATACGAGTAGAACATTCTTATTGGAGCTGGATTTTGGGCACAACATGAAATATTTACAAGACATTTGCAACTATAAATCGGAAAACACGATAAACTTTAAAAGAACGTAATTCTTATGCGATTACGACTCTACTAAATCTTCAGAACTCGTTAATCGAAGTTTCTAGAAGTACCTATTTGGTAGAACCAGACGCCAACTGCCTTTGGCAGGGACCCGCTCGCTCTGCGCCAATTTAAATGATAAATTTCTGATCACTCAACGGATTAAATTCAGATTGCAGCGTCGTATACAAAACTAAAACCTTTATAGAATTATCAGGATGAGATTGGTTCGCAGTAGATTATGGGCGTTTTAAACTGGCATCTACACGTTACCGCGCTACACGACATCGGTGGAGAGGTAGTTTTATCAATTTAGTACACACAGCGACACATAGACCTAGACTCTTTGGCCTTTGAACTATTAGAAGTTAAACTTTGCGAATCGTGTGAGAGTGGCGATATGTTTTTGTGTGTCCTTGCACTGAGTCACAATTCCCAACAGTCAATGGGGGAATGATTAAGGAGGAGAGGAACTAAATGTGTAGCCGTGTGTACTAAACGCTTTCACATCGTCGTCGGCACCAACACCGATATTTAATTTTATGTTATTGTTTAGAAATGTCATTTTTATATATTTTGATTCGGTTTCTGCGATTTTAGATTGCCAATTCAACTTGGCTAGATGGTCTGATATGTAACATCGTGCTTATAGTCCAGTACCTCATTCTTGGGTTGACCATAAACCATGTCGAACAAGAGAAACAAGCACTTAGGCCAGTACCACTAGTACATGCAGCCCTCTACTATATACGACATGCTAGAAACTAGGATGACTGTAAATCATTTCCATAGGCAGGTTTTCTTGGGAAAGCTTTTTCTAGAAGAACACCATGTATCGGTGAGTTTTTGTACTCTAGTCTAAAGAAAACTGTAGTCGTAAAACAGGAAACATTAGTTTCAATCTATTCTACATACTATCGAATTCGTACGGTATGATAAGCGTACGAAATCGCTGGATTAGTAATACCTGCATTACAAATTGGTGGAGATTACAGCGTAATTATTGCGTAATCACAGCGTAGCAATATTGTATATTAGTGATTCATTCGAAGTGATTAGGCATCAGGTGAATTACGAGCACAATGAGAATAAATTACATGACAGATGAGTGAGATAAACAAGAGTGGGACCATTTACAAAACTTAGTAAAAATAAATGGTGTCACTTTTCCAGCAGGCTGTATAGTGAGCGCTATACAGGGTGGAGACGTCTGTACGACCAGGGACGTTCATTACTAATCGTATAAAATTGACCAATTCCAAAAAAAAACTAACATTATATTTTAATATATTTCTAGTGGTTGTTTATTATTTATCTTCTTTATTGTTTTAATTTCACTTATAAACTACAGACAAGTATGATAAGTGGGCTGATCAAGTAACCTCTTTGTTCGTTATTAATTTTATGTACTATGTATAAGTAGATTTACCAAAAATAAACAATTTTTTTATTCAAAATGATATCAATCTAATATCGATTAATAGGTAAATATTTTATTTATACGTTTTAATTTAATGACGTTTATCCATCGCCACGCTGTAGACAGCGAGTTTTCTATAGAGTAGACTAAAACTATCTCTCTTCTTCTGTAAAACAAAAACATGGATGAAGATTTAATTCTATTCTTTTGGTAGAAAAAACCTTTCCCGGACGAGCACTTTTACAAAGAGCCCTACTACTCCCTTTACCTGCAAACCAGTCAAATTAAAAATACTTCAGCAATTCCCAACTAAAGTTCCGAAATTGCGCACAAAGACAATATTTTCTGCCGACAAACTTATTCGGAGAGCTCTGAGCAATACACAAAGGCCATTGACATTCCATTAAAAGCATATCAAGTCCTGAGTGATATTCTCAATCTTGTTTCTTGGGTCAGCATTCCCTTTGCCGAGCCCATTAGCCCGCGTTGAATCAATCTACTGCAAAGGTATCGTTAGTGTATTGTGTTGGACTATGCCAAATGCCGCGACTTTGGCCGTGCTACTTGAAGAGTAAAGTTTTTAGTTTAAACTGCAGGTACCTACTTACTTTCGTAAATTAAGAGACATCTGAAACCTTTTTTCAGTTATAAGTACCTAACAACCTGTAGAAGTGGTTTCATGCAAACAAACACTAAGGGCGGCTTGCACCAGAATCGCTAAACGCGTTTAACTCTTAAATAGTATTTAGCGAGTTGTCAAGTCATACAAATACGTCAGATTTAAATCGATTTAGCTGTTAAGTACGTATAGTGATTCTGGTGCAAGACGCCCTAAGCGAGCAACGACTAACTTTTAAAGAAAAATAAATACCGGCTGGTCCTTCAGAGCCCCGAGGCTTGAAAACCTTAAAAGCTTCCTGGGCACATTTGAGGCTCTTGGGTAAAGGTGATGCTAAACGAAATATCTTGTTCTGAACTTTGTGTGCCCTATCAATATATATAGCCCATGATAGCCCATGGGCTATCTACTTGTAACTATTTACCATTATTTTTTATCATAAAAAATACCCAGTGGTAAAGTTTTAAATGATAGGGACAAGTTTTCTCATGTGATTTATCAACTGGCATTTGCCCCATTTCTCACAAACCACAATAAAATCGGTCTGCATCAAAAGAGCGCCATTCATCTCGCCGCTACGTTTCAATCATAATTCGGATCAGTGTCAGATTGCAAATAGCATTTTGTTCAATGGTACCGTCAGCATCAAAACCCGATCGCGTTTACAGAATTTAAAAACTTGTATATTATGAGCTCATAACATAATTTTTACTACTTTTTACCCAAATATAAAGTGAATAAGGAGGTTTATGAGTTTCATACCCGATTACGCGGAGCAAAAGACGGGTTCGGAGTTTAAAGCTATAAACATTCTGTTGATAATTTATCTAATTATACGTCAATTTGTTTGTATGTACTTACAATAAATTATAATTAAAATTTACATCATTGATCATTTTCAATGACGGAAAATAATTAATGCATTTTACATACTCGCGTTGTTTTTACTTGTAAGGTAAGATAAAGTTTTTACTTAATCATAGTTTGAAAAACAAAGTTGCTAGTTTTCGCTCATAAAATATTTTGAAACTATGTGTCATCGTGATTTACTTATGATGTTGACTGTTACAGTACACTGAAGAGAACAAGTTATTATTATTTTTACAGATCTGAATCCAAAAGTGTTACTGCTAAATATTTTTTATTTCTTGCCATCTCAACTCACAATACCAAAAATATTATTTTTTTTTATGGTTTTTTTTTGGCATACGATATACATAATTGGCATATAACATTGCATGACAAGAACTTCATTTCTTTCTGTCATTCTAGCTTGTCTTTATATACGTAAATGTACTTTACTACTTTGTCTAAAAAAATCTGTCTTTAAAAAGACGCTGTTTTGAATAGAAGCAACATCCGATTAAAATACGTATTCGGCATCGATAAATGGGAATGGGGTCTCACGAGAAAAGTAGCAATCGTCGAAAAGCATTTCCACTAAAGTGTACATACTCTTTGAGGGCATTGGAGCCGTGCCAGTGATCTGTCCCTAGTGTTTGAAGTACGGTGAACGGACGTGCATTAAACCACTTTTATTAGAAATGCTTTTATTAAGGCTTTTACTAGCCTTTATTAAACCTTTCACGTTCACGAAACTTAAAGTATTTGGGATACCAATAGTAGTTTCTCACTGAGTATTTTAAGTGAGAACCTACTTATGCTACGGAGATACATAGTTTGGTTTGAGAGGATTCCAAAACCGTATACTAGGCAAGCTCTCACTCCCACTTCACAGGAAATCTTAGTAGGAGCTAGTCTCTCTCTATTAATAATACAATTTTAAGTAAAATAATGTGGTACCTTATAACGAGCTACCATGTTTTTTTCATAATAAATATCAATAAAAAATAAGTTAAATAAGTCCTTATATTATTTTTTCTGTGATATGGCTTCAACCATCACTGCAGAGATGTGTTTGTTCCAAGTCTTTTACAAAAGAATCGATATAGAATACTACAAATAGATACGACGGTGCTGATCTTTCAAGATAGAATAGCAACCAAAGCACCCCGTTGTAGATCCCAGACGGGCACATTTAGCTCTGTATCACGTACACACAAAGACACTTTATAAAATCACATGTAATGGAAAAATCTCTGTTTAATATACATAATGTGGATGCATTTACATAAATACATAAGCTATCGGTATCGGGCAACGTTCGCGAAGCAGCGTCGGCGACACGCGGCTACGCTATGAAATCTGCATAAATTTGCAGTTTTCTTGTTGTTATACACGATTTACGATGTGGAAAATTGTTTATTTATTGCAAATTTTTGTATAACAACATTTGGATATGCTAAAACCGTCGGTTTATGGCGAATAAATTATAACAAAGCGTAGCACTTGCTACGCCGTAGCTCTTTATAGTGTGCGTAGCACTCGCGATTTTCTGAGTTTTGGTATGGAACAAGATAAAGTATCACAGAATGTTCAAAGCTACCATTTACATTTTCAAAATGTTGTCAGAAAATAATGAGAGTTTCATTCAACTAGATGTGACTGAAATACTTTCAGGTAGGAAAGGAAACATTTGCAGGAAGTTTCTCCGCTTGATAGTATTAGTACGAAGTTTAGTCAATTGCAGTTTGCAACTCCGACACAGGATAATTTGATGTTGCAATAAACTTTTTAGACAAAAAATATAGTAAAATCATGATTGAGGATTTTGTTGGGATTGAAGCCTCTTTACTATATAAGTGCATTAGAAAAATAATTCCAAAATAAATAATATATTTTAACATTATGTTGTGCAATTACGTAACGAAAATATAAACGATATTTACCCAAGGCAGTCAGGGAAACTAAAATAACTTGAATACACCAACACCATGAATTATTATGGTAAGTATAATATACTGTGAATAATATATTATGAGTTTAAGTAGCTATCTATTCTGTGGCTATAGCTAGCTGCTACTAAGTATTTGTATTTCAATTCTAGACTTTATCTTATTTTCGGGAAAAGCCAAACGAATACATTTTGTGATTTTGGACGTCTCAACAAAATCCCAATAATATTTTTACTAGTTTGCATTGAAAGAATGGCCCGTCTGATGACAAAAGTACTTTGACTACGAAATGTGTAGGTATCATCATAGCTATAATAATAAATGGATGTTTTGACGTTGTGTTAATCAATATTATTACATATTTTTAAATATTTTCTTATATAAATACTTATAGTAATTCTCTAGCAACAGACATCTCTTCAGACCTTCGAAGACTCTTGATGAGAAAATAACAAGAAGGTAAGAACTAAATGCTAATATAAAAGGAGTTTTTGGTTTATGAGGGGTCCTGCGATGAGAAAGTTCTCTGAATGAGCTGCTCATCCGTAAACCAGGGTCCAAGGGTGCGCGTCTGTGTTGGTCAAAATGAAATAGTCGTCTCACTAAGCTAATTTAAATTGCTACACTAATTGTCAAAGTCAAAGTCAAAATTTCTTTATTCAATAAAGTCACAAGGATCATTTAGAATCGTCTTATATAACTAGGTGATTCTAGGTGATGATATTCCTAATGTGATATTCCTAAATAATCTAGACTGGTTATCTATTTAGTTGGAACTTTGTAGAGTCTATACTCGTATTCTCCGTTCTTCGTTAGACGATTCTAAATGATCCTTGTGATTTTATTGAATGAAGAAATTCTGACTTTGACTTTGACTCAAAAATACAATTATTACAAATTTATTTTTATTTAAAAAAATGTTTTTTTATTTATTTATTAATTTATTTATTTTTTGTATATAATTTTAAATACAATTACCTACTCTCAAATGTAAATCTTTTCTATGCTATAGTCTCGTTATAGATTTGAGCATTGTTTTAGCATGCGAGTTTACAAGGTTGGGGTGGAATGTTTGTGATAATGTGCTAATAATAATTCTTACTAGTTTTTCTGCTAGCCTGCTATAATAATATAGTAACCAGCACTGCAGTATAATCGCAAAACGATAAATCTAGTTTTATAAACACTTTACTCAACGATATTCCATAATTTGAATTTGCTAGTTACTTTGCGCGGCATGAATGAATTTGGCTTTAGCTCGTTGCTGCACTCCCTCGCATTGTATCTCAAAATGTCAATATTTACGTATCGTATTGTTTCGATACAATAATCAATCCTACGAGACGATCAAGCAGAACAAACAGCTCAAGGGAGACAATTTCGAAAACGCTTAGAAGTTTTCCTCGATACGAACAGACGGACAACACTCTATTGTTCTGTGTATTAGTTTACTGAATATGGAAGTTATGAGAAACGTTGCTTTGTTCGGTCTATTGAGATAGTCAAGTTGGTTATCGATGAAAAACAAAAGTTTTTATATACTTTTCTTGCTTAGCGAAAATGATATTTAGAGGAACAACTTATTTTTCAAAGAAAATACTGAGTGGTTATGAAAAGCTACATGTGTTGTGTTGTGTACCTAAGGTTCACAACACACGTAACTTTAGCTCCTAGATCATCCTAGAATATATGTATAGATATTCAAACATCAAGAATTAAACCTTCGTAATTGATATTCTATATGAACCAAAATGTCCTAAGGCTTCTAACACGTATAAAAATGACTTAGGGCGGCTTGCACCAGAATCGCTAAACGTATTTAACAGCTAAATATATTTAGGGCGGCTTGCACCAGAATCGCTAAACGCGTTTAACTCTTAAATAGTATTTAGCGAGTTGTCAAGTCATACAAATACGTCAGATTTAAATTGATTTAGCTGTTAAATACGTTTAGTGATTCTGGTGCAAGACGCCCTTAAATCTGGCGTATTTATATGACTTGACAACTCGCTAAATACTATTTAATAGATAAACGCGTTTAGCGATTCTGGTGCAAGCCGCCCTTAGATGTCTAATGGATAAAGTCACTCAAAAATACTCAAAAATGTTTAACTTCGTTCTCGTGTGACTGCCACTTCAGGGACATTTTCTATTCATATCAAGCGTTTTTCGCTCTGCTAAAAAATCCGTCTGTAATAATCTCAAAGCAAAAAATATTTTCGGAACAGTAGATGCGTGGATTATAGGTAATGATTAATGGTGTTCGGATATCGTCAACCCCTAGAGCCAGGGGATGAAAACGATTTATTTAATTAAAAATAATGATCCGCAAATCCGGCAAATAGCTGTTAGCAGTCGTAAACAAACATTAACTTGTTTGTCTTTTTTTGACATATAGCTTTTTATATAGTTGATAGCTTGTTTATATTTTATTGTCGGTTTTGGTCTCTTTTGGTTTATGATTATCAATCAAAACAATCCACAATATTTCAGCAATAAGCAGGTTCTTGCATCGA
This sequence comes from Gandaritis pyraliata, assembly GCA_947859175.1. Taxonomy (NCBI): domain Eukaryota; kingdom Metazoa; phylum Arthropoda; class Insecta; order Lepidoptera; family Geometridae; genus Gandaritis; species Gandaritis pyraliata. The sequence goes on from OX401863.1 coordinate 4,127,303, forward strand.
ATCAAGATTATTTATACAGCGTAATAGAACCACTTTTTATTCATGTCCCGATAAACGGGACGTTGTTTTTCAGTACCTAATCATAATATGAATTTTAGCCTGAAACTGCAGTCGTGCCATTCTGGTGTAGGGAGATAAACACAGGTAGCTTTACTCCACTTTATTCATATAATTTCAATTCTCATTTCTCTAATTGTCTAAAGCCCTATATAATGAGATTAAAAACGAATGAGCTCACTTTCGTACTTGAAACTCAGCTAACAGCTCATTTAAGCCGGTAGAAAGCTTTTGTAGTACCTAGACATGAAAAAACTTTTACAATAGCAAAATGATTTACACAATCTTTTAGAGCAGTAACGACGACGGTCCATTCCCACTAATTACATTGGTAGTTCTATTCATGTATCTAGTAGGAATTTTTCCCCATTAGTTACATTATTTTGAGTTTTTCATAAAATGTAACTAATGGGAAAAAACTATTCCCACTTGTTACATTGCTTGTTCTAGTGGTAGAACGGTTTCCATTTTTTTGTCGCAGTAGTTGCATTGAATTTAGTTTTTCTAATGAGACAAAATATTTGTTACATTGCAAACGCATGTTTGTTGTGTTGCAATTCATTCATAGATAGATAGATAATTCAGTAATTGTTTTATTGCTGTGGCCTGTTCATCACCACTTTTATTTGCTTGAGTGTTGGTGACCTTGGCTCGACTACAGGTTTTTTCGTTCCAGAATCTATCACGTAATAAAACTCCCAGCATGGCTCTCTATACTTAATACTCAAAACCTTTATTGCTTTCACATGCTAATATAGTTGTTACATTGTAGGAAGCCCATAAGCCCGTTTAGTTTCAGTTAGGTAAGTTGTAAAAAAGTTGTAGTAATTTAGAGTCATTATAAAATTACGGGAGATTGAAAAAAGCCTTTCTTGAAGTCATAACTTCTGTCGTAAATAAGCGAAAACATTTCAGTTCGCTTCACACGCCAAAGTAAAAAGTAGCTGCTTTTAGAAGTAAGAAAAATCTTACACCAGACTTTTTTTTGTAGCTTTACAGTGCACATTACGTCCTCGTATTATTGAATCGATGTTCCTTACCTACATTAGACCCGTAATGTATTCGGACGGGTAACACATAGCTTCGTCCGGATCCGAGCAAATTGTACCGAATGTGTTAGATAAGTAGAATTTATGTGTAATGATATCGACTTGTGCCCTTTGTATCTGTATGTTTCGATGTGGTGAGATAGGCCTCAATTTATGGAGGCTCACAAATTGTGAGGATTGACCAGATAATGTGCATCATTGTTGATTAATTTTGGGTAGGTAAATAGTAAACTGTCGATGGTTGGTTATGAATGTGTTTTCGATTGAAACAGTCGAAATAATTTACAACAACGATTTTTAGCTTCAAAAATTCCCGACCTATGGTGAATCCAAACTCCCTGGGGCGGTTGTGGATTTGAACACTTTATATTCGTAACGTTTGGGTTATTATAAAATAAATTTTCCATATAGAGTGCTGGAAATCATTCAACAGTATAAAACTAATAGTTATATTTAAATGACTATTCAGCGCGGCAATGCAGCCAGTGTCTTGGGCACGCTTCCGATTGGTACTGATTTGGATCAGTTGAGCTATCTGTAAATCGTTTGCAACGGTGTGTAGATAGCTCAACTGCTTCATGTGTATTTTGTACATATTATAAATATTGTAAATACTGTATTAGTCATAATTTTCTTTGTGAATAAAATTAGTAACTATAGTTATATATCACAGAAAACTATATTCATAGCACTCTATTTTTCACAGTAACTTGGCCACGTGAACGTATAAGTTTTAGTAGAAGTTACTGTTTAATCTGTCTATTCATCTAAAACACACCGGAAAGTACATATCTCACAATCCTAAAAGGTTTGGAGCTCAACAGATTACTCGCTAATGTTGAAGTAAAAGTTAGGCGTCTCAGAATAAAGAGAAATGCCTGTTTTAAGGTGTAATGGCTTACAGCACTCCGCTCTATGCCATAATGACCTCCATTTTCGTTATAAATGAAAACAAGTGGGTACACCGAGACACTTCCTAATGATATTATTTAGCCGCGTATTCTACAGAGTAGGTACATTTTATGGGACAGTATATCATCGGTGTACCTGCATCTACTGAGACTGGATTGGCCCAGTTCCGGCTGACTATGTATCTTCAAGCAGGTAGAGTTTAAATCTAGGACATGTGGTTGGTATGTGTTTTGTAATAGAATTTTATTCACTCTCCAAAATTATTTAATTAATTAGCGTTTGGTTGAAATAAGTATAGTTAGCCTATGTTTAATTTAAGGTACAAATGAAATCGTTTTTATAAACTTACTCAGCTAAAAAATGTCTGACAAAAAGTTCTACTTGACAAGAAATATATACAGTGGTGTGGACATTTGTAGCTAGCTGTCACTGTAAATTAAAAACTTTTAAATTAATAATAGCTACTAGCTAACTTGAAAGTAGCTAGATAAAAAAAAAAATTCAGCTAATTTGTAAAGCTTCCATTCATTAAAATTAGCTTTAAAATATTTGGTCCCAAATGACCTAGATTCTAACGCGTTGGGATTTTGTCTGGAGCTAAGTACGGTAGTATGTAATGAATTTGGATGAGCTTTGGCCTAAATATGCTAAGTTCAAGGATATGCTCTAGTTCCTAGTATTTGTTTTGTGGTTTATATAGAGCTTGTTTTAATTAACCAATGTATTATCGTAGATTAGCTAACATAAAGTTAAAATTTACTTACTGTGGTGGGTAATAATAAAGTTTCGTAGAAAAGTTGCTTGTACAAGTTTACTTGAACATACTTTATCATATGACGTTGTTATGATACTGTTGGTTTTCTTTACCTGTTGCTAGCCGCTTTACCTGTAAAAATATCTGATCCACTGAAAGTTGTACGAATCCCGATCCGTATTTTCAGGACAATTTTAAGCTTTGATATTCATATTGGGGATTACACATTACTTAATTATCCAAAGGTTCTAAGAACCGAGTGGGATTCGAACCCACATCGTCTTTTTTACGGCCTTTTAATACTGTCTGTCCACTTTTTGGATACTTATTAAGAAATCTTTATAAAAACCCAGTACAATTCAAGGTTAAGACTTATAAGTGGTTGCGGATTATTAAAATAAAAGGTACGCTAAATGTAGTTGTCATAGAGGTATTTGAAGATGCAATAACATTTTCATGGTTTTGATAAAATTATATTCGAGATAAAATTGTGAATACATATTTATGAATTTTATGTTTACCAGCTTCAAGAAACAAGAGGCCGATAAAAGTTGTATAGCCGTCCTTCTGCAATGTCCGCAATAAAATATTTACACTCCACCATAACTGACTAATCTTTTTCAGATGGCGATGCTGAACATAAAGCAAAGCTAGATAAAGATTTATGTTGCAGAAAAATGCTTGTTGGAATGGATCCAGCTGTCGAATCCATTTGCACGAGCTGCGAAGATCCGTAATTGCTAGACTTCGGTTCGGTGGTATGCAATTCCACATGCTGTGTGTCACGGTGGTAAAAGTAATTGTTTGAGCTTGCGGTGGTGTGCACAAAGGATTTTTAGAGACCTAAAACTCTAGATAGGTTAGTATCAAACCGCTCTAGCTAAGCCAACAGGGTCAGTCAAAAAATGCGTCGTGTACAGAAATTATAAAGAGCCCTACATAGTCCTTAAAAATAAGAATAATTTATTCATAACCATAAATAAACAGTTTATGTACACTTTTAATTACTTAGGTATAAGATGAGAAGATGCTTGTGAACGAATATAAATCAAAGGTTATTATTTATTTAAATTTTGGGGGTAGGTATACAAACAGTAGAAGAACCCATACCTTCCGTGCTAGTTAGAAACTGTTACGGCAAGGTTAGTGATTCTAGTCTTATAGGAATACGGGTAATTTTGATTTGAACAGAGCACTGAGTATTGTGAATGTAAAACAATAGTGCGGGCAGTATAAGTAAAAAATGTAGATAAATAAATCATGTTTTCATAACTATCTAGTACCTAGTAAATCTACTTATTCCTTCCTTATTCTAAAACCTCATTTTACATATAGCTACTGAATTAGTGGCCAATTCTGGTGACAAAGTTTTTAGACCGCTGTCGTGGTCCTATCGTGTCTGGTCGTGTCGTGTTAGTCGTGGTAGACTGTTAGGTCCGGGACCGAAAGTTTTACGTACCCTCTGAAGCACGGGAGTGCTGATGCCAATAGCGGTCTCTTATCCAAATAGAGACCGCTCAGAACGTCACTTAACTTAGATAATCGGTGAAGATTGACTAGCAAGCTAAGCCACAAACACCTATGCTAAGAAGGCTATGAGAGTAAATTCAGCTTTAGTCATGCAGCGCTTGGCAAAGGCCTTTATTTCTTATCGAAAAAACCTGCGTTCTTCCAAAATTTTGTGAACAATTTTAACTACTTATCCCAATAAAATCCGATTATTCGAAGAGTGCAGGTAATGGGGGGATCGCTTAAGCAAACGAGCCGTTCGTTTTAAGGCTTTACGGGGTTTACTTAAACAGGCTTTGGTGAAGCATTAAGAGGAGACATCTGAGCGCTGAGCTCAAATGTTGAGCTTAAGCACGGCTTAGTTTCCGCCTAGATAGACAATAAGTATCTATACTTACCATGAAATGAAAGAAGGCCTTGCATTTTTATCGTTTAGTTATCGGAGAAAAAATTTGTCTAAGTACCTATTTATTAGCAAATCTGGGGCCTTGCCTTATGAGTTAGTTACCTTATGTAAAAGATTTATTACGGCGCTCCTTCTTCTTCGTGTCGACCATTCGTAAGACCCTTTTGTATTTTGTAATATTGTTTCCAATAATGACGTAAAAATGCATTATTTAACGAGCGAAATGCATTTTGAAACTGTTCTAATCTGAAGATACATTGTAATAGGACATTATTTTCTAGATATGAGGTTTGAAATGGTAGATTGTATCACTTCATAGAAAAATTACTTACCCAGAGTATAAAGTAAGTAAACAGTCGTTTTTACCAGTTCAACCTGGGAAGGTGATTTTCGAAAATTGCTGTAATTCAAGGTTAGTGTCGCATTATCGTTAGTATAATCAGGGAACAGCTGTTTCGTCTCAACTCACTGCTTACGGCCTCGGTAAAATTTCAAAGGTTTTCAAATTGCTTGTGAAAGCTGAAATGCGTAATTTAATGTTGTTTTTGCCCCTAATCGGATGTTTTATAAAATATTAATTACTATTGTTTTACCGGCGGTGAAAATTCTTTGTTGGTTATTTTTCTGGGATCTAAAGTTACTAAATTGTAGAATTGATTATTTTTTTGATTATTTTTTTACAAAATAAAGATAAAATTTTTAGACTATTTATAAAAAATTAAGGAAAATTGGCTAGATTGAATAAAGTAGCCTACACTCTTCTTTGCATAATAATAATGTAAGTATAATCTTATTATGATAAAGATTTTACTCTAAATAATTTTTCCGAATATCACTAGACAAGTTTATTGAAGTATGTAAATAAAAGGACCATAATACCACGCAAATAAATTATTTAGCCACCGTAAAATAAGTACTTAGCTTCAAACGGATTAAGTACCTAATTAAAAGGCCTATAATTGGTTTTTGCACTAGATATAAGACTACTAGAATAAGAATATAATGTTGTTTCTGTGCACAACACTGTTGGTGATCCTATTAATAAACAAATAAATAAAAAGGTAATGTATTCACACTCCCACCGATACGACACCTACACGATATCGTGGCGAGCTAATCTCATACATTTAGTACTATACGCTTTCAAAACATGATGTTGACAATTATATTTTTGTTCGAGCAACTTACAGAACATGTCGGTATTGTGCCAGTGTGCAAACGCCCTTAATAAAAAGTAATCCCAACAAAAACAAAGTTTGTATTAAGAAAAATATTTCCACCTGACACTGTTAGTTCAAAAAATAGCTGTTTAGAAGTTATGAAAGACTAGATGAACATACATACATACATACCCATACCACATACATACATAAATCTATGGGTCTATGTTTTTGCCATTGTGCATAACTGGTTGCCTGAAATAAAAGTTCATTTATTATTATTTATTTTTATAAATCAACCTTCTTTTAGCTTCGCCGTAATAGTCGGGTAAAAAATATCTGACTAAAAAAAGCAACAAAACATAGGTTAAAGAATTTAGAGTGAACCGTAATAGATTTCATTTCATTGGCATTTCAAATAGGAAACTAAGTTTTTCCGTTTGCTACGGAAGTTGGAAAAAACGTCGATCCAAGTTGGTCTCGCTTCGAGTTAAACGCAGATCACGAGATCTTTTGCACTTTTTCTATAACGGGAAGTTGAATTAGTCTGTCTGCCCCCGTATTCCAATCTTTTGCTGTCAAGTTATATTTCACTGCCCAGTGTAATTTCTTCATCATTCTTTGATCATTTTTTGATCATTCTTTTTAGACACTTGACAGCAAAATATGCGCGAAAATAAATTAATTGACATCATAATGTCGCTATTTAGTCACAGAATATCTATGAATTAGTATGAACTGACCATGATTTAAAACTTTGCAGTTCAACTTTGCACTTCAACTGAGATTGGAATCGCCCCCCCTGTTCTACGTTAAAAATATTAAAGCTGCCTATTATGCTATAACTACTTACTACGTATATTTCTTTGTAAAAGGATCATACAAAAAAACGCTAGCAACCAGGCCTTAGTTTCTTGCCCGTTCTTCTAGGCACTGATCGCGTGGAATTGGCACTTACAATCACTTAGTTATATAAGACGATTCTAAATGATCCTTATGATATTATTGAATAAAAGAGTTATGACTATGAAGTTGGTTCAAAATTCATTTTGCACTCAGTTTGACCATCTCAGCCGCTCTATCTGTGCCAAGTTGACAGCTAGAGAATCGACTTTGTACTTTATGGATTGCAACGTGCATTTCGGGTCATGTGAGTAATTCCATACGTTTTCAACGTTTTACTAGTATTGATTGTTAAATGTCAATTTGGCTTTAGATTGAGAAGGAGGATTGAGTCCTTCAAAGTTTCCAGTCAAAAATATTTTTTTAATATGTTTTTACTTTTCTGAGATGTTCCTGTCTCCTTGGAAACTTCTCTTTAAAAAGATAATGGACCCTTACAATGTCATATCTGTTTTACGAGAATTCTTAAGCTAATAGAAATAAACAGAAGGTATAATTATGATGAGTGTCAATAAAATTGTGTGCCTTTATGAGTCGCTCGTAAATTCACCACGTTTCGAAATGTTAAAATGTGTCTTCACAATTTAACATCCTGATTCCATCCTGAATTAGGTTTATTAGTCAGAGCACACGAGCATTTGTTTTACATAATTTGTTCATGGGATTTCTTTGGAAAGTTGAAAATATTTTTGTTTGTACCCTTTCAAGATTATATTTCAATTTGTAATTCGCTTGGTGTTAGCTAAAAGAAGGGTTAAAAACTTCTAACAAGAAAGTCACTTTGGAAGAAAGTTTGGTTTTGGTTGAACGAATGCTTCGCCTACACCTTTTCACGTATTAATGATAAGAACGGATGGGCGTATTCATAGCTTATCTGTGGGCGTCTGAGGTAGCTGACTGAAAAGGGTTTTATCCACAAATAATTTTATCTTCATATCCCATCATCGGAGTTGACCACTAGTTCATACGAACTTCTAAATTATAACCTACTAGATACTGAGTAGCAAAGCAGTTACCTATTTGTTAGTTTCTGAGGGTAGTCACATAACCTCCGTGGCATAACTTCTGACCTAACTGTCAAAAATATTTTATCCAAATACTCTCATTAGAGTTCAAACTAACTTTTTAATTAGTTTTCGAGATACAATATAGTAAAGCAGTTGCCTGTTTGTAGTTACTGAGAGAAGTTACATGATCTCTATGGTACAACCAGGTGACATGTCTGACACAGAAAAGACGTGGGGTCAATTCTACGGCGGGACTAAATGTTTGGTGCTCTGAAAATACTTTTTTTTGGTCTGGGTGTTGTGATAAATAATTACTCATGTATTACATCCTAGTGTGGATCAGTACTACGTAATGTGAGTTTGGATTTCATTATTTTATTCTACCTAAGATAACATCAAAAACTTATGATGATGATATGATCGCTATCAATATGAGTAGGTATGAAACTTCAGAAAAAATAAGGAAAATTGGAAATCTTTGTAATTTGATGTGGCATGGCAACGTAAATTGCGTGGTAATTTGAGAAGAAATAAGGGAAAATGCAGCCTTTTGTCTGAGAAAAGTTGGTGAAACAATGTGAACAACAAAATGTATTAGATATTACGTGTTTATCTTGTGTTTCTTCGGGAACAAAGAGTACCTACGTAATTCTATAAACGTACAAAGTCACAGAGACAGCTACGTAGATTTTCATCATTTATGATACAGCGTAAAAAAGTCAAAATTTTTGTTAGACAGTACGACACCACGTACCTACTGTACGTGGTGCGTCGAAAATTTTGTGAATTTATTAAAAGTTTAATTCCCACGGTGCAACAAAACGGAACTGGGTGCGACGGGAACAATTACAAAAATGCTTGTTCTCGCATCGTTTTCAATATCAGTGGAGCGAGTACGCCTTTTTACGGAGGGTTCCGTCCCCAAACCAAAAATAAAACGGTTCTAAATACGGATTCTTAATACCGAAAAAAATAGCTTTGGAACTAGAACACCAATTTTGTTTTCTCCCTTGTCCTGAGGATGAGTTGAACTCTCGAATTTTATGAAATCTAAATCTTTCCTCTTTAAATAGCAGTTCAAAATCTTTAACATGGTCTCTATAATTCAGTGTGAAAATTCAGATAAGCTAATGCGCAGAATAAAACTAAATCTAAGCTAACATTTTATAAAACTTGGTGCTGTATAGGTAGTAATGTTGCTACGTTCTGTCTAACTTCCCTAATACGATATAAGAAAAAGGTTCATACAGTTTTATTCGTTTTCCATACGGAACACCGTTTAACAACCCAGAAACACCCTTGCTCGCATTTGTTTGTTTTTTCGGAGGCCTCTAGCTGTCGCGGGGAAAAAATGGGCGAGTCGGGTCACGAGGCCACGAAGTGCAGATCGTTGTTGGCCGTTAACTTGAATGATTTCTGTGTAGTTTGTCCGTTATTTTTCACATCTGACCCGTTGGCACCCGTTGCTTTTTCATCGCATTGCTTTTATAAGATCGATGTAGATGTGGGTGCAGGTTTAGATGTTCGGATTTGGATTGGTGGCTTAGTTTTACCACCGTTTTCATTATGGAAAGAAAAATAAGTTGGCTAGCTAGCTACATTGAAAATATTATAATTTATAGCTGATGTAGCGATGTATTTCTATGTTTGTATTGATAGTTTGTTATTTTGTTGTTACAAAGAAGATTAAAAAATAGCCAACTGTTCCTAGATCAAAGTACATCTACCTTCTTTTCACTCATCGACAAAATGTCTGCGTACGGCGCCACTATTATAACAAATCTGTAAATAAACTCGACAAGTAGAGTAACTGCCAATCCAGTCCATCCCAAGTGCCACATATCGCGCAAAACATTGCGAAGTTAAGGGAGGTAGACACTTAATTAACTTTAAAGGCTAGGTACAAACTTCCTCTTATAGGGAGGGGCGGGGAGGGTAGGGGTAAATGGGTTACTAGCTCTGCCACACATGCTGGTACTTGAGGCGCGCGCTGGTACAAAACTTGTCTACATTGCACAACATGCATCAGTACTGCTACGTACTGCGCTATTTAAATTAAAACACCCCAGACGACATGAAAGAAACAAATGCTCCATCGACCAACACCACTTAGTAAATGAAGTGCCATAGTATGGCCAATAATACTTGTTAGATATTAGCTACGAGAAGACTTTCACAACACCCAGACACAAATTATTCTAGATGATTCATACATTATCAAGAACAACTTTATTTATTCATGTCCCTATTTACAGAATGTCGTCGCAGTGTGCCACATGATTTAGATGGAGTAGGTTCTCGCACTTGGATGATACAATTCTCTTAACTTATTCAGCCTATTTGTGGTGTCTCCACGGGTTTTTCCTGTACCGTGTTACCGTGTATTACTCTTCATTTGCATTTAATCTAGATGTTTATCATTACACAAACAAGACAACAGTGTCAGTGGCCACTTTTTACACATACCGGTGTACGGTGCCTAAATCATGCAGTATTGTAACCGCATTCTGTGCTGGCGAGTGCTTCCTTGTGGTTCCACTCCAGAAGGTCCGATGAGCGAGGGTCTTCGGTAAGTGTATTGCAAAGTTCGCTCTAACTTTACAACTCTTGTGTCACGTCATGTCATGAAGTTCAAATATGAATAGGTGCTATTTTTAGACTACGTCAGTGGGCAGAATCCATCAGCGAATAAAACTTGTAAATTCTTTTTTTTTTTTTTTTTTTTATACATTATAGACAAACGTTTGACCGCAATCTCACCTGATGGTAAGTGACGATGTGGTCGACGATGTAGCACATTTGCCTAGAAGAAACCTATTCACTCTCCTCTTGAAAACATTCAAATTGTAAGTGTTCGAAAACACAGACGCCGGCAAAGAGTTCCACTCCTTGGCGGTCCTCAGGATAAACGTTGAGGCAAAGCGCTTGGTGCGGACTGGTGGCATGTCGACCATGTATGGGTGCCGCGTCTCCGTACGTCTGGTGGTCCGATGATGGAATGGGGATGGGGGAACTAACTCATGGAGTTCTAACGCACACTCTCCAAAATGTATCCGGTAAAAGACCGAAAGACTGGCAACTTTTCGCCGATGTTCGAGGCTCAGGAGCTTAGCTTCGACCAGCGTATCGTTACCAATGAGCCTTTTGGCTCGTCTATCAATGGTCTCCAAGGCCTCAAGCTGGTATTTGGCCGAGCCATCCCAAAGATGAGAGCAGTACTCCATACACGTTCGGACTTGTGCTTGGTACAAAATAAGAAGCTGTCCCGGTGTGAAGTACCGTCTCACCTTTGACAAAATACCTAGCTTTTTCGCAGCTGTTTTGGCCTTGGACTCAATGAACGAGCCAAAGTTTAGCTTAGGTGTAAGTGTAAACCCTAACAGTTCGAGCTGGTCGGATATTGGCACGGATACATTTTGGAAAGTAGGAGCCAGGTGGAGTTGACTCTTTTTAGCAGAGAATAGACACGCCTGGGTTTTCAAAGTATTGAACTTGACAAGGTTAGCGTCGCCCCAATCCGCGACTGCTTGTAGGGTCAAGTTCAATCTATCAACCATGGCCTCTCTGTGCGACTGGATTTGCGATCCACTGGATCGTGCCGCGGGTATGTATCTCTCTACAACTGTGCTGTCATCTGCGTACCCAATGATACCGGGCTTAAGGAGATCATTGATGTGCAGCAGGAAAAGTGTTGCAGAGAGAACTGACCCCTGAGGGACTCCGGCATTAATTGCCATGTGATCAGACGAGCAGCCGTCAACGACCACTCGAATTGATCGATCCCTCAAGAAGTCTGATACCCATACACATAGGTCAGTGGATAAGCCAAATCCAGGAAGCTTACTTAATAGGCTATCATGCCAAACCCTGTCAAAGGCCTTCGAGATATCGAGAGAAACTGCGAGAGCCTCTCCGTTCTTCTCGATAGCCTCACTCCATATGTGAGTGACATATGCTAGAAGGTCACCCGTAGACCGATTTCGGCGAAACCCGTATTGCCGGTCACTAAGGAGGTCGTTGCCTTCGAGGTATGCCAGGAGCCTATTGTTGAGTATACGTTCCATACTCTTACAGAGTATGGAAGTTACTGAGATAGGTCTGTAATTGGCAGGGTTGGCACGACTACCTTTCTTGGGTACAGGCTGTACATTAGCAAGCTTCCAGGATTTTGGCACTTTACCTGTCTCAAGAGAGGCGGAAGAGGCGTGTCAATACAGGAGACAACTCTGGTGCACAAGTCTTCAAAAGAATAGCTGGAATACCATCCGGGCCACTAGCTTTATTCACGTCAAGATTGCGTAGTGTTTCTCTAAATTCTCTAAGTAAAATCTAGTAACAATATCATTGCCTATTTTTTATAACAAAATAGTCAATGCTAAGTATTTTTACTAGAACGAACTTATACTCAACAGTGTATACGCTCTCGATTTATTTATTTTAAAACTACCTGTCAAGTCAGTAGCACAGTCTCTCATGTGATTGGCTTATGCAAAAGGGAATGTTGACATTTAACCAATGAGATGAGAGATTACCCTATTAACGATGCTACTAACGAATTATCGAAGAATATAAAAACCGGCCCATTTATTTTTATAGCAGCACCATCAACTCGTCATCCACCATGGTTGACAGCACATAAACTTCAAGATTGGCTGACAGATGATGACGGTTAATTTTCTAAAGAAAATGAAAATTGTAACCCATCTTCGGTCTATGCATACAGAAATTATGAGCGTTGATAACGGACAAGAACACAGAGGCTTGTCTTTTGATCGCGATATTGTAATGCATATAGATACGAAGCGAGATGCGACCCGAGGCTATACCGCGGGTTGAAATTCAGTTACCTATCACGTTTTTGTATAATAAAGAGGACTGTTAAAAGAAACGATGAATGTTGGCAACATTGTCAGTGAGGTACCTAGGTAGATGAGGATAGCATAAAATCGTGCAAAGAGCAAAGACTTAGCCTATGCCTATAGTATTTTACCTTCTTCTACTTTCAATAGGATTTCGGTTTAGGAGGGGTTGACCCAGCTTTATTTATATATTTATTTTAAATTTCACACAAATAAATAGTGCTAGGAGGACTTAATGCTAAGAGCATTGTCTGTTAGTCTTCCTGGGCGTGAAAAAAGATGGTGTGGCGTGTTTTTTTTATAGGTACTAAAAGTGACCAAAATTTAAATTAATACATAACTATACATACATAAATAAAAAAAGAAAAAGAAGCTTTAGTGTTATTCCTGACAATCCTGGCTTAATGATGCTTGATTTTACAGACTAAAAGATATTTAACTTTGACTCGGTGTTATTTGGCCGCTCTGGATCCGCTAGTGTTCACTTTTACACATGTTTACTTTTACTCATTTTCATAGTGTTGAGAAATTTGGAATTGTTTTAATTTTTTTGTCTTTGTTCAGTTCATACCTGCCTCCGTTGTATACATTACGCCTAAGAAAACAAAGTTACATTCACATGAATACTCATTGCGATATATTTTTGGCTTTATTTACCGAGAGTGGGTGCAATGTGGCGTGTGAAGTGCTCTGGAACTCTGGCCCGTATTGTTGTGCTCTTTATTAGATGTGTGTCGCTACTTTCGCTACGACTTTGTCATAGCCCACACTATAGTGCACTCATACGTCTTTTTTTGGGGCTAGACTGTGAATGTACCCAATTCGCAAACACCCAGCTCTCAGACTCTGCAAAGCAAGACTTCACGCGGGAGGAAACGCTAAAATTTTTCCATTAATATGTACTTGATTGCTGTTTATATTTGTAAATTTGTAAGTAACCTTAATTTTGTAATTGAACCCTTTTTGAGAGAAAACAAACATTTTGTGATACAGATATATTCAGTAGGAATATACCAAATTCGTCCCCACATCCTATTCATACGCCGTAGGGACGAATTTGACCCATTTCATCATTCATCATTTTCAGTTAAAAGTACGATATTCTATTTGCTCATAGATAGGTTTAAGAGCATTTTTGAGCGTGGTAAGAAACGAAATTTTGCCTTTTCTTAGCCTTCAAATTTAATGACATGCCTAAGTGTGACTCTGTGCATGTGTATTAAGGCGGATATCACGGTCAAACCGTGAAAATGCCCATTTTTGACGTTCTAGATCTCTGAAACTGAAACTCTTAGATAATTTCTATTTATTGTATGATGTAGAATAGTTATTCGCATTGACCGTAGCGGCCTCGCTTTTTGCAATTTTTCCTTATATATTTAAATAAAGCCAAAATTCCGAAACAAGTTTTTAATAAAACTCGCGCAGACACTTTTTCAAGCTCCTGGATTGAACTACTCTGCAAAGCAAACGAAATGAAAAATATTTACAAATATCTCTTATATACTGCCATTGACCGTAGCGGCCCCGGAATTCAGAAATAAGTATAGGATATCTACAAAAAAAAATCAATTCAAAACCATAAAATTGCTAAAAACGTTCAGAATTAGCCGTTAATTTCTCCATACTACATTAATATTATTAAGTAAAAATTATACCAAAATAAACGTTAGTTCATAATCAATAAAATTGTATACTTTTTATTTAAATCATTTATTTTATTATATTGAATAAACGTAATTTAAAACTGCATGAAATGCGATCTCAGACTCTCAGACGAACTCAGACGCGCGCCAGCCCTTGAATCGCGGCCAAACTGTGATAGCCCTCTTAAGTTAAAACCCTATTTGAGACGATACATACTTTAGTTTATTTATAGTATTTGTTTCGTTTTTTTTTTTTGCCAGTTTTAATAAAAAAGAAAATATTCAGTGGTATTTATTTAGGCATGCTTGATATTCGTTCTTTAGGTAGTTATGCTGCCTGTATCAACCAGTCGCCCAGTCTTTAATATCTAGTAGGCATAACATTGCTGTTGTGCATCAGCGCCCACGCGCATTCCAGCGTCCAGACGGCGGACGATTTGCTGATGCAGCGAACTCGAGCAACGGATGTTCTTTAGGTTTAAGATTCATTCTGTTTTTTGCCACTGCTTGTATTAGACATAAAAGTCATAACCATTAAATAATTTAAATTCAATTATTTCTTGTGTTTTTAAAAAAGCTTTTCCACGGTTTCCCAACAAGTCTGGCGCAGCCGGTAGGATTTCCACGATTTTCCCGAAAATCTACGGTCGTGTACAGCTCACGGAAGTAGAAATTCGTATGAAAACTGACTTTAAGCAGATGTGGAAACGAACCAAATAAATTTGACTCTGGTAAAGCGTGTGAATTAAAGTGGCAAACAGTTTCCGGAGGACATGGGATCGAGCAGCTTGTGAGTAAACTTTTTCACTTCCTGTATTTCATATTCCTGTGTCTTTTCCAACCTTTTTCTCGAACACAAATTGTCGAGCTTATTAATTGCGTTTATCTGATTTTGTTTGCATTACATTGGCGAACTAATTTGCACATAAATAGGCAGATTTGTTAGACGTAATTAATTTGTGTAGTTATAAGAAGCACTTAAATAGGCAATTGGTTTACACCTAAATAGGTAAATCAAATAGAATAAGCTGCACTTAAATAGGCAATTGATTTACACCTAAATAGGTAAATCAAATAGAATAAGTTGCACACAAATAGGCACATTGGTTTACACACCCATTGGTAAATCAAATAGGATTAGTTGCACTAAAATAGGCAAACTGGTTTGCACATCAATAGGTAAATCAGTGTAATTTTAAGTTGATAAAATAAATTAAAAAAGATGGCGTTTAAGGCCGTGCCCAAGGAAACTCTGGCAATTATCCCTAAATATGACGGGGAAGAAAACCTATTAAACTTATTTATATCTAAGTGTGAATATATACTAAGTAACAGTAAAATCGAAGGAGATGTAGCTCAGAATCTGTACTTATTTCATGCGATATCGAGTAAGCTCACTGGTAGAGCTGCGACTCTACTTAGCGACCACCCGAATATTAAGTCATATGATGAGCTTAAGGACCTTCTTACGCAACATTTCGGTGACCCTCGATCGGAAGATTGCATTGCGATCGAACTCGAAACTTTAAAGCTGAAACAAGGTGAAACATACATACAGTTTTGTCATAGAATTCAAAATGTCAGAAGTTCTTTGTTTGCGAAAGTAAATAGACTTACCGATGAAGGAATCAAGGCAGCTAAAATGATAGTGTACAACAACACCGCCCTAAATGTCTTCTTGTACAACCTCCCCGAAGATATGATTCGTATTGTGCGTCTGAAAGGGTGCTCTACTCTAGAAAATGCCTTAAGCATTGTTACTGAAGAGGTTAATTTCAAGTTCCAATATGATGCTAAAAATAAAATTCTAAAAAATACTTCGGCACAAGTACCAAATTCCCAAGCTTCACAAATTGCATCGAAACCACCACCAGCACCAGTGCCTCAATCTCTAGGCCCTAGGCCAATTTTCTCGATGCAAAATAACAACTATAGACCGGCAATGCCTCAGACAAATTTCAAATTCGGGATTCCACAAAATCAACAAGGAGGGTTTAGACCAAACTTTATCCAACAAATGAGATTCGCGCCGCCCACGCATGGCTATCGATTTGGGACAGCCCAAAACGTACCTCGACCTAATATCGGTCAGGCCCCCGCGCAACGCGCGCCTTTCCAGTATGGCGGTTATAGGTTTGGTATTCCCCAGCAGCAAGGTTATAAGTTCGGTATTCAGAACCAACCTCAATCAGGAAACAATAATTATAAATTTGGCATACCACATGACATTAGGCTAAAAGATTCTGACGTCACGATGCGCACAGCGCCGGTAAGACAAAATATGATCGCGAACGATCTGTATTATATGGAAGATCTAACACCTTATCAGGAATATAGCACCGATTATGACAACTATGACTACGGTTATACATACGGCGATAATGTAGAGAGTGACTGTCATTACATGGAAAACATCGATGAGACAAATTCCGCATATCCGGAAAACCCTCAACCGGAAAACATCTGTCCGGAAATCGTACAGCCGGAAAATTTTCAGGAAACAGCCTCCAAGGATGCGGTGAAGTGATAAGCCTTAATTACTGTGACAGTATTTTAAAGTTACCTCACGTGGTGATTCCTGAAATAAATTCCAAGTTTCTCATCGATACTGGAAGTAGCAGATCATTTATAAGCCCCGCTAAAGCCAATGAATTTTTCAACGAATTCAAATACTATGAACCATTCACGGTGATTAGCACACATGCTCAAAGCATGCACAATGGAATAATATACATCCCATTGTTAAAGACCTTTAAAAGCACACTGCCTCATAAATTCTACATCTATGATGTTGATGGACGATACGATGGCTTAATAGGATCTGATCTCTTGTCGAAGTTAGGAGCAAATATCGACATGCGTAACCATCTGTTACGTACACATAATGCGGAAATCCCGATCATCTACAATCCACCTTATGAGATTTGTATTCCGCCACGGTCTGAAACAAGAGTTAGGATTCCCACCAACTTACAACATGGTGATGCGATATTAGAATATCTGCAATTTAAGAAAGGTGTTCGTATGCCTAGCGCTCTTGTTAGGTGTGAGAACTACTTCGCAGAAACGATCGTACAAAACGTAACCAATGAGAAAACTGTTATCACGTTTAAGGAACCGTTTGATGTTATTGTATTCGAAAATGAAGAATGTAAGGTGAACTTTGTGAAAGATGATGGTATGATTGATCAGGTTTTGAAAGAAAATTTAGGAAAATTGCGATTAGACCACATGAATAAAGAAGAACGTGATAGCGTTTTCCGGCTATGCCACGAATATCGTGATATATTTTATTGCGATAAACTGCCCTTGTCTTTCACTAATCAAGTGAAACATAACATCAGGACGACAAACGAGGATCCGATTTACATCCGACCTTATCGACACCCACCTGTCATAAATCAGGAAATACAAAAACAAGTAGATAAACTTTTGAGAGATAACGTCATAGCAGACTCTCACTCACCTTGGAGTGCACCGGTCCATCTGGTACCTAAAAAAATGGATGCTTCAGGTGAAAGGAAATTTAGGATGGTGATCGATTATCGGCGCCTCAATGAAATCACAGTCGACGACAAATACCCGTTGCCCAATATATCTGATCTCTTTGATAAGATAGGCAAGTCACAATATTTTAGCACAATAGATCTTGCTAGCGGGTATCACCAAATTGAAGTAAATGAGGCGGATAGATCAAAGACGGCATTTACTACGCAGTCAGGACATTACGAGTTTAAAAGAATGCCTTTTGGCTTAAAGACGGCACCTGCAACGTTTCAACGGGCCATGGATAATGTGCTGCGAGGTCTTCAGGGTATCCACTGTTTGGTATATCTTGACGACATCATAGTCTTTTCATCCAGTCTAGAGGAACACGTCGAAAAACTCCGTAAAATATTTAATCGGCTTAGAGAGACGAACTTAAAAGTAACACTCGACAAATGCGAATTCCTGAGAAAAGAAGTACTCTATCTTGGTCACACTATCACCAAAAACGGCCTTATGCCCAATAATGACAAGATAAAAGCAGTCTTGAATTTTCCGATACCACGAACATCCACTGAAATCAAGAGTTTTCTTGGTTTAGTAGGTTATTACAGGAAATTTATAAAGGATTTTGCTAAGCTTACACAGCCACTAACATCATGTCTGAAAAAGAAAAATAAGATCGATCACAGAAAACAGGAGTACATAGACGCATTTGAAAAATGTAAAGAGCTCTTAACCAAAGCACCGCTCTTACAATTTCCCGACTTTACTAAGCCATTCGTCCTTACGACGGATGCATCCAACTACGCAATCGGCGCTGTCCTTTCACAGGGACCCATTGGTAGTGATAAGCCGATAGCTTACGCAAGTCGTACCCTAAACGATGCCGAAACGCGATACAGTACTATTGAGAAAGAATTATTAGCGATAGTCTGGGCTACAAAGCACTTTCGACCATATTTGTACGGAAAGAAATTTAAAATTTACACGGACCATAGGCCACTAACTTGGATTAAATCAATTACAGAGCCGAGTAGTAAGTTAACACGTTGGAAACTGCGTTTATCGGAATTTGATTACGATATTGAACATAAAGAGGGGAAGCAAAATTGCAATGCGGATGCTTTGTCGCGAATAAGACTCAACGCCCTAGGTGAAAATGATGACGTTTCGATGAAGGTTAATTTAGATAAGAAGGAACAGAAGCTGAAACGTCATATTGTAGAATTGAAAGATGAAATAGTAAGGTTAAGTAAAGATCCAAAAAGTGCCTCTCGCACCTCTACACCACGCGAGCGAACGCCATCTCCGATATTAATTTCATCCGGTTCGGAGAAAAGCAATCCATCAATAGCTGGCAAAGGTCGCAGGTCTCCTTACTCACAACCATCTGTAGGCAGTACCACCGGATCTGCATCAGAAGGACGCGATGACCCTAGTATAGGCACGGTACACTCAGCTCACGATTTAGACACCGACGGTATGCTGATATTACAAGAGGCTGTAGACACCAAGCCGAATCAGATACTCGTGCATACCTGGAATCGAGACGAACTATCGGTTAAAGACTTATCTAGAGACAAACAAAAGGTTTTAGAGGTTCACTTACCTTTAAACAATCTGGAGCTGGTAAAAAGGTTTCTTAAAGGATATATTAGGCCAAAAGTCAAATATTTCTTTTATTTTGAAGACGATTTACATCGAAAGCAGTTTTCAGAAGCTACTATCTTGCTCTTTCAAAAAGGAACTGTAAAGTTTTACCAATGTACGAAGAGAGTAGTTTATGTAGAGAACGAACAGGAACAAAGAGACGTGATACTTAAATATCACGTGGGTAAAACTAGCCATAGGGGAGTAAAAGAAACGTTAGTCCATCTAAAACGAACCTTTTACTGGAATAATATGGACCAGACAGTTGCTAGTGTTATTAATTCGTGTGAACTATGCAAAAAAATGAAATATGACCGTAAACCATTGAAACCGGAATTACAATTATCACAGACGCAAAGTAAGCCATTCCAAGAACTGTTCATGGACACATTTTCGATTGACGGAAAACATTATTTAACAATAGTCGATGCCTTCAGCAAATTAGGCCAAGCCTTCGAAATTAGTGCCAAAACCACACCCGAAGCCGTCAGAGCTTTAATAAAATACTTTTCTCTGTACGGAACACCTTGTAGGATCAGTTCAGACCCCGGCACGGAATTTAACAATACACTCATGAAGGAAACACTAGCATTTTATAAAATCGACCTTCACATCGGTACCCCTCATAATCCCAACTCTATGGGAATAGTCGAAAGGTTTCACTCGACTATTATAGAAATATACCGAATCGCTAAGTACCAACAGAAGATAACCGATGCTGCATCTGTCATGAGTTATGCAGTTATGTCGTATAACCACACGATCCATTCTACTACAGGCCTCACTCCATTTGAAGTAGTTTTTGGCCACACAGAATCCAATAGCGCATTTAACGTAGATTTTAATAAACATTTTACACAGCAATTGGTAAAGGAACACGTAAACAGGACAAAACATTTGTATGAGTATTTAACGGATAAAATAATAGATGCAAAGAAAGCTGTAATAGAGAAACGTGGAGGCGAGAAAGATTTTGACATAGACGTAGGCGACACGGTTTTCATAAAAGGAGTAAACACTAGACGCGGTAAAGATAAACCCCGTTACCAGAAAGCTCAGGTTACCGGAGCTATAGAGAGAAACGTTGTACCAATTATAACGAATAGTAGAAATACCAAAGTTCCTATTAAAGATATCAGGCGTCCTCCACAGGTTAATACTTCTGGCGGTCCAAGTGATCCGAAGCCAGGCCCTTCATCTGCAGCCGATTGACAGGAACCCAGGACTGCTACCTGTAAAGGAAGGTCAAGCTGTTGTCAGCCATGATTCATGGACTGTCGTTAAGATCCTAGATTTAAAATATATCTATGAGGAATTAGAGTTAACTATAAATAGTTATGTAAGATTGAAAAGACAAATAGAAAGCTTATTCAACACCAAAGCTTTCGACTCTGACTTTATTGGAGTAGAGTCACAAACAGATTATACCATGAATATAACTATCGAAAAATATAAGCAATTGATTCCATCGGTAAGATCTAAGCGTGGTTTATTAAATCGACTTGGTTCATTGATTAAGATAATTACAGGTAATCTTGACAATGACGATGCTGTAATGTACGAAACGTTAATTCATGAGATAAAGACTAAACAAGACGCGGTATCAAATAAAATAACAATCGTTACCGAAATGATGGGTACGTTCACGAAAATAGCGAACTCTACCAAAAACAATTTCATTCAGATTGAGGAAAGTATTCAAGATATTAATCGCAGCTTAAATGGATCGAAGTTATCACAAACTAGTAACAAAATTATTCACATCTATAACATTTATATACATAACTTTCAAACACTCTACATCAGACTGAATGAGATTGAAACGGCTCTTGCTTTCGCTAAGGTTAAATTGTTACACCAATCGATTGTAGACACGGATGAGTTTATATTATTGTTAAAAGAAATTGAACAAACGGATAGATTAGTATTTCCAGCAAAAATTGAAAATTTATTAAAATTAGAACAATGTATAGAAATGAAGGCGTATATAAAACAAAATCAGATAAAGCTAATTATGCACATTCCTTTGATCACAAACGAAGTTTTTAACTATTTTAAATTGGTTCCCTTACCTGTTCATAGTAGAGTCAATGACATTACCTCTCTGATCCTTCCCAAATACCCTTACGTCCTTGTGAAAGGGTTGAAAGCGAGGCCGCTCTCCCAGTCATGCCGCGAAGTCGACGAAGCCCGTTTCCTGTGCTTCGAGAACGACGCTACGCCACTGATCGAAGACGATTGTATTACCGGACTTATGAAATTTTCTACAAATATCTCGAGCTGTCACCCGATCCCCATTACCATCAACGATGTAAGAGCTGATCTAATACAGCCCAATCGCTGGATTATCTACTCGAGAACCGATACGCTACTTACCAAGTATTGCGAGGACGAGATAACACAAGAAACGATTTGTGGAACTTACTTGTTAACTATAGATGATGATTGTGAAGTAAAGATTAAGGAATTGACGCTTAAGAAACACCAGAGTCAAGGAAAGGATGTAGTTTACATGAAGTTTCCAGTAATCAGTTTCCCTAAAATAATGTCAAGCCCATCTGATATGCTGAGAAAACCAATCAACCTCAACGGAATCGATCTTGCCGACGTCCAGTTCCTGAATTACTTATTGCAGAAAAGTGGAAGTGAAAATAGTGATAGTGAAAATAGTTATAGTGCTCTAGATTATAAAAGTGTTAGCATAGGAAACATGGTGCTTTGCGCCTTTATTATAATTTGTCTCTTTTTGTTAGCATTTAAGCATAGAATTAAGAAATCCTGTGTTGCGAGGAAAACTCGAGATAACCCTCATCCTTCGGGTAATCTCGAACTTACGGAGGGAGGAGTTATGCTGCCTGTATCAACCAGTCGCCCAGTCTTTAATATCTAGTAGGCATAACATTGCTGTTGTGCATCAGCGCCCACGCGCATTCCAGCGTCCAGACGGCGGACGATTTGCTGATGCAGCGAACTCGAGCAACGGATGTTCTTTAGGTTTAAGATTCATTCTGTTTTTTGCCACTGCTTGTATTAGACATAAAAGTCATAACCATTAAATAATTTAAATTCAATTATTTCTTGTGTTTTTAAAAAAGCTTTTCCACGGTTTCCCAACAAGTCTAGGTAGAGTACTTATTGTTTTAGAACTTTGTTTTTTTTTGAGAATAGTTTTTTTTTTCAGAATAATGAAGAAGGATTTTACTCGTATCTTTTCCATTCTCTTGTCGTCCATTATTGTGCTGGTTATAAGCACTGAAATATTTCCTCAAATAAAAAAAAACTAATAAAAATTACAGTGAATAATGAAACAATCTAGATATCAAAGCAGTGTGAAGGATAGGAAAACTTTTCCTTATCCTTCACATTAGTGTGAAAGAGCATGTGTAAAGGTTAGTTCGTCACGAACTTGTCTGGTTTTCGATAATTACCTACTCCGATTTACGTACTCTCTCTTAGAGCGGCTTGCACCAGAATCACTAAACGTGTCGTATTTATATGGTTTGACAACTCGCTAAATACTATTTAATAGTTAAACGCATTTAGCGATTCTGGTGCAAGCCGCCCTTAGTTTACACCTTTATTTAAGCATAAGCTGATTTGCAGTTACATTCTTGTTCCGTTTCGGGGGGCAAGCATGAACAAATCTGACATTCGCCGCGTTACGTAAACCTAACATATTTGAGTTATATTGCGCGTCAATGCAAGCTCGACTTCCGAACGTTGTAGCGTCACCGCTCAGTGTATATCAGATACGCTACTTTTACGCTACGTTTACGATTGTCACATTTGTTAGTGTTAAGGCCCATTCGCTATTCTAAACTTTAGCTCAAATTGCATTACATTGCACAAGTTAGTAAGAGACAGTTGTATCCGCTGGGTAAATGGTACAAACACTTTGGAGTTGTGGTTTTGCTTTGTTCTTCAAAGTGACTTTGCTACTTAGTAATAAAACGGTCAATAGAAAATACAAAGACAGTAGAAGAAATATTTACGGAAATACGTACTTTTTTAACCGACTTCAAAAAAAGAGAAGGTTCTCAATTCGGTTGTATGTTTTTAACTCAAGAAAGAACTTACGAAGTTTCACTTCACTGTACCGAAAGCGTGACTTTATGAATACCTACTTATGTAATAATGAATATAAGTACATCAGCAGGGGTATTCCAATCTCAGAAGAACTGCAAAGTTGAACTGCAAAGTTTTAAATCATGGTCAGTTCATACTAACTCATAGTTATTCTGTGACTAAATAGTGACATTATGATGTCATTTAATTTGTTTTCGCGCATATTTTGCTGTCAAGTGTCTAAAAAGAATGATCACTTGGTACAAAATTGTACTACGTGACCTGAAGAAATTACACTCGGCAGTGAAATATAACTTGACAGCAAAAGATTGAAATACGGAGGCAGTATTTACTTAGGACTCGTTATGTGGACAAAAAACAAAATAAAAATTGTATATTTCTATAAAAAATTAATATTTTATGATATCCGTTCGTATTATTAAATGTCTATTTTTTTAGCTAGCAACACCCATTGGAGGGTTGCTTTGTCCAAATAGAAGAGTTTTAATTGAACATGCTCTGTGTAAAAGCTTTTAGAGGAAATAAAATGAGAGCTAAAATGGAAAATGCAGGCGCGCTTTATTTCTTTAGAGCTTATTTACATACAAACCAGGCGCAGAGGTTGTTCTGTGAAAAAACTACGGAAAAAAACATTTATTTTGTCCAGATAAGTGTTTGCAAACTAGCATTTAGCTACAAAAAATGTTTGTATTATCAAAAGCCAACAATAATACGAATAATGGGGGGAAATAGGAATACGCCCACTTGCAATATTATAGGCAACACCTCGAGCAAAGTTTATGTACCCGTACTTTTTTATATAACTATACTATGTGATCGGACTAGCCGGTGGTCCACCTAATGTTAAGTGGTAACCACTACCTATACATTGCCTCACTGAGGACGTCCTACCACTACCAATCTTGTGATGCATTACCCTGCGCCCATCACTTTGAGACATAAAGGTCTCTGCGTCTGTACTTGCGCCAGCACACATACCCTTCAAACCGAAACACAGCAATGCGAGCATCACTACCTAGTGGCAGAAATAGGTACGGTGCTAGTACTTTCCCGGACAAGCTCTTTCACAAAAGCTCTACCACTACCACAATCAAATAAAGGACAGAAAACCAATTAAAATGTACTTAATGAAAATGAGAAAGTCAATCGACCAGTATTTTTAAACACATTCTGAATATTACTTGTTATTAGAGGTGAGACGTATTTATCGTCACAGGTAAAACTCACTGCTATTTAAAAATCACAGACTGTCACAGCGACAGAAGATCCCAAATACCTGTGACCCCACTTGACCCCTTTGTCTTTCTTCTTCTTCGAGTCGATTGGCTCCCATGTGTATTTTTTATTATTTAGTAAATACCTAGGTACCTACTAAATATCCCGTTTTGCCCAGAAACGGGCCACGTCTATGGCATTTTCCGTGGCGTCACACAGATCCTTCCGGGTGCAGGTGTTGGTGTATTCTGGGCAGGACAGGAGGTGAGGCATTGTCTGTGGGGCTCCGCAGTCACATTGTGCTTGGTCGGAGTACCCCTTTGTCTTTGAGCGCAACATTGCGCTAGTATATTAACACAGGCATAACAAAATACTAGCTAATCCTATTTTTTGGCATATTTTATTATTTTGCAATTTTTTAATGTCAACTTGGCTAATGGTAGTTATTATGCCGAAAAACGGTTTTCTGAGTACACCCGATCCGAAACTACGGTTTCCAAATAGCGATAGCCTTTTTATTACCATCGTAATATTCCTAGAGAAGTTACACCAAGCGTCTATGGAGATTTCAGACTGCAGATGGTTTGGAGTTGTTTATAAATAGGCAATCATAAGAATAAGAATTATGTGTGCTTCAACTATGCTAGTAAACTAATAGATAAGTGAGGAAAAAAAACATAAGCAGAGTTGATAATTAAAAAAATCCTACAATGATAAGCAAATAAGCCCCTCCCAAGTTGACGAATCACAATTGCTACGTTGCTAATTAGACAATCTTTCAGAAATGACGACTCCAAAATGGAATTGAAAATAGGTACCATAGAGATGGAAGCAACATGGCATATTTTAATTATTTTTCTTTGTGCTATTCGTTTCAGTGTCTTCAAAACAAATGACAGCCGACTTGACGAATGACTTGACTAAATACTACTTTAACTTATACACTTGACACTGGCAAAACTGTCTGTTGAAATGACAGACAGAGCCGAAAAGAAAAAAAAGAATAACATAAGAAATAAAGAAGAAGAGTACCAGACATTTTTAAAGTTTTTATATCTTCTTTGGTGAGGGGCTGGGATCACATTTTCTTTAAAGTTTTAGGTGAATTATTTAGTTTCTTGTTTGAACATTGCCCCTGATTTTCAGTAGTAAAAGCCGCGGTTTACTCGTGAACCAGTGGGAGATCCAGGGTTTTGGTTTTGGAGGGGCTTGATCTAGCTAACTACTTTTTCCCAATTGATACACCCTTGGGTAAAACCGAAGCTTTTGGTAGCTTGAGTAGATTCTCGACCGCGTACTGTAAAGCCGATGGACCAACACATTGTCAGAGTCGCAGGAAGTCGATTGATGGATAAGACCAAAATCATTTATTCTTAATTG
Organism: Gandaritis pyraliata; assembly: GCA_947859175.1. NCBI lineage: Eukaryota > Metazoa > Arthropoda > Insecta > Lepidoptera > Geometridae > Gandaritis > Gandaritis pyraliata. The sequence continues at coordinate 4,153,385 of OX401863.1, forward strand.
TAGTTTTTTTAAGTAACCTTTACTTAGATTTTTGAATGGACCCATTTTGGACCTTCCTTGCCTAGTTATATTACCTTGTGTGACCTTGTTTCATCTTACCAAATTTTTTCTAGATGTAATATGCAGGATTCCTTAAGATATAAGTATATCCGTGGAGTGGGGCACTGGTGACCCGTAATACAGGTTTCCAAACCTATCTCGGGCACCAGTCTCTCGCAAAACAGGTTACTTACCTTCTTATTAATATTCTTACCATCTACATTGTACCCACCTACGCATGTAATAAGTTAAGGAACCTTTTGTGTAGAGAAAATAAATGAGTTATTTATTTATCATTATTTCGGGAATTGTATGGAGGGGTCTATTTAACTTCTACGGACTGATATAATGATGATGATGAGCCCCCTAACCCCTACCCCCCCCTGGATCCGTTAGTGTCAAACTCTTGTGTGAAAGCGGCACTCGACGCGACCGGCTTGACTAACCCACAGCTCAACCTTTTATGAGACCTAAAGTCAACGGTGAAACGTAAATTAGAGTTAACGATCACGAGCGAAATTGTAGTGTTGTATTTCTAACGGGAAATTGTGAGCCAAGTTTGCTACGAAGGTCTTAAACACAGGGTTATACAAATAGCTAGGTATACATAATAATGTGATAATGGCTAGATAAGACAAGCTTTTCAAAGTTTTGTAAACTACTGTATATGTAGAAAAATATGAAGTTGTGATTTTATGGATTTATGTCATACATGTTGTTAACGAGGCAAAGTTTCAAAAATGGTTTATGACTGAAAAAAAGCTATTTTTTTTTTCAATTACTAATAGGACATAAAAGCTCTACTTATACTTGATTTTATCTAGTAGAGTTTTCAAAGATACCAGTAATTAAATTATGTATTTCAGTTAGCAAATAATTGCCATGACAGAGTTTGTATAATACGCCTTTATTAATTGTAAAACGCGTAGGCACAAACGTTAATTTCATTGTATAATTATAATTAAGCTACGATGATAACAATATAAATTAATTATTTCATAGATAAGGAACCGAGCTCCAAATTATATTCGGTACGGTACTACCTAATCTACATACCGTCTTGTAGTGGTTAACCATGGGCGGGCGTACTCATGGGTTCCGCTTGGGGCGAGGGTTTGATTGCGTTAGAGACTGTGGAAAGGTTGTCGTGCCTATATTCATGTAAATAAATTGGCGCAGAGGCTCAATTATGTTGTGGTGACTGAGACTATCAACGTCTCTTGGTTACTTTATCTAATTTTTTTAAACGGTGTGAACTAACTGCGTAGTACGCAATAATAGCTTGTCCGTTGAATTAGTTTGCTATAGCGTCAACTTTTTTTTTCGCTAATACAACGCGACTACGCGATCATGGCGCAAACTGGCGATGTGACCACATTTATGCGTACATGCGACCATCGCGGGAATGCCAATTAAGGCACACCTATTTGACATCAGAATGTATGATCGCGGATCATCGTACGACTGAAATTCGCGCGAACTTAAGATGATCGCGTATCGATGACTCCACCAATACAACCACGGTATGCAAAATTGGATGAAATGTCAAGATAAACATGGTTTATTTTGACCCTGATGATATTTTCAAAAATTATATAGAATGAAACACACACGTAGGTAAGTACATTAAATAGATCTAGATAATGATACCTTTCCGCAAATTCGGGAATAAGATAATTTATCAAAGTCAGTCACCTCGACTGAAAGGAATGAACACCTTTAAGAAGTTGCGTGGATCGCATACATACGCACAGTGTGATTGATTGCAACACTGTTGCTTGATTGATCGGTTCGGAGGATGACCATACTTCGACTGTAATTTGTTTACGAAGGAAATAGTCCTTCTATTTTTATAAATGCAAAGAGTTTAGATGTTAGGGTGGAATGACGGAGAAAACGAGGCGTAATCGGTTGTCCTAAGGGTTATTGAAGAAATAAAAATATAGTATGACGAGAGCTAAAAACGTAGGTTAGAAAATAGATACAGATTACTTGAGAAAAGGAAGTGTCACTGAAACGACCGATGCTAATAAAAAAAAACTAAATTGTATAATAAATAATTATGTTGCATCGTTTTCTTCTAAAATTAGCAGTTATCAACAAACCAAACACAGTCTCCGTCAAATTTATAAAACCCCTTCCGTTTTTCGTACAGTTCCGTTACAGTTAAAAAGGTTTAGGTTGGTCGATAATTGTAATTAAAACTTTAGAATTGACTGCGACCTCAGCTCTGTTGCGGTGTTTTTAAGAGTAGGTATGTTACCTTCAAAGTGTGAATCAAACAGAGCTAAAGAACAATGAAACAAAATAAAATACTCGTACTCTACAAAAAAAAGTATATAAATATTCTATCAGCATCTAGGTTCCATATTAGTAGCCTTGCTTAGTTTGGGATTAGAGGACGTCGTGTGAAATGTCCATGATATATTTATTATTTTATTTACTCTTTATGGACATTTGCTGGCAGGTTTTCTAAACCATTGAAATAGTAGACTACACCCAGCAACACCTTATTAGTCTGACCAGCATGATCTATTGGAAAAATATTATTATGGTCAATACGTACGTGGTCTAAAAGAATATTTTCCCTCACCGATTTTGGGCAGTAGTAACAACGAAATACAATAATTATAACTTGCTAGGTTATTATACTGGTAAAATACAGTAGTACCTATTTATTTTATACGCTGATGAGTAATCACTCTGATGTCTATCATTCAATTGGAAGCCCTTAAAGTTTTTACCTTTAAACTAAAAGGTTTAAAGTGCTTTAGGATTTGCCTAAATTCTAATTTACTTTGTCTATAGATTTAGGCCGCGCTTCGCCAATTTACTTCGTTTTACAGGTGATTTTCAGATCTAAAAATAACGCTTATAAAATATTCGGGAGAATTTTTTACTAATGCAGTGATAGTGTCTGTTATGAAACAGCCACTGTAACAAATATTTACTTAGAATAACCACTTAGATTACACATAGGGATGTGTAATCTAAGTGGTTGGTATTGGATAGGTACTCAATACAATTTATTTTACCTACATGATTAAAATATCGTCAACGACACAGCGTGAAAGGATTTATTACGTACCTACTAAGGGCGGCTTGCACCAGAATCACTAAAAGTGTTTAACAGCTAAATAGATTTAAATCTGACGTATTGATATGACTTGACAACTCGCTAAATAATATTTAATAGTTAAACGCGTTAAGCGACTCTGGTGCAAGCCGCCCTAAATGTATGAGATTAGCTTCCCACGATATCGTGTCGTCATCTTATGAATATCATAGGAAAACGCCCAAAGAAAACAAAATAAATTCGCCCTCTATTTTGACATAAAAGTTTTTCTTCCCTTCCGCAGTTTTCTTGTGTGCTTGCTCTTGCGAGATGTCGTACAGTTTTGTACTAACTCGAGCGCAGTCTACCCGACGCTGACGGAAAATAAATAGTGTTTATTAGGCTATTAAATCGAAAGGACGGCTGCAGTGTATTGGTATATAAGTGGTTTGTTTGCGGGAAAATAATAGCTATAGTGCAAGCGCAGCGTTGTGTGTATGTGTGTGTGTGTGTGTCTGTTGAGGCAACGTAGCTCCTGAACGGATGAACTGATAATGATTTTGTTTTTTTTTGTTTGAAAGGTGAATTAGTCAGGAGCACAGAACAGAGTCTCTGTTCTGTGGTCAGGAGTGTTCTTATCTATGTTTGATGAAAATCGGTCCAAGATTCGGGGGTTTTTTGTTAATTTAATTACTTGTTACCTCTATCAAAACATTTAATTAAGATAAGATAAATGTATTGGAAAAAATACCCACAAAGTGTAAGTATTTTTATTATTATAAAAAAAACCAAGTACCTACTATCTGGAAACCGTCTTTGCGTGCGTGTTGTCGTCTCTCTCCTTGCTATGTTTGCAACTTGAAATAGTAAAACAATCACAAAACTTAATTATCTAAAATTGTGTACGACAAAAGTTTTGTGTAACTAGTTAGATGGCTTTTACAAGTGGTTTCACCACACAGAACTAATTTGTGTACATCCTCACAGCGACGTCTGCTTATGACTGATTAAACTAAACAGCTAATAGTTGGTTTAACTTGTTGGGTAGTTTCCAACTTTTTACAAACAAGCTTTGTAGTTTTTGAGTTTGGTAGAAATTTTTGTGTTTGCACTGAATTAGGTTTAGTATACTTACTAAAGAAGAGGTAGAGGTAGTTTAAGTAGAGGTTCTTGTGAAAGAGCTCGTCCGGGGAAGTACTACCACCGGTACCGTGCTTATTTCTGCCGCCGACTCTGTTTACATGTTACTATGGTAATCTACCTAGGTACTGACTACCTATGGTCAAATACAAAAATCAGCCATATGTAAGCACTAAAAGAAACTAAAGATGTGAAAATATACACAATTTTTATCCCGTAGTAGGTTCGTATTATAAGCAAAACCGTCGACAGAGCTGTCGTACCGAATCACCACTGAGATATCAGGATTATGTGCTCAGGATTCAAATTCACACCCCGTGAAGTGATAAGCCCTTGATTTGAATATCCTTGATAATGTTAATGTGCTATCAGCGGATATCCGGCATTCTCACTACACTGCCTCGTCACGAACGCTCAATGGTATGACTTCCTTCCTCAGTGTGATAGTGACATTATTTACTTTTAGTGCCATTTGGCAAATCAGCTTATCCTTGTACGAGATAACGTTGAGTTTTGACTGTCGGCTCCCGTACTATAAAAATAAAAGTTAGTAGCAGTGTCTACAGGATGATTTTTATGACAAAACGTGGCGGGAAGAAAATAGTCCACCTGATGTTGAGTAGCCTTTGCCTATAGCAAATCCAGCAGTTTAGAAAGGCGATTGTGATATTGCACTGCGTCTAACATTGAGAATTCTCTCAAGTTACACAAGCTGAATAATGATGGTTCTTATAATCAGGTGAGCGAAAGTAATTCAGTTTAATTTTTGCGTAGCATGCAGATACGACGTAGACACTGGCTACGTGTAACTCTACGACGAAGATAAGACGTAGAAGCTACGCTCGTGTGCGAGCTTTGCAAGTTTCCGCACGTACGAGTACGGGGAAAAACATAAAAAATATAGTATTTGTTTATAAAATCCAACCTAGGACGCAAAGGTTGAATTAAATGTAACGAAAAATGTTTTCTGAGCGACTCTAAAGAGAGAATTGTCCTTGAAACGCTTCGTTTCAAATTACTCCAGTACCAACACAATTATTTTATCCCAGCACATTAAGTTCCGAAAGAAAATCCCTTTGAAAAATAAAAGCTCCCCAATTTTTGTTTTGAGAGCTTTCTGAAATGGATAAATGTGGGCCAGTTTAAGGAAGCAAATTTTCTCTAAACTTAACCGAATCTTATTGAAGCCAACGAGTCTCAAACAAAGTTAGTATTTCGAATTGAGTTAAGAACCATTAACTATTCGTGGTATAATTTTCGCAGAAATGAGGTTTTAATTCAACTTTTAGTAAGACGAGGTTTTTGATAATATCACAGCTGAAGAGTTTGTTGAAGATGAAAGGACTTGTTTGTGATAGAAAACGGAAATTCAATGTCTGACATAAATAAATGGCAATTAAAAAGGAAATTAAATGACCTTTACGTTTTGACAAGGGGGTTTTTTCAAAGAATTTTAATTTGGAACGCTATTTTTTTTCACGAATATATTTGTTTTATCCATGGCCTGAAATAACAGTACAAGCGCTGAAGTCATTTTCAGTTGAATTAATCTTTATTTTTTGAGCTGAAGTTTAACTGCAAGTTCATTATTGCACGATAATTTCACTCGGTTAAAGTTACTAATTATTAGTTGCGGTTTCAAAATGGAAAACCAATTTTTAAACTCAATTAAAAAGCGACAGTCCAGCTAGCAGCTTTTGATATTAAAAAAATAAAACACATAATTTGGTATTATGTTTTGGTGTGATTTTATTAACCTACTTCAAAAAAGGAGGTGGTTCTCAATTTGGTTGTATTTTATTGCATATAGATCATTAGCAAAAACCTTATATAATTTTATTTAAAACGGCACTTATATTTGAATGTTTGACTAACTCAATTTTATTTTTTTCACCCCTTAAGAAAAGCCAGGATACTTACTGCCTCATTTTTAGTTTTGACTATGTACGTATTAGTTTATTTCATTTTTGTCTCTAATCTCTAAAAAAACTCGATAAGTGTTTTATTTTCATCTCATCGTCAGTAGAAAAGTGTATTAGTCGTATTAGTACAACCTTATATCCGGAATTTTTGACAGCATTGTATAAATTGGCATTGTAATAACAAGGTCAACTGCAAATTTATGCAGATTGAGTTCGTTTCGTTGTACACTCGCTGTCGGAAGATAACAAAAGGATTTATGGCAGCTATAGGTACCCAGCTATAAGAGAATACTACGTTACTACCACACCGCACCTGTCTTGGGTAGAAAAACACTTAAAAAACAAAAACTGTTTGTGTGAACTGCCAACCAACTCTGGTGACCAGGACTTTTTTTATGATCTTTCAAAAAAAGTCAAAAACGTTACCTAGGGTATGTCTATTTACGGAAAATAGACATACCGTATAAGTTATAAGGAAAAATATCAATGTGCGATAATAATTAATATTGGTTAAGAGTGAGCATCGAAACTACAGTTTTGCATTATATTTTTTATACTTTATACAAATTGTTATGGTACCTACACAATAAAACTTAGTTACAATACTATTGCGAGCACATAAACTGTATTTCTTTCAGCAAACCAATATACCAAAAAAGTCATCGCACCATCGTACTCGGCCCATGATCCAACTTAATATCTATTTTATTGTAGTCCTTACCATCTTTAGCCTGTTCATTTACATATTTTTCTCTAAGCTCCATTACTTTCATGATATCATTGCAGGGGAAAGTCCAACCCTTAATAATATCACCATAATATCCGGTGGTCTGTTTGTCCGTAGTTAAAGCCATTTAACTCAGAAATAGAATATCTTATGGCGTTTTACACAACCAATACTTTGTGAAAAAGTTGTTTCTTTACGTGAACGGCATTCATCTTTCTCATGGCGGTAAAGTTCCAGAGCGACAAGCGTGATAAAGAGTTTGTTATGTTATTCCGCAGTTACTTTTAGTTGACTATCCCACGGTTGTGTGAAATAAGACTGCAAACGCACTTGACGCCTTACGTGCGACCAGAGATCTAATATTTTGTAAGGATGGATCATACTGAATGTTGAAAATGTTTGTGCTTGGTCCAATACACGTGGTATCAATATTGCGTACCATCGTCAGGAGTAGGATAATGACTGGAGGTGGTCACAACCCTCACATATGAGGAATGCTATTAAAAGAGGGAATTATTGGGACTTTGTCGGGATGTCATAAAATCCACAAAATGGTAACCAAACTTGTACTTTTTATGACATTTCAACAAAATCCCAATGATATTTACTACATTGGAGAATTGCACTTCTGGTTATGAGATATTCATTAGAAAACTCTTCCTTTAGTCTAGTTGGTTTTGTAGGGAGTATGTACAATCGGGTTGTTTGCACAGGCCTTCATTTCTGTCGACGCGACGTTTCTACCCGCAAAATTGACTTGACGGAGCGTTTATTTTAACGTACAAAAGACAATCCGGGACGCCACAAGGGATTGCTGATATTTTAATCATCTCTCTATTATGCGACACGGAACGCCATGAGAATAATAAATTTAAAACTGCTGGAAGCTTTCTGCATGCTTGTTCGCACGCTCTATCGTTTTAGATTGCATAGTTTTATGAATACTGTGATAATTAAACGTTCGCGTAATTAGTGCAGGATTATTTTTAAATAAACAAACTGAATCTTCACACTTAACATAAAACAATAATTTATGATAAATAACAGCTATTTAATATTTATTAGTAGCATTAAATAATAACAAATAATCTTTATTGCAGACTCAGGATCCAATACAATTTAAAATAAGCGTAAGCTCCTGTTTTAAAGTTAATAGAAAATCGTGAAGCTCATTTTTTAGCATTAAAAATAACTCTTTGAAACTCATAGGATCAGCAAAAGGCTATTAAAAAAATAAATAGCCCGGAACAAGCTACGTGGTGCGATGCACATTCATTAACAGTGTAAGTGCGCCCTGCCAGCGTACAGCTTTCATAGAATGCGGGCGGCGTGAGATTAAAATACAGATGTGACATCCATACATTAGCTTTAGAGTATGCAATAAGGTTGTGTCTAACAGAGCCTTTTATTTTATGCTCTTGTTAGTGATAGTCGGTATTGAATCGGTCTTTGTCAACCTCCTTTGATTTTTGTTCTATCATATTTACCTCCTTGCTAATTCGAATAATGTCAAAAAGACAACAGGCTTCTTTTTTTAAATACTTGTCATTTGCAATAACTTGCTAAATAAAACAATTGAGTAAAAACTAAACTAATAAAAACTGTGATTTGTTTTATTTTATTCCCTTAGTTAGAACAAAGACACACGATTTACTATTCTACTCGTAGATCAATGCACCCGATGCTCAAAGCCTGATTATTACATATCATTACAACTAGGTGCTATGTTAGTTCCATTGCTCTCAGCTTAGATCGCCTGTGCTGACGAAACTGGTATGATGATAGTAGCGCAATATAGGTATTGACGCTTAAAATCACCGCTTGTTCCATACTTCATAGGTACTGTAGTATAAAAATGTCAGTCATGGTAACTAGCAAACTTGTAACACAAGCTACAACCAAGCTAAGCACGAACCAATCTGACAGCCGCTGGGTTATGGAAACCTCACCTATTCGAGTCAACGCCAGCTCGAACGCCGAACATCGTTGTGTCACCGCGCAGTGTATCTCAGATACGCTGCGTTTACGATTGTCACATTTATTCATGCTGAGGCCTGTAGGTAGATTTACACATGACACATCTGTTCTAGTTAATTTTCATCACAGGCTCTGCGTATTAGGATAATGGGATAGTGGTGTTAAGCTCAAAGAATGGGTGTCTGGCTCGGAGCCAGCTAGAATAGTCTGCGCAATCGTCGCCTTGTCTTTGATGTTCCACATCAATTGAACGTCGTGGACAGGATAATGGATGGAATCTTTAGATTCACACCCTTTGGAGAACACGTTGATATTGGGCACAGTTTTTCCACACGTTACAATAATTGAAGGAGACCAGTGGCGGAGCCAGGTTTTCAGTTTGGGACCCGAAGGGATTTAGCTTTGTTTTCACCCTTATGGGAGAGGAAGGGGGCTGAAGCCCCCTAGCCTTCTCTGGATCTGTTAGTGGTAGAATGTCAACTTGGTTAGAGCACGTGAGGTTTCTAAGAAAAATACATATTTTATGCAACAAAAGATTCTATAAGCTAATATTTTATACGTTATATTTTATTTTATACATTTTGTCACGTAATGTCAGCGCCATTCTCTAGAGTTATAAGTCACAGAATGAGATACAATTATCTTGAGTGATGCTCATTTTTATCTTACAACCTACAAGAAGATAAAGCCTGAATTATAAGCTCAAAAAGTTTACAAAGTCAGAAAACAGAATTATCCAAAAGTTGTTTTACTGACGCGACGTTGACTTATTGTTTCTTGTAGAAACAACATTTTGGGGTTTATAAAATTGTTTAGACAAATCTTTGTGGTTGATACAAAGCTCGGCACAATCCTACTTATATTTTAAACGTCAAAGTTTAGATGTTTGAATGTTTGTGTTTAATCACACTACAACAGCTGGTGATTAGGATGAAAATTGGAATATAGTTCGTTGCCTGGATTAACACATATATAGGCTAGTTTTTATCTTGAAAAATTAACAGGACGAACGAGACGCGGACGAAGACACGGGTGGAAGCTAGTGAGAAATAAATGGAATATTGTCTTATCATATAAGAAACAAGTGATGATACAAGCAAAACGGCTGCTCACCTGATGATAAGCACGACGAAACATCCATCCACCGAGGACGCTATGTGTTTTCCCAAATTAAGTAAAGATAGTAAATAAATAAATATAAAAATTAATGGACATTTCACACGACGCCCTCTAGTCGCAAACTAAGCGAAGCTTGTAATATGGGAACTCGATGCTGATAGAATACTTATATACTTTTTTTTGTATATACATACTTATAATACATAGTATAACACCTAAACATAGAACAAACATCTATGTTTGTCACACACAAATGTTTGTTCTTGGTGGGGATCGAACCCACGACCCACAGCACGGAAGGCAGAGCATTACCGACTGAGCTGTGACACCTGCCTGAGTAGTACCGGTATTATAATATCTGTGATAGTACTATGGGAATCTGATACTCGTAGCTGACGGGATCGCTCATGGCAGGCACTAAAGTATCCTCTAAATAGGAGCATGGGTGACAAATTATCCCAGACGCTGTATAAATCATCAAGTAGATGCAAAGGCCCTGTTTACTTATAGTACAGAAACTGGGTCGGAATCAGCTTGCAAAATCTAACCACATTAATTAACATACAAAACAAACACAGTCCAAGAATTGGAGTTTGTGAACTTTGGGCTAAACTTATGCGAAAGTATATTGGTTACGCCAACAGCACGTTTGCGTGTAATTCATACCTATTTTAATTATTTTTGACGTTGTATGGTTAAAAATCCCTATAGGTACAAAAAGGTTGGTTTACCTCTCTGGTAATTCTATGCAATCTTATAATGGGGTTTCCCGCGCTGCATTTGTACTTTCGCGGGCAATCATCAGTGTGAACTTCTTACGAAACGTCAAGTTCATGCCATCGCATCGCGCGCCTATAGCAGGCTATTGTCTGGGTGCGAGCTTCCGTAATCTGCCTCCGCGCCGAGTGGATCGTTCTCGTGGTCTTCTCGTAGATCAGACCCTCGGCTCCCCGCGTTCTCCAGCTAAGTTATTGCTGTCGAGATCAAACCGCATCGTGAGCGATAAATCATCGTTCCATCGCAAGGATTGCCATTGCTTTTAATCATACAAACTTCTCTGTGCTGTGACGGGCATTTTGGATTGCAGTGCATTCGATATAGACCCCTTTGGACCCTATTGTTGGCGTTGCTGGTGAGTAAACCTTCCTACATACCTAGGGTTTTAGCTCTGCAGCGTCATAGGTCACCGCAATTTCTAGATTTCATTTTAACATTTGAACCAGCGCACCGCACCGTAACTTTTGGCGGCTAATTATTAGCTTTCTTTATCGCGTGCTGAAGGTTATGATCCATTTGGTCCTAACGAACCGGATAGTATTTGTCCTATAATCTATAAAAATCTAGAATTTTAATTACGTATAATTGCATATCGTTATAGGAAACTCGTCTTTATTGCGTTGTACGTAAGGTCCATATTGGTCTGCATTCTTTATCGCAGTCCCGTTACTTTTCGTGAATTTAAGTTATTAATTTACACTTTATATTTCTAAATCTTAACAAAGGTATATACGTTACTTATAACTACAGTGATTTGTGTCGTAAAATAAGTGTTTTCCTAGAACTACGCATCAAAATTCCATCATTGGATGTATTGCGGGTAGTTTCGTGGGAGTGGTTTCGCGGCATACACGTACGTTGTACGAATCCTTGGTACAAGGTCGAGCAAGTGTACACCGAGAAACGTGGTTGGGGTTCTCACAGTCACGTCGCGTCGGTACATTGCGTTGGTTGGTCAACGTTTGTTGCATCCATTGAGGATTATACCTACCAACAGCGATTCTATTCTATGTCCCGGGATTGCATTTCTGACCGATCATTGATAACTTTTGTTAGGTATTTGGACTTATGAGAAGTTTTGTAGGTAATTGTAATCCTATTTCATCGCCTCGTATTGTACGAGAAATAAATCTCAATACAGTCCACACCGCATTCGAAGTACTTAATCGCATTGAATTCTTTATAGAATTTAATTTTGTCTTTAGGTAGGTAACTTTGTTAACTACCACCGCACCTACATTTGCGCTACGGTTGTAAGATCGGATAAGTTAGTTCCGTATCTACACCTACGTTAGTGTTAGGGTTCCGCATGGTTGGATATTATTTCCATACCTATAAAAACATTGTGTTTTGTCATAATTACCTTTCTTGCGAATTACACCTATAAGTTATTTAGGTTTCGTATGGTCTACGGGAAAGTACAGTTACTTTTATATCCGTACCGTACTGACTCTGTAATTCGCACCGCATCGCATCGCATCGCATCCTTTGCATACCTATACATAATAGTTGTTTGGTTGTATTGGGGTTTGTAAGTGGCCATAGAAGTTTTCGTTAGGTATAAGTTATTTACCTACGGAAAGTGGTTCCGTTCTTACAAATTATACCTACTGTAGGTTTTATTGTCTTGCCTTCGCTAAGTTGTTGTGATAGGTACCGCAAGGTCGGGAAAATAATCCTGTACTTACGTACTTTTGTCATATTGTCATCATATCTTTGTTGCTCCTTTTGTTGCGCGTTCCGTTAGGGTTCCGCACGCAAATAGGTAGTCGCGTGGTCGGAAAATTGGTTCCGTACACAATTTATTTAGAATTTAATTTATTTTAAATTATATTTCTTCTTACGCATCGAGTATCTAATTTGGTACTAGGGTTCCGTCATCGGATATATAAGTGGGTTCCGAATCAAATATTTTGTATAAAGATTTTTATTTGTTAAAAAATACTTCACATTTAAAATGGAGGATTTCCAGAATAAACTAAAATTATATGAAGGCAAACGCGCCGCTTATTTTGCTCGCATACAAAAATTATATGATTTGATCCCCAACTTAGATAATGAAAAATTGCGGAACACTTTTATTGCACAAGCTAAAACAATAGATATCATTCGTAATGAGTACATCTCTGCGATTGATAATATAAATATTCTTTCAATGAAACTTAACCCCAAGTACAAGGTTAATTATGAATCACTGTCTGCTTTTGACGATCTTTCGTGCGAAATCAAACATGCTTTGAGTTCCTTAGTCACAACCACAAAAAATGATTTTTCAGATACTTCGACAAATAAGTCAGGTACCCCGCATATTAAAATACCTCGCATTGAACTACCTACCTTTGATGGTGACATTCAGAACTTCCCGTTCTTTTATGAAACATTCAAACGGGTTATTCACACAAATCCCGATCTGACGGATTCGGACCGCATCCATTACTTGTTAGGTCACCTCAAAGGCAAGGCGAAAGGCGTGGCAGCCGGGATTGTGCCCGCTGCAGAAAACTATCGTGTTATTTGGAATGCGCTTATCGCTAAATACCAAGACACGCGCGCGCTAGCCGTAAACTATTTGAATCAGCTGTTTTCTTTGAAGTCAGCTGGTTCTTCGCCCGCTAATGTTGAAAAGGTGTTTGATAAATATACCGCAATTGTTGCTGGACTCAAGCAATTAAAAATAGATAATATGTCTGATTTTATATTTATGTACACGGGTCTTAAGTTAATAGATTCTGACATTGCAAAACATTACGAAATGTCGCTTCGCAACATGAAAGATCCTCAAAGCGTGGACTATGATTATTTTGTAAAGTTCGTTCGTGAACAAGTAAAGATATTGTATCGCACCGCGCCGCAGCGGCCTGAGCGGTCGACTGCTGGCACTAGCGCTAATAGTGCGTCTTCCGCCGCGCCCTCTAGGGTCTCGCAGGTGTACGTAGCTACGTCACCTAAATGTTCGCTATGTCAGTCGACGCATCCCAACTTATATAAATGTGGTGCCTTTTTAAAATTAAATGCGACTGATAAATATAAACATATAAAAGACCATCGTATGTGCGGTAATTGCCTTAGTAGTCAACACACTGTGTCTAAATGTCAATCCACGACAACATGCAAAACATGCAATGGTAAACACCATTCCCTTTTACATTTTGATCAACCGCTGCCGCCACAAGCGACAGAAACGCCATCAGATGACGCCGCGCCGGCTGCCAGTACTGAAGAGAAGCCCCCTGATGAGGAACATGTTTCTTTTTGTACTCATTCAGCTATGGTTCAAAACAGTACTCGCACCACTGAAGTTTTAGCTACTGCGAAAGTGTTAGTAGTAGGTAAAAAAGGGAAAGATGTTGTCGTTCGCTGTCTTCTGGACCCAGGTTCTCAGAAGAACTATATTACCACTCGATGTTGCCGTATGTTAGGGCTACCTATTCGTGACGATTCTATAGTCACGGTTAAAGGTATCGGTGGTACTTCTCAGTCGGTTCGTGGGTCCGTTGACTTCACCTTTAGCTCGCGCCTTCGTGCGCAACCTAAGTACACCATTGATGCACTAGTGCTCGATGAGATAACAGGACAGCTTCCATTGTGCTCGATAGATGTCGCTGATCTCAATCATATCGACTCGCATTTGTTCGCTGATGATACTTGGGCTGTGCCTGGAAATATTGACATTCTGTTAGGAGTCAAACTGTTTGCTAAGTTATTGCAACCCAGTAAGATTACCTCCACAGCTGGATGTCCAGACGCATTAGAGACTGTGTTAGGCTATATATTCATGGGAGAAGCACCTGTCTTAAATCTTCCTACCGCTACGTTGTCATTCTTCGCGACGTCCTCTTCTAACAGCTGTGACTTGTGCACAGCCGGGGAAACAAAAGAAGTTGTTGCTTCTTATATAACTAGTGTAGACGATAAGCACTGTGAGCAGTCTTATTGTTCCTCCACCCCCCGCTCCTCCCCTGGCACGGGTGTCGTTGCTTTGCCGCTGAAGACGGACGTCTCTGCATCAGAAATTATTTCTGAAACCGCACCTCGTAGGTTTCTTAGCCTCGAGTGTAAATTAAAACCGCATTCTAACTTCATACTTTTTTATAGTGAAGTCATTAAAGATATTCTGAAAAATAATCTTACTTCCCTGCTGGAAGGAGTTCTTCCAGATGAAATCGCTTTTTATAACCCGCACTCTGCCTATCGCATGGACGAGACAACCACTAAGTTATGCGTGGTTCTCAACTCTAATGCGAAGACAGTCGACTGTTCCAGTAATATCACTGTGTCACTGGCAAAGTCCAAACTCGCACCTTTTAAGGTTTTTCCGCTTGCTTGTCAAGATATTTGCACCGCACTCCTTTTATCAAATGTGATAAACCGAGTTTTCGCTCTCTACTCTGCTCGATACGCTATTGAGGCTATCGGAGCTTTTTCGGATTCAACTGTATTTTTGAGTTGGATTCTCGCATCGCCGCATCGCTGGCTCACTCACGTCAATCGCATCGCTAAGATTCAAGAAATCTTATCGGTAGAGCACTTCATTCCGCAAGATACGCCGGAAATGTTCGCTGCTCTTCCTTCAGTAACCGCTGGTTCTGATATAGATTCCAGTCTTTTGACAGAAATAATTATGTATAATCGCACCAAAAGGTTTTCCTGTTGGATTCTGTCCGCGCGACGTATTATTCGTCACACAAAATGTTATAGCATTATTTGCTCCCGCGCTCCGTATTCGTCGGAACCTACCGCTCTAACTCCTGCGCATTTTCATAATACGAAACCGCTGTTGTTTCTACCCGCTCGCGAAGCTGCTGAAATGCGTTCACACCGTCTTTTGCGACATGAATCACCTGAGCAACTTGTCCAGTCTTTCTGGAAGCGGTGTTGCAATGAGCACACCCTTCAATCAAGACTAAATTGGAACACTCCTTCTAACCCAGTACGGGTTGGTATGGTTGTAGTTTCCATGCAGGATAATATCATGCCTTTGCATTGGCCGTTAGGTTTAATTACTAAAATCTTTCCGGACAAGAAAGGGATCTGTAGAGTCGCTTCTGTCAAAGTCCAAGGTGGAATGCTTCAGAGCAGACCGATTGTAAAATTGTGCCCTCATCCAACTCAGTAAATAATGACTAAAATTGTCTTAGTTTACTTAGGTTAGGGTTAGCAGTTTATTATTTAGCATAATTTCTTATATAAAAATAACTTAGCATAATTTATTTGTTTTGTTACATCGCTTATATGGTAGAGTTTCGCGACGATATGCAATTATTATATTTTCGCTTTCTTTGTGTTTTGAAAGTAGGATCTTTCAAGCCGGGGAAAATGGTTACGCCAACAGCACGTTTGCGTGTAATTCATACCTATTTTAATTATTTTTGACGTTGTATGGTTAAAAATCCCTATAGGTACAAAAAGGTTGGTTTACCTCTCTGGTAATTCTATGCAATCTTATAATGGGGTTTCCCGCGCTGCATTTGTACTTTCGCGGGCAATCATCAGTGTGAACTTCTTACGAAACGTCAAGTTCATGCCATCGCATCGCGCGCCTATAGCAGGCTATTGTCTGGGTGCGAGCTTCCGTAATCTGCCTCCGCGCCGAGTGGATCGTTCTCGTGGTCTTCTCGTAGATCAGACCCTCGGCTCCCCGCGTTCTCCAGCTAAGTTATTGCTGTCGAGATCAAACCGCATCGTGAGCGATAAATCATCGTTCCATCGCAAGGATTGCCATTGCTTTTAATCATACAAACTTCTCTGTGCTGTGACGGGCATTTTGGATTGCAGTGCATTCGATATAGACCCCTTTGGACCCTATTGTTGGCGTTGCTGGTGAGTAAACCTTCCTACATACCTAGGGTTTTAGCTCTGCAGCGTCATAGGTCACCGCAATTTCTAGATTTCATTTTAACATTTGAACCAGCGCACCGCACCGTAACTTTTGGCGGCTAATTATTAGCTTTCTTTATCGCGTGCTGAAGGTTATGATCCATATATTAAACTTAGATTTACGTGCTTAGTAGTCGAACTCTTTGTTATAGAGTTCGTCCGGGGAAGCACTACCCCTGTACTTATTTTTGCCGTCAAGCCAGTGATGTTCGCATTGCTGTTTCGGTTTGAAAGATAGATCGCTAACAATTATTTATAGGTACATTCTCAGGTTAAGTCTGCCATCTGTTTGTTCCATTACTTATTCTCATAAAAAAATGGTTCTACATATTTTGTAACGTAACTCTTTGCAACAAGCGGTGATGGTCCCAGATTTTTCAAAAAAACCTCGCAAGTTAGAGATTTTCATAGATAACTGTCAAAAAATCAATGCGTTCTCGATATTGACTTGAGCAATATTTCAGCATACAAGCGTGGTAGCATTTCTTGTGTTCATTCATCGCTACAAGTCCTAAATCGCACCATCCATCACTGAGCACTTCCACTAAAGACGTGCCCTGTGATGCAATACGTTGTTCCCATCATCTGTGAGACATGTCGCTGTTAGTTATTTATTCTCAAGTTTACTGCAAACTGTCTGTATTGCTTGCGCTCTACATTTTCTTAGCTAACTTATCGATTACCTTTACATGCTTTCGTAACTATAAATACTTAAGTACCTACAGTACAGTACGTAGCTAACACTTACATAACTCTACTGCCCCCGTATGCCAATCTTTTGCTGTCAAGTTATATTTCACTGCCCAGTGTAATTTCTTCAGGTCACGTGGTATGATCATTCTTTTTAGACACTTGACAGCAAAATATGCGCGAAAACACATCAAATGACGTCATAATGTCACTATTTAGTCACAGAATAACTATGAGTTAGTATGAACTGACCATTATTTAAAACTTTGCAGTTCAACTTTGATTGGCATACCCCTACTGTTTATTCAGTCAACTTTGGCACACAAACGTCAGGTTCCCAAGAAAACTCCCACGGGGGGCTCACTCCCAACCCGTCCAAGCATATAAAATCAAATCAGAACAATCAGCAAACCCAAACCACACGCTTCCTTAGAACTCGCAATTTGTATTTTGCAAAAATGGTTAAAAGCGAAAGTGAAATCGTATTTTTCTATTTTCTTCCCCATATTACCTTTGCTTAGTTTGGAACTAGAAGGCGTTGTGTGAAATGTCCATGAATATTTATTTATCTATTGGTTTGTTGTTCCCGTCTTTCCCATTTCAGAATATTTACTGATTTATTTAATACAAATAAAACAGTAAATATTCTCAAATGTCATGGTTAGTAACGTGAATCAATGATTTGTCTGACTTACTATAAAAAATCTTCATTTTAAACATAAGAACTAATTGAAAACGCTAACACTCTCAAAACAGTCACGGTTCACACTGATAAGAAAAATACCTCCCAGATTTTATAGGTATTAAGTATACCTACTCATTAAGACGTATGTGGATTTACCGACCTAAGCGCGGCTTTAGTGGGCCTGAAGATGTTTAAACCATCATGTTTTATGAAATTAACACAAGCCCACCGCCAACGTCAGTAACAGTTAATTAACTTGGAATTTGAACCGTGACATTAAGTTTCAGACCGACTTTCGGCCCTTTCAAAGGATTTCGACGGTCTTTGGAGACGTTTTCTTCAGACAACTCATTAAAAACAAATCGGGTTCCTACGCTACTTTATATTAGAAAAAAGAAAATTGTTTTGAGAAAAAAAATTTTAATATTAATGTTTTAACTTCAAACGTCCACGTGACAACTTTTTTATAGGTAATTTGTTGTAAGTGATCTTTTTAAAATTGTTTGTTTTGTACAAAGAACTTCAGAACTCTGTCTAAATAAATGTAGCTATTTCAGATATCAATCGACTATTTTAAATCCTCGTTACAAAATATTACCTCTTCTGTTCACACGTGTTTATAATAGGTACCTTTTCATTACTTTCAGTAGGTACCTATTTCAAACGAATTAACAAAAAATTGGCTCTTGAATTTCAGATGTTCGTTCAGCTGCAAGAATCGAGCCCTTACTGAATGCATCTTACTCCCGAATTCATAAACGGTAGCTGAACATTTTAACCTGCATTCAACTAGTGCAGCGCTAAAATTCGCCTCTAGAGCCGGGCTTATTCCCATCGATCCCAGTGGCTGTCCCACTGGTGGTCCAGATGGGAAAAAAGAAGCCTCTACGGGCTTGTCAACTATTAGTCACTACACTAAAAAAATCGTCATACCTTGTATCGTTGTTGTAGTGACGTTTTACTATCGGTCCTGGTTCACGTCACCAGGGTTGGCCACTAGCTTATACGAACGAACGAACGAGGATTCGAGGTCTGTTATTTGTAAAACCAACCACATTTATTTTAATTGTTTTTCTTCGGGTTAAAGTGAGTATTGTTCTTAAATTTTGGTGGAATTTCAACCAATAATACTTGCAGTTATAGCATAAAGTGTGAGCCATTAGAATAAATGTGTATTATGTGTTTTTATTATTTGATGGAATTCGTTTTCAAGTTTTGAAGGGAAAATCCACCATTTTGTCTTCAAAACAAACGACTTAACATATGACTCGACTTGACTAAACTTATTTCAAATAATCCACTTGACACTGGCAAAATTGTCTGTCGAAATGACGGACAGAGGCCATATATAAGAGAAGAAGAAGAAGAACGAACGGACGAATACGTAGGTATTACTAATTCCACAAAAGAAAACTGTTGCTACATACAAACCTGTATTTACCTAAAAGGATGCTGTGTGCTTTGAAAAGCTGCTTCTTACCTCTTGAGTGTAGAGTTTAGAAATTTCATTTCCTTAGGGAAACCTTCTTACAATTTCAAAGAGTATTGAACTTGATAATAGAAGTTATCTTTTGTTAATGTTTATGTTTTTGTTGAGAACAAGTAGACTGAAAGGCTTTGATTTTAATTGAGCAACGAATTCAATATCAATAATTCATTGATTTTAGAAAATTTTACGAAACCAATTTGTAATGAACGTTTTAAAAGAATTAAGGTTTACCCATTTTAGACATTGAATTATTGTTTTCACGAAACAGATATTGAATGCATCATGGATTTTTTTCGTCTAAATCCAGTATATTCTATCAAAACGTAATCATAAAACTACATTGTTATCCTACACATCATTCAAGTACAGGCATGTAGAAAATCTATTGTGCTATGACACAGATTCTTCAGCTATTCAGCGGTAAATCAATCAGATTGGGAACACAACATGAAACCGATTGGTGCTTGCCATTCAGACAGGACAATGATTTGTGTAACTAGCGTCCCTAGATCGATCAATGTGTCCCGGATATCACACGCTCCATCTAAAAGCCAAAGGATTCATCAGGATTCAATTCTGCTCTACACTTTTGAGCCTGACTGTGGCAAGTGACACACAATTGTTTTGTTTTTAACCTATAAATATATTGGTTTTAACTATGTTTTTTATCTCAAAGTATTTTTAGTGCAGGTTACTCTTCATTCAGCGTTCAGCAGATTATTTTAGTGGCTATAGAATGGACACTTAGACAAGGCTCAATACATATAATTTCTGCCTATTGCTCTTTGATCAATAAATGCGTTTATATTTTTAAGACTTCAAAAAAAGAGAGGAAGTTCCCAAATTAGCTGTATGTTCTTTTTTTATTTGTTGGGTGAGGGCATACAAATATTTTATAAGGAAAGTTGTAAATGGAAATGATTGTGAACGATAATTAGGTATACGATTGAGAGAAGAATAATGCTCTTGTTGAGAGTTCAAGAGGGAACCAAATTAGATTTTGAGATTTGAAATTTAATTTGAGCCTGACTAAGGAGTTTCTACATTGAATTGCCAAGCAAATAAATTTACGCCATGGCGACAATTAAAATATATTTGTATGATTAGAGCACAAGGGTGTAAGCTCAGAGCTGTACATATTTACATAATTATTATCCACAGTACATAATGTATATGAAGTCTATGTCTATGAAGAGTACCGGTGGTCTAGTGGTAGCAATCCCGCCTTCCGATCAGTCCTGGGTTCAAACCCAGTCGTGCACCTATGGATTTTTCTTTTCAAAAAAATTATACGACTGCTATAAAATAAAACTCTATGACTGCTATCACCTCTGACGTTGTATGATGTCTAGGTTCGAGGCCAAGGCCTGATTATTATTATGACTCTATGGTATGAAGTAGGTGTATAACCACGAGAGAGAGTTTAGGTAATCTAATACATCAACACCAGCCCGATATATCAAATTGATCCGTGGGTATATAGAATTAAGTAACATTTCACTTTGGTAAAAATAATACAGCGTGCATCTCTATACTAGCAATCTCTACTTGCATTCAGAATTTATTTGGAAAGCTAGCTGATTTCCTACTATGGTCCTACGCCAAATGCACCTATATTTGGCAGACAATCAACCCGGTCAGTTTGTGGGAGCATCACAGATACATAATACAACCTCAATGAGGGGATAGTGCCAAGAGCTTATCTTTGTTTTGAAAATAAAATGTATTTGGTGAAAACCATCGGCTAATCCGGTTGAAAGGACGGTTGGATGCTGGACCAGCTTCTACTACATCTACATCTAAAACATGTATCACGAAGATCACGAACATATCACAGTCGCCGTGTAAACGTAAACGTAACGTAAACTTAGCGTATATTCGAATCATAGACCGCGTCAACCGGAATTTTCAATTAGCAACCATTGAACTAATTTATTCAATTTATTGTCGTTGTAACTAGATAACTGGTTACCTCAGAGGATTTTTTTTCCTCTGAGATAACTGGTTAGTTAAAAGGATTTTGTTTCCTCGTAGGTAACCACGGTTATCTGTTAGGAAAAAAATTCCTCTGAGATAACCAGTTATCTAGTCTTGGTTATCAGTTAGGAATAAGCCAACAAATGACTGTCTAGAAATATTTTAATTTAATTTTAATTTAAATTAAAGTATTTCTAGGCAGTACTTCTTTCGATTATAAAAATAAACCAACTGTGCATAATATTTGAAACTAATGAATTTTTAAGTTCTTAACCAAAAGAACTGTGTCTTAAAACTACAAACGAATAAATTAGTGGATACTTACCGCCTTTGTTCCACTAAGTTTTGAAGCTATTTGAAGTTCAAGAACAAGTAGGTAAGGTACTGCTTGTAGCGTTCCAAAGATCATAAACTACGACTTTTGTCCATAGTAGTCTAATTCCCCTCCAAAGTTGCTCTTTGGGTAAACAGAAGGTACTAGAGTGGTGCAAAAAATAAATTTCTTAGAATTTCGGTTTCGATATGCCTACTTACCTACTTATTTGTAAGGAAAAACCAGAATCAAACAAGTTACAAAGAAAGAAAAATAATACTTCACTTTTCCTGCTATCCGATCCGATACGTACTAATAAGTATACATAAAACCATTTTTATATGAATTTGTGGAAAAAGAAATTCTTTTTTCAATACATTTGAGTGTATACTCGTACATTTAACCTATGTAGAAAATCCCTTTAAAAGTTAAAGAATGTTTCTGATTCACGAATCTTTTTTTTACCTTTATTGCACAAAAACCAACACAAAGGTAATCATAACAACAACAACTTACTATTCCGAGTTACATCTAGTATAATCCGTTGACAACAAAAGAACGTTATACAAACCTAGATAATCGATAAATGAGTTATTTCACTGTGCAGAGTAGGAACATTTAGAGAATGCAAACTGCAGGGGTCGGACGTCGTCGACTAATTACATTTGCCTGGGACCTCGCACACGAATTATTACTCTGTGCTTCAGTAGGGTTGGCAACTTCTTCTAATCACTTGAGTCTCTCGCCTGATCGATGCTTTGTAGGTACTCGTAACTACGTAAAATTAGTCAAAAATAAATTGAATAGAAAACAAAACATGATTGTCAATGAGATGATTTTTAAGTTTCAGCATCGATACACCAAAAAAACTTCTAAATGTTATAATTCTGTGAAAAATTATATTGCACACAAACCGAAACATAAGCAGGTAGAATGAAATTACCTCGAATAGGTTAAGTAAGGCTTGAATAGGTGTTACAAATCTTAATGAAAAGTACTTTAACAAGATAAACTTTTTTGTTTGACAACCCTAACTGGGTCCAATACACCTATTGGGTGTCGGTGATTGCTATTATAGATTGGGATTGTATGGAGTGAAATATTTTACGCATTGATATCGGTAATATTGAGTATCAATTTCAAATGAATTGAATTGTTATTTCAATAACAATTGTATCGAAAATATAAATTCGAATTTCATTCAACCTACGCAGGTTCACGACCTGGGGGGTGATTCTGGTTTCACCCACTAGTGACAGGAGTTTTCAACGTCATTTTGTCGTCATCCCTATTAGAGTAAAATCTCTGCCGAAGTGAGAATAAGGCTCCTGCCTCGCGTCACCTAAATGTTATAGGTACTTAAACAAGTCATATATAATTATGCGCTTTTTGCAGTAAATGGAAAAACGTTATTACAGTTTGGCTTACAAACTAGCTCCTTAGGTTTACTATGAAATTTTTTTACATTTTTATTTCTTTGGAAGATTCAATTTACAATTTTATTGATAAATGAGCCATTATTTTATTACGAAAAACACCATTTTCGCACTTGTTTGCAAAATGTTTTAACGCTGTTTGTCGTCCATTGTAGGACCTTACAAAGCGTCAAAGGATCAAGCCGTTATTGTATAGCTAAAAAATGTAATCACGCGTTCTCGTTAAAGCACAAATTGTACCGTTCCATTTACAGACCTTCAATGTAAAGTCTATAGTATAAAAAGTCGTTGATTCAATATACGACAATATATTGAATTAACGTTTTTTGTGTTTAACACAAAACATTACTACTTTAGACTTAAGAATTTACTTGATAATTGTGATTTCCTTGTTGGACGCTCGAAATAAAAATAAAAAAATACGCCAAATAAATACAAGTTCTAAAGTAAATACCTACAAAAATTCTCGAGTCTATTTGCACAAGATTCCATTGAGGAAAAAAGTAAACGAATTTATTGCAAACACTGTAATATTCCACAAGGGATAAGAACCAGTATTTTTATTGTGGTTTTTATACTAGTGTTGTCGAGATTCGTAAAAAAATTGTTATCACTTCAACGAAAATTCCAAATAATACAATTCACATTATTTACAAAATACATGGAACAGTTTGAGAACATGAAACCGTTACAAACGATCTACCAGGTTTAATAAGAAGACTTCCAAAAACTTCGGGGAATTAAAATCTCCCAATCCATATGCACAACTTTTTTTAAAAACCTTTTTTTCACTTATTGTTTTTTGCGCGAAAAAAAGCATTGCTTCATACAAAATGCTACCTACTTGACCTATATGAATATTATATAGCCCTTGTTTATAGCTCAAGTGCCCAACTGACCCAAATTAGTATCAATTGGAAGCGTGTTCAAGACACTGGCTGCATTGCTACGTGAATACTAGTGCTGATTAGCCAAGATATTATAATGATATAATCGATACTGTGCCGTGTGTAAAACTCGATAGGGTAGGCAAGCATCTCAAAACCCTTATGATCACCACAGCACCGGAAGCAGTTCTAAAAACACTTCCGACGTAATAAGTGCAAAACAAGCGAATGAAATTCCCAGAAACCACACAAAACAAAGGCCACGCTCCTTCGCTGGCACCTTCTTGCTAATTACCTTATTTTACCCAAAAGCTGTTTAGCTTCTGGACGGTAAACTTGGATAAGCAGGGATCTCAACGCTAGCCGAAAAAGCACCTTTAGAGATGTGCAATTGCAGATGGAGTACCATTCTAACACGGTATTATAAAATTGCAAATTCTACAATTTTGAATTCTTTCTGCTGATGTGTTGAGTTGGAAGTTTTACAAAACCATGGTACCACGAAAGAAAAACTAACCTATTTGGTATCGACATTGCATAAATATATTCATAAATAAATATAAATATATTCATGAAGCAATGTAATGGACTAACATTCTAGGACATAATATTTGTTAAGTGGTAATCGGTAAATTATTCTCCAGCTATTTTTCTTCAGGACAGTTCTTTTTAGTGCAGCACGATACATTTACCAATCGAATTTTGGCCTTGTAAATACTAAAATTACAAGCTCCTTAGTCTATATTGTCCTAAGTAAGGGTTCTCATCCTTTCCCTAAGGTCCAATTTTCCGTTTCCTAGTTTGGCTTCCATAAGAGCAGTTAACAGTATCATACGGGGTAAGTGCGGTAGAAATTGGGACCATTTCTACGTTATTTACCCCATAAATGGGGTGTTTTATATGTATTATGTGCGTAATTGATCCGTTATACAAGAAGGTGGTAAAAAGAGTCTTTTTGCAATCTTGTGTCTTGTCTTTACTCGTACCTCAGATTACAAGAAATTTTGATATTTTTAACCCCCGACGCAAAAATTACGGGCTGTTATAAGTTTGACGTGTCTGTTGGTGTGTGTGTATGTGCGTCTGTCTGAGGCAACATAGCTCCCAAACTGATGAAGCGATTTTGAGTTTGTTTTTATTTGAATATTTTCAAGTGTTTTAATGTTCAAAACAATAAAACTAGCCACCATATTAACAAAGTTGACATTCTAAAATCGGTAGCGAATCGAATAAAAGTGTATCAAAATTTAATATTTCCCGACAAGTCACGTCATGTCAGCATTCTTCTTCTTCTTCTCTTCTAAATGGCTTCTGTCCGTCATTTCGACAGTCAATTTTGCCAAGGTCATTTGTTTTGAAGACAAAATGGTGGATTTTCCCTTCAAAACTTGAAAACGAATTCCGTCAAATGATAAAACACATAATACACATTTATTCCAATGGCTCACACTATATGCTATGACTGCAAGTATTATTGGTTAAAATTCCACCAAAATTAAAGAACAATAGGTACTCACTAAAACACCAAGAAAAACAATTAAAATAAATATGCTATGTTGCTTTTACAAATGACAGAATTCGAACCCCATGTGAGCATCTACATAGCCTATAGCCATAGATTTTTGAAGTTTGTTATTTTCTAGTAATTTACGATGTCATTTTGGCTGACAATGACAGACCGCGAAACGAGGATTTAAGGTCGGTATAAATGCGTTTAGGTGAGTTTGTGTATAATTTAGCAGAAAATAGGTGATTTCCCTCTAAGTTCACCAAATAATACGGCTTATTTAACCGCAGGTTTATAGCCCTAGAGCATCACGAGGTTTCCTCAGCTTGATTTAATGTCGATTTGCAGAAGCTGGCTAGGAACGGTTCAGCTAAAATCGGGGTTAGTAGGGCGCCTTGGGAGATACCTACCTAATTTTCATGAAATGAACCGCAATAGATAAAAGAACGGTAAAAAGATAGGTACGTGAATGTACGTTATTTCCCTTGACTTATAAACTTTCAATAACCCAGATTTTTTTGGTACTTAGAAGCCAGTGTTGTTTTTCTTATAAAATGAACTTATTTTATCTCTAGAGTTTTTATGACTGAAAGCATCTTTAATGAGTCTCACAGGTTGAGATTTTAACAAAATCTAAATAATAGTTAAACTTTGAGCTTTGAATGTTTTCAGAGTGTAAAAGAGAATTTTAATTATTTGAATTCCATATTTAAGTTCAAAAATTAAATTAATATGCGTTAATTTTATTATATTATTTCACTGTTTACATTAATAAAATAGTATTATAAATAAATACTTACATATGAAACAGTTGAGCTATCTACAAATTGGAAACGATTTATAGATAGCTGAAATAATTTCAATGAATCGTGCCTAAGACATTGTATAAATTTTTTCGTGTATAAAATTATTGTATTTGGTAGTCAGAACACTCACATAGGTACTGTATTATATATCAAGGGGCCCGATCGCAATCTCAAAGTTGAACTGCAAAGTTTTAAATCATGGTCAGTTCATACTAACTCATAGTTATTCTGTGACTAAATAGTGGCATTATGATGTCATTTGATTTCTTCTTCTTCTTGTTTTCGCGCATATTTTGCTGTCAAGTATCTAAAAAGAATGAATGAATGACCTGAATAAATTACACTGGGCAGTGAAATATAACTTGTCAGCAAAAGATTGGAATAGGGAGGAAGGTGTTGGATATTTAGTGGTCATCGTGCGCGCTAAAGTAAGGGCCAGGCCACAACAGTGCGTTGCGGCGTCGCATCGCAAAAACAACATCGCACAGCTTGATGATTTGTCGTTGATTTTTGCGATGCGACGCCGCAACGCACTGTTGTGGCCTGGCCCTAACATAGTTTGAACGTCTGTGGTGTCTGACGAACATTTGCGGGTGAATTGAAAACGATTTGTAAGTACGATCTGTACATACAGGGTGTGAAATCTGCTTACTGAAAGTCAGTGAAAAATAATGTTGTTTTTAATATTGTCTTGTTTTAGTACTAAATTATTCATCTCACAAATTGTTTTCAAAGAATTCAAACACTCTGATGCTAGAGGAGAAATGCAACCAAAACAATGGCCTCGATTTTGTTGTTTTATTTTTCTAAATTAAAAAGCATTAAAATGTTGCCGTCCCTTTCTAATAAAGTGAAACGATGAAGATGGCTTCATTTTAAGCGCTATCAAATTAGATTAACTTAGAAAAACGCAACAACAGAATCAGGGCTATTGACTAAACTTAACAAATTTTGCAGAATATCACAGAGTAAAAAAAACCTATCCATTACTATATAAGTTCTATTACTTCGAATCGGTTTCATTTGCAATAGGTGATCAGTGTAGAGTATTGCTATTGGCATGATTTGTTTAAGTTCTCAAGACTGTAGTAATTTCCACCCTGTATATTTCCGATCTTAATGCACCATGGGAATTCTGTACATAGTTCCTGGTTTATTACATCCGGGATGAGGTGAAACATTAAGATGGTGATTTGTACCAAGGTGTGCTCACATTTACAGGAGTCCAATGGACCTATTTCGATAATGAGTTCATCTTTTTGCTTTTTTAGTATTTTTTTCTCAACTGCTACTTAGCATTTATATTAATCATTCTTTTATACCGGAGAATTAAAGATTTGAGTGCAATCTTCTTACTTAATTTTAATTTAATTCTTCGTATGTGTGAATAAGCATACGATTAATTGAAATTGTAAACAGAGTAATGAAGAAAATGAACGCAACACCTACAATGATTCTTTTTTCTGCAGGGGTATGCCAATCAAAGTTGAACTGCAAAGTTTTAAATCATGGTCAGTTCATACTAACTCATAGTTATTCTGTGACTAAATAGTGACATTATGACGTCATTTGATGTGTTTTCGCGCAAAAAAAAGAATGATCACGTGGTACAAAATTGTACCACGTGACCTGAAGAAATTACACTGGGCAGTGAAATATAACTTGACAGCAAAAAATTGGCATACGGGGGCTGCTGTGTTAACAGAAGTCTCAACAATATAAATAGGTGTCAGAGTGACCTAGAAAAACTATTATTATTTATTATTATTATTTATTTCAAATCTTACAATCTTATACAGGATGTAATTATTGAAATCTCTCTCGATTTCTGGAGATTATAACATCCGATATAAACTGGTGTTAAGTCTCATCTGTCCCTATCAACAATCTATACTAGTTCATAACAATAACGTGAATTCCGGTTCGCTCCAACGAGTTCTTGAGATTTGATCTTTATCATTAAACTTTGCTTGGTTTGGTAGAAACCATTGTTCAAACTTTGCTACGAAGTACTTACTAAAAACAGTGTATTCAATAACAATAGCTTCCGACTAAGGAAAGTCCTTCAAGCTTGAGAAAATAAATCATTTTTCATTGATTTCTTTTTATGTCGTACACGTCAACGTGTTTGACACACAAGTGATTCGTTGTTTTAACGTTTCAGCGTAATTAAACTGGTTTAGCAGTAAAAAAGACGATGTAGTAATGTCTATTTAATCAGTAAAATAACAAGAATCATTTAGAATCAAATTGATAATCGACATTCCCTTAGAAATGTAAGCATACAAAATCTGAGCGATTGATTCGCGGGGTAACTTTTTTCAAATTGAAAAATTCAATGTTCAGATATCCACAGCAAGTAGGTAACTCGTATGTGCCTCAAAGTCTTGGTAACGTAAACAGTTTCTTTGGCAGTATTTTAGTGAATCCCAACAGACTTGAGTACAGATGTTTTCGTATGCACACAGAGCGCTGCGCTCAATCAGCTCTCAAAGAAAAGTCTGCATGCTGAGATCAAAGACGAAGCTACCTTGCTTTGCAGTATGTCACTCCAAATCATCTGGAATAACCCCTCTACCCAAGACGTGATTCTATAATCACTGTAGTTTAATTTATGACTTTGATTTGAGTAGACAAAACAAATCATAATATTAGCTAGCTATATGGAAATTACATTTTTCTAAATGATATGTTATGTAAATGTTTACAAGTATTAAGTTTTAGATAATTACAACCTAATTGGCTAGAAGGCGATGCAGTTCTACTAACCGTTCTTGTTGACCATTAATTTTCCACGCGACTCCTGACTCTTGACTCAATTTAAATTATTAATTATTATTAATTTATTTTATTTATTTAAATTTTCTGTCAAGCAATATTGCCGACACTAGAGATGTGCGTGACGGATGAGTGGTGTGCAAGAAAAAAATCCACCAATCCACTTCACATGACGCATGTGAAATGATACTATTATTGGATTTATTTTGGAAATCATTGGTGGAAAGTTGGAAAGACAGCCTAACAGTGATAACTCAAAAGATACTACTATGTTATATTCTATGACTCCAGCAAATGCACTATGCCGACATATTCTATGCAGAAACCTCGTAACTGCATTTGCTGAAAATTCTTAGGTACCGGCTATTTACAAGATTGATGCTTGAAATTGTATTGAACGCCATTGAATTCTAGTTTAATATTTTGAAGTGATTTTGCTTGTGGATGTATTTACGTTTGAATGTAATTTCACAATAATCTATCTATCTATATTTCAGCAATGGATAACAGTGCAATCCCTAGTAGGTAAGTATAATAAAACCCGTACATATACTGTAGTTCCTCAGTTTTACGAATACCCAGCCTCGGGCTACGTGTGTCTCCTTAATGAATGTATCACAGCGTGTGTTTGCTACGTTTAATAGGACGAGCTTTCCGTAAACTTCTGTGCTTCTGTCCGGTAATGTGACTAGGGCTGTACCGTTCTACAGTAACCACAATTAATACTAAAAAAAGAATGACACTATCAAACATTATATTATCAGTCATTGTCAGTCTGGTACAGTCTGGTCAACAGATCATTATCCCTCTGAAGTTAGGTGCAACAAACGATTGCGCAAGTAGCTATAGTGCGGATAAATTCGGCGGCTCAAAGGTTAATGTTTGTCAGACTGGAATATAAGACGTTTTCGCAGAAAGGTACCGTAAAATCCCAAAATATAAAACTATCAAAAGTCATCCAGCGACGAGCCTGAACTTCAACATTAAAATTCCTATAAATGGGAGCTCACGTAAGATCGGTAAATAGACCACCGTAAAATGCATTCTTGTAGTGTCTTGTTGAGTTTTTGTAAAAAGGTACATCCCTGAATGGCTTAGCAAGAAGTACGGTAAGCTGGGTGCCCCAATTAGGCGAGCGAAGGTAAGACCTACCTCCATAATTGAATTGTTCGTTTAAAGGAAATGAACTAACACTTCGTAGACGGGGTGTGGGCTTTGTCAATAGGTTTGCTAATTTAGAAATGTGATACTGTGTTCCTTAAAACTAGTTTATTAGGAGGGAAATTTACGTGTCTGTAATCAATTTAGCATCGACTTTGTTTGGTAGCGCTGGATCATCAGACGACCACAATAAAGTTAGTGCATAATTCATCATCTTATGATATGTCTGTCTCTACTTTTGACTAGTAAAAAAGAATGACAGAAATATTTTTATCTGAAACAGGCCCTAAGTGTCTCATTGTGTCAATGATCTTATATCTAATTACCTATGATTAGATTGCGTTGTGTCAATTATTAAAAAATTAAAGTTTTCTTTTTAAACTCCGACTAGGAGGGGTGCTCCAAATTTCACAATTTTTGGCCATGTATTTAAAAAACTGAAGGTTCAAATTTATCGGGTTTTTATAAGCTTTCCGTGTATTATTCGTAAATTCTACGTTTTCAGAGCTTATTTTATTATCACTTCGAATAAATTTTAGGGTAAAATTTACAGTAATTTATAGCGATCATTTTAACTCCCTGTCTATCAAAAGTAATCGAACACCTAGTTTATTTCACAATGAGTTTCTGGGCGATAATAGCCTTAGGCTGACGGATGTTTGCAGAGCTATCATCAACGGAAGATATTAAAGGTATTATTACATTTCTAAATCCCTCTCACAGACGTTTTCGGAATAAAAATATATTGCGAAAATATCTCGTGTTTTTATACTTCCCAAGACGTGTGCTGATCTGCGCTGAGGGAATCAATATGAGATATTAGCGCGAATTTTATCAAAGCATCTGTATATTCCGTATACAAGGTGTAAAAAGACCACTGCTGTAAACTCCGGGGGGTTTAAGTATCCGTCAATATAAACCACTTTTTCTATGGATCCAATAGTGAGTTTAAAACAAACTCTGCTGTTCCATGCATTTTTTCTCTCGCTCACACTTATTGGTTCCATAGAATAAGTATATTGATGGTTACTTTAACCTCCTGAAGTTTTCAGGAGTAGTCTGAGCCCACCCTGTATTCTGTATATCTGGCTGGCTCAATTCTTTCAGACTTTAAATTCAATAAATAAATTGTTCTCACATTTTGTAAGCGACGCAGATATGTATACTCAATACTCAATATTTTATTGCGTTCATGTTGTACATAATTTATAAGTTAAAAAACTGGAAAACCGACTTCAATTCGACTACCAGCTTCATCATCAGATGATGATGATGATGATGACAGTTCATTGGGAATGTTCTAGTCACTATAAACACCACATAAAAGTCACAGGATAGCAAAATACGCAATTTCGTGCACGTGGTTGGTGTTGATTCTTTAGAGACAACTGGTGGGTTTTTGCTTTTCTCCAATTAAATGCAGTTTGAATGTACAAACTGGGTTTATTGACAAATTTAGAAAAATGTAAAAATTTAGGTGTGCACCACAAAGGGTCCATCGTTGCTAGCAGTAAAATGGTAGGCGCTACGCCGCAACTTAGCATATTGCATCGTTGCTAGCAGTAAAATAGTAGGCGCTGCGCCGCGCCGGGCATATTTTTTTCAGTTATTTCTATTTATAACCCAAACTACTCAGCCGATTTTGATGAAAATAAAATGGGACCAATCTGGAAGTATATCCTTTCAGATGAAAAAAGAATTTTTGAAATCAGTTCATAAATGACGGAGTTCTGAGGTAACAAACATTAAAAAAAAAAAAAAAAAAAAAAAAACATACAACCGAATTGAGAACCTCCTCCTTTTTTGAAGTCGGTTAAAAAGGGTCTTAAATATATTTATGCTACCAACATGAGCCCAGTTAGGGCACGACAATTTAAAAATGGTCACTAGTTATTTTATACTTATGCAGCACATTATAAACTTATGACTTACGACAGATATCCAATATCCAAGCGAACCGAGTGCAGCGGAACGGGAACACTCATAGAACACAAATCAATCGTCAAAATGAGAGAAAAGAAGCAAGACAAAGCGGCCGCTCAATCGACAAGAATCTCATTGAGAAATGTGTTATTTTCTATGAAAAATATATTTGATGTTAAACGCAATCACTCTTGGCTGGTTTCGATATACGTTTGAGAGTTTTGTGCCTTTTGTTGAGAAGTTCTTTGGTGTCAGTTGTGTTCCGGACGTTCCGGTGATCTTGAAAAGAGGGATAATTCTCTTTATAAATCTAGTAAAAATATCATAGGGATTTTATTGAGAAGTCATAAAAGTTACGTCTGCCATTTTGTGACTTTTATGACAATACCTATCAGCATTAGGTAATGCTAAATGCTTCCTCATAGTTTTATGTATATTTGTTTGTGTTACGTTCTGGTGTGTTGTCGAATAAAGCTTTTTCTTTCTTTCTTTTTTTCTTTCTTTCTTTCTTTCCTCTGTTCGAATTTCATCCACAATACCCAACTTGTTCTGTGATGTCTTTATACACCGCCATTTTGCAACTACTCATCCAAATAACTCCATATATAACAATCACCTTTATCTTTGCTACAAGTATTCCAACAACCAGGTTCATGGAATAACTCCATCAATTCACCCAATAGTTAATTCATACTCCGTACAAGCGTCGTTAATCTCTGAAAATGAACTACAGATTAATGTGATCTACTAAGTGCGGGGCACGTGAGACGTACCGACATATTGGCGTGATTCACTGAGCGATAAAAGTGAAATATTGTTGTAACGCTTCATAATTGAGGAGCTGGGTAATTTTGTGGATAGTAAAGTCGGTTGTAAAACAGTTATTTTGGAAACTAAATACACACGGTCTTTGTAGTATAATGATTTTGTAAATTTAGTTTAAATCGTTCAGATTCAACGCTTTTTAGAAGTAACAATGTTGATTTCATGCTGTGGTGGGCTTTGAAAGAAAAGGGAGTGCCAGGTAAGTATGTTAGGCTTGTGAATGCGATGTATGCAGGAGCACGAACAAACGTCCGGTCCGAAGCTGGCGTCACTGACGAGTTCAATGTGGCAGTAGGTTTGCACCAGGGATCGGCTTTAAGCCCTTATTTGTTCCTCCTCGTAATGGATGCTTTGACATTAGACATACAGGAGGAGGCACCCTGGTGCATGCTGTTCGCCGATGACATAGTTCTCGTCGGAGAGCAAGCAGTTGAGGTACAGAGCAGACTGGGAAAATGGCAAGAGAAATTGGAGAGAGTTGGCCTTAAGATCAGCCGCACTAAAATAGAACATTTGTTCTGCGACTTTGGTGGCTCCTCCAATTTCTCACCAATTGCCTTAGATGGTGTAACCCTACCAGTCTGCTCCGACTTTAAGTACCTTGGCTCGCTTCTCCAAAACGACGGTAATATTGACCGAGACGTTAACAATAGGATGAATGCAGGATGGATGAAGTGGCGACAGGTCTCAGGGACGATATGCGATCCGCGAATGCCCCTTAAGCTTAAGGGGAAAATTTACAAGACGGTAATTAGACCTGTCGCGATGTATGGATCAGAGTGTTGGGCAACGAAGAAGACGGATGAAAGGAGAGTGCATGCTACTGAGATGCGAATGTTAAGATGGATGTGTGGGGTAACGAGGTTAGATAAGATAAGGAATGAGTATATCAGGGGAAGTTTGAAAGTGGCGCCTGTTGTTGAAAAGGTGAAGAGTGCTAGATTAGCATGGTATGGACACGTAATGAGGAGGGATGAAAGTCATATCACGAAAAAAGTAATGAACATGAGTGTGACTGGGTACGCAGGTAGAGGAAGGCCGAAGAAGAAGTGGTTGGATTGTGTGAAAGAGGATATGAATGTGAGAGGAGTAGATTCTGAGTTGACGAATGATAGGAGCCAGTGGAAGAAAAAGACATGTTGTGCCGACCCCGCCTAGCGTGGGATAAGGGCAGGGAAATGATGAATGTTGATTTCATGCTGATTTTGATCGTAATAGGTACTATGGTCAGAATCATCGAATAATTGGGCCTGTTTAATTATTTAGTTCATTGTTCTCGGCCCCCTCTCCCCCGTCCTCCACCGAACCTCCACCTTTTTTGAAGTCGGTTAAAAAAACCCCGCGGAAGGGCCACTTGCCACATTTAAAACGTTCGCTTATAAAAGAAAATTTATCTGCACCACCAATATTATTTTAAAATTATGCCAAGTCACGAACTGGAAATGCGCGTATAATATAAAAACTTTGTAATTTCAGGGATATTGGCCATTTTTCTGAAGTACCTATTGATGAAGATATTGCAAACACCACTGTTTGTTTAAATCAAAGAGCAATCGTTTTAGTGCTTTTTGTTTGCAGAAAAAAAGGACAACCATTCGATATATTTTTAGCCAATGATTAAAAAGTGTAGTATTTTAGCAGATTTGCAAATTCTGTTGTTACATTTTTCTGAATTAACCTAATTTGACAGCGCTGAATATATCCATCTTCGTCGTTTTAGTTCATAAAAATGAGACGGTAATATTTTTAGTGCTATCAAGTTAGGCGATATGCGATAAGGGCTCTAGCGTGGTCGTTTGAAGACCCAGAGTCCCTCGTCAAGCATCGAGGCCGGCCATCGGGGTGGTTTTAGTGAGTCGACGAGTCCGTTAATCTCACACTACCTCGCCGCATCCCTCAAATGCGGCGAGGTGTCTGGTTGCAGATTTCCCCCCGTTAACAAAAAAAGCCCCTTAGGTACTATTGTTACTTTACTAAATTACTAAAAGGCTTGAGAGTATATAGCCGAGCGGATCAGCAATGCTATTCAGCGCGGCAATGCAGCCAGTGTCTTGGGCACGCTTCCGATTGGTAACGATTTAGATCAGTTAAGCTATCTATCAATCGTTTGCAACGCTTTGCAGATAGCTCAACTGTTTCATGTGTATTTTGTAAATACTGTATTAGGCGAAATTTTCTTATTGAGTAAGTTTTATTCATTCACAGTGTGTGTATGTACTGTACAGTATACATATATGTAGTATCTGTGGTTGTTTGCTATTTGGTTTGACCGCCAAGTGTGTATAATAATGGCAGCCGCATTCTAGAGGACCAATGGTTAACTAATGTTGTTCTACAATGCATTATTCCATGAAATTAACCCGCATGGTCTGTTTAGATCATTTGCGAAGAGAAATTACCTACTGTACCAACCTCTGTCACATTATTAACATAGCTACATCACTATCATTTATCTTCATTTGTTTTGTAGTTCCATTTTTAAATGGTTGTCTTGTAGAGGTCGCTGTTCAGCAATACGGATGAAGTTTTTTGCATTTATTTTGTTCTTGTTTTCGCGGTGGTAATTTCTGTCTTGTTTTTTTTTTTAAGATCTTGGCAACAATAGCAAATTTTTCAGTCAGAATAAATAAAACTGCACTTAATTATATTAAACTATGGCACTAGAATCTTTTCCGACAAAAGCTTTATAATATGTAGATGTATCTAGTTGATCAGCTGTTTATGTTTATTCTTTGTCACTGGGCAATTTGCACTGAAGCCCACTTGCCCGAGTCACACAAACGTCGAATTCCGTTCGAAATTAACTGGCTTTAAATCTCTTGGTGATACGCAGCGCGACATAGTAGTTGCCTATGATTGTGTTTTGAATTGATGAATCCTAGAATCATTCCTGAAATCCCCACTGAGAAATCTCTATTACGCCGATCTACGCCGTAGCACATCTACACAAAGTCCTACGGCGTAGCTATAAAATAAACAAATTTACTGGCGATTTTGGCATGGCAGTTCTAATAAACATTTATAAATACTTTTATTGGATAATTAATAGTATCGGTGCTTTTATAATTTTCAAATAATGAAAATAGGAAACCAGAATAACACAAGTCTGGATAAACCGTGTTAACTAAATTTAATAAATTTCGGTTTGATAATATCCAAAACAGGATCAAAGTTCGTTTCGTAGATAAATAGCTCTTTAGTATTTAAATAAATATCTGTTGCTCTGAAAATATAAAGAAAGCTTTTGGTAGATTTATTTTTAGAATAATATTTTGATATCAAGAAAAGATTCAATTAAAGATAAAACTTTTTATGTAAACAATAACAATCCGCTTAGCTTCCATTTACCGTAAAATGAATGTGGTGGCTTACGCCCGAGCGACGGACAAAGTTATAATAAACGAAGCTTCATAAACAACCCGAAAATAAAATTAAAATAATAACATTCAGTTACCTTTTATTTTGCAAGTTAATGTAACACTTTATTTAGCAGTATTTATTTATGACAGCTGAAATACTAGTTAATATTTTGAGTGATTTTATTATTGTGCCTACAGTACGCACATATTTATTTGCCATAAAATTATATAGTGTCTAAGTATATCTAAATTAATCATGTTTCTAAATTTTTTCTATGTTATCTTTAGACAGCACCCCTTGTACCTCGAAGTCCTTTCCGTCCATGGTTGTCTGGTAGAGATCGCTCATTAGCGATAAGACCGCCCATTGTACCATTAATTAAGTTTTGTTTGAATTTTTTATTTTATTTTATTTTTATTCATTGGACATCCAACAAAGGTGACACGATAACAACAGAAATGTCATGGCAATGGGCTTAAAACTATTGTGTTCCTTCAATTAGAGGATGCCACAGCATGCATTATATAAGACTTATCAAACAGGTAGACAACAAATATTCATAGAATGATATTATAACATCAAACACAAAATATTATAGTAGTCCCTAGGTTAAAGTATGCAATAAAATATTTTTTATCTATCTATCTATCTACGCACAACGGATCTTAATCGCTCTGAAGATAGGTGCAACAAACAATTGCGCATGTACAGATGCGGAAAAAATCATTCACCTCCAATTCGACCCAAAAACGGGTTCTGCGCAGATACTTCAGAAGGACCAAGATCCGTCTACTCAGATTACCAAACAGTAGTGATTATTGTACAAAGTCCCAATCTTAAGGTGTTCCGTGTCACAAGCAAATATTGTCCACGATTAAATAAACACACGACTTAACACTGTGTTTCGTCCTATCTCGTCCCTGCTTTTGTGTTAACGCCAGCGGTTAGATTGTTCAGAATTCATAGAGACTGAGAAAAATGTTGCCCCGCTCAGAATAATAAGAAGTTGAATGGTGGAGTGACGTAAGTTGGGATGGAGAAATTGCTCTTGGAATTGTTCCCAGCGAGATTTGTAGATGTTGAAATCGGAACGGAATTTCACATCTAAGTTTTCATCTGCAACTGGCTAATTTTGTAATCTCTGCATTGTTCTTAGAGGGTGCTTTTTGTTTTAGCTTTTGTGATACTTTTAATTTACCTAGATTTTTTGAATTAATAGTCACTAAACAACTGAAATCAGTTGTTTAGTATTTTAGTGTTTTAGTTGGACCATCGTATTAATAGGTATATAAAACGCACTTGATAAGACTACCTATTTACTAAGTAATGCATTATGAATCCATGCTAATAAAATATGCATAAAATTACCTGCTCTGTCTGTCTGAGTATTTGAGTCGACGTCTATTTGAGTCGACGGAACATCACATTGATGAAACTTGTCACAGTTTTAGATAGACTTTAAAAACGCACGGCATTTTTTTGTTACAAGTTCTATGGAATAAGTATACCTAATCTACGCATCCGAAGACGCAAGCAAAAGCTGGAACTCCATAAACATAAAGTACACCATAAGAGAAGACAAAAAAATAAACTGAAGACGGCAATATCCATTACGGACAAACATAACGACTCGCAATGATGGTGGTACAAAAACAAGGCCAATCAGAACGAAGTAATGTTTCGTACAGAGTTTCTTATTGCTGCTATCAGAGTAATCACACGCTTGTTATAAACTGGTATCGACACGACATCAATACGATATCGTCAGAGAGCTAATGAGCGTTTTCACACTACACGTGGGAAGCTTATCTATGCATTTAATACTAGACACATTTACACAGTGCCTACATAGTGGGTACAATAGCGACATTTAATTATAACACGTATTCGTTATTACATTTTGAAACATAAGCACTGATTGTCATACCTTTAGGGTCAAATGTTTACCTAATAATCGATACCTAATTGATAGTATTTTTGTGAACTTCGGTTTAAAATAGCAAACAAAGAGATTACTTGACTACACTCATCATAATAATGTTTTCATAAATCTATCAGTCGTAATTTAAAAACAAAATTTACTACCATTAAAAAAAAACCTGAAATGTCGTTGTCGTGTAGGCAGTGTGGAATCACCCATTGTCGGATAGGAATGATAATTACCAAGGGATACGAAATCAAAACAAGGAAATTGGAGATTGCGTTGTGGTGCTTGTAAATAATTCAAGAAAATAATTACGGCAATAGCATAACTTTATTTCGTGGTAAAGTTTTGATGTTCAAGGTAAGTACCCGATACCGACATTTCAGTGGGTCGAACATGAATATCGGTGTAAAAGCGTCTAGTCATATTAATTTCTTTATTCAATAAAATCATAAGGATCATTTAGTATCGTCTTATAAAACTAGGTGATTCTAGGTGCCAGTTCCACGCGATCAGAGCCCAACAAGAGTCTAAGATACAACATTGTATGAGATTAGCTCTCCGTCGATATCGTGTATAGATGTCGTGTCGGTCGGATAGAGATGATAATTACCATGGGATACGAATTAAATTAAAACAAGGAAATTGGAGATTACGCTGTGGTACTTGTGAATAATGTAAGAATATAATATGATAGCCTAACATTTCGTAGTAAAATTTTGATGCTTGGATTATTACGATAGTGAGTCGCATTAAACATTAGTACCTAATATTAATTAAGTTAATGTTGTTGCTAATAAGAGTAGGGACTAGAAATGTGTAA
Source organism: Gandaritis pyraliata (assembly GCA_947859175.1). NCBI lineage: Eukaryota > Metazoa > Arthropoda > Insecta > Lepidoptera > Geometridae > Gandaritis > Gandaritis pyraliata. Next base: position 4,192,602 of record OX401863.1, read on the forward strand.
TTTTACGATGTCGCTTTCATCGTTTTTAACCCCTGACTGAAAAACGGAAGGGGTCTGTCTGTTTGTCTGTGCCCTCGTAGCTCCGAAAGTGGGGCACTGATTTGAATGCGTTGTTTTTTTTTAAACTGGTTGTTTTTGGATGGTTTTTAGTTAGGTATGTTTCGTGAGAATAGGTGCCGCCGTTTCCAAGTTATAAGGATATTCATCAGATCTGAAAATCAGTTTTGAGGAATCTTAGGCATAATTGTAATTTGAAACTTTATTGCAGCTCAATGTATGTGATGAATTGGAGTTCATACTCCATGGTCTGATGATGACCAGCAATCATCTAAGGCAATTTTAATTAAAAAATCAAATCAAAAATTAAAAAAAATTATATTACTTTTACATCAAAATAATCGACATCATTTTGGAGCTGACGTATTTTTTTTATATGTTTTTTGAGGATTGTCACTCATGTATTGTGTGTGTGAAATAAGTACCAATTTGAACCTTAGCTTCAACATAATAAGAACTTTTTTATTTTAGTTAGTTGAAACCAATATACTTAAAGTTTCATTCATACTCATGATATTACACCGGCGCCGGCGTCGGCTCATAGTTAGTGCTACATAATCAAAATTCACCTCAAGTACAGTCAACGACAGAACTACTAAGGTCTACCTAATTCGGCACTATAATCGAATGTCGCAGTAACTGAGGAGACCGGGGGAATAATAATTATCGTGTGAGATCTCCCCATGGGACATATACAGGGAATTAGTAGCCAGATTGTCCCCCGGCGCTGTAGATAGTACATGGATCGGTATTTGTGTGGTCGGTGAATTCAGCGCTCGAAAGAAAAACGTGTTTGTCCACAAAACCGAATCAATTTGCTGTTTTTTTGTCGTGTAAGGTATTATAGATACACCACTCTATGCTTGTACCTATGTACAGCTAGGCCACGCTGTAGCCATATAATCATTTATATTTAAGCCCATCTTATTTGTTACCTCGAATAATCCTCGCCTCGACTCGACCTCAAAATCGTGCTTTGTAGGTTTTCGTTGTCAAAATTACTACCAAAGTACAATTTCGAGGTCGAGCAGAAGCGAGGAACTAGGTATTTGTCTAATGCTACACCCCGTAATTCTATCTCGCGTCTATCTAACGTGTGAATGCCCTCATAACAATAGCATGAACATTGAACGTGTCTATCCATTTCTTTTCTTTACTGAAAAATAACAACATATCTTGTATTTTTCTTGCTAAATTTAAGTAATGGTCCATCTTATAAAAAATACATCCAATTACTTAGAAAGTCCATCTACTAAAATTTATTTAATGTGCTAAACTTTTAAAGAGTTCTTTTTTTATCTCGTTAAGGATTTTCCAGTCGAGATCCGTTCCGTCCTGCGGAGCCTTGAAATTAAATAGCCATTCACAAAAAAGTCGTTTCCCTTAAGTTGAGCGAAATGTATAGGTTTTTAATGACCTTGATCCAATTTCAGGGTCCGTGAAAAATTGGTTTTAAAAACATCCGTTGTAATAAAATGGTTTGACACTTTCGTTTTATTTCATTCGTTTGTTGGTGTTAGTGGCCTCTGGTGACTGAGTTTTTAGGCCGCTTTAAGGCCACTGTCGTGATTTAAAGACTGCTATAGCTGGGAACAACGGTTTAAAATGCCTTCCATAGCACGGTAGCACTCAGATATAAATGCCACTAGCGGTTACCCATCAAACAGTGACCGCGTAGAAGGTTGCTTATCTTAGATAATCGGTGAAGCAATAATTGGCTCAGCAAGCCAAGCCACGTGCGATTTAATTATTAAAATAAGGCTTTTGGCTTCATTTACGTGATAATTATAATTTTCTGGAATTAAGAAATTTTCTGAGGTCTTTGTCTAGTAGTGGGAGGGAGTATAGACTACACAATTGTGATGCAACAAGAGAATAGAGTAATTTGCATGAAAGTTAACTGCCATTATAATAGCAATTCCGACTTTAATATTCGTCTGAGAGCTGAGAAAGAACTATTCGTTATGAAAAGAACACAAGCGTAAACTACACTACTTATATTTAAACTTCAGTGAACCTACAATTTAAACGTCTCAGTGAACCTAGTGTCTTCATAGAACACGTAAGTTTCCACCCATTGGTTTTTGCCACCATATTGTAAGGCTATATTCACATGCGTGAAAACTTCTAGTACATACTAAAAGGAAAGTTGCTTTTCTTACGAGTTTTATCAATAAATTTTGAAGTCATGTACTGTTGGGGATAAAGTTTGGAGCAAAATGAGTATTTTGTTGAGCCATGTAGCGTAGCTACTATAAATAAAGTTTATAAAAATGCTACGTAACTGGCATAGGAGTTAAATATTTGACTAGAACTAGTTGTTATAAGCAGATCGAATAACCACAATACAATCCGTAGGTGTAACTGTATTTGCCACGTTATAACCAAAACGCAATAAATAAACGCCTAAACGCAATCGTTTTAATTTGAACTTGTGCGAAGTAGGTAAATAAAAATAATCATTGATAAGGCGTAATATTTTCCCCCGAGTGTACACTCTTCCAGGAGTGTATAACATTATTATGAAGTTTCAGAAAGCGAGCGTTTCCTTGCTAGTTTATTGGATTACCCAACACGTAGCTGATATAAGCCTTAGAATAGCTGAACATGAATAAACTGCGAGATTGATTGCAATTCTTTTGAAGAATCGGTAATTAGTTCATTTCTTCCCATAGCATTTATGGAATTAGAAAATAATATATATAACATATTTAAATGTATTATTTTTTAAATTATGTAAGTATGTCTATTACGGTGTAAATTTGCCAAAGGGGATTTTGAGACTCGTTGTCTTAAGATCCCCTTGATTTCAAATTTTTCTAAAGCAAGGGAAATTTAAAGGGGACTGTCCAAGTGTTGAAATGATTTTCTTATCTATGATAGTTTTCCAAAAGTTAAAAATAGTCAAACAATAATTGTTTTAAGTTTTCTTTACTTCTGATATATTATTAAGTGCCTTCAACGTCCCACTGCTCGGGAAAGGCCTCCCCCATTTCCTCCACTCAGTATGTTCCCATACTGTGATAATCCATTCTCGGTAGCATTCTAAGATAATTTATTCATTCGGTACCCGACGAAACCGCAACCGGAAGTTTGTACCAAAATATTTTTCATCGAACAATTCAAAACTTTGACAACAATCTCGTTAACTACTATCGAAGATAAATTAATCGAAATACCTGGGTTTATTACATTTTGGTTCCCTTTCAAAACAATCCTCTTGTAATCGAGTATTTAAAGCTTGGGAAAACACGATAGGAATATTACTTAGCTACCATATAGAGGGTACTATTTTATTACTCGTTGTGAACGTACTCGTAATTTGACATTAAAAATATATTTAAAATGAACACATCAGGGAATTTCTTGCCGGTAGTCGCAGGGCTCGCTAAGGGGATTTCTGGGAAAAAATCCAGAAATCCCCTTCGTAAGGGCAATACGCAGGGGATTTCTGGAATAAACCATTCATGAAAGGCAATATCTAACGTTTTACATAAAAAAATCGGAGGTTTCAACAAACAAGGACCTTTGATGTCAAAAAACTAATATTTAGACAAGATAAAATTAAAAGCTCATGCTAACTGAGTCTGAAAAGCATATTTGAAGTGTGAATCATAATATTTATTGTCTTTTGTGATGAAATGGTGCATTATGAAGCAAATTCTCGAAATAAAGTTTCGTGGCTTCTCCTGTCAAAGTCGCGAGAATTCTTTTCATGCTTATAAATTACCTTGGCTTGTATAATTATCTCATTTTACCCAACCACTTCTTTGAGAGTGACAAAAATTAAAAGCTACATTATTTAGTGAGGGATTTTTTTGCTCATAAAAGTGCAAGCACGTCCCAGTAGCCCACATGGTATAAACGATATTAATATAATAACTACCTACTTAGCTAGTACGCGTAGTTTTTTGGACATAAGCTCTATTATCTTCATATATCTACACTTACATGGGATAATAATTATAGATACCTACATACTTATGCTAGCTATTCAATCTTTTTGGATAAGATATTTAAAGTTTGTGATCAAATAAATTTATTTATTTTTTATCTTATCTTTACTTTTATAGGCTTTATTGTCTTCTACAATAATTACAAAACAGTGTTTTCATCTACTTAAAATGACTAAGTACATACCTAGATACCTAATTTTCTGTTCTGCGGTAGAGTGTGTGTATGGGTAGGGTGTAGATACATGTGCAAAGTGTGCAGGATAACAAATATCATCCGTACAAGCAATTTGCCCTGCAAACGAATTCCGTGCAGTATTCTTTATCACAGTCCATTCTGTTTAGTAAGTTGCATGTTGTCTCTCGAGGGTATGTCTTGACAATGAGCGAGCTAGACCATCCACAAGGAAAACGACGTCTTGGAACTTCTTTTTTTTTTCTTGGGAGGTCTTGGGTTATTTACTTTTGATGTGGTTGGTTCGCGTTAGTGGCCAACTCTGGTGACGAATTTTTTAAGCTGCCTTGAGGTCTTCGTCGACTGCTAGAGCCGAAACATGTTTAACGTGTCCTCTAAAGTATATCTCTGAACAAATCCTGACAGAATGGGAAGAAATATAACAAAGTAATGTGTTATAGAACGTATATTATTCTCATACAATAACTCAGACATGATATTATATTATGGTACAAGCTTTTACTTTTAGCTCAACAATATGGTTAGTTGTGGAGGAAAATGCAAAATTGTATGGACGTAAAAGGAGAAATATAATTCTGTTAAGATACTATGATTTTTTACAAAGCCTGCAAAAAACATTGCTGACCAAAATGGACTGTATTTCGAAAGCATAAAACTCATTGAATCTAACATTGAATAGCAAAAAACTTTGATATCAAAACCTTCGTTTTTATTTGTTATCAAACAAGCACAGCCCCCATATTCCAATCTTTTGCTGTCATGTTATATTTCACTGCCCAGTGTAATTTCTTCAGATCACGTGGTACAATGTACCACGTGATCATTCTTTTTAGACACTTGAAAGCAAAATATGCGCGAAAACAAATTAAATGACATCATAATGTCACTATTTAGTCATAGAATAACTATGAGTTAGTATGAACTGACCATGATTTAAAACTTTGCAGTTCAACTGAGATTGGAATACCCCTGCAGATTACAGTAAATTGGAACTGCGCAGAGTTCAATTTATCCATTTTTGATCCGACACTTGATTCACGTGGCTTGACGTTACTCACTGCCAGATAACATACTGTCAGATGGCAGGATACCACAAAATATCCACAGGTCCACGCATAGTCTAAACAAACGGATCGTGACAGCAGTTTGTTCGACATAGAGTGACCAGTCGTGTCACGTTGAAATTAATCATATTAATTAATTAATCATTTTAGGGTCGACCGTAGCACTAATAGTATAAAAAGAAAACGTTAAAATTAAAACAATGTTGGTACTGTGGGTGCTGTATGTTTTTTTTCTTGATTCAGTAGATTTATTCACAAAGAAAATTATGACTAATACAGTATTTACAATATTTATAATATGTACAAAATACACATGAAGCAGTTGAGCTATCTACACACCGTTGCAAACGATTTATAGATAGCTCAACTGATCCAAATCAGTACCAATCGGAAGCGTGCCCAAGACACTGGCTGCATTGCCGCGCTGAATAGCAATGCTGATTCGCTGGCCCAGATAATCACCAGCCCTCGGGTCACTGCTGTATTGTTTGACGAAATTGAAACTTATCGCAAACCTGTCGCGAATTGCATAATAGTCCTGCAGGTCATCATTAGGCCTAGATGTGCGTGTAAACACTATTTAGGTACTTATATTAATTACACAGACCACGGCGCATTGTGCTATTGTACAAAATTCATCAATTAAAAGCAGAAATAAAACAAATAAACCCGTTGTTTTAATATATTATGCAATTGCTTACTTACCTAATTGGAATTGGACGTCTTGTTTGTTAATTTGATAATCTCCGGAGATAAATGTATTAAGTTGTTACAAAATAACTTAGTAAATAAACAGTTGTGTAAGATTCGTGTAAAATAAACGTATCTTACGGTTTTATTGAAAAATCATCTTTGTAACTTGAAAAAAGTATTGAGAGACAAACTTTTTTATAATATACCATCACATGTGTTGAAAAAAACACTTGTCATTTAAACAATTTTAAAATTAGCTGAAGAAAGACAAAATAATTACATTGCGCACAGTATAAAAATTTTGCAAGATCAAAATCTTACACAGGCTTACACTGAAATTTTCGCTGTTCACAAATACACCTGAGGCTTATTATTCAGGCGGTACATCTCAATAGGGATAATGTTCTAAGAAGTATTAAAATGATGTATATATAAAATACTACTAAAATACTGGAGCCTTTCCTAAAATTATCTAACAGGAATTTAGATTATGAAATCTAAAGCATACTTTACATGATACATATAAATTTCTGGAATAAAAACATAAATGATATTGAATTACATGAATTTAATGCAAGAGCAAAAAGCAAAATTGTTTGTTCAAATGGATGACGATGCATGTTAAATAGTTGTTTTTTAAATACATTATGGTACTTAAACAATAAGAAATTATTATGTGTGGGGTACTTTTTCAATCAATGGTGAACTACTAGCGCTAGCGCTTTCATCATCATCATCATCATCAACCTATACTCGTCCACTACTGGACGTAGGTCTCTCCCAAGACGCGCCATTGAGCTCGGTCTTCGGCTCTTCTCATCCAGTGTCTGCCAGCTACATTTCGCAGATCGTCGCCCCATCTCGCCGGAGGCACGCTGGCGCTTTGTGGACCATTAATTATTAGATGGATTTAAAAACAATAACTACACTCATGCTGACACAAAACTGCAAGCTCGGAGTAAAATAAATGGTGTCACGTAACCTGCACAAATAATTCTCATGACGAAAGAGCAAAGGCATTAAAATGTAACTCACTGCGTGGCGGAATCACGGTACAGTCAAGGAAAAAAGTTATTTACTATATTGTTTTCAGGCCCGATATCGTAGGATCGTTAAAGAATTAGAACACGATGTACCAATAGATTTCTAGTGAATTTTTAAGTTTAAAAAACTAGAAAACCGACTCCAATTCGACTAACGGCTTCATCATCAGATGATGATGATGGCAGTTAATTGGGAATGTTTTAGCGTCTGTAAACACCACTAAAAAAAGTCACAGAAAAGCAAAATACGCAATTTTGTGCACGTGGATGGCATATTTTTCAGTTATTTTCATTTACACGCCAACCTACTGAACCGATTTTGATGACAATTTAATGGGACCCACCTTATATTAAAAAAGAACAGAATTTTTCAAATCAGTTTATAAAAGATGGAGTTCTGAGGTAACAAAAAAAATATACAACCGTCCTTACGAACCTAACCTATTTTAAGCGTCAGATTTTTCCCACAACTGTACTCTCGCTTCGTAAGGGCTTTGAGGTGAATAAACTGTAAGAGCGAAGAAAACGGCTGCCATCATATTTGTATGAAAATTATGTGAAATTCTTAAAAGCTTTCTATGTTCAACATTTGCTTTACCACTGCAGTTTTCTTAAGGATTCTTCAGTCTCTTTGAAGAAACGCTAAATTTATTTACGCTGAACTTTTTTAATATTGACTTATTAGTTGGTAGGTTGGTTGTAAATGGAAATGAAATGATAATGAAAATTGTAACATTATTATTTAAAGTTCATCATAAACTTTTTTTTATTCTATTTTTATTAAACTCTATAAAAGCTCGGAATAGTTACACCGTATTTTGTTTTTTTCTGCTTATCAATGCAAAAGACAAAACACGGTGTAACTATTCCAAGCATACATCGAGTAAGTATATTAACCACAAGATCAGGATATTAGCAAAAATCCCACTACTATAAATGTCAAAGTTTAGATGTTTGGATGTCTGTGTTTCAATCCCGTTGCAACTATTGGTCCGATTTGGATGAAATTTTGAATATATTATGTTCTTAACCCTGGATTAACACATAGGCTACTTTTTCCGCTTCTTTTTTTTTTTAAGTTATATTTTTTTTTCGTGGTTGAAGTCGCAGGATACCGCTAGTAATTAATAAAACATAAATTTTATTATTCCTTTGCCAACAATACCGTGTCGCAGCTAGATTTTAAATGCTTACAGCGAGCGGTTCCTATCTACTCGTACCTACCAACATACTAATAGGAAATTCGGCTGCGTCGAGCACAACCCATTCATTTCGGCATGCCATTAAAAGGGAGCTTTTAACTACAGCTAATTTATGCAGCGCACGGCTTCGGAGGCAGATTACAGAGTGGCGTGTCCGCTCCACGGTCGGTTTGGCCGGAATCACGCTGTCGATGTGCTATGTGTGATGTGTACTGGAAAATTTTGCGATGTTTATTTGTTTATTACGTGTAACCGACAGTAGAGCTTTTATCATGAACTACTAGTTAACCACGACTTCGTACACGACTTACCATTTCCATGTAAATTATATTCTGTGTATTATTATTATCTGTGCGTGTACCGAGCGGATACTTTGAGAAACTTGACGTTACACCGAACCCGTACTCGAATGTCAAACGCTAGTCGTTAGACCAAAGAGGTAGTACTACGCCCTGTCAAACTGACGTGACATGACCTCATCCTCTTACCAATTGACGCTGCTAATCCCGTTCGTTCATATTCTCCTGTAGATCCTGTTAATTATTCGAGATAAAAAGTAGCCTATGTGTCAATCCAGGTTACGAACTATATATTATACGTGCCAAGTTTCATCCAAGTTGGTTTAGTAGTTTCAACGTGATTGAAAAACCAACATCCAAACATCTATAGGATAGGATACGTAGACGATTTTGAAGCACTTTGTAGATAACGCGTGAGAAAATGAGAACCGTGAAATAAAATTCTTGCTAGAGCTTAGTACACAGCGGCACAATGATTATTCAAATATGCTACACTAGATTCTGAACGCTTGAGAGATGTAGACAAACCATCACGTAATAGTACCTACCTGCTTTTATTCCACAGCTGCTATATAACCGATGCATGGGCTACAGCTATGAGGAACAGTTATGATTTTTTTACAATAAAATCTTTTGTTTTTTGTAACCTTAAAAATATTATAAGAAAAGCTTAAAAATATTGTATTACAAACAGCACCCTTTCTAACGATGCCCATTCTGATAACCGAGACGCTTCTTCAGAAACCATAAACATTAATCAAATGACTTTATGAAACTTTACGAATTACCTGGAGGGGGAGAAATTTCACAAACAAAATATTGTAAAGGAAACTCAGAGTTGACTCCATTTTTGTTTCAAATTAGTTATCAAGATCAGCGCCCGCTATTAACATACTTTCACTGAATTGTTTTGATAATAATACGAAGCAAACTTTATGCACAACGGCGCTTCAACCACCAGCTACACGAGTAAAATGCCACCGCGTACAATTTGAAAATTAGTTCTAAATTTGTTGAGTTAAAGTTTAAAACAGTACGCCTTCTGCCTTGGCGCTTACGACCGCTGCGAGGTAAATTAAATTTTTTTATGATCTTACAAGCATTTTGACGAATAGAGTTTGCTCTAAATTTTGACTGATATGAAATATTCCAAGCGCCAATGCCGTTATTAAGACAAGTTATAACGCATTTCAGGTTAAAAACAGCTTAATTTGGGATTTATTTTTCATACTTATACCTAAATAAGCAATAATAATTTTTTTATACACTCATTTTGAAAATAAAACGTTAATGAAAGTATTTTTCAGTATTTATTTTAAAATTGTAGGTATATAATTTAATACCTTGTTGAATTTGGTTAGTCCCTGCGCCTTAAAATAAAAAGAAAGAGCTGTATTTGCTTAATCCGCACAGAACCACAAAGATTTTCCCATTAAAAGTTATCCTTCTGCCGTTTAGCATGACAACGCGCCATTACGTAGTCCATTCCAAGAGTACCTACATCAAGAAACAACTGCAAAGGATAACAACGACCCGAAATAGGTTATAAAATGAAATTGACGTCATACAGACTTTCGATATACGCAGAATGAGGAAATAGGAACTCGATTTGTGTAGTTACATTTTTATCCTTTGTAGGAATTTAAGCGGAAAACAACCAGTGCTCTACATCGATGAGAACTGCTTTTCTGTCAAAAGCGTTTGAATCGTTCCATTTTATTGGAACAGCCGTCTAGCGTCTTTGTTGCGGGAATTCCCCTGTATCCAATTTATGCAAAGTATTTACGAATGACAGGAATTTATTTGACGGGCCAATTTCGTACTTGCTATCGCATTCCTAAATGTGCCTTGTTAGTGATTGAATGGTTCGATGTTCGGTTATTATTGGCAGTTTTTACGATTGTATGTACGTACTCACCTAATATTTTACACAAATAATCTCTGTATCCTAGTTTCGATGTTATGTCAAAAGTTTTCTGTTTTGCCACAAAATATCATCACCACTCACTGTCATCAATGATATCATCAATCAGTATACGTATTAAGGTATCAACAGAGTAAGTAATTCTGTGACGCGATGATGCAAACTCACAGTAAAGTTATAAAACTTTACCACAGACCGAAAGATACTAGGTAAATGTTGTCAGCATCAAGTTATATGTACAATGGAAGCAAAACAATTACAGAACTTCATCAGCTCGGATGTCATCAACATCGGAACACTTGAATCTTAATAGTATCTGTGTTCTGAAACATGCCAAGCACATAATAGAACTATCTGTCTTTGTCACATGATAATGTGAATCTTGAGGGTGACTCCTATTTTCACATTGTCAACGACACGGCACCAACACGATATCGCCGAAGAGATATAGATAAGATAGATAAGAGATATAGATAAGAGATACTATGTAGTAGGATTCGAGTTCTGTCTTTTGTAGAAGCAACATAGCACATTTAAGTATTTTAATTGTTTTTCTTTGTGTTACTGTATTACTGTTTACTGTTGAGTGTTATTCTTTAATTTTGGTGGACTTTTAACCAATAATACTTGAGTTCGTAGCAGAAAGTTGGAACCATAGGAATAAATGTGTATTATGTAATTTTATCATTTGATGGAATTCGTTTCCAAGTTTTAAAAGGGAAAATCCACCATTTTGTCTAATAAAAACAAACGACAGCCGACTTGACGAATAACTCGACTTGACTAAATATTATTTCAATTTATTCACTTGACACTGGCAAAATTGTTTGTCGAAATGACGGACAGAGGCCATAAATGAGAAAAGAAGAAAACATACTAGTTCTAGGTGCTATCAATATGCGTTGTCATTTTTGTTCGAGCCACTAACATTCCAGTATGGTGTCGCTGCCGGGCAGTGTGTAAACGCCCATTCTCGATTACATGGGAGGCATAAAGCTTCCAGGTCTGCAGTTTCAGCCTTTTAGCACCAGTTTCCAGGGCAGTGGATATGCGTGTATGCATTCTTTTAGGCAGAGGTACACGATTTACGTACGTCTAATCTGAAACCTCCCTTAATCATCTTCATCAAATACTGGTCATTATCAGACCTTGGTGTATGGACTCTGGTTCATCTTACCTAACACTTTGAGACATGAACAAACTGCAACTTGCTTGAGCTTCCTTAAAACTGATTTTTGGAGCTGATAAATATCTCATAATTTGAAAACGGCTGCATCGATTTTAATCTAATATAGCTAAAAACCAATCAATCAATCACCTTTTTTACAAAAACATGGATTTCAGTTGGAGCTCTACAGATAAACAGATACGCTACGTCCAAAATAACACCTCTTCCTTTTTCGGTCGAGGGTTAAAACAAAGTTTATCCTGACTTCGAAAGCCTTCCTTACGTATAGTTCGAAACGGGCTTCGCCAATTTTATTTCACGCCGTCACACTTTCGTAGATCCCTGGCAAGTGGCAGCCTATATTCTCATAGAGGTTTACTTGATATTTTGTGCACTTATCTGGGTGAGAGCGGAAGATGAGATGATGAGATAGCGGCGTTATTTTGTCGTTTGCGTCCGGAATTGTCCGGAGTCGTCCGGAGTACTCCGGAGTACTCCGGACACTGAGGGGATGATATTGTTCTGCAATAACTCGGCAACTTCCTGAATCTGAAAGTGATTGTGAAGTCATATTTTTTCGATGGAAAAATAACATGTTTTTGTAAGCTTCGTTTCTTTTGTAGCACCTTTATTTGTTCGAGTTTGAATGTATGTTAAGGTATAATAATTTATAAATACATCATTTTGAATATTAAACGTAGGTAAGTATAAAAAATTATAGTTCTAAGTAGCTCATTTTGTTCATAAAACAAACGTACTTTCTCTATCCTTGAGTAACGCTCTCCGTCAGATAAAAATATTTCTGTCATTGTTTTTGACTAGTCGAAAGTAGAGACAGACATATTTATATCTGTTGGATAGCGTAATCTCAGCATGGAGAAATAGGCACTAAGTTTATTATTTAAATTAAACGCTTTTGTAACACGGAAACAGTTTCATTTTCTATGCAGCAGTACCCACAGAGAGGTAATCACGAACAAATTTGACAATCGCCGTGTTACGTAAACCCAACGCATTCGAATCATACTGCGTGTCAACGCCAGCTCGACTGCCGAACGTTGCAGCGTCACCGCACAGTGTATCTCAGAAACGCTACCGTTACGATACGTTTACGATTGTCAGATTTATTCATGTTGAGGCCTCAGTACCTAATAAACTTAGGGCAGTGAGCAAACATTAGTCAATGTCTGAATTACCTCTACCAAAGCGCAGAATATATACCTATATGTACTACCAAAGTCCACAGTCCACTCAAAGGAAGTCTTGGACATCTTTTGTCTCCCTCGGATAGTGCCATTGCCGTCTCGCTCTCTGATTGATGGCAGCGGAGATTGCATGTCAGGATTACATCTGCGGGGATGAACGGATTATTTAGTTTCAGCGGGTAGAGTAAATGGATGGACCGAGCAATATTCCGAGAAAAACCTAGAACTTTACATTATGGCGTGCTATAAGATATTAAATATTTATACAAACCTACCAAATAATCTTATATTTGCATGCTTAGTGGGTAAAATATGAAGCTGTTGACACTTTCCAGCAAATTTTTATTTCATTTGTATTGTAAGCTAGTATTAAGATAGACGTCAACTTAGCTAGTTAAGTTTAATCGCCTTCTAGCTTTTGTCAAAAGTTAATTACTGTTTGAAATAGTGTCATCTGTTAGTGACAAAAAGTGACAGAGATGTCTATAGTGTTTGAGTTGAGAAGCGGTTATAAGTAAAGGGCTTACTTATCACTGCTGTAACTAAAGTGTTCGTACAAGTTGTAGAATATGTAAACAAACCATTCGTTTTATCTATTACTTATAGGTACTTTTACCTTCGTCTAAGAACTTTCTCATTCATTGTAATGATAAAATAAATAAATATAAATATTCATGGACATTTCACACGACGCCCTCTAGTCCCAAACTAAGCAAAGCTTGTAATATGGGAACTAGATGTTGATAGAATACCTATTTACTTTTTATTTGTAAATACATAGTAACACCCAGACATAGAACAAGCATGTATGTTTGCTACACACAAATGTTTGTTTTCAGTGGGGATCGAACCCACGGCCCACAGCACGGAAAGCTGAGCTAATACCAACTGAGCTGTGACGCCTGTCAAATCATAAAAAGATGTTAAAATCATAGCTATATATAATTACGGTATAACATTTTTAAACAACAAAAAGTAATCCGATAGACGAGAAGACGAGGATCAATATCTAAATAAGTAATCTAGTCAAAAATCAGTATAGCGTATAGCAGTCTATTTTTGGACAACATTTTCGCTGGTAACTATAGCTTACCAAGAAACAAGATATAAATAAAATACGGTTAGCGGATCTAGGCAATCGTGGAGTAAGCCGTTTGTATGCATGAAGGCACTTTCGTTCAAAAAAGCACTACTGCGCATCAAAACGGCCAACTTTACGATTGCTCAGATCCGCGGTACTGTAATACGGCTGAAAACCTGAAATGATGATGATAATACATGAACCAACAGTTTACCGGCGACAAAATCGGTTTCAACTAATTAACAACTGGCATATCTACCTTTAACAAGTTTATTTCAAGCACACGTGTCAGTCACAACGCAATTTAATATTGGATTTTAATGAACATTGCCTGCAGTCTAGCTTCTGTTATTTAACAATAAAAACTTTAACATGGCCTGCAAAGAGAATCTCCGCGAAGTAGGTGTTGAGCATCACAATTTCATTTTGCCTCTGCTGTTTACTTTGCATCAAAGAAACACAACTTACTCTCGTATTTTCGGTCAAGATAAATTAATTTCAAAGTCACTAAGATCCACGGTCGTAGATATCGCGGAGTCGATATGAGTTGTGAATATAATATTTATTAAGTAGGTAATATAGATTATAATAAATAAATAAATATTCATGGACTTTACACACAATGCCCTCTAGTCCCAAACTAAGCAAAGCTTGTAATATGGGAACTAGATGGCTGATAGAATACTTAAATACTTTTTTTTTTGTAAATACATACTTATAATAGATAGTAACACCCATATAAATATATATATATTAGGTATAGATTATACCTAAGATTATATAAAATACGGCAGTTTGGCGTCTAGATTCAATTCAAAAACCAATTTTCCAAGATCTAATACGTATGCTCAGAACAGTTATATACCAGAAAATATTGAATGAAAGCCTTTTGTGAGTAGGTGAAACACGAAAATCACATTTGCAATAAAATTCTGCCCTCATAAAGTGAAGTGTCGGATAGAGAATGGAATTTTCAATTATTTACTTGATTTAGCAAAGATGCCTTTGTGATGGATCGAGCCTTTGTCTCATCCCATGAGAATTTCATTCATACGTCAAATATTATTTCCGTCTTGATGGAAATATTTTCAATAAGCATCCGTCTTAAAGCTGGGTGTTCACTAGCAAGTACTTAGAAACTGTAACCATAACCGTTGCACAACCATAATAATGAAAGCGTAGATTGAAAACAAACTGAAAATCGGAGTGCTTACATTGTTCTAAGTTATTTGCGAATGGACCGCAACTAGAAATCGGTGGTCGGATTTTAACTAAGCAATGCGTTTATGAACGCTATCGGGACATAAAAAAGTTGCGGAACTAGGCGTATGACGGAACGTTGTCAAAATCTATTTCAAACAATAAGAGGTTCCACTCGTCCAATTGCTGTAGATTATGAAAAGTATGACACTCATCACACTATTCTACTATTAAACTGGTAAGATATAATTAAAGTTACTTTAGCAAAATTGCTGTGGATATTTAATTATGAAAAGGATTCTAGGTACTGATGTATGATTCGAAGTGTGTCCATGAGTATTCGCTATACACTTGGTCCGACATTGCTGATATCGCACGGTAGGCGTAGGTTTTTTATGCTCTATACTTAGCAGTGATAAGATAGAAGTCAGCTAGACCAGAGGGCCAGAACCACTGGAACTTGGTTACAAATATTATCTGCAACGGTTATGGGGTTAAGGTTATGACTCGCTATTGAGCACTTGGCCTAAGGTTTCTATTGGCGTCGTGGTCGCTCGCCGCGAATTCTCAACGCTGATAATATTTCCTCCAAATCGAACTATTTTGGATGATAATAAATCCCTTCTACGGTTGTATTGGTTCCATATCTTTTGATATTTTTTACTCCAAGCTTTTCCAAACGGGCACACCTTTTTTTTGGGGTGTTAACGGAGTTTAGCATTTACGCATATTAGTGTAAGTAACCTACGTACATAAAGTGTAAACTTTATGAGAGTACCTGTCTACACAAAAATAACATATACTTAGTCCTAACTATGAGCCAGAGTTTGAAAGATTCTATACCTGTTGTAGGTTTTTGTATAGACTCTAGTATAGGTAGTGTGTTGCCACGAGTGAAAAAATACTTTAGCTCAGGGTATTATTATAAAGGCCTTGTTCAACCAACTGTGTACAACGACGTGTAAGTACCTACTTTATTAGGTACCTACGTTTTCAGAATTTTAATAACAAATTTTTACCGGTGGAAATCTGATGAAACCTTATTTTGTTTATTATTTTATTTCCTTCAGAAAGCGTTGACAGCACTTTTTGAAATAATATACATAACTACAATGAATTAAATCAGTAACTGATTGTAGGGTTGACAGAACTTATAAAACTACTAGCAGTTACCCGCGACTTCGTACGCGTTTACAGTTTCCGTGTACATTATATTATCTGTGCGTGTACCGAGCGGATACTTCTTTGAGAAACTTGACATTACACCTCATTACACCGAACTCGTACCTACTGGAATGTCAAACGCTAGTCGTTAGACCAAAGAGGTAGTACTACGCCCTGTCAAACTGACGTGACATGACATGACAATGAAATCCTCTTGCCAATTGGCGCTGCTAATCCTTTTCGTTCATTTTATCCTGTATATCCTGTTAATTATTCGGGATAAAAAGTAGCCTATATGTCAATCCAGGTTACGAACTATATATATGCCAAGTTTCATCCAAGTTGGTTCAGTAGTTTCGACGTGATTGAAACACAAACATCCAAACATCTAAACTTTCGCATTTATAATATTAGTAGGATAGGATTTTTAGTAACGTAGAAGCGAGTAACTAGCATGTTTACTCCGCTGACGTCGCTCGCGGACGGCGGTTGCGCGCTCTATTGTTCGAGAAATCTCCCGCTAACTTCAATGTCGCAATGCGGTGCCACATAGAACATTGTGTTCAATCGTACGTTGCGTTTGTATTTAATTGCGTTTATTAGGAAGAATTTAAACCTGAATAAAGATTTTTTCCATTGAAAGTACACTACACAGCAACATAATTATGGCTACGCAACGTACCGCACAATGCACAGCGGAGTCATGCTACTCAAAATGTCAGGGTCAACTCAAAATACCTATGTCTATCGTTATAGAACAACGTTCAATTTCATTCGAATAAAACTTGTGAGCAATAAACACGATTACGAGAGTCCGTGAAGAGAAAGGTATCGCCCGCAGGTCGCATCTGGCGCTTGGCGGATTATGTTCGTAAATTCAATAATCTCTGGCCAGCCAACTGGGATGGACAATGGCTATTAGAAGTCAAAACAAGTCACGACGATGCTTTACGATGTTATACAATTTTAGGAGCGCCATCTTTTTTATTTTTATGCAGTTTTTTATTTATTTTTGTTTAATTTGATGAAGTGTTTTTTTTACTTAGAAGTTTTTATAATAAAACATGAGTGACGAGTGTCTGAACTTTTTGTTGAACGTCTTTTTTGGGGCTTTATATGCGGTGAAAAATGCTTTTTAATTTTATAGAAAAACTCTCAAATCAGATCTTCGCTTCAATTATCGAGGGCAAAACTCAGACTCAGCTTTATATAGGTTTGAGCAATATTCTGTTAGAAATAAAAACTCGCACGTGTACCTACAATACGAACAAAACGTATAGAAAAGGAAAAACCGTCAGAAAGACTTGAATACTTAATCTTTGCGCTTGTAGCATCCCTGTACAATTGAGTTCAATGGACTTATAGGGATCTTCTTCTGCATACCAATTACTAATTTAATGCATTGTCAATTTAATGGAATAAATAAGACATTATTTTTACAAATTAGTAAGTTGTCTATTTAGCCAACTATTAGCCCAAAGCTCGATCGACTTACTCAATCCGTTTTTGTTATAAAACCTTAATCCTAATACAGTTTGATTTCGTACCCAAACAGACAAATAATCATAAAGTTTAGGCACCCGTAAAACACGGTTTTTGCAACCCTGCGACAATCAATGACAGAACCAACTATCAGCATAGAGCGACCATGCTGACTATTTCTGACTGGTGAATTGAGGGATGACGCGGTTTACTACGTTTGCTAAGCCCAATAACAATCATAATACTCAGTTTTCACTCAGTAAAATGATAGCCTTACCTCTATTATCTGCCACTTCACAGAATTCTTTATCGGTCGTTACCTTACACCAAATCTCATCCCACTAATATTATAAATATGCAAATTTAGATGTTTGTGTTTCAATCACGTCGAAACTACTGAACCAACTTAGATGAAACTTTATAAACATAGTTCGTAACCTGGATAAACACATAAGTTACTTTTTATCTTGAATAATTAACAGAACCTATAGGATAAAATGAATTAACGGGACTAGCAGCTCCTGTAAAACGTACTGACTTTGATACTAAAACGACGTCACGTCAGTTGCTTCAGGGGACCTAGTAGTACAAGTTTGTAAAACGTCTGACATGCGAAAGGTAATGTCAAGCTTCTCAAGGAATCCGCTCTGAAAACGGTACACGTGTACGAATACGAATTCACGAGTAACAGCATTGGCAAATATACATAGTAAAACTGTTATATCTGTGAATTACAAACATCACGCAATATTAATCCCAGAACTACCATTGTAGATGAACGCGCCCTATATAAAACTGGGCCAAATGGTGCATTTTATAGATATCGTTACGAGTTATCACATTATTGATAGGTTCGAAAGCTTGAGTGTCAATTACTTTTTATGACTAAGTTGGTTTTGGTGAAAATGTGAGGGCGCTGATACGGAATTTAACTACACTCGGGAGATTGGAATTTCGTCAAAAGAGTAAATCGCAGTTTGATCGTTTTCAGGTTTAGTATAGGTACAGTCGGCTACACATCAACCTATCAACGGTTCAAACTTCGAACTATTATAATTTGAATGTTGCGAATCATGCGAGAGGGACGATATGTTTTTATGTGAGACTCGCTGCTTGCGCGCCACGCGCCTACATATATTGCGATCCCTGATTTGCAACATTCAAATTATAATAGTTCAAAGTTCAAACAGTGGATAGGTTGATGTGTAGCCGACTGTACATGATTACGCCATTGTTCAATCACGTGTTAAAAACCTTTTGGTTATAAAAAGCCACAATAAAGAGGTATTTGTGGTTAGTTTTACCAACCAAAAGACCAGCCTACTTACAAGAGTGTCAAAGAAAACGTAAGTACTTTTTCCGGTAGACAAGATAAAAACTATTCTTGTATTTTTTTAATAAAAGAAGAAGAAATATTTTTGTTTTCAGTAGAAATAACCGTCTGCTGTCTAAAGTCTAGATTTCAGATCTTTAGACTAATAAGTCTAAAAGCACTCTATGTAAAAATCAAAATCAGCAATGTGATAGGGTAGACTAGTCTACATTTGTTCTACGAAGGGAATTTTGGATGATGGAGGCTTCTAGCAATAAGCTTAGTAGAGCATTACACCTCGTATTTTCAGGGTTTCCGTAGTTCAGTGCTCTACTAGGTAGCAAAGTGTCAAAGTGAACAGTGTGTGTTTTGGGGCTTGATTGACAGTTTAATTAGTGTCTCTGTTATGTTCGACTTTGGCAGCGTCAGCGTCATAGCTTTTACAAATCACCTTGTTAACTTCGATAGAGAGTTGCATGACTATTACCAACTAGTCGATGTTAGATAAGACTGGCAAAGGTATTACCAAAGTCAGAAGGTCAACACAAAAACACCACTTTTTTGACATTATAAAAAAGTTTTTTTTTATGTTACTTGATAAATGGTAATCAAAATAGATACGTAAGTTTAGTTCGCTATCCAAGTTTTTACTAGTATCGAATAGATTTGAATCAGCGGTTTAGTTAAAACTGTGGCTACTTCCCTCTGGGATCATCGTGCGCTGATGGATTTTAGTAAATTATCGATTATTTTGTCCCCTGTAATAAACCTTGTGATTCTATTAAATTAAAATTTTAACATTGTTCGGGTTTGTGGTCTGGGTAAATGCGTATATTAAATATGGAAGTGGAGGGCTGGTGGGCGGATTGATGAGATGATGATGAATCGAGTCAGCGCAAATAAATGTGACAATCACAAACGTTTTGTAACTTTAGTCTATCAGAAATACATTGCGCGGTAACGCGGCAATACTCCGGAGTCGAACTGTCTCCACCGCGCTTTGTAACTCGAATACGCTACCGATGCATTTTTTTATACTTATTGTTGCAAGTCGATACCTTAGACCAATTTCTGTAAATAGCTAATTTATTGTTCTAAGAAGAGTTACCTACAGCTAGAACACATTTTAGCATCTAAATAACGATTCTTTTTTTTTTAGAACTCATATATACAAGCTCAACTTTTCAATGAAATTCCAACGCGCGATGTAAAAGTTAACCTTTTACTGTTTTTTTCATCCACATAGGAAAATAATAATTGCCGTGTTTTCGAACGCTGCATTTTCCATGTTTCGCTTTAATTAACAATGTTATGAACTGCCTGACGTCAACCACTTCACGCAAGAGTAGCTCTGTGTTTGTACATCTGTCATATTAACCCATTACCGAGTTGCTCTTTTGGGTAGATTTTAACAAATGGCCGAACATTTTCTAAACCATAGTTAAATGTAGATGTGGTAGGTACGTACTTGTTCAATCGTCATTCACTTCTCATACTGACCGTACAATCTACGACAAAGTCAACGACACCAAAGATTACTTACTAAAACGTAATTTTCTCTTAATTTTAGTCATTGAAGATCATTTACATTTCTATTTCTTTCTATACGTGACATCTTTTTCGTGCATTTATTTCTCTAAGGAAAAGTGCCTGCCATTATATCTAACCTTTGGGGGTCCTAACTGTTTTATTCATAGGCTAGGGTAGTACTGTTTGAACTGATAACAGGTGTGAAGCCATTTACATGATTCTTTTGTGATTTACCTCCATTTGTCATTCGGGGAAGTACTACCACTGGTTATAGCCTGTGGTTACCACGCCATCTGCTTGTTCCATCATTTAGTTGTTTAGAAAAAAGATTGTTTCATTTATAAATTAATATTTTACAAATCCTTGCTTGTTATAATTACAAATATTGTACCGTAGCAGCATAATATGATAAGTAAATGTTATTTCGAATAAGTATATAATTAATTTCACCTAATTAGGTACTAGAGAGTGAATAATTTACCTGAAACTACATTTTGAATTGAAATATCAGCTGTATAGTAAACGTTGGTTTAACAAGAATACGTACCAGAAATCCTAGCAGAATATAATGAAACAAAAATAAACTAGGAGAACAAGAAAGGGTATAATGAAAATTACTTACCTATACGCGGTACGTTAGTGGGTAGAAAATAAAGTAAGTAAAGATTAAATTAAGATTCTAGTGGAATAATTAAGGTCTAACGGCCTCTTCCAGTCAGTTTGAAATTCTGCAATTGCTTGAAGACAGAAAACATCAAAAAAGTATTAGAGCAGACACGTTTGGAAATGCCATCTCTATTATACTTAGCTAGCTATTTTGATTAGTTTCGATTCTGTTGTGACTGTAAAATGTCTAGAGATTTTGTCATTTTTGGAAGCAATAACACTTTTATTTTCTTGGTATTATTGGTATTATTCGACCGACCGAGACCACTCATGGTATTGTTTAGTTACGGTCGGTCGAATTAAAGTGGGAGCCATTGGTATAAAATACTATGTGATTTATTTATTTGATAGAATGTGTTTCCAAGTTTTGAAGGGTAAATCCACCGTTTCGAAACAATAAAACATCATGCGATTTACGATACTAGCCATAGCATCTAATACGTACTCTGGCTACGACATACTGAGAGGGAGTAGGTAGGGATATACTCTAGGGTCCCGAGGGAACTCTTTCGGTATAGGATCCTAACAAAACAATAGACCATTTTCCGTTGTTGTGTTAACCTTTGTAGGTCATTTTTGACATCCAAGATGCAGAGAATTCATTTCAAACTTACCTACACGTTTAAATGCTTATTTTTATAGCAGCTGAGTACAAAACATTACTTACTACAAAGTTATTTTAACGAAGGATATAGGTAGTTTTGTACACAAAACTGTATTCCCTTTTCCCTTGGCTATTAATGTGCTTACTTGAACCGGCAAATCACTTTAATATACCGGAGATTGATACGTTAAGCTCAGTACCCCTTAATTTTCCCATGGAGAGCCATGGAATGTACATTAGGTACAATCAGTCACATCAGTTTGTTAAGAAATTTAAGATTATTCAACTATGTTTTTTTTTGCTGGAATGTGTTCTAAACAACCGGATGGAGTCAGTTCTTTTGAAAGGCAGTATTTATTACAGTAGGCATCTTGGTTAGTCCGTTTCGGCCAAGACAAGGTGCTATGTAGGTTAGAAGAATTAGGTTTAGTTCATTGTTTTGTGTACATAGGTTGGTTTAGTTATTATTTTTACAGATGCACATTAAATTATTAGGGTAATGTGATCGCTTTTCTATAAAACACAAAAAAAACTATGGAAAATTTTGGTATTTATTTTGTTTTGTATGTTTGAGTTGAAGTAGATCTTTATACTAATTTCAATAATAAAACTGCTAAAATTTTATGACTGCATTTACTTGGATTTTAAAAATTCTGTTTGCTAATCAACTTTTGTTGCTGACTCTTTGTTGGTACGCATAGAATATTTGGTAATTTTATGTAGAGAAATGCGGGCATTATGACTGTATAATTTCCCCACATAAAATTACCAAACCGTTTTCCGTATCACTAAGCTAGATAAAGCAGCTCAACAAGGATTTAGATGGGTTTGAAATTACGATCTTAGGGTGTGTGAGTTTGACGTAGGCTACCTAGGTAGGACTGACGTTATGACAGGTCTAAGTACTAGTTGACCTGCCTCCAACTTCTGCGTTTTTAAGATTTGACTCTCTAATAATAAAATGCTGCAATGAAAACCAATATTCGTTTGTTTAAAAAGAGAATAGAATAAAATTCTATACTTTAATGGAGGTGCCTTCGGCTGAACCGAAATCAGAATCATCATTCGTCACCACCCAAAAGAAGTCATGGTAACTGCCCCAGCAAAATGGAGAGATCTTTGGTCAATTATTTTGTGACGATTAATTACAAGGATGGATGAAATGAATTAAATGGAAGAGAAAAGTCTTAAACCGCTGGCTTTGTAGACTTTCTAAAGTCTTAAGAAAACCTACACTTAGCCAGTTAGGTCGATAAAAGTTGATAATGATTAAGCAAAGCACACACTGCAAGATTATGATACGGGTCTTAGAAAATTCTCATAAGCTGTACTTACATAAATTCCCATCCTCAAAGTTTGTTACACCGCTGCATCTCATATTCACGACGTCACAATGAAGATAAGCCGCGAGCTTTGGAGAACTACACTTCACAGCAAACGCTCAGTTTTAGAGATTTGAATACAAGTATATGTACCTACTGTTTGTATAACTGCTGACTGGAATGTTAAAGTAACTGGAATTACCAGTGGAAATGTTTATAGTAGCTATAAAGTAAGAATGAACGGGTAAATCTTGGGTATGCTTTTTTGAGTCACTTCTGGGAATGAGCAAATGGTATTATCACCATCATCACTTCAGTGGTTGTGAAGTGGGCTTCATCTATGTCGCCACCCATTTCGGTCTCTTGCGTATCTTATCAGTGAGTGAGACTGACGGCCGGTTTCTGAAAGCTCGATCAAAACTAATTGGCGGTCAAGTCACTTGCAATCTCTATCTAATTTGAAGTAAAAGCTGAAATAGCAAGTGAATTGACAGCCGATTAGTTTTGATCGAGCTTTCAGAAACTGACCGTGAGTACTTATATTAAAATTGCTTTCAAATTACATACCTACTTACACAGGCGGCATAGCTCAGTCGGTAATGGCTCTGCCTTCCGTGCTGTGGGTCGTGGGTTCAATCCCTACTGAGAACAAATATTTGTGCGTGGAAAACATAGATTTTGTTCTATGTCTGGGTGTTACTATGTATTATAAGTATGTATGTATTTACAAAAAAAAGTATATAAGTATTCTATCAGCCATCTAGGTCCCATATCACAAGCTTTGCTTAGTTTGGGACTAGAGGGCGTTGTGTGTAAAGTCCATGAATATTTTTTTTTTTACTTAGGAAAGGTTCAAAGTTAGATAGATAGATAAATAGATATTCATTTATTCGACACACAATCAAACACAGGTACAGCACAGAACAAGCATAAAAAAAGAAAACAATAAGTACCTACACAATTACAAGTACCTAGTAGGTAGGTAAGTTGATACCTAGTTAGTTGTAAAAGTGTAAATAAACCGCCGATTTCTTAAATATTTTTGATTTCCGAAAGATCATGATAGCTGGCTTCCTCACATGCTGACCGCGCGCCATAGATTCAGCATCTTTATCTTGACCGTTTATCAAATAAATTCACAGTCCAAATAAAATTTATTAGTTTTCGAATGACCACCTTCGCGACTATGCGACCGCCCCGCGCCGCTTTTATTGCACACCCACGAATTACTTCAGGATTTTCTTTCCGCCTTTAAGATGAGCTTTATGAATTATGTAACTTTTTTGTCCTAAAAAACTGGACTGAAAGGTCGTTATTTTTCTGATACTTCGAAATCTACCAATCTTACTCGCTTTAGTATTCGAGTGCTATATACAGTGAAACGTGCCTACTTAAACATTCATTACAGCAAGTTTCAGTGCGGCAGTAGTTTCCTAACAAATTTTATGAGTCCGAACATATTTTCAGATATCACCAACCTCTTTACAACCTACCACCAACCTACCAGATTTAGGTTAACTTTTATCTTGGAATTTTATTTTATCTCGAAAAGTTGAGTCTTTTCTTTATAACGCTTCCATTTTCTTACATTGTAAGAGAGATTTATCACACGTGTCGAGGGAAGGCGACTGAGTGAGTAATATAACAATATGAAACCTAATGGCAGCGGGACGTAAAGGTGAGATGCAAATATCCTGCTGAGACGTGCTCCGAGAAGTTTCAAAGCACGGACTGAATACTAAAGTCGCGGTGCCCCTGCATTGGGCACAGTGAAAATGTTCATCATACACAAAAGTTTTGTAAAGTTTGTCATGTTAGCAAATTACATGAATATTTTTTTTAAACATAAGTGGATTCAGAAAGCCTCAAACTCATTGAATAAGTAATTTCATTAGATG
Organism: Gandaritis pyraliata; assembly: GCA_947859175.1. Taxonomy (NCBI): domain Eukaryota; kingdom Metazoa; phylum Arthropoda; class Insecta; order Lepidoptera; family Geometridae; genus Gandaritis; species Gandaritis pyraliata. Next base: position 4,217,665 of record OX401863.1, read on the forward strand.
TGTACTCATTTGTTTTAATGGTTATTTTAATAGCACGTAAGAACTGATGAAACTCTGAAGCATTTTTATATTACAAACTGAAATTGTTTTGTGATTGAGAAAAGACAAGAACTAAGTACCTACTTTAGTAATATTTTATTATACTTAATAGATTTTAAAGTTATATAAAACAGTCACCTAATCTTTTAATTTACTATAACTTTTATGAGATTTTTTACGCGAAATATTTAAATCGATTGCTGGTATCAAAGATTTTTTGTATGTATAGATTGCCTGGTATGCTATACTTATACAATTTGGTGGCCTGGTCTGTTTCTGACGTCATAGTTGTGCCGAACAAAAAGATTCCCAGAATCAAGCCTGCAAAACTCAAATGGGTTTGTGATATACAGCGTGTAGCTACAATGGCGACATTAAATGAACACACGGGTAGAGCTACTTGTAAGTATTCATAAAAAAAATAAAAAAAAATTAAAGTCCAAAATAGAAATTTCGATTTTTTCAAACAAACTTAATAGTAAAATACGCAACAAAAATTAATCATCCTATGAGTGTCTTTACCTACGTGTTCTGCATTGAACGGCAACGTCGCAAACCGCGCCGCGCCCGCGCCCGCGCCTGCCTGGGCGGTTATGACCCGTGAACCCGACAGATGACCTCTGCTCTTACGTACAGGTTGCTCCGAGGCGTTATTTAAGAAAATTGATTTATTTCGATAAATCTTATGTTTAATGAAATAAAAAATATGTCTATATTCTGAAAATGCGAAACCGGATACGCTGGTTAATTTAATGTCGCCATTGTAGCTACACGCTGTATAAAACTGTGGTCAATAAAAAATTTAAATTTATTTTTTTACAAACTTTCCTACTGCACAAACTGTGGCTCATGATAACTGAAGTGGCTACAATATACTTTTAAAGTCACTGTAAGCCAGGAAAGCGGTGGCCCTTATCGCACACGTGATTTGAATGCCTCGACTTTTATTCGACCAATATGACAAAAATGTTTGCGACCTCTGCGCTTTGAATATTAAAGCTACTTTGATTTGGTAACTGATGTTTTTTTTGCAGGTCATAGACAATTAACCAATTTTTAAAAGCGTTTGTGACGAACGCGTTTAGAATATTTAACAACGAAAACGGTCAATTTAAAATCAATCATCACTGTTACCGACGACTGAATAAAATCAGTTTTTTGAGTATTTTTTGTTTGCTATCTGCATCTTTTTGTAAAAAACTTGATGTGAATACGTACTGCTCTCAGGAAAGGTCGATATATAAATCAATATACATAGGTACAGTATGCACAACGGATCTTTATTACTCTGAAGTTAGGTGCAACAAACGATTGCATATATACAGGTGTGGAAAAACTCACTTCTAAGTACAATCACACACACATATAATGTACATATTTATATAATGTAAATACATAGTAAAACACAGACATAGAACAACCATCTATGTTTGCCACACTAAAATGTTTATTCTCGGTGGGGATCGAACCCACGACCCACAGCACGGAAGGCAGAGGTATTATCGACTGAGCTGTGACGCCTGTCACAGATTAGGACAAAGATCCGTTGTGACTACTATATACCTACTGTGCAGGTAAGTAAAGTTAGGTAATCTCTAACGACGTTGATATTATTTTCTCTTTTTACCATCCCGGTAGTTTTCTCAGTTGTCGAGAGCAGGTTAACACGTCAGTGTATTATGTAGATATACTGGCGCGTCTTGGCAAACTAAAATATAAGTTGCCTACTTTCCGTGAATGGGGAGAAAATAGTGCACACGGCTTTCGTAAACTTACTTACCTACCTACTTTAGACTGCCATCCTGCACTAAGAAAAATCACAAAGATTTGTATGACGTATCCCCGTATCAAAGAATAGGTCGCGGGTTCGAATCCCGCTCAAATCATAACTTTTGGGATGTTATAAAAATCTTTGTATTTCTGTCTAGTTTACCTTGAGTGCTTACGGTACAATGAACATATGATAATTTTTCAAATACATAGTTTTTTGCTTGCATTTATTGCTTTTTAAACGTCGAGTCTATAACAGATGTTTATTACTTTTTATTATTTTTAAATTGTTTATCATAATTTTATTATGGTTATACGTAATCATAGCTATATTGTCGTTTTATTCGTTTCTCAAAGGGTTGTACCCAGGTAAAGGATGAAACAAAAAAAAGTTGTAATGAAGCTAAAAATTTTGTAAAACGCATACAATTTTGATACAAACCCATGGTGGGAAACGAGATTATTTATAGAGATTAGAGATTAAGGAAACTTTAAAGTTGTTTCGAAACAAACATGGACTGTGGGGTTTAATGTAAATATTGCATAGTAAAAAGCTTATACAAAAGATAGGGTTGTCAAAAGTCGGACTGAATCTTTGACTGAGTAAAATGGATAGGTACTGGCTTTTTAATCAATGTTATTATTATTTTTGCTGTACGATTCGTTGATACTTTTTTCTTATAATTAAACCACACATTTTGTAATAAAAGAAGAACATGGAAATCTTTTTAAGCTTATTGAATACCTACTGTTTTTTGGAATAATATTGCAAGTTTTTTAAGAATGTGAGTGATTTTAAGGGCGTGTTTTTCTGCAGGTATTAGTTGTGTTTTTTTCGTGATCCAATGCATACGGCCTCAAGGTGTCGTTTAAATTGTGTTGACCAACAAAAGTGACCTATGGTGTAACATCTCAAAAAATTCTTATTCTACTTAATCTTTTTGCCATCCCTAAGAGACTAAGATAGGTAGGTAAATTCTGTCGCTGACACACTAGGGAAACGAGTCTGTTTGAACACAATGCCCCTCGCCTGAGGCGTAGTGAGAGTGCCCGCGCTTGGTTACGTATGGTACGCCAGCCCCCGTATCCCAATCTTTTGCTGTCAAGTTATATTTCACTGCCCAGTGTAATTTCTTCATGACGTGATCATTCTTTTTAGTCACTTGACAGCAAAATATGCGCGTAAACAAATTAAATGACATCATAATGTCACTATTTAGTCACAGAATAACTATGAGTTAGTATGAACTGACCATGATTTAAAACTTTGCAGTTCAACTTTGAGATTGGAATCGCCCCCCAGAAGGGTAACGAACATATCTGACAGTCGCCGCGTTACCTACATCTAACGTATTCGAATCACATTGCGTGTGAACGCCAGCTCGACTGCCAAACGTTGTACAACGTGAACGTTTGTGTTTCAATCACGTCAAAACCACTGAACCAACTTGGATGAAACTTGGCATATATATAGTTCGTAACCTGGATTGACATATAGGCTACTTTTTATCCCGAATAATTAACAGGATCTACAGGATAAAATGAACGAAAAGGATTAGCAGCGCCAATTGGCAAGAGGATTTCATTGTCATGTCATGTCACGTCAGTTTGACAGGGCGTAGTACTACCTCTTTGGTCTAACAACTAGCGTTTGACATTCCAGTAGGTACGAGTTCGGTGTAATGAGGTGTAATGTCAAGTTTCGTCAAGTCAATGTCAAGTGTCAAAATTGCTTACTAAAAAGAATATACTGCACTTTCATCTGCGCGAGTAAAAGCTTCAAACGCGTCATTTCCAAGATCAATTTTCTTAGCAGCGAGCCTCTTTTGATGTGTATTTGCGGAGAAGCCAGATGTGCTCTATAGATATGAAGAGGGAAATACCACAGAGTGCAAAATACTCTACCAACCTACATGCACTAAATACTTTTTGGGTGACAGTTTGTATGTATTTTTTCGTGTGACCATGTATAGCGTATTAGTATCACAGCGTTGCTCACAGCGAAGACTTTTGGGTTAGTAGGATTAAAGTGGCTTGGTCGTATATCGATATTTCATTCAACTTCATTTTAACTGTTATAATGTGCGATAAGGACGTTGACGTTACAAAGCTCAAAGATTTAAATCGAGGTTATAAAATTATATATAGTTATACCCCCGTTGGACTTACGGAAACCGTGCGATGAAAGGAGAAGATATAGAATTGGGCCTTCTGAAAATCTTTGGAGGAGCCCTAAGTCTTGCCCACTGCTGGACATAGACCTCCCAGTCTGCCAGCTGCTCCAATGATGATGCAGTTGTTAGCTAGGTGTAGGTTTCTTATAACTTCCAACTTTTCATCTTCCGATTTTCCCCGATATTTTACAATGTCATCAACCCATTCAGGTGCAAAGTGTCCGCTTATCTTCCGGTTTGTGATTGCTATTCAACCTTTACCTACTGGATATCGGTACCTTGTTTGTACGTACTTATGTATTTCGTTTGTATGAAGATGAGCGTCTGCTTAGCGTTGTTTTCAAAAGACAATGTAGAAGCCCGTATGCTTGTATGTTTTTACGAAAGGAAAGATAACAAAAGGTGTTTGGAGGAAATTGTGTGTACCGAGCACTTTTTAGGGAAGTCCCCGGAGTAGGGAGTTACGATAACAATGCTCCTCATGTTTACTTTCATCTGGCTTTGAGTGGTGTTTCTGAATTCAGTGTATGAGATGCTTAAGAATCTAATGGGTGCGTTTGAGTTGACTTTTACACCATTAGACGGCTTTTAGATTTAGACGGGATTTAGACGGCTGCGAAATGTATGGGCAATAAGCTTATATTATGTTAATTACCGACGTAATTCAGCCGGCAAGCCCCATACACTTGCCGCGGGGTACCTGGCACCGGCTACCCTGCCAACGGGACGTCTGAAAAGGCGCTTACGCCTTAGGCGGCGCCGTTCCATGGTGATGAGACCAGGCCGTGTTGGTGGTAGCGTAAAAACGAACTTTTTAGTTTAAAAGAAGTGCAGTTGCAGGTGTCATAATATGACAGTGACAGTAATTAAAGACATCCACGCCATAACCCGATGCATCCCACTACTATTATAAATGTCAAAGTTTAGATGTTTATGTTTCAATCACGCTGTTACTACTGGTCCGATTTGGTTGAAACTTGGAAATTATTATAGTTCGTAACCTGGATTAGCACATAGACTACTTTTTCCGCTTTTTTTGTTTTTTTTTCGTGGACGAAGTCTCGGGTAACTGCTAGTAGCTCTATAAATATTTCAAAGAAATATCACTACAATGATGGCTTCGTATTAAATCTAACTGGCTTTAATTTTACTTATCACTGTCATATTTATGATTGTTAATTATTAATCAGTTGTCATAAATAACAGTTTACCGATTTATCTAAAAATACCTAAGTACGATAGGTACCTACTCTTTGTTTTCGTACCCGTATCAAAAAGATTATGACGTTGCTAACAATTTCGTTTTCTTGGAGCAAATAGAACAATAATCGTCTAAGGTTTCGCCAATCGACGTAGTGAACAAATAAACGAAAATAGGGAACATTTCTTTGTTATTTAATCGAATTGTTATCACAAAAAAAGAAATAGTATACGTGTAGATGAGGAAGGAATCGCGTCATTGTCGGACCCTTTTCAAGGGCACGAGAATCCTCAGCCTGCGATTACGGCCTATTTCTATCACACAACAAATTGTATTAACCTTCAAAAACGATTCTTACAACTCTCACAATAAGATAGATATTTGATTGTTTTATCGAAATCGTCTGATTTCTAAAGTAAATGGATAAAAGCTAGAATGATTTTGTTGTAGTGTTCCATTTTCTAAACCGTCAAAACAAAAGAATATGGTTGACCTCTGAATTAGATAGATAGATATACATTTATTCATTTTTTCCTGTGGGTGTTTATTTAAGGTATACTGGAGTGATAATAAAATTGCTTTTACCTCCTGTAATTACAACTGCTTCCGTAACATTACATTCGGTCGATTGTTTTTGGCTTTATTGCTTAGCATCTTGACATAAGGATGCTAAATTGTTTGAATGGGACAAGTAATCAAATATAATGAACGAATTTTGTATACAAATGTACAAAAAATATTATGCGCAATCAGATTTTTTGGTTTGATAAAGGTATCACGCTTATTTTCTTACGTAAATCCATCCAAATTTATGATTTTATTATTGGTGCATAACGGAAAATCCATTAATTTAGATTACTTAGTGTGGAACGTGCAACGTCAGATAAAGTTTAAGCGTAAGCCAAAATGCGCAAAGAAAAAGATACCTAAATATCTGTGGCCAATGCGTAAGCAATATAATTTTAGGTGTGCACTTCTGCCGATAACAATTGCATTATCACACGGCACGTGCTTACAGGCATATGAGACTTAGGGCCAACGCACATCTATCGACAAAACTGTTTTATCGCGCACTTAGTGACGTGAAAATAAATTTTCTGTTATAACGAAAACAGCATATGACGAGGAAGCACTCGTCATATGCTGTTTTCGTTATAACAAAACTCGCATCAATTGACACTACAGACTTTTCTCGAGTATGTTTACCTATCTATTATAGCATTGTTTAGTACCTACCTATTAAACATTGCTTTATACGCACATACCTAGAGAATGAACTGTGTTTTTTAATAAATAAGAATATTGAGTAATTATGTAGTGTACTTAATATTATTATTAAGTACTTAGGATGATTCTCATTAAATAAGCAAGTAACGAAAACAGCTAATAAAAAGTAGCATATTGTAACTAAAAAAGTTTTACTGACAGTTTCACATCACTAACTGTTCGACAAGACGTTTTGTTTTCGGTTTGCGTTCGCCCTTAGTATCTTTATGTCTAAGAGCGATGGACGCAGTGCAATGCAACACAGGGCACGTCTTTAAAGAACGTGTTCAGTGAGGCAGTGGGTACCGCTAAACATCAGGTGGGCTATTAGCTTGTATCATCATTATAGTTGTAGGTATATAAAAAAAATGTCCACCGAGAATGTCACCTATGTGACCATGCAATGTGGCTATCATTCCGGTGACGTAACCTTATTTCTCGAAATTCCAATATATGGTTTAGGATAGGCCACTGCTTAAAATACATAAAACCAGTGCGTTTACAAAAAAAATCTAAAAAGTAAGATTTTCTGGTGACATTTGAGTTACAATGCGCGGCTTTCTTGTGCGCTGTACGTTGCTTCTTGCAAAATGCTTGCGTCATCCCGTAATGTAAAGCAAAATGACACGAACGAACCGTTTATATTTTGCGCAGTAGTAGTAGTAGAGGTTTCGACGACAGAGTTATAACGCGCCCCAAGAGACCACTGGCTCATGCATTTTCAATATTCTTAGCTTGTCCTGTACTTGTATCCGAGTACCCTACCATAAGAACTTTGAATTTGCTTTGCAATCATTTATTCAGTTCACGATTTGAACATTCGAGAACACGACACTCACGAAAGGTTATAGTTATTTGGTAAGTCTTTTTTTTTTTGACGTGATTGTGTTTTTTCTTCACATTATTGGTTTATTTGATAGGTATGGTATCTTGCTTAAAATATAATTTTGTAAATCAGCAAGAAGTCGTAAAATTATTATTTTCAAGAAAATAATTACTGCAATGCGACGAATAGCGACGCGTGTGAAGTGGCTTTATTATTTTCAAATGTATTATTTAGCAATAGGTACTCTAAAATCAAATGGTTTGCGTCTTTATAAAAAATTGATCACGATGTTAGAGACGATTTGTTTGCATTACATTCCACGTTCCACTCACTCTCATGCATGACAATATAAGCACAGCACTCAATGGAAGCAAATCTGCGTCTAAACATAAACAGTTATGCTGCAGCTGTTTCCGACATAGCAATAACCGTGCTACGCGATCCGTAGCTCCGTAGCGGCTCGTAGCCATCTCGTAGCAACTTTAGCGTGTCTTACATAAAACTAACTTAAACTCGTATTAGGGGCATGGGGATTTCGTGACGACTCACTGCAGTACCGTTCTTACCGAGAAAAGAAAGAGATAAAGCTTCTCAGGAAATGGGCTCTCCGCCCTTACCCAGAGCTATCGGGTATTAGCAATTTGCTTTGTGTTAGACGCTCCCCTCCAAAAAGTATTGAGGGAGATAAGGAAAAGAGACTCTGATAATTAGCCCTCAAAGCGTTTAGGGTAAATGTGAATTGAATGCGTTGGGACAATTAGTTGTGTACTTTTTTGGGGCATTGAAATCGTAGCCTTTAATTTAAACCTTTTTGAATGTGGATCCCTTTTAAATGATAAGTTTTTTTTGCTATCAAATGCCGGAAGAGCAAAACTTTTTAAGCTGCCAGACCCGTATCAAAACGAGTGCTTTTCTCATCCAACCCTATCTCGTCTTGTCAGCTTTCTTGTGAATTGGAGTTCATTTTGATTTTTATTGATACTGTTGACGCTTCATTTAATACTGATCCAGGCGCGACGCTCTGAGCTTTTGGTAAAAGTATTTTTATTCTTATAATATTGGTTTTCTACGAAAATAAAATCTTCTTTACTTATTTGGTACCACTCAATGGCTTTTTCCACACTGCCACTAACACACGATATCGACGGAGAGTTAATGAAATACCTAATTATTTTAGACGTTTTCACACCTGTCGGCACAGACTTCGATATTTATGTTCAAGTCACTATTGATATCGTGTAGGTTACTATTGACTAGTTTAGAGTAGGTAGGTATAAAGATTACTTTATAATTAAATGTCTAACGATCGTTTCGCAAGTTGTTTCATGAATACATAAGTCTATCGGAAACGCGAAAACCAATGGACATTTTGATTTATTTCTTGCACAGTGATCTGTCAGCGAAGTTTCTCGGTCGCTGCGAATCTGGCGATCCATCTGTTAGAAAGCGAGTAGACTTATTTTGTGTTTTATTTCAATCTTCGTAAGGATCATCCATTCTTGTCATGTGGATTTCAAATAAGTAATCCTCTGTAACCAGCGACTATCTTTACATAGATCTTCAAATATTAGGTACCTACCGACTTATATCCACTAGGATTTACGGCCGTGAGTCGATTTTAGTTTTTTAACCAAACCGAAAATTGATTAATAACTAGTTACGTGTGTTCACAAGCGATACCTAATGTTTGAAATTCACGACTTATCTTTTTAACCCCCGACGCAAAAACGACGGGGTGTTATAAGTTTGACGTGTCTGTATGTGTGTGTGTGTGTGTGTGTGTGTGTGTGTGTGTGTGGGGTGTTATAAGTTTGACGTGTCTGTATGTGTGTGTGTGTGTGTGTGTGTCTGAGGCAATGTAGCTCCCGAACGGATGAACCGATTTTGTTTTTTTTTTTGTTTGAAAGGTGAATTAGTCGGGAGTGTTCTTAGCTATGTTTGATGAAAATCGGTCCAAGACTCGGGGGTTTTTTAAATTTTTAATTTAATTACTTATTACGATATACCTTCGATAATTCTCTATGATGTAAAACTAAAGCGTTCTATTTTTTTAAAGTATAAAATGTCACAAATTATGAACTTATTTTTATATTAAAAAATCATACTTATATTTACGGTCTGAAAAAATGATAGAACTTTTTTACAAAAATACTTTTACAAAATAGCCTAGCTATTCCCGCAAAGACAGAGGGCAGACGAGGTTTACCACTTTGCACTAAATTTTTTAATATTAAATAATAATGCTACGTAAAGACACAAATAATTGATGCGATTCGAGTTTTTTACTTTGAACTTTCTAACCCATATTTTTAGGTCTACTTATGTTTTCCTACGCCTACCAAAATAATATAAAAGATATTATATATTAGCTGGATACTAACTAAGTCTCTTGTCGGTGTAATTTGATGTATTACTCTCCAGCGGTTCCTTTTCAAGGCAGCCTCCTTGACCTCTCATACGACGTGGCTGATATATCCCTTTATTTTCATGCTATGTTACCATTAATTTATTAATGTTTTATTTATCCCAACAAGATTCTGGATACTAAAACTTGTACTTCGCATCTGTCAAGTCAAAAAACAAGATTACAATGTAATCAATCAAGGCCAGGGACGAAGACGTCACCAGCAATTAATCAGAGCCCGTCGGAGCCGACAGCTCACTCTAGAACCCAGATACTGTGCACAGTATGTAGGATGATGCAGTAATAGCACGCTCAATACTTTCTTCCAACTACCGATAGAGTGCGCTTTACGCTCGCTGTGTTCAATAGGGCCCTAATGCAGCCTGAACAGTTAGACGAGCATCATCACTCCATAAGGTCAGTTGAAAAATAACTGCCCTCAAATATATGGGACATTCGAATTTAATGTGATTCGCGGCACAAAAGTTTAACCACGTAACCTGAACTGTATGAATAAAACAAGCTAAGCTACTGGTTCGATTCTCTAGCGCGTGCAAAGCGTTAAAAATGTAGGAGTCTAAAATGGATGGCTTCACGTGGCATAACGGTAGTGCACCTATTTCAGAGCACGATGTGACACAGACCAACTAAAGTGCAGTTTTTGAACAAAGATCACTAACAAGGTGTATCGGATGATATTATGCAGTTAGAGTGAGCGGTGCTATACCGTGATTTTTTTTATTCACAAACTATTTTGGTTCTCTTTAGAATACCAACTAGTTTTTGATGACCCAGAATACTATTTTTGCGTTGCGGTTCCATGTTGGCCAGTTTATTTAGCACGTCTTTTCATTGTAGTGTGAGTAACGCATGCTATTTTGTGTTGTCATTTTTATCGGCTACTTGCGATGCTACACGACTGCGATAAATGCACCCAAATACGACAAGTACTAAAAATATTATGCATTTGCAAAAATATGACTGAATTTAGTGTAGTGTGAGAAAAGTGGAAAGATATCCTAGTATGTAGTTAGTTTTTTTGTCATTTTGTTTCTAGCGACATTAGCGATGCCGCTCAAACTTGTGATCGATGAGCCAATTACTATACACCATGTGCGAAGTCCGCTACATCATCCAATCAAGAAAATAGCTCTGCACGCAAAATCTAGCATAATACCTAACAGTATCAAACCACCCAAAATATTCCTTAATTTATTCAGAGTAAATTATACAATACAGAGTAAGTAGTATTTTACAATGTTACAATATTTATAATATATACAGAATACACTTCCACAAGGGCTACAAGGCACTTATTGATGAAAAAAAATAGAATGATTAAAATCGGCATCATAAAAAATTCTCTAAGCTCGTTCATCACTAGTATGTTCTTTGATCATTCGTTCTATAATTAATTAAAGATTTTTTGAGCTGATTGAGTTCTGTAAACATTATTCTCCATTCTTCCTTGAGTTTTTAAACGATAAAATGACTAAAACTTACACGCCGAAACATTACAATTTACAAGAAAACATTTTAAGCAAACAAAACACTTCTATTTGTACGACGCTAACAAAATTAAGGCTCCACATTCAATAAAATGTAAGAGTGAGGTCTAATGACGCCACGCCAGTCACCGACATAGCTTACAAATGAAAAGCTAGATCGTAGTTTAGACGAGCAAGAAAAACAAAAGTTGAATTTTGCCAGCAATGTTTTTTAAATTGAAACGTGTTTATTTTGCGTATTTTGTATGAACAGGTACATTTTGATATTTTTTCTGTACTTGCATGTACATTTTAAAGCAAAAATCAGAACAGCAATTACTTAATTGGCATGTATCTCAACCTATTAATAATAAATAGAAAACTTAGAAGTCTAAGATATGTCTAAGTATTCTCTAGTAAATGTAAAATTATGTCAACTTGGTCTGAAAAAAAATGCCAGTTGTGAATGATAATAAAAATCATTCCATAGTGTTTATAGTCAGGTTCTCAAATCGACCAACTCCGAATAACGTTATTTGTCAGATAAAATACTATCCGTCTCTACTTGTCGACTTGTAAACTTGTCAACAAACAAGGACGGAAATATTTAAAGTTTGTCGAACCCGGCCTAAATTGAATACCTAATGTTAAGACTGACTCAGTTGTTCTTTTTCAGCTAAGGTCCAGACAATTGGACAGAAACAAACCCAATTATGTAGTTTTATTTGAGTTGAGGAGATGAGGCGTACAAAAAAGGGGACTACATTCCCACTCAAGCACTCGAGGTCGTGTTTAGAAACTTCAGTAAGATAAAATGCTTTTCACTGCAATAAAACTACTTATTATGAAAATTAAAATTGGGCTCTTTCTATTGTTATTTCTACCGATGTAAAAATAACTATTTTCCCCAAATGCGAGTTTGATGTCAATGTTTATTGTAAATGTTTATTGCGAGTACCTATGTAGGGCTTTTCCTCCAATTTTGCTTTATTTTAGACAAGCAGTTACTACCAGTGACTTCATCCACGAAAAAAAGAAATTAATAACCTTCTTAAAAAGCAATAAAAGTAGCCTATGTGTTCATCCAGGTTACAAACTATATTATATTCCAAGTTTCATCGAAATCGGACCAGTAGCTACAGCGTGATTGAAACACAAACATCTAAACTTTGACATTTATATAGTAGTGCGATTTATACCGCAATGTTCATAAAAAAATGAAAATTAAAAAAAAATCAGAGTTAACTTTATTGAAATCTCGTCTCCGTCGTCTTTTTGTTATAGTTTATGCAGTGGTTTTGTTCGCGTAGTTTTCTAGGTATTAAGTAGGTACGTTTTTCGCCCTTGGTGTAGGTACCCTTTCTATTTCACGTAGAAACGTTGTTTACTTTCCATCCTAAACTAGGATTACCTGAAACAACACGATCCTCTAAGTAACCGGCGCTCAAGGTAAACATTCTTATCTAGGAAAATAATCTTCTGAAAATTATTTTCATTTTACACTTATCGGATAAAAAAGTGTTTAAAAATGTGAACTTATTGATACCTGGATTATACAAAAAAAATGGTTACTGGTAACGAGTATGTAGAATTAGAAAACATAAATAATTAAATAAAAACATGTAAGCATGCACATTAAGTAACTAGCTATAAATAGTTTATTTTTCTGAGTTATTCTAGTTTCGAACTACCGGTCTCTCACCCTACTGGTACGAAACACTACCATTCAATTTTATTTATATTTCGATTACCGTTTGGTCCCAAATTTTGTTTGTTTTATACTTACCTAGTTTTTTGATCTGCAAGCCCTTATGGTGTTGAACGAAAAAATTTTAACCTTTTTCTACACACTTTTTTAAACTTTTTCTTTTTGGTAAATTTCTGACCAAATCTCTATGAAAACCATGGTCTGATTGGCTCATGATTATCCTATTTCGAAGCACCTGTGGCCACACGCTTGCATCGAACCTTCGACCGTCTAACGAACTTAGGCAAAGTTAATGACTACCAACTTTGCTTGGTACCACGCTGAGCGGTTTATATGAGCATACAGTTAGCTAGCTAAACTTCTCGCTAACGCCGCAAGATCTTATTTGACTACGTAACTACGTAAGTACTTACTTTCAACAGTAACTAACTGGACTTATGTCCTGCGGACACGAGATGTAGCTCAGGCCAGCAGGGGTATGCCAATCAAAGTGAACTGCAAAGTTGAACTGCAAAGTTTTAAATCATGGTCAGTTCATACTAACGCATGGTTATTCTGTGACTAAATAGTGACATTATGACGTCATTTGATGTGTTTTCGCGCATATTTTGCTGTCAAGTGTCTAAAAAGAATGACCACGTGGTACAAAATTGTACCACGTGACCTGAAGAAATTACACTGGGCAGTGAAATATAACTTGACAGCAAAAGATTGGCATACGGGGGCAGTAAACCAGTGACTTGCTACATGTGATGTTGAACCGTCGTCAATTGAAAATACAATACGGTCCAATGCGGAATTGATGTTACCCTTTTTTTACGTTTGTAAATTTTCAACTGCATTCTAAAAGCTACACCAAGTGTTCGTTTCGCCTCATTTCAAGGTTTGGTGGAGGCAATTGTTTCTTAAATGAGAGGTAAAGACTCCGATAAATTATGTTTTGTTTATTGTCTGATAAATGGCATTCTTCAAAAGGTTTTTAGGAATGGAATCATGAGGAAAATATTTTCTTTGCTTATTTTTAATGTGCTAATAATCCATCTATAGGTTAATTTAAAAATTCAGCAGAATGGAATTTCATAGCGCACTATTAAAACTATGTTTTGTATGATTTATTATGCAGCTGCAAACTTTCGTTGCTAGTATTATTACTTACTAAAACGTGTGAAATAAATGTAGCGGGGTTTTAGAGGTGTGATATTTAGTAAGTATAGTTTAACCACTAGTAATTAGAACCACAACAGGTTTATATTTATAAGTTAGGTTGGAAAAACATCCGAAAGGAATCCTTAGTGCTGCAATCGTCGAAAAATAATACTAACAAAGGAAATTCAATAGAATTAGAATAGATAAAAGAAAATCATTGTTTGCAGTATTTTTTCCAGATCGTCCCGCACAAACAGCCATCTTTTTATAACGTTAGTGTGAATTGGATTGTTATTTCGTAGACATAAATCAGCTTTAACGTCGAAAAAATGATATATTCGCCGATAAAGCGACACTCGTGAATACATTTTGGGTATTCTTGACGCTGGACGATTTATACGCAAAGTCTCTGCTGCATGTTTTAGAGTAAACCCTACCTCACAGTCGACTCAGAACTAAATATAATACTATAGGTAATACCGCATAGTTGTAGCACCAAATCAGAACGCAAAGATCGAGTACAGGGTTCCTCAAACTTATGACACTACGAGTTCCTAGACGACAGTGAACCACCAAAAACCCTCTGTAAAAAAAATAAGCAAATACAGCTGTAGAAGAACATAAAATTTTTATAAAAGTTAAGAAATACAGTGTCGGGAAGAAAATACGTTATAAGTAGAACTAATGTAATGGGTGGTCTTGTATCTTGTCCCAAATGGAGTCAATTTTAGGTGTAATTTTGGTCAACAGCACTCAGTCGATTTCGACTCAAAAATCAAGTAAAGACAATTACTACCGTCAATCGTAGAACCTTTAGGGGTTTGCGTACTCCACTTTGAGTAAGCCTGGTTTACAGGATAAAAGTTATACAAAGAGCCATGGTAGCCAAGGAACCGTGCCGCGCTCCGTATAAAGCTAATAGATCGGGTTCCAAACGCCGATATTCGACGACGACGCACAAAAGTAGTTTACCTAAGAAAATGCGTAGTGAAACTCAGGTAGCGTTAGGCGGGATAAAATAGATAATAGGTGAAATACACCATGATCGTATGAAATGAGGTGAGCTTATACGGAATATTTATTTTTTGGTCCCCAAAAAAAACACCTCTATAACCTATGGTCTATGATCTCTATGGTGAGATGACAGTAGACAGTCAGGCAGCTACAGAAGGAACAGATGAACTCAAAATTAAAATAATAGCTATTGGTTGTCCAGTTTCTACTTAGTAATAGTGTGGTAGAATGGAAAGTGGTTAAGATAAGAACGAAAGAAAAAAATGTTTATTTTATTACAATAACTACGTGCATAAACAAGTAATTAAATTAAAAATTAAAAACCCCCGAATCTTGGACCGATTTTCATCAAACATAGCTAAGAACACTCCCGACTAATTCACTTTTCAAGCCAAAATAAAAATCGGTTCATCCGTTCAGGAGCTACATTGTTTCAGACAGACACACACACACACACGAACAGACACGTCAAACTTATAACACCCCGTCGTTTTTGCGTCGGGGGTTAAAAAGATAAACTCAGCTTTAGTGCTTGGTGGTAAGATAAGATAGTACAGTTTAGTTATCCTGCAATAATAAAAAACGTATCTACCTACCTAGTTCCACTTGTTTAATTCGATGTTCTAAAGTATTACGTGTGAGATTTACCTAGTCTAACTAGAGCTCGAGACTATTAAATTATGTATAACATTGTAATGCAAACACTAGGTATTCATACTCCGGTATATCATGCAGCAATGGACTGCATGCGTATGCTGTCTAGCAGGGGTATTCCAATTTCAGTTGAACTGCAAAGTTGAACTGCAAAGTTTTAAATCATAGTCAGTTCATACTAACTCATAGTTATTCTGTGACTAAATAGTGACATTATGATGTCATTTAATTTGTTTTCGCGCATATTTTGCTGTCAAGTGTCTAAAAAGAATGATCACGTGGTATAAAATTGTACCGCGTGACCTAAAAAAATTACACTGGGCAGTGAAATATAACTTGACAGCAAAAGATTGGAATACGGCCAGCTAACAGAAAATAACTTTATGGGTAGGTAATATTGGTACGGGATATCTTATTATGAACTAGTTCCTATACCTAAGAAATTCTATATTACCTGAACACATTAAATCAGAATTCCATGGACGGCACGAACGCATCGATCTTAGAAAAGCTTAACATTATCTGACTATCCACTAGAACTTCGCAGATTTCTTAAGTTCTTCGGTCACCCTACCAGGAAGGGAGGTGATAACCTTCAAAAACTAGTAGTCACTAGTGAAAACTAGTGGCAATGAGAAGGATAGAGATCGCGAGGACGGGGTCTGCATTGGAGCGATCAGCACTGGATTCCTTGTGAGTGATGTTAGCCGTTCCGCAGAAGATTAGATCTCGGAGGAACATCGTGCAGAAAAAGGTCCTGCGAAAAGGTCACAACCCTCAACAGTGAGGTTACCGACGCAAGGAAGTGAAAAGCATTACAAAGATTTTTTTAAAGAAAAAGAACCTTCAGCTGTACTTTGATTTTTTTTTTCGTAGTACTATACCTAATTGGTTCGTTAGTCTTTGAGCACAAAACATCTTAACATCTAAAATATGTCGGCTTACTGTTTATAAAATTAGACAGTAGTCTCCACAAAAGCATTTAGCTAGGTAAGGTTGGGAAAACCTTTTTAGGCATTGTTGTTTTGTAATATTTTAGGCGTGTTAAATTAGACTAAGTACCTCCTTTACAATACCTCTTCTTTTGTTATCATTTTATTTCTTTCAGCATTATAAAATAAACGTAAACTTTTTTCGAAATTATACTACCCACAAAAATAAAGAACTGCTTATTTTGTAAAGAACCTAATTTGGTACCTTGATACATGTTTCTCCACAAAATATACCTAACATGAATTTTTACTGAACATTTTTTTCAGGTACCCCAGTTTCCATTACTAAAGATTGAGTCATCTCACAGTCTTTGCAACATCGTCAGTTCAATTACTAGATAAGCAGGGGTATTCCAATCTCAGTTGAACTGCAAAGTTTTAAATCATGGTCAGTTCATACTAACCCATAGTTATTCTGTGACTAAATAGTGACATTATTATGTCATTTAATTTGTTTTCGCGCATATTTTGCTGTCAAGTGTCTAAAAAGAATGATCACGTGGTACAAAATTGTACCACGTGACCTGAAGAAATTACACTGGGCAGTGAAATATAACTTGACAGCAAAAGATTGGAATACGGGGAAGGTACCTATAGCTACCTTATATTTAAAGTTGAAACTAAAATAAAACTGACTTCTAAAACTCCTAGCTTCTTCAATACATTGATCCAAAATATACACAGTAGGGGTACCTATGTAAATAGTGTCAAATACCATCTCAGACTTAATTACCAAACTTAATTTAACATTCATGAATCAACAATCCGACATCTTGCAACGCCACAGGGTCCCACCGGGTCTCTACTCTAATGACAATTGGTTCAAGCAACGTATCTACATACAAGTTTGGGCGTTTGCATACTGGCGAATACCGATGACGGTATCCGATATCTACACGATATATCGATATGTCAATGGCTCGAACAAAAATATCGATACACGCCGCCCCGGGTTGTGAAAGCGTCTAGTGACACCTACTAAATGTACAATATTAGCTCTCCGCCAATATAATGTAGATGTGTCGGTTGTAGTGTGAAAAAACCTTTAGTAGCACCCAGTCACCAGAATTGAGCGTTTTCATACCGGAACGATACGAGATACCGGTCATGTCAATCGCTCGAATAAAAATATCGGTATCGGCGCCGACGCACGGCGCTAAAGCCTCTAGTAGTACCACACTAGTACTAGTGTAGATAAAGCCAGAACTCGAGGACCCACGTAACCTGCATTTAAATTGTAAAACAAACAGCGCCGAATTGAACAGATAAACAAAAGGAGCTGTGTTTCGTGTTGAATTGGTGACCTGGATTCAGTAGAGCTGCTAGGAGGGATAATACACGGGTTGTGCCAGCCTGTAACGTGCAGGTGGACGTCCTTTTGTAAATGAATACATAGTAGGATGCAATACAAACAACAATACCTACTGTATTGGGAGATTTATTGATAGATTTTTTTGAATTTTAGTATGATATACTTGCAAGTGCCTAGGTACATAAAGTCATTAAAATGACAGTATTTAGTCGTTTTTATACAGTTTCGTAAATACATTTAGTCTATTGCACGAACATAATATAGTTTTACGAAGATGGTTCAACATCGTGGTTCCCCGCAACCGCATGCAAATCAAAATGAAATATGCATTTTGATTATTTCGGTGTCACAATCACAACCATCTGTCATGTTATTTATTATCGTGTAGGTGTATCGATGTCATGCAGTGTGCAAACTCCTAATACTTTAAAAAATGACGCTGTAAAAAGTCTAGGTAAAACAGCGCTGGCTGCTAATGAAAACATCGATAGGTAACAAAAGTGCATTGAAATAACGAACATTAAACTTAAAGCTTTATGAAATACTAAGTTTATTCCGTTCAGTAGAGTGTAAAATGCACTGCAACAATGCAGATACTTCCGGTAATTAGCAAGAAAATGCCGGTCGTGCTCTAACTTTGTCGGCTTCAAACTATGATGTTTTTACATTGTAGATGCGTTGCCTGCGATCTAAAAGGGCAAGTAAAAATTAAGGTAATTGCCCGACATTTTTCATTATTGTAGTGATTTTGTGTGCTTAGCGTCACCGGTTCAGTGACGTAAAGTGCGATAATCAACAAACAATCTGGGCGGTGATTCTGGGTATGGCAGAGATTTTACTCTAATAGGGATGACGTCAAATCTCGGTCGAAAACTGGTTTCACCCACTAGTGACAGGAGTTTTCAACGTCATTTTGACGTCATCTCTATTAGAGTAAAATCTCTGTCGGAGTGAGAATTAGGCCCTTCCAATTATTATAGAAATCAAGCTTTCGTTACGTACCAAGCAGCGCAGCATTGCGTTGCTGCTGCACGTCACTGCAACTTGACGTGTGTTTTTATCTCTTTCTAGCAACCAGTGTAAAGCATGCAATGTTATGTAAAACATGTTTGGTGCAACGATACTGGGTCTAGTAGTACAAAGAACGTCATCGGTTTCAAAGTGAAAACTTTACGCTAAGTGGGTATAATGAGAGTTCTGTGTTGGTAGGAACGCATAGTTTGTTACGTCAGCGTGGATGCTTGATGTGACATTGTGCTGGTAAATTTCGGAGGTCAATTAAACTGTACGAAAGCACCGTGTCACGATGACATTCTAAAATCGGTAGAGAATAGAGAACATAATCAAAATAATATGCAAATGAGATTCCTGTCCTGGATGATAAGTCACGTGACGATCCCCAGACGTTATGATAGTTATATCGTTTTTGGAAGCGAACACTGATTGCAACAAACTACTGTCACACTACGTACGATTTATTGTTTTTGCATCACTTTGTTAAAAAAACTGAAATAAAATGTCATGTATATTTTTTTAAACAGATTAGACCGGGTAAAGATTAAATAACCAGAAAACCTTTTCTACTTATAACTTTCATGAAAAATGCAGCTTTCAAATGCGATTACGTGGGATGAAACAAAGGTAAAATAACTTATTCATACACTATGTAATGTGGGATGTGGATGCCCTTTTGCTTCCAATGTTTATTTTTATGCTTATAATAGAGATATTAAGTAACTAAGCTTAAAGTTTCTTAAATATTTTAGCATAGGTATTAAACTCTTGAAATTGTTATTTCTTTTAATGTTTCTCTTAAAAATCTCTTTTGTTTTTTGCTAGTGTTTATGTACACAAACTATCATGTTTGTATAAGAACTAAGTATACCCTACCTAATGACCTACTAATTGATAGTATGGATTTTGTGGTAAATATAAATCATTTCTATGAAAATTGAACCCGATAAATTCTCAACAGCATTATCATTTTACGAGAGCTAGACAAAGCCGCAATTGAATATCAAATGCTAACAATTTAGCCACGCTACTATAAATAAAATAGCTAACCAAATATTTGAAACGAGCGATAAATTACATTCAGGCTTCCTACTTACTATTCTTAACTGTTTATGGATAATTTAGAACAGAAAATTTATGTACTTACCTCTGCATGAAACTTTGTTGGTCAAAAATGTCACATCGCTGGGATTTCGTTGTTCTCAAATTGCAAATTTTTCCAGTAAAACTATTTTTTGCATAATAAATTTATAAATAGCACTTGTGTTGTGAAATTGTTAAAAAAATTGCTGAACATGATGAATTCCACGTACAAGAAGAAAAAAACACACACATCAAAGCAAAAAAAAATTAGAGTCCAAACTACAAAAGTGGCCGTCGAATAACAGGGAAAAACAACCGCTACACCATTTTAAATCCAAATTAAACATTAAAATGCCATTTTGGTCCGCACACGTGAAACCGCAACAAGTTGGTTGAAAACCTGCACGAAGCATGCACGAAATTGACAATAGCATAAATTGAAAAAAACATCTCATCTTGAGAGTGGTTTTTAAATTTTTTTCTCAACATTTAGTCGGCTTATTGTGCACAAAAGTTTTAAGACTAAGATTTTCTACCGTAACACTTCACTGAATCAGATTTCAATTAAACTTGTTTTTGTATAGTACCAAGTTTGTGAAATAACTTCTGACGAGTAGGTATTTTAATTAATTGCTGTCAGAGATTCAAGGCAGCGAAAAACGATATTCGATGATTCGTCGTATCGTTGAGTTACACTGCGTAGAAACGCTGTCACTTCGCAAGAGCCTGCGTTGATATACAAGGCGGCGCGTAGTGTAAAACAAATGTCACAACTGAATCTTATTCAATATTTTTTCTGAGTAATGGCCCGGTTATTTATCTAGGTTTTATTTATCAGTAAATTCAAGACGTGACTACGAGTATGCTTACTTATACTTTTCAGAGTCATGAAAAATCTTCCAAGTAGTTTTGAGAAAGAGTAACGAAATATCCGCAAGAGAACACAAAATTGTATAATTTGTCCAACCCAAAGTAGTTACCTAGGTGAGTACTACCTCTATTTTCACAGTACCTACCTAAATCTAGGTAATGAGGTAGAGTTTTGAGTCATAACGCTTTTCCGCTATTTTATGTTCTTTGATCTCTGTTCTAGAATATTATTTCTCTCCAGTTTTTCTTGACTTTGAAAAACAAAATAATTAGGTATAGCTATTTATAAATAAGTACGTATTTGGCCGAAGTTATACTGCTGCATAGATTTAAAATTAGAGACCGGCTTCCTAAGGACTTCATATAAAAATGTCACAAGCACTAAACCGCAGTACGTGGGTAAAAAAGTGGCTCTTGAGGTTATAAGTTTAATGATCCTTTATAGCTAAATTAGATGTAAATTCTTGTTTATATGTTTTTAATGGCATCATCATCATCATCATAAACCTACATTTGTCCACTGCTGGTTGTAGTTTTCTCCCAAGACGCGCCATTGAGCTCGGTCATCGGCTCTTCTCATCCAGTGTTTGCCAGCTACATTTCGCAGATCGTTGCCCCATCTCGCTGGAGGGCGACCTATACTACGCTTGCCTAAACGTGGTCTCCACTCGCATTTTAAAGTACTTTGAAAAGGTTATCGTACTCCCACAAAGTCTTCGGTGCCCACAACTAATGAATTATTAGAAATGGCGTCAAATCTACCTCTTAAAATACCAATATTTCGCCCAATGACAACCTTAGTAATTTGATTTCCAACGATATAAAAGAAAAGATAGACCTTCTAGCCTCCCTCGGGCCCGACTGACAAAGACTAATTACAAAGAAAGATAAATAGAAATTTAATTTCGAAAATGGGCGTTTGCACGATACACCTACACGATAGCGACGTGGTTGGTCGAACAAACGATACCGGTGCCGACACGGTGTTAAAGCTTTAGTGTATTTAGTAGCTTTCTCTGTGAAAGAACTAATCCGCAAGTGTTTGAAGGGTATGGGCATGTAATTCCTCATAGTATAGCTGTAGTTTGATAGCTTCAGTGAGGTAAATGTATGGGATTGACCCTCTTTACCAATAACGTCGTGTCGTGTCGGTGGCAGTGTAAACAGCCAATCGAGAGATGCCCCAACAAAGTAAAATAGTACTCCCTTGGTACTTGTAACAGTTATAGAATGCAAGAAACGAAAATTCTGCTTATTGTTTTTTATACTCTCAACGGCAATGCAGTACGAAAATTAAATCATGACGACTGAACTGTCTTCTATAAAAAAGTGGCTATTTTTTTTTTGGAAAGCTATTTTCTTATTTCAAACATGGACGGAACATTAAGTTATAAGATTAGGTACCTACAATTCAGCTACCGTCTGGTTTCCGAGAAACTCTTCTCATTCTTCCAAAAGTCATTTATAACCTCAACTGAAGCTGACCACTAACAGAGAGTGTAGAAACAGTAGAGCAACACCAGCTTTTCAGTAAAAATAATAATGATTTGATAATAAACAATGGAAACATTTGGGAACAATAATGTGCAACACGTTTAGGTGGGTTTTTTATACTACTATATTACGGAACAGGCCGATGACCCACCTGATGTTAAGTAGTAACCACTGCCTATAACTATGAAATGTATGTAAAGTAAGTAGGCAAGTAAATCATTTATTTGCGACCAGTCAAATCACAAACACAAAATGGTAAACTAAAGATATTCAGATTTAACACTAAAGAAAATTATGTAACTTGTATTGTAGCCGCATACTTATTATTATTATATCACTGTATATTTCTGTAATAGCTTCAGTAAAATTTGAATACCTGTATGTAGTAGTCACAACGGATCTTTGTCCCTCTGCAGGGGTATTCCAATCTCAGTTGAACTGCAAAGTTGCACTGCAAAGTTTTAAATCATTATCAGTTCATACTAACTCATAGTTATTCTGTGACTAAATAGTGACATTATGATGTCATTTAAATTTGTTTTCGCGCATATTTTGCTGTCAAGTGTCTAAAAAAAAGAATGATCGTGGTACAATATTGTACCACGTGACCTGAAGAAATTACACTGGGCACTTGACAGCAAAAGATTGGAATACGGGGGCTGAAGTATCTGCGCAAAATTTTTTGTTACATCCAACTTCAAAGGGATATAGGTCCGTTGTGCGTACCTACCTACTGTCTAAAGTTCTAATGGAAAACTATAAAAGAAAAATATTATTATTTTATACGTATTGCAGGGAATACAAAAATATTTTGTTCCGTGCTTAGCTATCGTACATTACCGTAGTTAGATGCATTTCTGAATGTACAAGATACTATGTGAGTGCCAGCGGTCTCAGGATGGTTCGCTGTCCTTTTGTTAGACTTGAAAAGGAACTTTCGAACGATGCGATGCTGCTTACCTATTTGAGTGCAATATCTCGAAAGTTCAACGACATACTAGAATCTAGCTTTTGGTATTTTTATGATACTAAAATTGAAGATAGGAGAACTTAGCAATTGTTTAAAAATGACTTGCACCTACTGTTTCTCCCCTACCCTCCAGGAAGGAGTAGTCTGAAGCGATTGTAGATTGTGAACTTAGAATGAAGTACCCCTCTAACAAAGTTGAAACATTACAATCGCTAAATACTAAAAACTAATCGAATTGTCGAAGAATGACGAGACTGCTGCCATTTTAGTGCAGCTTTAAAAAATCGTATGTCATTGTCACTTGCGAAAAGATACCAGATAAAAGAGATAACAACAGATTTAGCAGCCATTTTGAAAAATCTCCTTGATTTTAAATTTTTAAAATCAAGGGCATTTTGATACAAAAAGTCGCAAAATCCCCTTAAGAAATTTATAGGGAATTTTGAGACTAACCCATTAAGAAAACCATAATGCAAACACATTTTAGACGTTTTCAATTCTTTAGCGATTGTAAAACGTAACCTAGCTAATAGTCTGTGGAAACTGTGGACGGTTTAAACAGCGACCACCCCTGATTTTAGATTGTGGATACAAATCCTTTGTGCAATAAAGTTTTTTCAAGAAAAACCTATCGCTCCAGAAGCCATCTAAATAGACTACCAGATTTGTTTATTGATTTAAAAGCAATTCAAATATACGATTCAGTCTGCGAGTGAACGACCAATTTTAGAAGGATAAGATGCAGTTTCCCAGAAATTTTATGCATAATTGCATTTTTATGACCGTTTCCCTCGCGTGAAATAACTGCTGGTTTAAAGGGAGCTTTAGATTTGAATTCGCATTTTCTCACCTGTATGGGTACTAGGATAGGTATTGGCAGGTAGTAAATTTTGTAATACAGCGATTTCATTTTGCTAAGTTTATAGCTTTTTTAATCCAGTAGCATGAAACGTATAAGTACACGTGCTACATTGACGACATTAAATTATAACACAATACGTTCGTTATTACATTCTAAACCATTATTGCTGATTTTTAGTGTCAATATTTACCCAAGCTATTCTTTTCTGAACCTGCATAAAATCGCAAATACTATTTAGTACACTCATCACACTAGTGTTTCCATAGTCTATCAAAAAGTTAAAATTGTTCGTTATTGGACCCAATAATAGGGATCTTTGAAACTGACTGTACCTATATCGATAGTTTTTCTTACATACCCAAAACCATTACCAGTGATTGACTTGTAGGTTGCAACCCTATTGTTGTGGAAGATCAGTTTTTCCCGGTAAATAGTTCCTGAATAACGTATGAAGCTCGTTGTAGGGTGAAATTTACAATTCACGAGGGCTGTTAGATGTTAACATGAGGCGTGTAGTATTGATCAGCATACCTTTGTGAATTTCAAACGCAGATGTGCCGATGGCAAATTCAGTGATACTGTTTATTCTTCTATTCGTTATACTGAGTTTGTTATAAAAGTGCTGTGCGAACATTGTTTTTATGTTGTGGTTATTTGATTAAAATATTATTTTGGCTAAGTAGCTACTAATTAAAATATATAGACGTAAGAATTGTATGAAAAACCTGACGTAAAATAAATTAAAAATTTCTTAGCAATAAACCAATCTTTTGGAAAAGATGTCTAATTTTTTTGTTTATTACAAATCAGAATATCGAAACTATAATTTATCGCGAATGACTGATTCGCAAAAAAAAAGAAATATGAATATTTCTGCCTGATTATAGCTACTTTTGCTGTGGTAAATTTATTTGAGCGACAGAAAAATCAAGTGACTAAAATCCAGATTCAAAATCAAGAATGCCAACCACGCCAATACCACATAACTAGGTCAACAATACTCAAAGTTCTAAGAGGAAGGTCAATCAAGCTCGACTCTTAATTGAGAGGCGATGGCGGCAGTGGCTGTTAAGTCAGTTAAGATTCAGCGGCGCTGCTGTAGTGAAAACTTCGCGAGTGAATCTGCATAAAAAATGAGTTGACAACCCCGAAGTGTTCTGTCACTTCGGGTGCAAAACCAGCTTTGGGGATTTGAGGAGAATTGAGGTGGGTAGATTAGAACGTGTTTTATAAATGGAAACATTCACGGCCAATTTATCTTTGGAGGGAGTGGTTCGTGGTTTTTGTTCTGGGATTCTGTAGGATGAGTAAAGCTGCAAACACACTTAGCGGACAAGATACGGCTAGCTCAACGACCAGAGATTTTTGCTTACGTTTTGGAGAACTGGTTGCCACGGCCAAACGTCATCCGGTCAAAGTATAAACATTGTGCTTGCCGCAACCGGGTGACTCCACCGCGGCCAAATGAAAGGTGGCCAGAATTGTCAGTCGTGAAGTTACCCGTTTTTAAAACTAAATTCGAGTGTTTGCATATCACAAACTTGACGATTACCAACTTCTCTAACCGTATTGTATTCTGGCCGCTCCGATCTGACCACTGGTAGTGCGTTTGCAGCTTCTTTCGGTATTAAATATTCACGGCTAGCAATTTTGACGGATTACAACGAGAGCCCAGTTCCCTTTTTCCATCCAATTAATTTTTATTTAAAAGATGCCAGGGTGGGCTTATCCATCTATACCTAAGGCCTTTACCATAACTACATGACAGCTTTGGGATACGACCGCATTTGAGCGGCGCTGCACGGCGTTGCACGGCGCGGCGGCGCGACACAAACCGTCAAAATATCATTATGTATGGTGTATGTCGCATTAGGCTGGCACTGTATAGCGAGCGTCGCAGCATAGTTGTCTCCGAAAGAATATTTTGACGCGTTTTGCAGCAACGCTCAAATGCGAGCAAGTTTAGCAGATAAGGTTCAAAGTAGGTTAGCTCTTGTTCAACACAAATTGGATAAAAAATATTTGAAGAACTATAATTATTTTATCTAATGGTGGTCATGTACCTTTAACATTTACACTTTGAATTATCTTGTGCTTAACTTACCTATCCGTAATGTAGGTAGCCCTTTACATAGATTCATGATTATAATACTAATCGTAGCATCAAAAACCTACAGTAAAAGGTAGGTCCATCAAATAAAATATTTTGAAAACCAACATATCGTCCTGTTTCTTTCAATATAACCTAAGCCGCATATAGAAATATCATTATGAAGACATTTTGTGATATCTATCGAGTCGATGTGAATTCTAGCTTCATAATAATTTTCCCAAGCGAAAAGGAAAATGAGTGATTTTTGTCTTCAGCTAGTATACTTTTCCCGCCATTTAACCTTTTGAAGGTTTATTCGAACGACGAAGGCAATCAATGGAAGAGTTATTTGAAATTCAATGAGGCGCCGACCAATTGGAAGAAAAGATTCAACATTTTCGTTCACTGAGGTGACAGGTTTGGTTTTTACAATCATTCATTCTTTTAGCCCTCTCTTGATTCAAACTTGTACCTGCATCAGATATCTATTGATTCGGCTCCACTACTACTGGTAAATCTTTTGATGGTTAGGTAGTCATCTCAGTTTCGTGACAGTCTACTTATTCATAATAAATAAATAAAAGAAATATTCAGGGACATTTCACACAACGCCCTCTAGTCCCAAACTAAGCAAAGCTTGTAATATGGGAGCTAAATGGCTGATAGTGTACTTTTATACTTTTTTTTGTAAATACATACTTATAATACATAGGAACACTCAGACATAGAACAAACATCTATGTTTTCCACGCACAAATGTTTGTTTTTGGTGGGGATCGAACCCACGACCCACAGCACGGAAGGCAGAGCTATTACCGACTGAGCTGTGAAGCCTGTCAAGTACTTATTATTATTATTATCGCAATTAAATAGTACCGATGGGTATTTCAAATTCATGAATAGCTTACATAATAGCTATAGTAAAAATGGATCAAATAAAGTAGGTAGTTCGTAGGTAAGCAGCTTATTAAAATTTATTTAAAATGGTGTACTTAATAACTTATTGTTTATCAAAATTAATACTTTAATAATCCACGGAATTATCGCTGATATGTTGCCAAGTGCATTAAATTTAAGCAGTGGGGTGTAAAACAATAAAATTCATTGCTGTATTGCGCGTGACAAGAATTGTGATAATCTAGCTAGAATGAATAAGAATGGTCCAAGTCTTTTTTGTTCGCATTCTCTGAATTGACCGCATGATTTTTTTTGTTTTATTAAATATACTTACTGCTTTGACGCACGCCGCAAATTACCGGAAAAATTATTAAGCTACAAAACCTTAAAAAAAACCTATCTTATTTCGTTAAACTCTTGCAAAAAAAAATGAAAAATATTATCTATTCAAAAGTGCTTCGTTCGTTCGCTTCGTTCGTTCAAGAATTCGTTCATACTTAACAATGAACGTAGGTACTTACCTGAAACCTCGATCTAAAAATTGTCTGATTACACTGAGCATACCTACTGATAAACATTCATTGTGTCTACACAACACATTCGTAGATTAAGAGACACTGCAATAAACTGTAGAAAATAATGTCGACAAAATCTTTGTTCAGGTTCTCGAAACTGAAGAATGGGTCTGAGATCAAGTTCAGAATAGAAGAAGTGCCTATTGAGAAGTATGAGGAGACATTAGAGTTGTTTTTCGAACATTTTGTGGCTGAAGAATCTATCAGTTTAGCTTCAGGTGTGTTTTTTATTCTATTACAATAAGTTTGCATATTTCCTTTTAATCTTATCAGCCTTAACTAAAGTTTACCGTAAATTTCTAGAACTATATAGAATAGAACTAAAGATTAGAAACAAATTTGACCTTCAAGGCCTTCATATTTCAATATTTTGAGCCTTCCCCATCCACCAATTTCCCGTGATCAGTTCTTTGGGTAAGAGCCAACCTAAAAAAAAAAGAGATAGCATTTAGTCAATAATAACAATGTTCGGCAGGTATTCCAGCAAACCCATTAGCTTTGGCTGTGTACAAGGAGAATATGCTTAGCTTGTTGCTATCAGAAAATCATCAAGTAGATGCGTGCTACGTAGATGACGGTTCAAATAAGCTAGCTGGTGCGTCCATTATGCATCTTACTAGAAAAACTGACCCACAACTGGACCCAAGTCAATTTAATGTGAGTATCAAATATTGAGAAAAAAAGTAGATCATTATTAACCTGAAGAAGTCCACTGCTTGGCGTAGGCCTTTTCTGTAGGATTTTCAAGAGAACAATTTTGGACCTATAATATCCACAGACTTCCCACGTTCTTGAGGTACAAACTGATACATTGAGCTGATTTTGTAAACATTTGATCCTCAGAATATCAAGATCTTAGTAATATAAATAATAAATGTTCATGGACATTTCACACGACGCCCTCTAGTCCCAAACTAAGCAAAGCTTGTTATAAAGGTTATTAAATATGTGAAGTTTATATTAATACCCAACTGGTAACGAATTGGACTCACAAATAAACTTTTTATATAAGAAAAATCTGTTCTAAACATCTAAGCTAATAGTTATCAAGATTCAACCAATACAGTAATCTTTATTTCCGTTTTACAGGTAAAAACAAAAGAAGATGAAAACTTTTTAAACTAGTTATAGCCCTAGAATCAGCCTACAGTGTATTGGAAGAATAAAACCTGGATGGTCGAACCTCCAGTCGAGGGTTGGCGGTCCATTCAGAATTCAGAGGCATTGGGATAGCAGGAGAGTTGTTAAAAGCCAGGTTTGTAAGAGCTGCTTTCAACAGAGAAAGAGAGAGGAGACTTTGCAGTCGATTAGTCATATTTCAACATCTAATCATACAAATGAAAACCGTATCACTTCCTGAACTGGGTTTCTAATCATAAATAATGGTTTCAGTTTTATTATCTTATTTGGAATTTCCCTAAACATGTTTATTGATTTAGAAAGATACAACTAGTTTCTGAACACTAGGTATTTCAATATTCAAGCAATAGGTATAGTAGTCACAACGAACTTTTGCCCCTCTGATGTATATGCGCAGAGCCCATTTTTTGTCGAATTGGAGGTACCTAACCTAATTTTTACACAACAGTACATGCGCAATCGTTTATTGCACCTAACTTCAGAGGGATTAAGATACGTTTTGCGTACTGTAAATTGGTCGAATATTGAAATAGAGCGGTCAAGCAACACACGCAGTTGCAGAAAAACGTTTTCAAAAGGCTTAATACTGAAAACATTTCAGAGAGGAAGCTTGTAAAAAATACAAAGTGCCTGGAACAGCAGCGTGGATGACAGCATATGGCACCCAAAAAGCTGCAGCAAAACTTGGATGGGAAACAGTCAAAGTTCTCACATATACAGATCTGGAAAAAGAAGCAGGAGTAATATTTCCTGGAGGACCCACGAGTAGCAATTTAATGTTTGTAAGAGTTTAAGTGTAAATAAAAATGATTTAAGAAACTAACTAGTTTTTTTGCTTATGTATATAAATAAACACCTAATCAAAAAAGCCTAAGTACAGACATGTTATAAATATAATAACTAGCTATTGTTATCTAAATGCTTCGTTCGGAATTGGGTAAACCGGATTAAAAAGTAAGTACAGTCAAAAGGAAAAAGTTTTAGAATATTTTTTTAGCGTACCTACATAAGTATTTAAATTAATTTTAAATTATGTATAAAAATATAATAAATTTTTAATTAAACTACTAAGAAAATTATGACTAATAAAGTATTTACAATATTTATAATATGTACAAAATACACATGAAGCAGTTGAGCTATCTACACACCGTTGCAAACGATTTATAGATAGCTCAACTGATCCAAATCAGTACCAATCGGAAGCGTGCCCAAGACACTGGCTGCATTGCCGCGCTGAATAGCAATGCTGATTCGCTGGCCCAGATAATCACCAGCCCTCGGGTCACGCGTCGCTAATATAATTATAAAATATAATTATATTATATAATATTTACATATAATTAAATGATTCTAAATCTGTGCTGCTTACTTTGAATACGTACCATAACACGTGGACGTGTACATGTACGTGTGTTGTTATAAAACATAGTAGGTATGTAGGTACATCTGGACGTATAAACGTGTGACGTAACAAGGTACTACCTCAATGATGCCACAGACGAGACGAGGAGGGGGTAAAATTGGCCAAGTACTATTCGAACTTCGTCTAGTGTAATTGGTTGTCACCATTGACACGTAAGAAGAAGAAGACTACAATGACAATTTGCCAATCTGCATTTAATTGATTTGACGTATGACTCGACTTGACTAAATTTATTTCAAATAATCCACTTGACACTGGCAAAATTGTATGTCGAAATGACGAACAGCAGGGGTACTTATGCCAATCAAAGTTGAACTGCAAAGTTTTAAATCATGGTCAGATCATACTAACTCATAGTTATTCTGTGACTAAATAATGACATTATGACGTCATTTGATGTGTTTTCGCGCATATTTTGCTGTCAAGTATCTAAAAAGAATGATCACGTGGTACAATTTTGTACCACGTGACCTGAAGAAATTACACTGGGCAGTGAAATATAACTTGACAGCAAAAGATTGGCATACGGGGGCTGAAGCCATATATAAGAGAAGAAGTGACGGACAGAGGCCATATATAAGAGAAGAAGAAGAAGATTACTAATTATGTACTGATACCTACTCATAAATTAATGAATAATACTCTTATCGTAGATAATCGAAACTTCTTAAATAAAACGACTACCTCACTTGGCTCATATTGTGTTACCTGTGGGTGGGCGAGATCGTGAAGCTCAGTCACACAATTTCCACATTCAGAAAAAAAAAACCAGAAATTCTGTATCGTCACAATATCGTCTTTGAAAATAAAAGTCCCATTTATTTAAATTTTAATAAAAAAATAAAATAAGTCAAAATGAAAGTGACAGTACCCAAAACTTGGTCCAGATTCACAAGAACCATTGATGGATCAGAAATAAAGTTCAGGGTACAGGAAGTGACAGAAGAAAAGTACGAAGAAATATTAGAACTGTTCATGAAGTTCCACACGCCAGAAGAACCTCTACGAATCATTTCAGGTACCTAATTTTTCTAATTATTTTCTGAAACTTTTTGGCAAATTCAAAAAAAATCTCTCTTGGAGATTTCCAACGAAAACTTTAAACGTAAGTATCTACGCAAAGGTGTAGCAAAAGTAAGTATATCATTTTGACCCAAACTAGTTTTCTAACCAAAAATTTTACACCAATTTAACCAATCACAGTCCACATTTTTTCATCGGAATACTTGTTTGAATCAAAATGCTGCTGCAGCTTTGTGATTTTGCATAATTACATTTAATATCTTCAAAAATGTTGAAATGTGCGCGCGAGTTGTTTGACCCTTCGTCTTGAAGAAAATAATTGATTATTTTGAAAAGCTGAATATTGTGAGAGTATGTATATAATGACCTGAAAAATGTCCTTTATCTCCATTCTGTAACCCCCTTACGTCAACGCGCCTTGCCATGTGTTCAGACAAGTTCCTCTTGAGTCCCATTAAGCGCTAGTAAATAACATTCTGTTTTTTCTGATAATAATCAGAAAAGTCAAATACAGACTAAATTGTTCCACTTATCCAAAAAAGTAAACTAGATTGTTTAATCGACCACAATATTTTTAGGGTAAGCAATATTGACAACAAACTGTGAATACTGTGATTTTCTGGTACTTTTTTACTTTATTTTTATTTTTGTTGGTTTTGTTCTGTAAGTGTACTGTGTGTTACTTAGTGTGCAAATAAATGCCTGTCTATCTATCTGTCTATCTATCTAATACAAGTGACTCACTAAATGAAAACATTAATGAATGACTTATTAAAACATTTACAATATTTTTTTCAGTGACTCAATGATATTAGATTGAGTCATCTAAGATACCTAGACAGATACTTATAATATGTGATACCGTATCGCTATTACTAATTAATTTCAAGCGTTTTTCATAAGGAAGTGTTAATCACGCACTTATAGATTATTAGATACTCGAAAATTTTCACGAATATATAGAATATATAGATAACTCATACACACGAGCTCTTTTACTTAGGCCGGGTTCGACCAACTCCGAATAACGCTATCCGCCAGATAAAATACTATCCGTCTCTACTTAAAGCTTGTCAAAAACAGCGATGGATATATTTTTACTTTAAGAATAGGGTTATTCGGAGTTGGTCGAATAATAGCCCCTGGTAGTAACCAGGGGCAAGGGTAGTAACCTTGTAGTAACGTAGTCACGTTACAGTAGTCATTTAGATCGTAGTTTGGAGACGTCCAGCAGTAGACTGATGTAAGTTGATGATGATGATTTAATAAACAAAATCTTTTCCTTACTTATAAAGTTAGAAAAATTATAAGGTTAGGAAAAGATTTTGTTTCCGAAGAAGATTTCCTAACTTATAAAGTTAAGAAATCATAGTCTCAGGCCCCTGATTGTTTATCGTTTGATGTCATGAGAATCTGACAATTTTGTTTGTAATGAATCACACTGACATTGCAATTGTAATTTGTCAGATTCCCACAGTATCAAAGACAATCACCAAAGACTTGGGCAAAGATTTGATCAGCGATATCCAGTTATTCCTATCACAAGCGTTTAAAAACTATTTCTTCTCCAGGTGTGTCAAATAACGCTAAAGCGCTGCAAGAATTCAGAGATATAATGCTGGAGCTGATGGTACACGAAAAGCAGCAGATTCTTATTTGCTGTTTGGACGACGACTCAGATGACTTGAAACTTATCGGTGCATCCAAAATGGCTCTCATTGAAAGGAACGCTATAAAACAGAATCATGATTATAAAGTACGTCTCGATACTTACATCTTCATTATCATAATATTATAAGTCTATAGAATTTCACTGCTGGTCATAGGCCTCCCAGATAAATTTCCAGAGAGAACGATAGTAATTACGAACCGGAGAGAGAGAGAGAGAGAGAGAGCGCAAGACAGTTCTCCACTAATAAGTATTGGGTTATTTCATCCACGGACTTTGAATAGAGTAACAGTTCTGATGGCCCGAACGACATCAGTCTATCAGGTAGGGTGCCTTGCGCTCTTTCTCCAGTTTGTAGTCACCATTTGAGAACCTTTGATCTATATTTAGAAGATTTAGTATCGTCTAGTGATTGCATTTCCCAATGAACTTGTAATTGCTTTCAGATCAAAACAAAAGAAGTTCAAGACTTTGTTAAGCTTCGGGAATCCTTATACGCAGAGTATAATGTCTTGATTGAGTACAAAGAAATAAACGCGTACTTTGCTGACAGGGGGCTGGTGGTAGACCCCACATACAGAGGATTAGGAATTGCAGAAGAACTTCTGAAAGCAAGGTCAGTAATGTTTTAGGTTTAATCTTGATTTTTTTAAATTTCTTACAATCAGCGCTCAAAGAAAGCTACACCGACCAATGTTATTCCAGTTTCGTGAATTATTTAATGGAAAATATAAAACTTTTTCTACTCTATCCAATGCACTACTTTTTGTATGAGAGTAAGTCATAGAATAAACAGATATCTCACCTGTTGTTATGTGGTACCCTCTACCTATAAAAATGTACTGCCTCATTGAGCACGTTCAGTAACGTGCCCTGTAAGGTACTGCGTCCATCAGTCTGAGACATATAGAACTACTCCTGCAATTTACGCAAGTGCCTATTTATTTACGTAGAAAGGTGTACCTTTGTATTTACTTGAACATGACCAAATTAATTTTTAAATTGATAATTTCGGACATGTGACCTGAAAATCCCTCATTTCAAATCCATGCATTTCTTCAAGATAAAACCAAAGATACTCGTAACACCGTATTTATAAGATATAATGATTTTTAATCTATACTGATTACAAAGTGGTTACATCCTTTTTCTTATCAAACATTGTAATCCGTTGAATGATGATGACCCCTGCGACTTAAAAGATCATCTGATAATGAGCAGCAATGAAAGCAAGCCGTTTTAACCTATCAAAATTATAAATAAATACTCATGAACATTTAAAACGACGCCCTCTAGTCCCAAACTAAGCAAAGCTTGTAAAATGGGAACTAGATACTGATAGAATACTTATATAATTTATAATACATAGTAACACCCAGGCATAGAACTAACATCTATGCTTGCCACACACAAATGTTTGTTCTTGGTGGGAATCGAACCCACGATCCACAGCACGGAAGACAGAGCTATTACCGACTGAGCTATTAACCCTTGTCACAGCTCAGTCGGTCAGTACATGACTACTGTCCTTCAAAAATGTTGAAATGTGCGTCAACAACTTCTTACGGACGCACATTTCAAATTTTTTTAAATATAACGAGCAACATAGCTCATAATTTTTAATTTTTATTGCTTGTTATGTGGCGTGTAACCCAAATCAATACAACCGCGATACATTTTTTTTCTGAATGTTCGTTTGAAATACGTTTTGAGATATTATTTCAGCTTTTGCAGTGATTTTACTTTGCTTTTGTATCTTTTACCTTTTACTGTACAAAAGTTTATTTGGTTTTTTAAAGGAAAATGTTATAGTGACATTGCGCGCAATCATCCTGGGCCCAATTATTGTACCTGTTGACTTTTGCGCATAAAAAAATAGGTACTCATTATTTTTCGTTCCTCCTTTCAGATATAAGGTGTGCAAGGTAAACCGCATTACGCTATACACCGGGTTGGCAACTGCAGTCGGCTCACAGAAATTAGCTGAAAAAATTGGTGCTAAAACTGTTAGAGAGCTGAATCTTGAAGAGTACGCAAGAAACGCTGGTCTTCCATTCAGTGGTGCGCCCATGACCGTCAAACTAATGGTTGGAAGGATACCAGCGTGATCAACATAGTCATTACAATCATAACATATCATCATTGTGTCTCTCGCCTGTGTGTAAGGCCCTAATCTCAAAAAGTAGGCACTGAACGGATACTTCGGTTTTCATTTTTTGATTTTCAGAAAAGATTATAAAGACCAGATTTTAGATATTCGTAGGTTAATTAAAAGAATCGATTAGGTATAATGGGCGTGTCCACACTGCACGACGACACGTAAACGACACCGATATTGGTTCGAACAAAAATATCGATGACGGCGCCGACACGGTGTCAAAACGTCCATAAATATATGGCATTAGCTCTCCAACGATAATTTATTTGTGCAGTGTACATAAGTTTATGTTTTTAAATACAACAGCCTTCATAATATCCTAACAAAGCTAATTATCTTAGCACCTAATAAAGTTATTATTTGGTAATGCATTTATTCTTTCTTCTAATTTAAGAGCTACGCTCTTATCGGCGTAACATGCATTTCCCGCCAGGTTCTTCTTTTCAGGACAGCTTCCTTGAAAAGAATAAAAATAATACATTACTCTGGGTGTGGGATTAAAAAATGGTTAGCTTTATGTTGTAATGTACTTTAAAGATAAAAAGGTTTAAGTATTTGTAAATAAATTATTATTATAATAATTCTCTGTATTTTATTATATTTCATGTAAAAACTAATCTTCACTACAAAAAATATACCAGTAAGCATAATTATTCTAACGCTAGATATCACAAGGGTAGGGGTAGATGGGTAGAGTGGCTTTTTTTATGACTGTAGTTTTACTGTTCTGCAATGGAGCATTAACCCCTCGTCTGTTTTGTCAGGGACCTGTCCCAGGATTTGTCCAGCACAATAGAAAATCTATTGTGTCTGGAACAATCTGGAGGTTAACTAACAGGTGATAGTTTTATTCTCTGCGCTCTCAATTTTCCATGACAATGACTCCTTACAATTTCACCAAGTATACAGGGTGTAGAAGATACTATGATTACAGCATAAACATGTTTTACAAAACATGTTCCGAGTTTGTCAAAATACGTTTTCATAACTTGGAAATTTGAAATCATTCTGCCAAACAATGTTTGCTCTCGAGACATAGATAGCCCGTCCGAGAAAAAATACTCTAGTTTATAATTTGGTTTATGTGTAGGTATTTTTGACAGCAAGAGTTAGGCATTTCGGGTATAGAAATATAAAATATTTATTTTTCACCACAATACTGATAATATGAGACAAGTAATTACATTAAAATTAAAAAAAACCCCCGAATCTTGGACTGATTTTCACCAAAAATAGCTAAGAACACACCCGACTAATTCACCTTTCAAACAAAAAAAAATTAAATCAAAATTGGTTCATCCGTTTGGGAGCTACGTTGCCTCAGACACTCACACACACCCACAGACACAGACACGTCAAACTTATAACCCCCTTTGTTTTTGCATCGGGGGTTAAAATTAACAAATAGTGTAAAAACTTCCACTTAGATCATACCATAAAAGCCAATGGTGCCTATAGCGCTCGTATTAAAGCAATTTTCTAAAGTTCCATTAGCACACCCTGTATAACACAAACAAACGCCTGCTGTCTCGCTGGCTCCATCTAATTGAATGAACGTTCTCGTCAAATCCTCTCAGAGCACAATGCTCCGTGCATTTTGTTAATTAGTAAGAAATAACTGCCAGCTCTCATCGGGACAATCCTACTTCCAACTAATCCGATTCCACTATTGTTGTACTTATTACATTATCTTTTTAACCCCCGACGCAAACGGTGAACTCCCGACGGTGAATTAGTCGGGAGTGTTTTTAACTATGTTTGATGAAAATCGGTCCAAGATACGGGGGTTTTTTAAATTTTTAATTTAATTATTTGTTAGCTATATAACTCTGCAAATGCATATTCGAGTGTTAGGAAACTATGCGCCGGAATGCGCAGACCTACTACGGCTTCTTGGTAAATGAAAAGATGAGATTGATGATGATGATTACTCCGAAACGTCAGCGAGCAGAGAGTCTAGAATAGTGTTAGATTGCACGCCCATCAACCGCGTAGCCCGTTTCAAAATTATCAGAGATATCGGATAAGTAATAAGTTGCATGTCACTTTGAAAGATTAGTTTTAGATTACTACTAACATGAGGACGATACCGCAGACAAAAGCTATAAGTAACATAACATAAAAATTCTTAAATACCTACTTCATTATATTTTACGTGCATTATTAAGACAATAATCTAAATAAAAGATGAAAATTAAATAACAACCACCGGAACTGTATTGGTATGCCAATCGAAGTTGAACTGCAAAGTTGAACTGCAAAGTTTTAAATCATGGTCAGTTCATACTAACTCACAGTTATTCTGTGACTAAATAGTGACATTATGATGTCATTTAATTTGTTTTCGCGCATATTTTGCTGTCAAGTGTCTAAAAAGAATGATCACGTGGTACAAAATTGTACCACGTGACCTGAAGAAATGACACTGGGCAGTGAAATATAACTTGACAGCAAAAGATTGGAATACGGGGGCTGTTTATCAACTTATTATAAAAAAATATTGATTGATTCTCATGTAACTCTATCAACTAATTAACACTAGATTTTAGTGGTGATTATTTTTTTATTGAGTTACTTTGCATTGATTTTAATCTTATGCACTTCTTGCATAGATCTGCAGGTACCTACAGACCTGTCACTAAGGCTCAAGACAAACAGAACGGGAGTGATGCGCCAAGACCTGGGCGCGCTTTTCAATTTTGGTCGTGGCGAAACAATTTATCTCGTAGTATACATTTTACGACAAAGTTATTTGTGGTTACTAATTATGTTGTTTCTACCACTAACAACAGAACTTAGATGCTTATTGTGTAAGTAGCGCTGCATCAGAAGGTTTTTAATTCTAGTTAATTTGTTTTGAGTTCCAGGTAACTACTAACTATGCTCAGTCGGGGGCGTTTAATTGACCTACAAAACTTACTACTTTTAATTAAACTTTATATAACAAAAACTATTCTTTTTCTTAGTGAGATTGTACTTGTAGTTTTTATCAAACGACGCTTATGGAATTATGTTGTAAGGAAGCAAACGCCACAGGTATGCCAATCAAAGTTGAACTGCAAAGTTTTAAATCATAGTCAGTTCATACTAACTCATAGTTATTCTGTGACTAAATAATGACATTGTGACGTCATTTGATGTGTTTTCGAGCATACTTTGCTGTCAAGTGTCTAAAAAGAATGATCACGTGGTACAAAATTGTACCACGTGACCTGAAGAAAATTACACTGGGCAGTGAAATATAACTTGCCAGCAAAAGATTGGCATACGGGGGCTGAGCTAGCAGCACAATAGGTAATATTATTCCCAGTATTATAATATAAATTATAAAAATTCTCAGCATGGCGCAAACTTATCTCGTACTAAAAGAAGAGAAGATCATGGCGCAATAACTTTCACGTCAGATTTCATTTTGTATGCAAACAAAATTAACAGTTCAAAAGGCTCTCATTTACCAGCGGGTCACCACCAGCCCTCAGCTCATTTTTTATGTAGATTGCGTCGAAGAAAAGTTTCACAATATCAGTCGGCGACGGGAGAGAGCTTGCACCGCTCCTTGGAGACCCTTTCTGTATTAAATTCGGCTGAATTCTACTGTCTCCCATTCGAATACTTTACTACACAAGTGTCACGAAATCTTTAGAATAAAAGGTTGTTGTTCGGATCTCTCGGGGTACAGACGGACGTAGCACTTTGCTTTTATATCGCACAAACTCAAAAGTGCTGGAAATGTTTTAAGTTTTTATGAAACGAATTTTTACCGACATTTAAAGGTAAAGAAGTTGCTAGACCTATTTAAATAATAATAAATAAAATAAATAAATAAAAATCAAAATACACAAATGAAATTAATTACACAAGAAAGAAACATAAGAAATAAGGAGTAGAATGGGCGGCCTTGTTGCTGAAAGCGATCTATTCCAGACGTGGTCACAGTGTAGATAAAAGTAAGTACATGCCTACTTGTTACTTGCTCTTAGATTTATTTTATTTAGCTAGATAAAAAGCTAGGAAAAGATATTCTAGTACATTAACATGAATTTTGGGAAACTGCAGCTTTCTTCGGAACAAAATTTGCAAGAAAGTAATATTAATTGCTTATTTTATCTTATCTTTATTCCTCGCAAGTTATCAGTTAGTTATTTTTGGATGGCAATTGAAACGGAACTAACCTACTACCTATTTATTTTAATCTTCGTGATATGATAATATTGTTAATGCTACTTACTCATTAAAAATTTCTTGATAGAGACTTAATTATACTCATCTACTCATGATAAGCATAAAAGTATTATAAATTAGAACCGAAATACACAAGACTGTTGTCATGACACGAGTAGCGGTCAGATATATTGTTTATCAAACTACAATCAAACTACATTTTTACCTTGAGGATGATGCACTGAAAACAAAAGTTGCAACATTGGTTGTAACTATTTTCACAACGAGTAATAGTAATAAAACACGTTGGGAACCCATATCGTAAAAATATGAAAAAAAAATCATCTCGTATTCGCTCAAAAAAACTGGACCAACTAGTGTAACTACTTAGCAATAGTGATTTATGTTTAATTATACTCGTATAAACATAAAATTTTGTTATACTGTTGAATTGAATCACACAGGGACGAAACAGTACCGAGATGGGTACAATACAACGATCTCATAACTTTTGGCCTCTAATAAGATACTGCGTGTAGTGCCCTTTCTACCTATAGAAGATCATCCATACCTATACTAGCTAGTTGTTATGTTTTAAACACTAGGGCAATCTGGTCGCATATCGATAGACTATAATATTATCCTATACTTTGTCTATTTTGTCTACTCAAGACGTGGTCAATATGGTCAGTCATGGCTGCGTCTGACGTGTCCCTGGTTTAATTCAAAAGTATACATGGCACTTTTGACATTATTACAAGTAATTAAATTTAAAATTTAAAAATACCTCAACTCGTCACGTCACGTCACTATCAGTAAGCAAGACTTGAGATTGCATAGTGTAATAAGGCTTTTAGACCACTCGTACATTGCTTTCTGCTCGGCCGATAGTTTCGGGCTGCTAGTGCAAACTGGGCCGATACTGAATCATACATACCTACATATTTCTTCATACTGATTATGAACCCGGCTATCAGAAAGTCTGCAGTCGATCAGAAAGTCTGCAGTCTGTTAGGGTTCTTAGCAATTTATGCATTACATATTCACACACAGCAATTGCTGTATTTCGTGCCATTCTCATCTCGTGCGTTATACAATACTCACTCTAATTTATTATTGTTATCATCCGTATCATGGCTAATTTAAGTTCCACGTTCCGGTCCACTGAAATATGCGGTTGGCTATTTACGCGGGACAGTATGCATTAGTTCAGCGGGCTCTGCATTTCCATCTTATTGTTGCTGCGCTCTCGTTTGGATGCAAATGTTTTACGGCGGGAGCACACTCAGCTGAGTTAGCGGGCTCAGCAGGGGTATTCCAATCTCAGTTGAACTGCAAAGTTTTAAAACATGGTCAGTTCATACTAACTCATAGTTATTCTATGTGACTAAATACTGACATTATGATGTCATTTAATTTGTTTTCGCGCATATTTTGCTGTCAAGTGTCTAAAAAGAATGATCACGTGGTACAAAATTGTACCACGTGACCTGAAGAAATTACACTGGGCAGTGAAATATAACTTGACAGCAAAAGATTGGAATACGGGGGCATTCAAGAGTGACATTAGAATAAATGTAAGCCTGTCAAAAAATATATGCTCGAGTCTCGATTTGGGTTTGAGCATTATTTCAGCATATGAGCGAGCAATCGTCACGTTATGTAAGCGTAACGTATTTGAGTTACACTGCACGTTGATGTGACAATGGAAATGCATAAAGTGAAACCCATGAATTCAAAATAGTACAGTGAAATCACGGTTCAGAAGAAGGCATTGACGCTCAGAAGGGGCTCAATGAAGTATGTACTTATTTCTATTTGGTGACTAAGTCTCATCGATTCAAGAGCATTGAGCCGTTTCGAGTATTTCTAAGTATCAATTTAATTTGAGTCATGTTTCATCGAGTAGAGTCGAGTTTCTGTGTGTCTCGCCCTTATAGTTGAACCCAGAGAGCCGTAGCCCGTCCGCTTTTAGTTTCTTTCGTTTGCTGTAATTTGCTTTCACCGTGTTTTTCTTTTTATTCCGTTTATTCCAATTTAAACCGGAACGTGCATAAAAATCTCGGATATTATTTGACGGGAGCGACGACGCGACGCTCTCATTCACAAAATGGCACGGAGTTTTATTCATACAAATTCAGTGTTGTCTTCATTTATAACAATAATAAATATGGTAAAAAAAAATGTTCTTCTTTTGTGTCAAAACCAGCGGTGGACACGTGCATAGAACAATAATTGGTCCTATCCAATATTGTGTAAATTGGTTTACAAAGCTTATAGTAACGAGATCACATTGTTGAACAATACGACAGCTTTTTGTCATAATAATAAAAACACAATGACATTGTATCGTGGTTATCAAAATTACTGTCTCACTGAGAGACGTAAGTTAAAGATGACGACCAGAGAGACTCCGTTAATTTTAAATATTAATTATCTTTATGTGACGTCTCTGAACGTGGAGTATTTTGCATATTATTATGTATTTTGTCAAATGAGAAACTGGTTGGATCTACAGCATTTCTTTTTCAGCATTCAAAATTCGCAACACGTCTAAAAATCTCATTACAGTTTTCATGAAAATAAAATGAGACAGACGTAGTTTGTCATGGTCTAGATGTCTTCTTCTTTTTTATCTGTTCGTTATTTTGACATTTTACCATCAGTGTCAGCAAGTAGGTGTATAATTTGAAATAGTCAAGTCAGCCGATTCGTCAAGTCGCCTTTCCGTTATTATTGTGATATTTTTTTTCATTTGACATTCATATAATAAATTATTATGAATTTTCCACTTGCGACACATATTTTATTATTATAATTTTAGTATTTAGTATTTATCAAGTAATATTACAGAATTATCTACAGGAAGTATGATCATTTTGTAGTACCTAAGTTTATACTTTTAGGTTTTGACTTTTTAATCATAGTTGGAAAAAATGGAAACTTCCTAGTTCAGTCATCAAATGTTTGTAAAACTTTGTCTCTTTTTCATTTACTAATAATCTTGACTATAGTATGCAATTGCTTGGGTACCGATTATGAAATTAAAATGTGTTATCGCAATTGTATTTTATGATTTGCTAAAATAAATTCTTAAATCCCGATTTATTAATCCGTAATATTTAATAGTATATTTATTTTAGTCATAATTTTTTTAAAATAAGGGATATAATAATATGAAAGCGATAATATTATTGGGAGCCGACTTAATTAAGTTAATACGTTTACAGTGTGCTTAACATTTATTAAATTAATATCAGGAACCTTGTTTTTGTTTGCATTTTAAATTAAATCTGTTACAAGCTTAAGTATTCTTTTTGCAACTGAATGTACATATTTACATGCAAATAAGTATTTTAGCTTTTATATAAGGCAGATATTATAATACTAGGTTATACCTACCTATTTATTTA
Organism: Gandaritis pyraliata; assembly: GCA_947859175.1. Lineage (NCBI taxonomy): Eukaryota > Metazoa > Arthropoda > Insecta > Lepidoptera > Geometridae > Gandaritis > Gandaritis pyraliata. The sequence continues at coordinate 4,260,505 of OX401863.1, forward strand.
TTGGATATTGAATTTGCTTTATGAATTTTTAGTAACTGAAATAAAGATAATTTATGTATAAAATAATTAGTAGCTAACTAATTAACCACTATTATATTTACCAATAATCGTCTTGAACTCGTAGCAAAGTCTACAAAACGTATATGTACTAGTACTATTATCTGTGGTGTACGACAGTTCGTCGTCTCGTAGATGCAACGTAGACCTAAGACGTAGCTTTCGTAGACTTTTATTTGAAAATAAATTACCAAAATAACACACACAACAAAATAGAGAAATAAAAATAAATGCATATCATCATCATCATCATCAACCTATACTCATCCACTGTTGGACGTAGGTCTCTCCCAAGACGCGCCATTGAGCTCGGTCCTCGGCTCTTTTCATCCAGTGTCAGCGCTACATTTCGCAGATCGTCGCCCCATCTCGCCGGAGGGCGTCCTACACTACGCTTGCCTAAACGTGGTCTCCACTCCAGTATTAGTTTGCTCCAACGATTGTCGGTTCTACGGCAAACATGGCCGGCCCACTGCCACTTCAGCCTGCTAATCCTTTGAGCTATGTCGACGACTTTGGTTCTCTGTCGGATAACTTCATTTCGGATTCTATCCTTGAGAGAAATTCCGAGCATAGCCCTCTCCATAGCTCGCTGAGCGACTTTTAGCTTATGGACCAGCCCTACTGTCAGTGTCCACGTTTGAACGTCAAAAAAAATGCATATATCTACCCTTAATTTATAAAAAATTTACTTGTGTGTTATTTTTGTGTGTAGCGGGTAAATAACGATGGTAGCGGGTTTTTGGGTTATTCCGATGGAGCCCATGCTACTTACCATGGATTAAAGAAATTGGTTTATGATACTACTAAACTCTTATACACATATTATTACTTAGCTAGATACTAAATTTGCGTATGACTTTTGGCAGTGGTGGAAAAGATAAATCCCTAATATACTTTTTAAATGCAATTGATAGGTACTTCGTATGTTAAACTCGTTGACAACTCGCCAGTCTGGAGACGCGCCAGATCGCGGTTTTTATGCACACACCAACATCCTACGAAGTGTACTCTGTTTTAATTTACCCATTCTGGCACGTCTCTGCGGAAGTGCGAATTATTTTGTTTTAGAAATTCGGTTAAGGCCTTATTACACTACACGTTTTTTAGTCAGTCTAAACCCCAGTGAAGTGACACGAGTTATTTCAAACTCTACGTGCTCGATTGGAGTCAACTCAAATAATTTGAGTTTGAAAAACTCAACTCAAATCACATCACTATCAGTTATGCTGACTAAATAACGTGCGGTTTAAAATAAGGCTTTTAATATGATCCACGACGAATAATACGATACGGTCCCTCGAGACACGGTGTTTGTCGCAATGTTTATTGAACGGTTTCACTGAAATAAGCTTTGTAGACTGGTAACAAGATTCAAAGTTTATTGCCTAGTTCTGGGGATTATCAGATCTTGAAGGTAATTGAAACGGTATCTAATTTCGGTATCTATGTCAAATACTGATCAATGATGTATTTATATTCTTGTTATAATTAGTAAAGTGAGCATCAGAGATAGTTTACTTTTTAAGCATTTCAAAAATTGTGTACCTACTGTTAGCTTTAATCATTACTTTTCCCGAGATAGTACATATAAGGCAGATTTTTTAATTCATAATCATATTTGTAAAAATAAAATTGATAGTTTCTAGTTTTCAGCCATAAAATATTTTTCAAACTTTGTCTCAGCGTCTAATTATCCTGATTGTACCTGTTAGACCCAAACTTTATTGCATAGATGGTATACTAATATTTTGCAAAACTAAGAGCCGAGAAGATGTGGTCGAAACTAACCAGTCTTAGCAATGTTTTTGCTTACAATAAATACAAGAAAGATCGAAGAAAATAATTACGTTGCATGAATAGATTACTTTTATCGTACAATTCGCACTGTTATTTTACGATCAAAGCTTGTTAACCTTTATCCGCGACCGTTGTACGATAAACACGTATCGGGTTTATTCTTTTCGGACGCAACGAATAACCCTATTTCCTGATTCGAATATCAACCTATATCAAGGATAAGCATCGTATCCATTGGCGTAGAGATGTCCAAACTCCTTGTAAATATTTTTTCATATTATTATAGTGTAGGCATACTTTTTTTTATTATTACGACGTAATTAATGTTTGACATGAGTGAAAAAAATATTATTGAATATTTTACTGTCTAAAAAACGCAAAAATGCACACAAATAAAGCCATATTGTTTTTTTATGGAATAAATGAATATGAGACCAATTTATTAGTATTGAAATTCAAGTGTGACTTACCACGCAGTAGTTCTATCCCCACTACTTACTCGTACATTGCTAGTTCTATTGATCCAACTATTGGGAATTTGATGTCCCGGTTACATTAATTTTAGATTTTCATAAAATGTAATAAACATCGCCAAACACCATGGCTGAAATTTAAAGACTTTTGTCGGACTGTCGTTTCTACCCACTACCTACTATTTTTTTATGCCGTACTTACTCTAGCTATCGGCACTAAAGAAGACAATTTTCTCAAGCATGAATTTCATTTTTTGTAAGCAAAGGCAATAAATTATATTGCTAATAAAACATTCCGTAGGATTCTTTTATTCATTTTTTTTAATCTCTGTAATGAGTTGAAAGGAGTTCTGTTTTTAATAGGCATTTTACCTGGTACCCACTATAAACATTATTTTTTTAAACAACCAAATGATGGAACGAGCCGATAGCCCACCTGATGTTAAGTGGTTATTATTTAGGCACTATATAGGAGCGCCTTAAAAGTCCTGCTAAGAACATACTAGCACGATCACTTTTGATTCGAGCATATTTCTACAATATTGTGATATTAATTAGATTAGAATAGTATTTTTCTATATTACTAACTATATTTTGTTTTGAAATACATGTATATAGGTATCCTAAAATTCAATACAAATTCCTCTAAGCAAAACATTTACAGCAAGGTCTTATTATCATTACTATCAAGTTAATAATTTCGTTTACTCGCCCTATCTAACAAAGCTGAATAGTAAATACGCATTTTATACATGAAGGTGATCTGAGGCATAATACGAATAAATGTGACAGTCATAATCGTATCGTAATGGTAGCGTATCTGAAGTACACTGCGCGGTGACGCTGCTATGTTCGGCAGTAACATTGGTCAAGTGAAGTTGTTGACACGCAATGTGACACGAATACTAGGTTAGCGTAACGCGGCAACTGTCAGATTAGTTCGTACTTATCCCTCTGTAGAGATTATTCAGCGAGGGACTCGTCCCAAGCTAATGCGGCGTTAATTACTGATGAGGTACCATGAAATCTGACAGAATCGGCATTACCAACAGACCGGTAATATTTTCCTGTCCCTCGTCAATATCTAATGATCTCGAGCATCGAGAACCAAGTCACTAATGAGAAAATCTCTAATGCATTGAGATAAAGTTATGAACCTTGTACTTAAGTATGATACGTCTTTAACTGGTACTTGCAGTAGTACGGCTGTAGGTACCTACTACGCTGTTGTTTTAATTTAAACTAAGGTGTTCAATTTGTGATAAACATAGTTTGGGGCAAAACATAGTAGATGATTTAACTTTTTTGTCAAGTAAGTATGAAGTGAAGTGAACCTGTGAAGAATGCCTCATACTGCGAATTATATGAGGTCTTATTCTCAAGAAAAAGCTTGATTTCAGTAGACAGATAGACATACAAAAATCACGTTCATACTAATTTAATTTAATTTATGTATTTTAAAGCCGCTTTGGCAGAGTATTTTTAAGTAAAAGTCAATTTTTTTATTATAACTTTATTACGTATTCCATCCATTTTAAATTTCACAATAGTACAATTTAAACAAAACAAAAACATCAACGTGTACTGTACAATTTATATTTATATAAAAATGATAGTGCACAGAATTGACTTTACCTTATGTGAAACACAGCCATAGATTAATGCTTAAACCTAAATAATTATTTTTCTAATCAGTTAAACTAATGAGTTTTAAGCTACGCGTCCACTTTGTCGGAACCGGAGCGAACGCCGCGTGTACGAGAAGTTGCGCGTCATCGGTCTCGGGTGCAGATATACCGATCTAGAGCACGCTGTATAAAAATAAATACAAAGCAACAAATCCTTTCGCTCCGTATGCTCTGAATTCAACGCAGTGGACGCGTAGCTTTAGAGCCTGTTTCGCCACCTCTGAGTAACGCTATCAAATCAAAATATTTCTATCTTTGTTTTCGACAAGTCTAAAGTAGAGACGGAAATATCTATAATTGATGGTTTATGGTGATGAGATGGTGAAATAGGCACTTAGAGGAGCTAAAATAGTGACATGAGAAATAATACGATGGTCGATGAGCCTATCTACCTTACTTCAATGATTTATAACACTCAATTTTCTATTCTCAAACCAACATAATACGGCACTTATATTGTTTCATATTTATAAGATTTTTTCGAGAACATTGAGCACAAACCTTTTTAATTTGTTTTTAACTAATATTAATTTACATTTTGTACATAAAAATAATATTTTTCACTTAGAGGTACTGCATCGCTATTAACGAGTGTTATTGCTTAAACAAGTTGACTTGAAAACTTGAGCATTTATTCTTTTTTTAATAACTTTTTTACATGTCAAGGTTTTTTTATATCAATAAAAACTCGGTTATTAATTAATCCTGGTTTTATTAATTGGCACCAATGCACACGGTAACTACGTGGAGAACGAACGAGAGAACGTATCTCACAAAGGTAAAAAGAAAATAGCATTGGTAAGCTAATAGAAACTTAATTCAAATAATATCTCTAGGTATTTTTTGTACTATAATATTGTGTAATAATATTTTCTGCCAGAATGCTCCAGTTTTCAAGTTGATTTATTTTTATGAACCATTTACACTGTATTAGTTTTACAAACGTTTGTAGGACAGTTTCTTGTTATCTGCAGGCTGTGGATTTTTTTACAACTTATTCCTAATATCACCAGTATTCTCACGTTCCTCATAAGCTCATATATCTCGATATTTCTCTAACAGTAAATGTGATTGCTATTAGCACTATATCACGGACATGGTCTATGTTTGTACCTGAAACAAAAAAACACAAGTACAGCATAATTTGAAAGTATTTTATGAATATTCAACGTGTAGATTCCACAAATAAAATAATAAATAAATCGTTTATTTTTTTTCTCAACAAAACACATAATAACTTAGTAATAGGGTTTACTAAAAAAACATTTGCCAAATATAGCTACTTTAAAAAAAATGTATCTAATTTCCGAATGAATCAGAATAGCACCGATCTAAAAGCACTTTGAATGACTGAAGTCGGTGGCGTGCCGTTTTAGCACAGGCACTAACTTGCGGATCCAAGGAGACAAGGGAGTTCAAGCAGCCAAAGGCCAAGGGTAGACTAAGATTTTCTCAATCAAGCTAGGCCTAAGCCCCCCCTAAATTTTGGGTCCACTAAGTGTTTCATGAGTTTTAGTATAAACAATCTCCAGCAGGGGTATGCCAATCAAAGTTGAACTGTAAAGTTGAACTGCAAAGTTTTAAATCATGGTCAGTTCATACTAACTCATAGTTATTCTGTGACTAAATAGTGACATTATGACGTCATTTGATGTGTTTTCGCGCATATTTTGCTGTCAAGTGTCTAAAAAGAATGATCACGTGGTACAAAATTGTACCACGTGACCCGAAGAAATTACACTGGGCAGTGAAATATAACTTGACAGCAAAAGATTGGCATACGGGGGCAGTCCTGAAAATAAAATAGAATAGTACTTACTTACCACTATTATTTGCGACGTACTTTGACAACTCCGTCCGCGAGTGTATAGTTATGATAGTACTAGTTTCCCTCACAACCGGTGGCTCTACCATAAGTATTGCTTCGCATTTGACGCGTATCGCGCCGCTAGCAGCAGGCGGTACACGGACCCTGAGGGTTCTCCAGGATTGGCGGAGGCCGCCTGGTTCGGAGTTGCTTAGCTCTGTCTTCTCCCACGCCTCGGGCTGTAAACAAAACCATTGTTAGAAAGGGAACTCTGAAATTAATCTGTAAGGGCTACATTACCTAAATTAGAACAAGAAATAGCTAGTTTTGTTAACCAGAAAATTGTGTTTTTTTTATTGAGATAGTTTTAGCGGTACTAAGCTAGAATGACAATGAATTGGAGATTCCGCATAACTTCGTAAGCAGCATCATGAAAAAAATTTAGAAACCAGCTTACTGGTTTTGCAAGTTCAAGATTTAGTGAAAATTGGAGGTTAAATCCACTTAGTTTGTAAGATGTTTGATCAAAGCTATCGCTATGATTTTATTGAAAAATTTATATTGATAATAATAATTTTATTGTCTTATTATTATAATACAAATTTATTATTTTTTTCAATTATTTGAAATATTATTGGGAATTAGCTTTTTAAAGAGTAAATTATATTTGTCGAAATGTTAATTATGATTGATTAATTCGAACCATTAATTCACAAAAACGTATATTTATTATAACTTTCACTGCGATCTCGACTAGTTATATTCCAAAAAATACCCAATTCTACTACAATATTAAGCGCGTGGTGAAGACTTAATGGAGCAAAAAGCTTTACTGAACCCCGGACCACATAAAAGATGCCAAGACAGTTTTATTGTTCCACAAGATGAATTAACATTCACAATCACGAATTCCTGTTTACAAACTTCTAATTATACATTTTAACGTCCACAGCTGGAAGGAAAGCATTTTGCAAAATATACTGGCTATTTTAAAAGGCCATTAGGGAAGATTTAAAGAGTACTCGACTGCTTAGCCGCTTAACAATGAGCTACCATAATGGTAGACAAAGCATCCTCACAAAAGCTTGCAATCATAAAGTGAAAACTGCACCATTCATATTTCAGCTGCTTACGAGTGGTTTAATATTTAAATATGATGAATACTACCAGTCATACTCAGAGACGTTAGTTAAAAAATAATCAACGCTTACACATCATTCATCATTTTGACATTTCTTATCAATGTGTTATAAAAATTATGAATAAAAAACGGTAGTTTTAAGTAATACTTAAGTTCAAGTGACCTCTTTGAGTGCGGCTATTATACGTGCCTCTACTCAAGATAATTAACCTCAAGAGGTTTGGATGACCCTTAGAATTTTACGCGCAATTTATCGTCTCCAAAAATACGAGATTCTACTATTTTAGGATATATCTCAGAAATCCTCAAAATCCCCATCAATATGGATATCAACTTTTTTTCAAAAATCCCCATTGACTACGGTGTAACAATAGAAATTTCGCAAAGGAAGAGGGCTATCACAGTTTGGCTGCGATTCAAGGGCTGGCGCGCGTCTGAGTTCGTCTGAGAGTCTGAGATCGCATTTCTTGCAGTTTTAAATTACGTTTATTCAATATAATAAAATAAATTATTTAAATAAAAAGTATACAATTTTATTGATTATGAACTAACGTTTATTTCGGTGTAGTTTTTACTTAATAATATTAATGTAGTATGGAGAAATTAACGGCTAATTCTGAACGTTTTTAGCAATTTTATGGTTTTGAATTGATTTTTTTTTTGTAGATACCCCATACTTATTTCTGAATTCCGGGGCCGCTACGGTCAATGGCAGTATATAAAAGATATTTGTAGATATTTTTCATTTCGTTTGCTTTGCACAGTAGTTCAATCCAGGAGCTTGAAAAAGTGTCTGCGCGAGTTTTATTAAAAACTTGTTTCGGAATTTTGGCTTTATTTAAATATATAAGGAAAAATTAAAAAAAGCGAGGCCGCTACGGTCAATGCGAATAACTATTCTACATCACACAATAAATCGAAATTATCTAAGAGTTTCAGTTTCAGAGATCTAGAACGTCAAAAATGGGCATTTTCACGGTTTGACCGTGATATGAGCCTTAATAAGAATAAACCAGAGAAGGTTAAAAACTTGCTTTCTAATTCACTACCTACTTACTCGTACTACCTCATATTACTCGTACTGCCTCCGTATGCCAATCTTTTGCTGTCAAGTTATATTTCACTGCCCAGTGTAATTTCTTCAGGTCACGTGGTACAAAATTGTACTACGTGATCATTCTTTTTAGACACTTGACAGCAAAATATGCGCGAAAACACATCAAATGACGTCATAATGTCACTATTTAGGCACAGAATAACTATGAGTTAGAATGAACTAACCATGATTTAAAACTTTACTGTTCAACTTTGGCATAACCCTGCTGAAGTTAATCCGATAAAACATTTTATTTAACAATTCTCTTTACTTATAAAATATTAGTTTTTCAAAGAGCCTATGTTCTTAGAAAAACGACTTCGATAAATTGTTTCGACTCAGTTGAACAAATCTAGTAAACTAGAAAAGTTATAAGGAGAGTAAATGAACCAAATAATATTGTTACCTAGTATCTACGTAGCCTTTACGAAAACTCGTAGAGAGGCTACGAACTTCGTAGACTTGGTACTAAAAATCAATCAAGTTGAGAGTTACTACCAAACTACTCAAGTAAGGTAAAAACGTGATTAATTATGCCATGGTCAAGTTCATTGTATGTAAGTAAGGTCATAGACCAGACTGAATAGCTGGTCAATTTTAAGACCCTTCGATGTACTTTTTTAATAAGATGAATCTTTAGACTAAAGAACTGAGACACTAAAAACCTGCCTTACTGTCTTGTTTTTTTTTTAAATTTTGTTACAAAGTAATCTTACAAAACTAAGCAAAAAAATCATAATTGTACTTATACAAGCAATTTTCGTAACAACTTCTCGACTATTAGTTCACCTTGAAGGTTAGTTTTCTGAATAAAATCTTGTAAATATATAATTGATTTTATGTTTATTTGTCAAAAATAAATTAAGATGTCATAAAAGTCAGAATAGCAACCAAGTCGATAATTTATATGAAGTATAGCAAAATTTTCTATGAGCATTATCCCTCTGGTAGCAAGCCGATAAGACTCAGTGTAAATCTCGGGATGACTAACGAAGTGCAACGCTAGGAAGCCACATTTCGTGATTAATGTAGTGTAGTTAAATCAGGCAAACGACTTAAGCTCAGTGCAGTGCTAGAATGATTAAACACAGTATAATGTCGGGTATTAACCTAAAATCTTACTCGCTTTTTATTTTCCCACAAACAAGAAAAATAATTTCAAAAAATACATGAAACCGTCATTTGTTTGTGTCATTTTATGAGAAAGAAGATGGGACATAATAAAACATGCTATTTTTTATTTTGAAAAAGGAAAACCTATATAAAATTTTTAATTTGTGACACTTTCAAAAATAATCTAGTTTAGTCAAAACTATCAAAAAACAAATTCTCAGAACACAACGGATTTATATCCCTCTGAAGTGAGGTGCAGTACAACAAACGATTGCGCGTGTAATTTTGTGCAGAAAAATTCGCTTACCTGCAATTCGAATCAAAATAGGTTCTGCGCAGATACTTCAGAGATTTTATGTACACTTTGCAGTAAAAATGTCCAAGGTATTAAAAATGGCAAAATTTAAATAGAAATGACCTAACCGTATCAGTCTACACTGTGGCTAAGTTTGGCTCACAAGAATGTTAACCATTATTCAACCAATAACCATTGATGTCTGGATGGGTAGTAAATTTAGGGTTCCGACGTTCAATGGTGAAAACGGAATCTTGTCTGATAAACTAAAAATTTGATTGTCTGACTGACCGACAAAAAAATATTTTTTTGTTGTTTACTTACTCCCTTATTTTTTTTAATGATGCTCGGGGTTACGATCGTGTTTTAAAATTAAGTTTTAAAAAGTTTTTTAACCTAACACAGTCATATTGAAGGGATAAGTTTTTTAATAAAAAAAAAATATGTCAGCTATATCTGAAATTGATATTAATTTACTAAACTCACTTATTTGTTTTGGTTGAATTAAACATAATATTGTATCTCCTATAGTTCAAGAACGTATTGTATTTTGATAAATAAATAATTAAGTATTTTTTCGGTAAATAAAATGGTGTCTTTGCTATGAAACAGTTTCATTTCGGAACCCACAGCTTGGCTCACAACCCCATGGCAGAGTTTTTTTATGCTTTTACGTATTACACTAATGATGGTATTACAGAAAGTGCTTTTCTCAGTATCATTTTTATTTCATAATAGCTTAGGTAGGTACCCCATCTTTCATATAACAAAAGAAGTCTTGTGGCAACTTTATGGATGGCAAAAGAAAATGAACCAAGTAGGTACCTAATGAATAACCTTCATATTGAGGGTATTTTACCGTGGCTGGTAAACTACTGCGAAAATATATGCTTTATCATCTTCGAAAACGACAAAGATATTGCCAGTATCTACCACAAGACAACAACATAGATAAAAAGTAAGTTGAAACTTAAAACCAGAGTACTGAAAAATCACGTTCTAAAAAGTATGAAACAAGAAAATATTCTTATGTATATAGTGATGTTGAGAGATTCAAGATAGCTGTGGTCTCAACCCTCCTTTTTGCTTCACCAGAGTGGGTAAAAAATGTGAGTTGTTTTTGGTTGTTGAGTTTTTAATATCACAAACGTAAAATATCACAAGATTTTTATAACATCCCATCCCATCCCATGAGTTATACTATGGGTCTAGCGAGATTCGAACCGATCTTCCCTTTGATAAAGGGATGCGTTTACCAACTACCCTACAGACTCGTAATTCCTTTCGATGACAAATACTATGGTAAAAAGTCATTATTCATTCAATTTAATTTATATTGTCAATGTCTTAAATTCGGTCTTAAATTCGGGGAATAAAGTTTATTTAATGGCGACCACGAACCGGAAAGCTTTTAGGATAGCCACTCACCGACGACATTTTTAATATCGCAGAAATTCGATGAATGTTGAAGGCCCAAATAAATAAGGGACATTCCTAGAGTTGTCACCAAGAATTTTATATCTACCCATGGTGAAGAGTAGTATTTTCATAAAAATACTACAGTATTTTTAGTAAACTGAACGTAAATATGGTCAACACAAAGCACTTGGTAGAGAATCTGTCTTGGAGAGAGGTTCAGGGCATTTACTATGAAAAAACACGATGCACGAAGATATTGACTTTTGAGATACACTGCGCAACCGCCTTGCGCGCTGTGTGCGGTATCTTGCGGAGTGTTCGCATCGCCGCGCAATGTTTTCAAAATGACAAAACAAACCTACGCTTATCGCTTTGCGTAGTAGACTACTCTTGCATTGTACAGTAATTCAATTTAACAAGATTGTGTATCCATTGGTTTGTGTGCACGACAGAATGGATATAAGTTAGAGATAAGAGTACCTAGTAGCCCTAAGCATGTAGAATAATTATCGGTCAGATAGGATAAGCTAAATTATACGATTCCATTGTCTAGTGTTTTACTGAGAGACTAAGTAGGTAGGTAGAGATCCCTTTAGTAGAGTTGAAAAGCTAAGTCAGGCCAGGAACTTGTATGCCTCACCTAGCTAGGTAGTTAAATCTTTGTAAGGGACAGAACACCTACCTACAAAGGCAGGAAAGTTAGACAAAGAATGTAGGTAGATACGATGTACTTCGAAGAACAGATATACACGTGCAAAGGTTTATGACGGATCGCTATGACGGACAAAGGAACGCTCTGGGTTCCACGGATATTGTTAACAAGGCAAGCCGTACGTCGTAAACCAACCTCTGTAATCGCGCCGACTAAACTGCTTATGATTGTAAAAGCATTAGTTTGAATGAGTAAGAATTGTAGGAAACAATTGTACAAAGTATATTTACGGATAGTATTATTTTGTTAATAAAGATCTAAGGGGCTTCCCGCCGCGTACGCCTGGGAGCGGGGGAGACGGCTTTACTATATATATTTGTGGACGCTCCATTAACTGTGTGTGCTCACTTGCTTTCCGCGCTCCACGAGCGATAGTAACGCCGTCGCTCTGCCCGAGCCTACCTGACCGGAACCTTGCTGTGTAATTGTAACCCCGGCCTTTTATTACCACCACCATCGGCATACCATCAGCCGAGCCCTTAACATACAGTCCACTACAATAACATCATATCGGGAACATTGGTCCTTACGAAGCCGGATCTCTGAAGCAGCTACGGGAACATTGGTCCTTGCCGGATCTCTGAAGCAGCTACTGGGAACAGTGGTCCTAACGAGTCGGACCACTGAAGCAGCCATTCAAGAATGCCGGTTACTAGAAGCAAACATGATCGCGATGAAGCGCGAGCGCGAGCAGAAGCTTGCATGACCAGGACCGCGGCCAAAATCACCACGAATGGAAGCGGAAGCACGGGAGCCGCCACAAGAATAGAGACTGCGGCTACGGAGGTGACTGCTGACAGAGTTGTGCAAGCCAGACATAGGCCTACGCGCACGCAGTTACATTCCCATAGGTCGAAGAACTCTACAAAAGAGTGGGCGGCTCGTGAGCAACTGGCGAGAGCACAAGCAGCCGTAGCGCTTGCTGAGATTGCTCTCCAGCGAGCAGAGGAAGAAGACTCCAGAGAAAGGGACGGAGGAGTGCGGACAGAGCTCGCCTCCGTTCAGATCTCGAGATGGCTGCAGCGACGGCCAGAGGATCGGCCGTTGCTACCTGCCGGCCATGTGGGTATCCCTAAGGAGGCGCCTGCTGCCAAGGAGGACCAAGGAGTGCGGGAGGACCGTGTCGCGAATCGACCCGGTCGGGTGGCCGAGCCGCCCCCCGTGCAGAGGTCTGTCGTCGGCTCAGAGGAGTCAGCAGAGGTGCTATCGCAGATCGCGACGAAGAGGGACCCACCGAGGGACCTACAAGAACTTCCCGTCTACGATGGGCAGGTAAGTGGGTGGTCAGCATTCAAAGCAGCACTTAGAGACAGCGAGTCGATGCTCTCCGAGTCAGCGACTACGGAGGTGACTGCTGACGGAGTTGTGCAAGCCAGACATAGGCTTACGCACACGCAGTCACATTCCCATAGGTCGAAGAAATCTAAGAAAGTGCTGGCAGCTCGTGAACAACTGGCAAGAGTGCAAGCAACTACAGCGCTCGCTGAGATTACTCTCCAGCGAGCAGAAGAGGAAGACTTCAGGGAAAGGGACGGAGGAGTGCGGACAGAGCTCGCCTCCGTTCAGATCTCGAGATGGCTGCAGCGATGGCCAGAGGATCGGCCGTTGCTACCTGCCGGCCATGTGGGTATCCCTAAGGAGGCGCCTGCTGTCAAGGAGGACCAAGGAGTGCGGGAGGACCGTGTCGCGAATCGACCCGGTCGGGTGGCCGAGCCGCCCCCCGTGCAGAGGTCTGTCGTCGGCTCAGAGGAGCCAGCAGAGGTGCTATCGCAGATCGCGACGAAGAGGGACCCGCCGAGGAACCTACAAGAACTTCCCATCTACAATGGGCAGGTGAGTGGGTGGTCAGCATTCCAAGCAGCATTTAGAGACGATGAGTCAGTGTTCTTGAAGTCAGCAACTACGGAGGTGACTGCTGACGGAGTTGTGCAAGCCGGACATAAGCCTACGCACATGCAGTCACGTTCCCATAGGTCGAAGAAATGTAAGAAAGTGTGGGCAGCTCGTGAGCAACTAGCGAGAGCGCAAGCAGCCACAGCGCTTGCTGAGATTACTCTCCAGCGAGCAGAAGAAGAGAACACTAGAGAAAAGGACGGAGGAGTGCAGACAGAGCTCGCCCCCGTTTGCATATGGCTGCAGCGACGGCCAGAGGACCAGCCGTTGCTACCTGCCGACAGTGTGGGTATCCCTAAGGAGGCGCCTGCTGCCAAGGAGGACCAAGGAGTGCGGAAGGACCGTGTCGTGAATCGACCCGGACCGGTGGTCGAGCCGCCCCCCGTGCAGAGGTCTGTCATCGGCTCAGAGGAGCCAGCAGAGGTGCTATCGCAGATCGCCACGAAGAGGGACCCGCTGAGGGACCTACAAGAACTTCCCGTCTACGATGGGCAGGTGAGTGGGACAGCATTTAAAGCAGCATTTAGAGACAGTGAGTCGGTGTTCTCGAATTCAGAGAATGTAGCGCTCGTACAAGAAAACCTCATGGGTGATGTGTACGAGGCTGTAAACAGTCTGTTGGTGAGTCAGCCCGAACTTAGAGCCGTCATGGAGGCTCTCGAGAGACGGTTCGGGCGAGCGGAGGCGATGATGATAGTTGAGATAGAAAAGCTACGCCATCTACCCAAGGTAAGCGATGGCGCGAGAGAACTATGCGTCTTCGCTGGACGAGTGGCCAATGCAGTGACTACCGTTGAAACTCTGGGGCGTGAGGAGTACCTACATAGTCAGGAAATGGTAAGATGTATAGTAGATAAGCTACCAGCCATTCTGAGCAAGAAATGGTATGACTATGCAGCGATCAAGAGTCAAGACGACGTTCCAGAGCTGAGAAAGATCTCCGCCTTTCTAAACAAAGAAGCGGATAAACGCGGAGCGTACACATTACCTGAGGCAACATCTAAGAACAATGCCGAGGGTCAGTCGGCCAAGATAAAGGTAAAACGAGTGTGCGCAAATGAGGTAAGACAAGGACGGAGCGAACAAGCCGTCTCCTCATTCACGCACATAGATCAGGTACCAAACAATGACAGAGACACAGAGACCGCATCCGACGATAAAGCCTTTTGTGAAAATGTATCGACGATAGCGGCGGTGCCACAAATAGACGACTTCGAGGAAAACATGAAGTATTTTGTCAGGTTAGAGTCGCTAGCGATACAGGAGATAACATCGGTGAGTCACTCCGAACAAAGGGCCGTCCGGCCGTTAGATGGAAAAGGCCGGTGGATGCCTCATGGACGATTCAAGACCGAACCTCAGCGGCGAAATGACCACGCGGCTCTGCACGGCGATGCACTGAAAAGGTTATTGCACTCAGAACGCAAGCTCGACCGAGAAAGCAAACAGAAAGCTAAGTACAGTGAACGAGTTAATAGCCTGCTTATTTCGGATATCGCGGAGCGCGCTGAGTCACCTCCCACTAACAGAAAGACATGGCGTTGGTCTCATTTTGCTGTAATGAACCTAGGAAAACCGAAGATAAGGATGGTTCACAACACCGCGGTAAAGTCAGCCGGAATAAGTCTGACTGATACATCATCTACAGGGCCAGACTTGTTACGATCACTACCAGGTGTGGTAATGCGTTTTGGACAATACGCATTGATGTCAACTGGCATAAAAGAAATGTTTATGCAGGTAAGAGCTTTACCCCAGGGCAAGAATGGTTTGAGATTCATGCGGCATGGTGACAAAGGAGAGAAAGAGGCGCCCGAAGAGTACCGTATGACAACCGTCACACTGGGGGCTTCATCATCATCATGCACGGCTCTCGTCATGACGAACGGGAACGCACGAGACATCAACCAAGAGGACCCTGAAGAGGCCGCAGCATTCGAGAGGTATAATTTTATGGATTGTCACCTAACTAGTTTTGTGTCCATAGAACAAGCTGAGAAAGTCAACAGGAAGGTGGACCTTGTACATCGATGGGCTTGCTTGAAGCTACATGGCAGGGCACCGAACGACGAACCGATGATTAGCGTAGTCACGGCTCACTCCGAGGATCCTACGGTTTCCATCGGCGGGAGCGACTCCGCTATCGTGCCACGCCGCTACACAGTGCGGCGCGGCTGCCTGCAAGAGACGTCGACCGACAGTACCACATGCTTCGAAGCTGCCGATCGCGAGCTACAGACAACGAATGTTGTGGCAACAGAAAAGGAAGGCAATGTCCGCCTAGTCAAGTGGCGGTACATCCCACTAGTGGCGCCGGCTGTAGGTGGTGCTTTGGAGCGTATGGTGCGCCCTGACAAAAAGGCGCCCGTAACGACGCTTCATGGGAGGACCCCGATAGAAGACACCTTCGGCGCCCTACTGGCTAAGGTAGAAGCCATGGCGAACTCACGCTCACACAGTCATGTGGGCGTGACTCCCAACGATCCAGAGGCCTTCAGTCCCAACCAACTGACTGAAGGACATCGACCACGTTCCTGCATCAGGGGTGTTCAACGACGACGACGAGTAGGCGTGCCAACACTGGCGGCGCACACGACGACGGCTGGCAATCGAGTTCTGGCACCGGTGGCTGCGCGAGTACTTACCCGCCTTGCAGCACCGGCGGGAGCCTCATACTGCTGGCGACGCGCCGAAGGTCGGCGACTTCGTCATTGTCTGCGAGGAGAACCTACCCAGCAATGCGTGGCCATGGAGACGGATTGCGATACTGGATCCACGGCGAGACGGCGAGACCCGGGTGGTGGACGTCATCACAAGCGCCGGACACGTACTACGGCGTAACACGGAAAAAGCTGTCGTGCTACCGGTTGATCGCGAGAGCGCGACGGCGGGAGAATGTGCACGACAGAATGGATATAAGTTAGAGATAAGAGTACCTAGTAGCCCTAAGCATGTAGAATAATTATCGGTCAGATAGGATAAGCTAAATTATACGATTCCATTGTCTAGTGTTTTACTGAGAGACTAAGTAGGTAGGTAGAGATCCCTTTAGTAGAGTTGAAAAGCTAAGTCAGGCCAGGAACTTGTATGCCTCACCTAGCTAGGTAGTTAAATCTTTGTAAGGGACAGAACACCTACCTACAAAGGCAGGAAAGTTAGACAAAGAATGTAGGTAGATACGATGTACTTCGAAGAACAGATATACACGTGCAAAGGTTTATGACGGATCGCTATGACGGACAAAGGAACGCTCTGGGTTCCACGGATATTGTTAACAAGGCAAGCCGTACGTCGTAAACCAACCTCTGTAATCGCGCCGACTAAACTGCTTATGATTGTAAAAGCATTAGTTTGAATGAGTAAGAATTGTAGGAAACAATTGTACAAAGTATATTTACGGATAGTATTATTTTGTTAATAAAGATCTAAGGGGCTTCCCGCCGCGTACGCCTGGGAGCGGGGGAGACGGCTTTACTATATATATTTGTGGACGCTCCATTAACTGTGTGTGCTCACTTGCTTTCCGCGCTCCACGAGCGATAGTAACGCCGTCGCTCTGCCCGAGCCTACCTGACCGGAACCTTGCTGTGTAATTGTAACCCCGGCCTTTTATTACCACCACCATCGGCATACCATCAGCCGAGCCCTTAACATACAGTCCACTACAATAACATCATATCGGGAACAGTTTGATTGGAAACTATGGATTGCGAATGACGAGATACGTTTTGTAGATGAAAATATAGAAGGTTGTAAAGAACTTTTTTGAATTTTAAGTACCTAATGTTTGAAGCAAAATAAATCTTTTCTGTTTATTTGCACCTACATAAAGTAAATTATTATAACGATAATGGGTGCTTGTGGATCGTTAAAAAACAAAATTTTAACATGCATAGAAACGGTTCTAATAGTTAATTAATATGTTTTGTAAGTAGCTTCAGAAAAATACACTTAGATGTGTGCCAGCAACTTATTTACAAGTAGTATTATCAATTTCCTGAAATACATATCGGTCTATACCACAACGTGTTAGATTTTAAGACAGTTTCAACTCTATTTCAATAGAAATAACGATGCAAAAGAGTCAGGGAACTTGTTGAAAATCCTGCAAAAGCTGAAAGGCTAAGATGGACTCGAGATCTAATATCTCAAGTACACTATAAACCTGTACCTACTTGGTTCTTAGAAATACCGCTTGCAGTTACTCATGAAATGTGCAGTAGTGAAGTAGGTATTACGTATCTATTGAAAATATTTATCTATTTATCACAAATTATTTATCTCAATGGTAGATACATACTGTTACGAATTACGTTACAAAATTACGAATTTAAAAGCTTCTATGACGTTTCCGTCGTCCTAATCATGATAGCTTATAATTATTAAATAACATATAAAACGCAGTATTTGACTGATAGCAAAAGCTATAACTTTATACCCGACTCAAGATTCAAGATCCGAAATTCATTTATTTATTCTGTAAAATCACAAAGATCATAGAATCATTGTACCTAGGTGATTCTAAATGCCAGTTTCTCGTAACTAAAACCTAGAATCCAAGTAATAAGTGCCTATGTGCAGCTCGGCGGCAGCATGAGATGAAGTAATGAGCAAGCCGGCAAAGTGTAACAAAGCCGCTCAAACGGATCGCTGAACACTGCACGAACGATCTAGTAATGAATCAGAAATTGCTACCGTTCTGTGATCGAATTTCGTCACAAATTCCATCCCAAATGAACGGCTTATAAGATTGATACGAACCTTTTGTAACTCATCATCTATATACCAATTGATCTCAGCCGGAGGCAGCGAGAAATCAGACGTGCAGTTCAAGAACATCGATTCACCAGGCTTCAGCACCTTCTGTGTGGAGGATATCACCGGGTTCGCTTCCGGCATAGCTGAGGACAAAACAAATTTGAATATCTCTGAAGCTAGTTATTGGATTGAGACCAAAGATAAACCTCTAAGGGAATCACAAACTCAGTACAATCGTAGACAAGGAGCCGTTACTTAATTAAAAGCTTTAAATTCGAGTTGCGGAGTTGGGATAGCTATTGTTAGGCTGAGGCCACCTCGGCGCCGCCGGCACAGTTACCGGACTACTCTGCGATAATTGGGCCGATAAAACTTGCGGCTGCAAAGTCACGGTTCACTCGCGCCACCAGCGCCAGAGCGTCGTTTATCGAAAGCAATTCGAAAACTAGAAAAGCGTCTGCGTCTCGCCTAGCCTCCACCCTTAAAATGGGATCAGATTATTTATACCCACTGTAATGGAACGTATAAAAATGCTGTGATAATAAAAATGGAGCAATCACAATCGTAAAACAAAATGGACTTTCTCTCCGTGTTATTTCGGTTCCATAAAAGGGCATTCTATGATTTTAATTAAAAATGCCCGAGGCGTACTCTGAATTTACAAGACGAGCGGGTAGCGACTGAAATCTGTATGTAAATCTAATGTTAGAACAAGGTTGCAAAAATAAAACATTGTAAAGAAATGGTACGATATCGATCGCACTGGAAAACAATGCTTAATCAGCCAGTGAACGGTTTATGGCTGAATTTATAAACTACTTTTCTGTATAAATAGAATGTAAGCTCACCAACAACAGTCATGAGCTTAGTATCCCTTGCTATCAGAAACTTCGGTCCTTCAGTAGACACTTCACATGAGAACGCAGCTCGCGTGGCTATTGGAGTCGGCATGACACGTATTATGCAAGAGTCTGGTCGACAGTCCCCGTCTTGTACCACGATGTCACTGTTGTTGAAGAGGCGGACAGCCGGCTATGGGACAAACAGACTGATGGTAGATAAAACACTCTGAGAAAACCAGTTACAATATTTATAATCTGTCACGTATTTGGCTAATTTGTACCAATGTTAGAGCACGGGCAGACTGCAAATTACAAATTTATATTTATATATTTAATAATTAAACAACATTACTGAGTGTCCCAAGACTTTATTCTATGTAGACTAGAAAAATATTTACATAATACAAAAAAAATATTCAACAAATAAAAATCTATCGGTATGTAACATAGTCTATGGTCTATGGAGCACATTAAAATAAATCTAAAACGTAATAACAAACATGTAGACCTAACAACTGCAGATTTTTCATCGTTTTTTCGCAACTGGTTACGAAAATTAGTTGCGGAAACGGCCGGAAGGGTTTTGTCAAGTCGGACTGCTGGTAATGTGCGCACTTGCATACATCTTCATACTAATTGAAAGCCTGACCAAACTATTGGCTGGAAGAAATTGCAGGCGATGTATTCTTTGGACGTGCTCTGAATGCTAAATTAAGTTTTTTGGTTCAAATAACTGTGATTATGAAATTGACATTCGAGTTTCGAGGAAAGAATGAAGACAACAGCCTTCTGATTTGGGGCTGCCCGGGCGGGCTTACTTCGTTAGGATTCTATTCTTTTGCAAATAATGGAAAATCTATTTGCGTCGACAAAAATTAAGAACATCAAGTCTTAAATTATTTGCGGGCTGATTCAGCCGGAATATAATTTTTTCTTTATCGTGAAATGATGGTAAGTTAAAAATTGCTACCAGTTGGAAGGATTTTTCCGCTTTATGTTAGAAATAACAAAAGTTGCTGCCTCGGTTTCCGAAAAATATGCAGGGCATGGCAAAAATAAACACAATTTTCCGAGATATCGGTTGAAACTCTGCCGGGTCGGTTGAATAAAACTTACTAACCGCAGACATCAGTCAATAACTACGGTACGAGAGAGGGATTGCAAAAACAAAAGCGATGAATGGTATTGAAAGAGCATTGAGTGAACTGTCAATACCTAACATAGAGTTCTAATTTTTTTTTGTTTCAGGTAAATAGGTGGGTACATGGCACCTTATTTTTTCAGATAAAATAACTTAGTAAAAAGTTGTCTGCCGCATTGTTCCCAGAAGCGCATTGAAAACAAAACTACTGCGATCCGTACTTGATGTGATTCAGTGACGCTGTGAGATTTATCAGAAAACCATCAAGTAATAGTCATTACGAACAAGTAATTAAATTAAAAATTTAATAAAACCCCCAAATCTTGGACCTATTTTTATCAAACATAGCTAAGAACACTCCCGACTAATTCACCTTACAGACAAAAAAAAACAAAATCAAAATCGGTTCATCCGTTCAGGAGCTACGTTGCCTCAGACACACACACACACACACACACACACACACACGCACACACAGACACGTCAAACTTATAACACCCCGTCGTTTTTGCGTCGGGGGTTAAAAACAAAGGTCGAAAAGGTTGAGTTGAATTCTCACCAGTTGCTCTGGCATATACCGGAATATCTCGTTCATGTTCCGGTACCACTTCACAGAATGGAGACCCTGATCCGCCATCTGGAAGTGACAGCTGAGCTCTGCCGCCCGCCGCGGATCCGCGTACAATGGCACTTTGAGCTGCGTGATGTTGTGCGCTGAAGTTATTGCTGTTGGAGAAAAAATAGCCTTAAATCACAACTTATAAAGCAGCTTTTTGAGTACTCGTATTAGCTGCGTAAGAAAAACAACCAGACCGCCTTTTCGAATAGATATACGGAAGAATAAGTGTGTTATATAAATAAATAAATAAATAAATATTCATGGACTTTACACACAACGCCCTCTAGTCCCAAACTAAGCAAAGCTTGTGATATGGGAACTAGATGGCTGATAGAATATTTATATAATTTTTTTTTTGTAAATACATACTTATAATACATAGTAACACCCAGACATAGAACAAACATCTATGTTTTCCACGCACAAATGTTTGTTCTCAGTGGGGATCGAACCCATGACCCACAGCACAGAAGGCAGAGCCATTACCGACTGAGCTGTGACGCCTGTCAATGTTCAATGCTTAGGCACCTACCTATTTATGTGTAGGTATGGAAACCTATACCAGTTTAATGTATGAGATGCAATCAGCTACCGAATATCTACGAGCGTGACACCCCACCCGTTACGGATGCAATTTTTCCCAGCGGAAAATCGGAACGCCTGTCATATGCTGATGTTATTGCAATTGTTATACTTAGATCATTTTGAATACAAAGTAACAGATTATAGGTGCTTGAAAGTGAGAACTAATGATATTGGTCACTCAGTATAAAATAGTTTAATGAATAGGTGCATGTAATAAAAGGTGAGTGATGTTCAACACTCGATGTTAATATTGTTGGAGTAAAGTAGGTGATGCTAAAAGCTGCTATGCCTAAGCCGATGTTATTAGGGCGGTATACTTAATTCACCTGGGGTATTTCACCCGGGTATACTAAGTACACTTTTAATAAACTTGATTTACCCAGGTCATTTCCAAATAGGTACGTATTCGTGTATAAACAAAGTGAAATTGGAGATAAACTTTCTACTTGTGGTGGACTGGGATTTAATTCTGCAATGGACATACAAACTTAAACTGTATAGGTACCCATTATGTATGGCTGAAATACGTAACCAATTACCTTATTTTAACCAGTCCAGTGGACAAATAGTGCATGTTTGTGAAGGCACCCCGGGACGTGCAAACATTGCTTCCTGCTATTAATGTGTTTACTTTCCAACACAATACCATGCAAGGTGGAAATAATGAGTTTTGATACATAATGTAGATTGATATATTTTTTCTCGAAACCGTGAATCATAATGTTATTCGAGATTAAGTAAAAATATCAGAGAATAATCAATGTGTATAAAAAAATTCGCTTTCTGATGACATGCTAGGCATACAATGTTTTCTTGAAAAGAAGTAATACGGCGCTAGTAGGTACAGTAATTCTCAGTAGTCTTACGATAAAGTTCAAAGAACTCTTGAATTTTTTTTTTATAAATTAACTTTTTTACAAAAGCTGAGGCCAATTTTTGTTTTTTTTATTGAAACACTGTAAAGTCATTCCACGACATCTCACAGCTACCTTCCCATTACCTATTTCTATAAATTTATTCGTGAATCGGAAATTCCACTCCATTTACTCAACTTTAGCACTTTGGTTCTTCGAGGGAAAGAAATGCTTTTATTAAAAGTAATTTTGGAACGAATTTACTCGATTTCGCTTTGAATAAAGGTCGAATAATAATTATGATGGAGAGTTAAACACAGCTTAAATGTTTTCAGCTGGATTTACTGTTGTCTTTCAGAAGTTTACGATTTGAAATGCTTTAAATCTATTGATGCACTGATACAGGATACCTAAGATAATAAGATAATAATAATAAAATGTCAGGCGTCAAAGCTCAGTCGGTAATAGCTCTGCCTTCAGTGCTGTTGAACGTGGGTTTAATCCCTACCAAGAACAAACATTTGTGCGTGGAATACATAAATGTTTGTTCTATGATGGGTGTTATGTAGGTATTATAAGTAAATATGTATTTACAAAAAAAAGTATTTAAGTATTCTACCAGCTATCTAGTTCCCATATTACAAGCTTTGCTTAGTTTGGGACTAGAGGGCGTTGTGTGAAACGTCCATGAATATATTTTTATTTATTTAAAAATATATAATTTTTTTGATAATAATTAGTAACAGTAGAACTTTTACTTATGCAGTTAGGTGAGTACATCGGCTTGTTTTATATTAGGTAAGCTTAGACAGGACCTACACTAAGTTGTAGAGACTGTAGTTGACTCTGCTCTCCTTCAAGGTATTGAAAAAATCTGTTAAACAAACGTGTTAAAATCCAAAATAATTCGATTGTAACACTTTTTCGTGCTAAGCATTCTGATCATACTGTTTATCATCCGACTGTGGCCTATGTAATTTACTTAAGTCGACGCTATGAGTGGATCGAATAAACCCCTTCGGAATATCAAAAGTTTCAAACTAATTCAGCATCTTGAATATTCAGTGTTTCAACCGTTTCATTTGTTTGACTAATACTATTATTAAAATAAACATGAATTTAGTTGGGATAATTTTAGCAGGATAATGTAGAGCGAGACGTTGTTTATCTAATCATGATAAACTGTAGAGAGCACCGAGAGGCGACGTTTACTGCAAACGACATCTTGCTCGCACATTTAACATCTTTGAACTTGGACGAATAAGCACACTCTTTGAAGTATAATATTGCTGAATGTAATTATACAAAATCTCTAAAGCTAAAGCTTTAAACAACAAAAACAAAATTATCATTTTTATTCAAAATCAAAATTTGATATCATTAATTTTGAACCCCACAAGTTTTCTGACCAAAATATGTGCAAAATGTAAAAAACTATAAATAATAGATAAATAATAAATATTCATGGACTTTACACACAACGCCCTCTAGTCCCAAACTAAGCAAAGCTTGTAATATGGGAACTAGATGGCTGATAGAATACTTAAATACTTTTTTTTTTGTAATTACATACTTATTATACATAGTAACACCCAGACATAGAACAAACATCTATGTTTTCCACGTACAAATGTTTGTTCTCAGTGGGGATCGAACCCACGACCCACAGCACGGAAGGCAGAGCCGACTGAGCTGTGACGCCTGTCGAAGCACATTTTTCGGTTAGAAACCTTGTTTGGATCAAAATGATATTTTTGTTATTCTTCTAGCTTTGCGATTTTACATAATTACATTTAGTGATATTATATCTTCAAAAAAGTGCGAGTGAGAACTTGTTGGACAGTAACAGTCGCCTTAAAAAGATAATTTAAAAAAAATCTAGATACTAAATTAACTTAGATACTTTAGAGTACTTTACCGTAGTGACATTATTTTATAGAACGATATTTATCTAGACATGTAGACATGGCGTAAAGTTGCGTGTTACATCGCGCCCACACGTCCTCCGGGAATTAGCTGTTAAACTAATTTTGCAACTTTCAGTTACTATATACCTACTCAATACAATTTGCCACAGGTATTAACCTAATTAGGTTCATGAATTCCCATCTGATACCTAATTTTAATGTAGCTGATAAGTTAATAGTTCAATAATGTAGCTTGTAACTATTTTTCATATTTAATTTGTTTTTTTCAGGCTACAATTAGGTTTTTTATTTTGAAGAACATTTTATTTCCTTTTGAAAAACAGCATATTTGACTCAATTACGTTTGTTACAAAAATGAATTGGAATGCTCTTTTTATTCATAGTGTTCGTAAAAAGACAATGACATAGAACGACTATTTTTGAATCAAAAATGTTCTCCCATATTTTTTGGATATTGGAAATCGCAAAACCAAGCCCCTGCGTTTTTTATTGAAACGTGTGCGTCGTTGAAGCATTTTATAGCTCTTTCGAATGATATCGACAGTGGAAAGATAGAAGGCATTGTCGCCAGTGCTGGCTATCAGCCAGCTTTCTACCTAAATGTCGTAAAGAACAATGAGAAAAACGTTCCACTTTTGTGCCTTAATCCCTGGACATAAAGTCGAAAGGTGTTGAAATAGCCTATTCATTTCTTACAGTGTTTATTACAGTCTCGAGGACGATTGCTCGAAAGATTGCCGCAGTCTGAGTCTTAAATTCATGCTACACGCCTCTTTATTTTTGTTCGCAGACTCCTTACTTACCTAGTAGGTGATCCACACGATAGAGATACCTACATAGTTTTTCAAACAGACACTAAAAATAAAAGTTTGCTATTTTCGAACGTTTGAAACTTATTTCAAACTAAGTCAGCCTAAGATTGAGTTTGTAGGTTATTATTATAGACCCGATATTTCAGGGCCGTGGCATGCTCATTGAGTTGATCGCTTGTGTTCTGGATTCACTGATAAATTCTGAAATAATGATCGAAATGTAAGCAGCTCGGGCTACACTGCTTTGGCAAACGTCTATTTTACATATCTGAATTTACACGGTTCACGCTTGTTCTAAGCTCATACTCATTTAATATTATGCAGATGCAGTTGTTCGCTTCCGGAATGGCTGTTTTCATACTGCTACCGACACTACACCTACACGATATCGTGTAGAGCTAATATTTAGTACTAGACGCTTTCACACCGTTATAATTTTAGTTAATAATATCTGTGGTACTTAATAGATTGGTAGTACTGGTTAGACTACTTAGTGTTGGTGAATACATTTATTTTCTTTCTTTCTTTCATTCATAGAATCCCATCCCACTATATTATAAATGTGAAAGTTTAGATGTTTGTGTTTCAATCATATCGAAACTACAGAATCAACTTGGATGAAACATAGAATATATATAGTTCGTTACCTGGATTAATACATAGGTCTGGAGTACCTAAGAGCTAGTTGATAAATATATAGTCTGTCTTTCGCGACTATCGCGCCTACGCCAATATTTTGTTCGAGCTACGGATATATCGTTATCGTGTTTGTGTGTGTGTGTGTTATCGTGTCGATGTCGGTATGGACAAGTGTGCAATGGCACTGCGTGCGGACATTATTAGTAAGAGCTGGCTAACATAGAATTGAAAGCGCGATTACCACAAATTGTATTTTCATGGATGGGATTTGAACGAATTTTCGAATGGGGATTAGTTTTGTCAACAAATTTTGTGCTGGTGAATTTACTTAAGGCTCATATCACGGTCAAACCGTGAAAATGCCCATTTTTGACGTTCTAGATCTCTGAAACTGAAACTCTTAGATAATTTCGATTTATTGTATGATGTAGAATAGTTATTCGCATTGACCGTAGCGGCCTCGCTTTTTACAATTTTTCCTTATATATTTAAATAAAGCCAAAATTCCGAAACAAGTTTTTAATAAAACTCGCGCAGACACTTTTTCAAGCTCCTGGATTGAACTACTCTGCAAAGCAACCGAAATGAAAAATATCTACAAATATCTCTTATATACTGCCATTGACCGTAGCGGCCCCAGAATTCAGAAATAAGTATGGGATATCTACGAAAAAAAATCAATTCAAAACCATAAAATTGCTAAAAACGTTCAGAATTAGCTGTTAATTTCTCCATACTACATTAATATTATTAAGTAAAAATTATACCAAAATAAACGTTAGTTCATAATCAATAAAATTGTATACTTTTTATTTAAATAATTTATTTTATTATATTGAATAAACGTAATTTAAAACTGCATGAAATGCGATCTCAGACTCTCAGACGAACTCAGACGCGTGCCAGCCCTTGAATCGCGGCCAAACTGTGATAGCCCTCTTGATAATTTATTTGGTAGTAGACACCACTACGGAGGGAAACACCAATTGTATTTTACCATAGATGTATTATGTATTTATTTTATTTAGACATCTAACATCTTCACTTAACATCAGGTGAGATTGCGGTCAAACGCTTGCTTGTAAATTATAAAAAAAATCTAAGGTCATCTAGGTTTTGATGCTTTGTATCTATCGTAAGGTACTTAGCAATAGAAAACTAAGGTATTTGCCTGACTTTTACTTAGTAATGCATTGAGCACTTTGAGCAGCCCCCGTATGCCAATCTTTTGCAGTCAAGTTATATTTCATTGCCCAGTGTAATTTCTTCAGGTCACGTGGTACAATGTTGTACCACGTGATCATTCTTTTTAGACACTTGACAGCAAAATATGCGCGAAAACACATCAAATGACGTCATAATGTCACTATTTAGTCACAGAATAACTATGAGTTAGTATGAACTGACCATATGATTTAAAACTTTGCAGTTCAACTTTGATTGGCATACCCCTGTAGAACTACAACTGTCTTAGTATGTATTTGTTTCTTTTTAGCAATAGGTGTGGCATATGATGGCTTTATCTAGTACCTTCCTTTTTTGGCATAATGTAAGTATGCATTAGTATATGTCAAATAATATTTGTGCCATTTTTTGGTGCAAAGATACATGCTAATAACCCGTTTAGAATTCGGGCCTCCCTGGTTTTCGTCATTAAACGTTATTTTAAATGCAAAAGGCTTACACACTAAGAACTTCTGTTCTTGCTTGTTCCTAAAACCAGCACAGCATAGAAAATGCCTCATTAAGACGTAGGCAGTCTCAACTTCAAACTTGAAACTAAAGTCTCAAGCAATCTCAACTAATGTTTTAGTCAAATTGCAATGGAAAGTTACAACTTACTTAGTTTAAGTCCTTTGTTCTTCAAAGAAATTCTGCGCAATATATCGTTTATCTTGAGGAGTCATTCATTCGTCTAGCAAAAACATGTTTTAGACTTTGTTGGGACAACATAGTCGGATGTAGCTATAAGAGTAACAAAATGGCAGCCGACATGTATGACATCCCAATGAAATTTCTAAAAAAATGTATAAATGTATTGTCGGATAAAAGTATGATTACACTAAATTATTTTAAGGAAATGACCCTCCTTATATTATCATTGATAGCTTTTACTCTATTTAAAACTTACTGTTTTCTCTACAAAACTTTGATCGTTACAGCACCGTATTCAAAAAGGTGTGGTTCGGTTTCAAGTGCGAAAATAAATTGGCACTAAAAGCGAGTGCATTTATTATTCGACAGAGTAATTTATATGTCGTGGTCACCTTTTATAATTTAAAAAGTCACATTATTGAGATAAGGTTTATATTACAGCAATATGAAACTATTTTCTCAAGCAGTATTCAACTCAAGCTAAGACAGTTTGGATGTTTGCGTTTCAATCACGCTGTAACTACTGCCCTCGTATGCCAATCTTTTGCTGTCAAGTTATATTTCACTGCCCAGTGTAATTTCTTCAGGTCACGTGGTACAATTTTGTACTACGTGATCATTTTTTTTAGGCACTTGACAGCAAAATATGCGCGAAAACACATCAAATGACGTCATAATGTCACTAAATACGACGTCATACGTCATACATCATGACGTCATAATGTCATAATGTCACTCATAGTTATTCTGTGACTAAAAGTCACAGAATAACTATGAGTTAGTATGAACTGACCATGATTTAAAACTTTGCAGTTCAACTTTGCAGTTCAACTTTGATTGGCATACCAATCCTGGTCCGATTTGGATGAAACTTGGATAACCTATTTATAGTTCGTAACCTGGATTAACACATAGGCTAATTTTATCCCGGAAAATCATCAGAATAAAACGGGACGCGGACGAAGTTGCGGGCTGAAGCTAGTACATACATAAAACGCCGACGTACCCAATCTTCGTTCGCTTACGTATTACATATAGCTAGCTACAAATTGCTTATTTAATTGTAGATGGGCCCTATAATAGCTGGGCTGATCCTGATAGGCCTTCAATAGATTGACGTGTAGACGTGTGGAGCTTGAAGAATGTTGCGGGTTTCTCTAATGTTCTATTCGATAGATACAAAAGGGCAGCTTTTATTGGAATTCTGTGGGCACCCTCTTTAGACATAATAATGAAGTATATTGTGATGAGTTCATGAGTAGGTTATAATTTATTTGGGAGCCTAACGTTGCTGGTATTTTCATTGACGCGTGAAAGTCATATTATTTTAGTAAAACTGAGTGTTTGACAAGCACATAAGTTTTCGAAAGGACTCATTGGTACACGACGGGATTCGAACCCACGACCTTAGGATCGAAAGATAAGGTTACTACTACTAGACCACCTCGAGCATTATTATACATAATTTACAATACACTGCTTGCCGGCAGAAATAGGTATATACGCTGGTAGTACTTCCCCGGGCGAGCTCTTTCACAAAAAGCCCTACTAGTACCATTAGTAGGTATCATTGGTAAGACGCTACACCATCTAGTGCGCATACAGCGCAAGAATACTAACTTCAATAATCTAAGCAGAATGGGTCGTTATTTCATTCCACAAGCAACGAACGAACCGTTCATACCACAGTTCATACACACACTCGACACACTTTAATTTCCTGCAGTCCCACCGTCTAATTAACAGCCTGAGTGGAAAGCAAAAAATATGGGGAAAAAAGCAGAAAAACTGCAGCTCAATTCCACAACTTTGGCTCCCGGAAAACCGTGTGAAAAGCAGACTAGAACCGCAAATATGAATAAGGTAAACTGTGGTACCTCAATACAACCAAATAGTAAGGCCAGCTAGCGATTAATCTGGGAGGATGGTCTAGGTACCTACTGGACAAACCTACTTCATCTATGAAAAGGTCCCAGGCACCCATCCCTTTCAGCGGAGCATGGTTAAATAGTTACCTCCGACACTATATAAATCATCTAGATTAGATGTAAAAGCCTGTTTATTTTGCGGTAGTTAAATACAAGAACGATGTCAAAGTGCTTTTTAAGGGCGCCTTAAGGCGTCGTGGCGTAACGACGTCGTGCTAGACCCGACAGTTTAACGTGCCCTCCGAAGCAGAGAAACGCTCAGATGTAAATGCCACTAGCAGTCACCCATCCAAATTGTGATCGCGCAGAACGTCGCTTAATTTAGATAATCGGTGAAGATTGACTAAGCTACGCTACGAGCGCTTCTTTTCCGCTACTCTAGATCGTAAGCCAATTTACTCTGTCTGTAGTCAAAACTCCTTAGTCCGGATTATACCAACTCAGAATAACGCTATTCGTTAGCTTAAAATACTTCCGTTCTTGGTTTTAGACAAATTTAAAGAGACACGTCTTTATTTGTCCCCAATAAGTATCTACAGGTATAAATACAGTAGGTTCAGATAGGTACATAATAACAATAATGTAAGGTAGGTTAGGTATACAACTAAAACATCCTACCGGCTCGTCAGTTGCATAGGGGCAAAATGGTCTCCGTCTCAACGTCGTAGATAGTATATTATTGATAGATAGCGTTATAATAACTTGGTAAAATTCACCTTCAGACAAGAAAAAAAGACGATGAAAACGAATGAAAGGAATTTCTACGGATATTACCAAAATATAGTAGAAATACTCGCCCTTGATATACAACAGAGACAATAACAAGGTCACATTCAATGAGTAGGTGTTATTCAATAATGATTCTATAGACAGACATTCAAGGCCCGTATTCTATGAAATAGGTCAAGCATTGAATTGGGATATTAATTTTCAATTGAAAATGTCAATATATAACTATCGCACAGTCACGATTTTGTTTGCCTTAGAATAGACTGACAAACTTACCCTTCATCTAACATGTCGAGCTTGAGAAGACGAGAGAGCGAAATCACGTAATAATCGTCGTAAGAATCGTCAGACGCCTACCAGAATTAGTTGGTTCTAAGAAAAAATCTAAAAATCAAAGATTTTGTGTCCACGCCGCTACGCCGCCGCCGCTACGAGGTGCTACGTAATCTCATAAGCAAATCATGTGAAACACAACATTCTTTCTGGCGATGATGTTTTGAAATCCTAGAAACTGCGTACCTAATGAACGCGTACTATCGCTACAAGAACACTGTGAGAGTCAACAGTAAACATAATATTATGGTTAAGCAGGTAGGTAGTAAAAGTTGTTATAAAGTCATTTACCCCCGAATTTTTAATTAGAGGGCGAATAGTTCGCTAAACCAGTTTGAACCAGCATCCACATAGAACCTGAATACGCCACTAGAAGAACTTCTACATCGGTTATGAGTTCGAAGGTTTGTAGCCTCTACACTCTGGAAAAACAAGAGAATTCGAGGTATTTATCCTCTCCATCAAAACTTTTGGGATATTATAAATTCTTTCCGATGGCATGCATCGGTTTTGAACCATCAAAGGAATGCCCGTTTATGGCTACATTTAGAGGTTTTGTTTTTAGTGTTCCGGTCCAGTTTTGGAAAAACAGAACACTTAGGGCCTCACTCCCGTGTTCGTCTGTAATCTATAGGCAAGCGTTTGACTGCAATCTCACCTGATGCTTAGTGACGATGCGGTCGACGATGTAGCTTATTTGCCTACAAGAACTCTATCCACTCTCTTCTTGAAAACATCTAAAATTTAAGTGTCCGAAAACTCAGACGCCGGTCAAGAGTTCCACTCTTTGGCGGTCTTCATGATAAATGTTGAGGCAAAGCGCTTGGTACGGACTGGTATTTTATTGCATGTATCTAATTCGTTTTATACGATTTGGAAGCTTAGCCTGTCCTATCCTAATACATGACCACCATCATTCCCACTCACATTTTTCATAAACCGCAAAACTGTTTTTATGTGCCAGTAAATTTTATGACACTCGTATCCTTTTAACTGAAACACGTTAAAGTAAACATAGTAATGACTTTATGATACTGTAATAACGTGTTCTGAATTTTTTATTATGAATTTCAACTTGTGCTTTCAGTTTATGGGAGTTATAGGTACGTTAATATTGTATATGACTACACCGTTCTGGCAATTAAAGACCACTTTCATAGTGCTAATACTAGTGTGCACAATGTGCACATTATTTTGCTTGTAATGCGCTCTTCATTAAATGTTTTACCTACATAGCCTACCTACATGACACTGTAAATGAAATACCATTGTGTGGTCAGTGGCAGACGCATTTGCAAACATGGCTGCGGCTACTTCATTCGTGCCTCTACTGTTAGAATGACTAGCTTTGCTCCGTACTAGCACCACAGCAAGACAGAATATTATGTTCAACAGGGGGTTTGCAATTAACAAAATCGTCGCGTAGGCTAAAGTACCTTCCAACACGTATTTTGTTAGACGCGGTTAAAATATCATCCAATTTTTACCCGACTACATGGAGCAAAAGGAAGGTTATGACACGCAAAATACAAAAAGCAATTTCTATCCCGATCTCATTTTATGGTCCGTATTGTAAAGCACAGTCTATGACTGGAAGGGTGCCAAGATGCCGAGCGGTGCGGGACGTTACTTCCTATGTGTTTCGCTCCAATAGAATTAACAATTTCCTATGCAATCTTTAACAGTGGATGGTTGCTTTCAGTGCAATCCAAAACTCTTGTTTGTTTGTTCTTTTGCGGTCAAGATTCTGCGGGGACGATTGATGAGCGCAGTTGTCTTGTCAAAAGCCTTGGTTCAAAAAAAAAATACGTCTTCAACAATAATTTATATATACCTTCCTAAACAGGCCAACTCTAAAGCATGACTTCTGAAGATTATAAAAATGACTAGAATGCCTTTCCACTTCCTTTGAAAAATCTTTGTGAAAATTTTATCTCATAAAAAATTTACCGTTTCCTTCAGCTTGAGTATTAAAACCAAATTCGAAGAAGGTATAAGTGCTCTAATTAATTACAGATAAGAAACCCAATTAATGAAGTATTTGCATTCATAAAATGAGAGTTCTTAATCACCCCTCCTAATTAATTCTTACGAGTCATAAAAGGCCTAATTTCCCATCAGTTCTTGGTAAACAAGGG
Organism: Gandaritis pyraliata; assembly: GCA_947859175.1. Lineage (NCBI taxonomy): Eukaryota > Metazoa > Arthropoda > Insecta > Lepidoptera > Geometridae > Gandaritis > Gandaritis pyraliata. Next base: position 4,293,180 of record OX401863.1, read on the forward strand.
GTCCAGATTAAATAATAATTAGTACAGCCGCATCGCGAGAAATGTGTAGCTCTGTGATTAATTACATTTTCTACAAACAACAACGATGTTGAAGCTGTACAAATTACCATCTTATTATGAAGTACACGGGGAGTTATCCTCATAGAACTGGGCACACAAACAAAAATATTTAACTATTAAAATTACTATTGTGACAGGCGTCACAGCTCAGTCGATAATAGTTCTGCCTTCCGTGCTGTGGGTCGTGGGTTCGATATCCACCAAAAACAAACATTTGTATGTGGCAATCATAGATGTTTGTTCTGTCTGGGTGTTACTATGTATTATAATTATGTATTTACGAAAAAAAGTATATAAGTATTCTATCAGCATCTAGTTCCCATATTACAAGCTTTGCTTAGTTTGGGACTAGAGGGCGTCGTGTGAAATGTCCATGAATATATTTTTTTTATTTATTTTATTTTACTGGGGTTAATTTTTTTATTTAACAATTTCTTCATTTGTGGCAATGGATAATGATTACTTGAGCATAGATATCAAGCAATGATAAGCCAAGTAAGAAACGACTATTATATAGTTCGCTTGGTTTCCTAGTCAGATCATTTCTCTTAAGTGCAGGTGGACAAACTGTATAGCAGATGATCCATAGTTTTTTCATTCTGCAGTAGACTTGCTCCGCGAGTACTTGGAGTAAACTTTGCCAAACGTTGATTTACACTTGGTAAAGTTTTCTCTGCAACTTGGGTTGTTAGCCAATTTGACTTTCAAGCTGTGGACTTCAGTTTGTATCCAGAAGGCAGGTGTTCCATGAAGAATTGGAGGAAGCTACTTAAACTACTTACATTCTTTCTCAATTGTACAAATTACTTTGAAATAGAAAGGCTGAAGCTATCGAAGTTTCTCAATAGTTTCTACGTTTCAACGGTTTCCAATTTGATATGTGTGTAGATTCATAGATACAATGAAGTTTAAACCTCGGTAACTCTTAAGATGTTTGTTATCTAAGAGTTCAAGATAAAGTCTTGGACACAAGCCAACTACCTCACGTTGTCAAGAAACGACAAACTTCGTTTAATTTTGCTGGCAATTGACAAATTTTAAAGGAAAATTAATTTAAGATTCCAACGAACTCCGCTGTTGTTTGGGACTTTGGAGTTTCGAGACTTGGATAGGATTGAAACGCCTTTGTAAGGAACTAATTTTACAAGATAATCTGGTATTGTGTTGCGCTACGGACACAATCAGATTGTCACAGGACTTGAAAAGCAGGCTTAAAGGAAAAGGTAACTAATTACTAGAAAGTGGTATCAAATAGTTATGACTTAATGAGACTGTATCACTGAAAAATGTTCTGAACTGCAACATTTCCACCTTTTTTACTTTTATATAAAGCTTCATTAGATTTTGTATTATGATGAAAGAGCGCAAGTCAGCCTTTTAGTGGGCAGTGGACCTAAACACTTACGTACTCAAATACCCTTCGAATCTACAGATAACAAGCCCGCGGCTCGGGATTGTAATCCCTATTTCCGCTAATGCAGCAAAAAGATGGGATTGCGAAAACGAATTCCTTTGGGGCAATTTGCGTCTGTCACTTTTAATATTTTTCCTTTCATTTGGTGAATGATGAACGCGGTTCAAAAATGAGCACGAAAATTCCATTTCACGGGCAAAACTATTTAAAGCGAATGAATGTAATGCATCTATCTAATTTTGTAAACGAATAAACAAACAGAAAACAACAGTGGTAAAACCAAGCAACCATATTCGATGCCAAATTATCTATGCATTCATAAAAACTGTAGCCATTACCCGACGGGGTAAACAAGTCTGTTCCTCTGTCGTACATCATAAAAGCAAGTCGTATAATCCGAATATTCTCACTCTCAATCAGCCATCGGTAGTTTATCTCGTTACCCGCTCGGGTGAGCCCAATACGATGTGGATATCCGCGCAATTTCATACGCCGGCTATTATCATACCTACGTACTGTCTAGCATCACTGATATTTTGTCATTGACTACGTTTTTTAAGTCAAACTAAAGATTGGTTAAACCAAACCACGTAGAAATGACGGATGTTTACTTGCCAATTAGTACCTTGTACTATCATTTTTATTCGAATCACCGTGTAATTACTAATATTTTTAAATGCAGGTAAGGACGTAGTCTCCTCTAGTCTACATACGTAGTCCCAGAGCTTTTGATCTAAAAAAAATAGCACGAAATTTTTTGTTAAGATGTTTTTCACTCAGTAGGATTATTGAATCCCAATTCCCGACTATTCCCGATAAAAAAGATTGATTAATAAAAGTAGCACACATGAGACGAAAATATCCGTTTCGTAACTGAGTGACACAATCTCGTATAACTTTTCGGGTTTGTTTTTAGTCTTGCATTCTATAAAAATATTTTGAAAATAATTGCTGAATGTCTATTTCAAAATAAACTCATAGGATTTTTTTAAAAGAAATTAAAATAAAATATTTGCCTGCCCCCGTATGCCAATCTCAGTTGAACCGCAAATTTGAACTGCAAAGTCATAAGTTCATACTAACTCATAGTTATTCTGTGACTGAATAGTGACATCATGACGTCATTTGATGTGTTTTCGCGCTTATTTTGTTGTCAGGTGTCTAAACAGAACGATCACGTGGTACAAAATTGTACCACGTGACCAGTTAGCACGCTGGTGACTTGGGCTAATCCCCTATTTTGCCACACAAACTGAGCTGCCTAATTAAAAGTTACAAAAAGCACCTTTTTTCTCAACTGTTTTACGTTTTATTCTATTTGTAGAAGGTTTTCACTGAAAATTTTTTTACGCCTGTACTAGTACGTGAAGTGTGTTCGTACTGTAAGAATACTTTGATTATAAATACCTTTTATTGTACATAGTTGAATTAAACATGATGATTGAACAAGAAATAAAAATTAGTTTAGTTATCATTAGTGAATGTTAAAATATCCCTTGCTCATTCGTTGAGTTTTTAACTTTTTAATACGTGTCACTTTTGCTAAAAAAATGCTAAATCTAGCTTCAAAAATCTAAGTGGCAACACTGTTGGTTGACTTACTCAATTGTCAATCGACAGTGTCATAATATTAACCTGTCATGTCAAACTGTTAAATTGTGTATATCGACGTTAATTCAGATCAATATGACCCGTAAATAATAACAAAATTGGTTTCAGTATGTTTTTTACAAATCAACGCATATGAACATACAAATAACATTAGCATTAACATAGCTGCAGCTTAAGAACAACAAGGTGCCAGGGGAGAACGGCATAACAACAGAACTTCTGAATGCGGGCGGGTTCCGAAAATATCATTAGCACCATAGACCACATCCACACGTTTCGGAAGGTTATACCTACAGAAGATCGAAGAGTAATCGGCCACTATGTTTATCGTGTGTAAAAAGCCTTTGATTCAGTTAAAACCTGGGCAGTGCGACAGTTACCTACTTCAGCGGTGCCAAATCAACTACCGGTATATCGAAGTGTTTGTATTACTGTGTACTGTACACCTATGTAGACTGTATAGTAATGCCACCACGTCGTCCACGTCCATTCGACTGCAATACCAGAGTACAAATCCAATTCGACTGCTAAAAGGCGTGAGCCTTGGAGATGTTATTTCTCCGAAACTGTTCACCTCTGCACTGGACAATGTGTTCAAACTCTTGCAATGAATGAGTATGGCATCAACATCAATAGTAAATGTATCGATTTGCCGACGATATAGTCATCTTGGCGGAATCACTGGAATATCTAAGAATATGCGTGAAACGAATATCATGTCAAATACTCATGGTGCACCTATGCCGGTACAGGTAGAGTTAGCTAGTTGAAGTTGCAATGGGCTGGCCACATAGCTCGCAGAACTGGCTACCCCTGGGGAATAAAGTTCTCAAATGGCGACAGCGAACCAGAAAGTGAAGTGTAGGATGACCACCAACCCAATGGACCGATGACATTGTATAGATTGCGGGAAGTCGATAGGTGAAGATGGGCCAAAATAGCTTTTTCTGGAATACTATAAGATGATGATAATGATGATTTGTAACAATATTTGATATGATGGGTTTATGTGACCGTTTTGAATTGCTGCTGGGTTAATTATGTAACAAACATTGCGTTCAAAAACTCTCCTCGTGGTTGATCGTATTATTTTTACTCTACTTTAAAATAAGCTCATTGGACACATAAGTACTGAAAAATGTAAGTAGATAAACGTCTATAAAATGCAAAAATTAAGAAATGTTTAACCAATCTGATCTAATAAAATGTACAGAGATCTAAAAAACCAAAATTCGTAATCAGACAAAAAACCGGTACTTCACACAAAAAATTGATGAATTATGTTGCGTAGTATCTGAAACGCACCATGTCAGCATTTCATGTATTTTGTAATTGTTCTGTGGTTTGGTTTCTATTAGTCTATGTTTTATTGACATTTGTTATTTGTTGACAGAAAAACAATATGTATATTTTTCTGAAAATGCTTTGTTATTAATATCTACCTACGTTTACCTATTACTCAGTTTCGTGTTTTGTGTTGATGCTAAAAAACACCTCCAGCAATATACATTTTGCTTGTGTGTGCTCGTATGTTCGAATCGTGCCTACTTACCACATATTGATAGGTACCTACTTCGAACAAGACTACCAAGGTAAGAATTTTGTATTTATTCTATGAATGTGACTGTTGACTTTCCCATTTCAACATGATGAGAGGGAACCAATTTCAATAGGTAGGCATCTTTAAATTTACCTACCTACATATCTAAAACAAAAATTGGCTCAAACTTATGTAGATTCAAAGTTTCATCCAAATCGGCCAGTAGTTTTTGCGTGAAAGAGTAACAAACATCCATACATACTTACAAACTTTCGCGTTTATAATAATTAGTATGAACTATGATTAAAATGAAGTAGGTATGTCCCGCTGATATTTAATTTCAATAAACTTTTATTTCAGGTCTTCATAATGCATACCTATATAAGACATCTCAGGCGAGGCCTAACATGCTTGAGGTGATATACTATACTATACCGCAGACAGCCGCCAGCAGGCTTCAAAGGTACGCTGTGAAGCTCGCCGCGTACGATTTCAACATTAAATTTGTGCCGACGGAACGAAACGGCAATGCGGACGCATTATCGCGCTTGCCGTTGCAGCATTGCAAAGGGGAGTCTGACAAGGATGACGCCGCATAGGTACCTACATTTTGTGGAAGATAGTTTTCCGATCGGTCACAGGGATGTGGCTAGGGAAACCAAGAACGATTTAATATTAAGAAGAATCTACGGATATCTAATGAGCGGTTGGCCGGATAATCCGGAAATTGAGAACGAAAAACCATACTTTCACAGGAAAGACTTATTTTTTAATTATAGATTCTCACTCGAAGTGGATTGAGGTGTTTGTCATGACCGCGGGCACAACGGCGGCGAAGGTCGCGGCTGTACTGAGAGAGTGTTTCGCTAGATTCGGTCTTCCAAAGCAATTGGTATCAGACGGCGGGCCGCCGTTCACTTCGGTCGAGTTCGAAAGGTTCCTTCGGTGCAACGCCATTCAACACGTTTTGGCTGCACCTTATCATCCTTCCAGTAACGGAGCCGCGGAGAATGCCGTGAAGACGGTCAAAAAGGCTATAAAAAAGGCTATACTTGAAGGAGATAACGTAGACCGTGCACTAAGCAAGTTTTTATTCCAATACCGAAACACTGAGCACGCCAGCACAAAGCGGGCACCCGCCGCAGCCATGCTGGGCCGCCGGCTGCGCTCGCGGCTCGACATGCTGCGCCCACAAACCGCCTACTTCGTCGAGGCCGCGCAGGAATCGCAAGTACGCAATGCAGGCGGCATACTTCGCGATCTCAAAGAGGTTGACGAAGTACTCGTCAAGAAACTTCGCCCGAACAGTACCGTCAAGTGGAAGCCAGGCATCATCGAAACACGCACCGGTGCTGTCACTTATAAGGTACGTACCGAGGACGTGACTAAAACCAGACACATCGATCAGATTATGCCGATGCGTAAAACTAATCGGTTGTCACTCGCTAGAAGCGTTCAGAGTAGCACAAACGACGCTGATGAACCAGAACTAGCTACGGATCCAGCGCCTACTGGGCGCACCACTGAGGCGGCATTCCTCGACGCAGAAGAGTCTCCGTGCCCTTCGACAGCGACGTCACCGTCGACTCCACTGCCACCTACTTTCCGGCAGGTTGATGACGAGGGCGCTTCTGCAAGTCCAACAGCGGGCTATCTTCGTCCTCGTAATAAAAGGCCTAATTATAGGATGTGAAATATAGGTACACTTATACCTACCTATACGTAGAAGTTTTTTTTATTTTATTTTACTGTCGTTATGCAAAACGTTTCTAGCTAATAAGTTCATATCTTATAAAAATCATTGGGTACCTACCTGGGTGGGTTGGGTACCTTACCTACAGTTTTTTTTCTCTTGTGAGGGAAAGTACGTAGCTTAGTGCTGTTTGTGGTTTTACCTATTGCTATGTGCACTAGATTTACGTAAACTTACAGTAAGAATCTAGGTAGGTAGGTACCTAAGTTTAGAGTTGGTTTTGCCCGTGTATCAAATAGGTAGTAATGTAGCTATTCTGATTCATTTATCCATTAGTTTTTATTTTGTTTAGCCACATAGTATCTAAGAGGGGAAAATTGTAATGTATCCATGTTTACTTATAGATAGTACCTAGGTATGTGGGTACTCGCAAATACGGTTTGCGCTGCCTACCGCAAACTAACAATAAATGAGTCTTGTTTGAATGGTGTTTTAATCCGCATACTATATATTTCATATACTTACACACTTTGCAAAACAAGGTACCACTGTGAGCTGAAATCCTAGCAATGCATACAATGTTTTTTTAATATATTATTGGTTTGTATCTAATAACTGAATAAAACCATGTTGATAATCATTTTAATTTATTCCAAGAGTTATGTCTCACTGCCACAGTCATAAACATTGAATAAAACTGAATTTTGCTTAGTTTTGCAGACAATAACAAATAATTCACTAAAAATAAACTGTAACTTAAACATCACTTGTATGAAAAGTCCTCCCAGCTGATATTTGCTAAGACTGTGTGGTGGTTAGGTATTTTAAAGACTGAAACAAAATAAAATTTAATTTATTTATCAAGTTGTACATTTCATTATAACTATGCTATAGTTATTACTAATATAAAATGGGATTGGTTTGTCTGCACGGAACAAAAAGCTGGCTGAAGAAAGAGGAATGAGCAATAATAGCCTATGATTTAGTACCTCCATAACTAGGTAGGTACCAAATTTTCACAAATAAGTACTTAGTGCTAGGAGCATTGTCTGCCAGCCACATTTAAATGATTTAGTGCTCAATTATTCTGTAATGTAGGTAGATACTCACTTCCACATCATCATAGGCATGTTTTTCCTGGCTCAGTGTTGGGTAAGTACACATGTTTCCTGTTTAGCATTGTTTTGCCAGAAAGTATTTCCATCAGTTAAGTTAGGGTATTGGGTACACTAGCTTCAAACTCTATTCAACTTTCTCTTCGTCTCAAAAGTGTTTTATGGTTCTAAGTTCTATTCCTGTAGAAAAAACACTTTGTTAGAGTGCATTTGACAAAATCATTTATATTGCTGTAAATAGGTAGGTAATTACATTACATACCTTTTTTTCTTCCTTATTCTACTAGGCCCTTCATCAAGTATTACAAACAAACTCCTAAAATTACGTAAAAATGTACAAAATTCATTTACAAAAGCATTTTGATGACACAACGCTTCAAGAATACAAATTATGTCAAAGTGGTCAAATGCATGTTAATGTCATGTCATGACGTAATGAATTTCATGTCGTTACCACCTACCTACCTATTTATACTTTTTAACCCTAAGTTAACTATAGAAAATCAAATGCGGGCTTTGTAAAACGGAGTTCAGAATTTTATTTATACTGAAGATAGCTTTTAACCAACATTAAAAAAATAAGGTTCTGAATTAAATTTTAATTTATCGAACTTAGATTAGATTAGAAAATTCTTTATTTCATCTTATAAAAACAGTACAGAGGCGGGCTTAATGCTAATTAGCATTTTCTTCCAACCAACCTTTGTGTAGTGTGGAGAAAAAGGTAGTGCTTATATTATGGAAAACTTGGTAGGGAGAAACGTCTTTAAAAATATATAAAAATTACCTACATAAAATAATAATACACTAACCAAATATATATATGTATACTACCTAAATACCTATATAAATACATACATGAATTGCTCAACTTTGTTGAGAGATCTGAATTGATAGAAAGTGGCGATATAATTTGGATTTGAAAATACCTAAAGAAGCAGCTTCACGGATATCCACTGGAAGGGAGTTCCACAGGCGTATCGCTCTGACAGTAAAGGAATCATTGTAGAAGGAGGTTTTATGAACTGGGGTTTTGAGGAGAAGATGTTGAGAGGAACGTACGGGGCGGTCGGAACAAGAAAGAGGGGAGAAATGTTCTTTGAGATAGTTAGGGAACATAGGGTTGTGAAGAGTGTTATAAAGGAGACAGAGAATGTGGGTATCACGGCGAAAGCGGATTTTCAACCACTTCAACTGAGAGCGATAATAGGAGACGTGGTCATACTTGCGCAGTCCGAAGACGTACCTAATGCAGACATTCAGTAGACGCTCCAGTTTATTGAGCTGATCTTCCGTAGCGTCGGAATAACACACATCGGCGTAGTCTATAATCGGAAGTAGTAACGAGTTGACAAGAGTTAATTTGGCTGTGAAAGGAAGGAAGTTTTGCATGCGTTTCATGGCATGGCATGCAAGGACGCAAAGATTTTCCTACTGACCTCCGTGATATGGTTATCCCAATTTAATCGAACTTAGTTAGTTTTTAGAAGTTAGTTCTGAGGTAACCAACATTTAAAAAAAAACATACAACCGAATTGAGAACCTCCTGCTTTTTTGAAGTCGGTTAAAAATATGTTTTTTCTTCAACAAAGTTTTTTAATAAAAAAACTAGATATGAAGCTTTTTAGTTAAGGTTCAAGCTTATTTACATATCCCGTTTGATCCTCTTTAATCCCGTGTGACACGCCTCACAGCTCAGTCGGTAATAGCTCTGCCTTCCGTGCTGTGGCTCGTAGCTCCGATCCCCACCAAGAACAAATATTTTGTGAGTTCAAAAATATACACCTTAAGTTTGTACTATGTCTGGGTGCTACTATGTAATGACTGGTGCTATAACTCCTAAGCCACTAAGAGTACTAGATACCTACTAGATTCTAAATGAGGTTGGATAGAACATACCAAAACAGTAAAAGCTAAGAAACTTACCAACTGGTTATTTAGTAATCATAGTATTGTCTTGTTATGGTGATCTAGGGTTAAATGCTGTTTCGTAATGTAATCAACATAGATAAGAAAAACCCGATATTTTCCGAAAAAATTCGATTCGTACACCGTGACAAAAAACTTCTATCAGCTTTTTTATTGTGATTTGGTCTTTGGAATATCAAACAATTTACTGGTCAGCAAAAGATTGGCATACGGGCTCTGTATTTTAAAACAACGAAAAAATATATTGAAATATTTTCTTTGGAAGTTCCTATTGTTCAAAGTATCAACAAAAGTACATTAGCGAAAGTATGTTCTCATTTACATTTCAATTGAAACGATTTTGTCAAAGGGTGTCTGAAGAGTTTCAGCTTCCATATTAAAACCTCTCAAAGGCAAAGAGAACGGATATTAGCTTTTACCTACTCACATAGGTGTCGTTCTCATCAATCTTTTCAGAGAATACCTACATGTAATTTGAACTTTGTTTTATCAGTAGGTAGGTACAATAAAGAATATTTCCTGAATTTACTTTTACTGATAATATTTTCTTTCCACCTATAATTTTCGGATAATATAATGTAAAGTAATTTATTGGTAGATAAGCGTACTACGCCATCATCACTTTGCATCAGGCAAGTAAGAATGGCAGTCGAACTGACCAAAATGCCTTTTCTTGTTTAAGAAATCCATTTATAACCAATTTTAGATTTGTAAATTGATTAAAACTAGAAACAATATGTTATTAAAATCTCGCATTAAAAACGCTAAAAAATCGCTAAGATTTGTCTTTCCGTAGAAATACCACCTGGGTCTTTTCATGGCAAGGGTGAATAGGTGTTTTTTAGACTGCTTTGCCCCATCGTTGGCCTCATCGTCACATGCCACCAGGTGAGATTGTGGCCAAAAGACATCATATCTTATAGGTATTCAAAAAAAAGTCCTATGTAATATGCTATTACAAAGGTGCAAATAAACCTCGTCTGTAATAATCATAGCAATGAGAAGTGAGCACAACAAAATGAAAGCGAAACAAATAAAAAGCAATAAAGCACGGAGGTGTACGTATACTGCAAAAAAAAAGTGTAATCGGATTCCCTTACCTACATTATACCCACAACGTAGACATACCGTGTTCGCATTAGCGTTTATCCCCGCTTTATTCCTTCGAGGCAGATTATATAATATTTAACCAGCATTTTTGTATATTTGTTCGTAAACAACTCCACTGTACAATAAGATAATGTTAGGTACTAAACGAAAATCAATGGGCTTACAGACTCTGCTCTTTGTCTCATTATGTTTTTTTATATTAACCACCTATAACATTTTTAATGAAAAAAATATCCCTATTATAAATTTCTAAGTTTAGATGTTTGGACGTTTGAGTTTCAATCACGCTGTAACTACTGGTCGGATTTGGATGAAATTTGGAATATATTATATTTCGTAACCTGGATTAACACATAGGCTACTATTCCCGCTTTTTTTTAGGTTAAATGTGTTTTTTTTTGTGAATGAAGTCGCGGGTAACTGCCTAGTGTGAAATATGGCATAGGTATTATTTATAAAAGTTTTCTGACCAAAAAATGTGTTTTTTATTATTTAACTTTTTGATTAGAAAATGAACGAGAAGTTTGACGCTACCCGTCGCCAGCAAGACCAGCTAAATCTTTATGAAAAAAAGTTTTTACATTACAGATACAGTATTTGATTTTATCATAACAGGCAAGATGTGTATCAAGGACTATGATTCATATTCCTTGATACAGAACTCTGCTCGGCCTAATCAGCGCACAATTGATGATGTCCGGTCTGTGTTAGTTGGTTCACAGTGTACACTGTTTCCAGACGAGAAGGTTGGTCTATCAAAGTAAAATGTTGTTTAATTAAAACATTACATGGCTCTTTTTGAAATGTTACTGTGTCGTGGTGGTAAAAAAACATGGGGGGGGGGGGGATTTTGTTTTAAAATAGATGGGCTCTAGTCTCTACCTATTAAAGTACGCAAAGCAACTTTAGCTAATATGCCAACTTGGCTCAAATAACTGGACCTAGTACCCGTTTGGTGTAAACGAAGCATTTTTAAACACGTATTTCTACCAAGGAAACCAATTTAGGCATTTTCATTTCCCCAGAACCCTTTACAATAACGAAATAATGTTTTGAAAGCTTTTGTACTTGTTTCAGAGTTTACTCTTTTAGTGGTTGAACTACCTTGTAATTTCTCGGTAAATAAAAACGGAGCATAATATTTTGTTCTTGAACGAATAAACACCTTATTCGTCCTAGTATTTGCCCCACTACCACAATTTGATTGTCAGACAAATGCTAATTTATATCGTATCTACAGTACCTGTGTTTTTCTCGCAGAACTCTTTATTAACCTCTGCCTATAACAATGCATTACGTCACTGAGCACGCCCACTGAGAACGTGCCCTGTGAAGCATCGCACTGCGTCTGAGCATGGTCTCAGAGACGTAAAGGTGTTAAGTCTTATGTGCTTGTAATTGCACCGGCACTCTTACCCTTTAGATCTGAACAAAGCAATCCGAGCATGATTGTTTTGCGGCAGCGATAGCACATTGGTAGTAATTCTTTCTGAAACGGCTAAATAGATCTTTTTCGTCAGTAAATCAGCTTTTCAACCAATCTTGGAATAATTTTATTATTCCAAGGTACGAATTGCTTGCATTCAAATGTCTTCAATAATCCACCGACTATATTTAAACTTAGTATAATTGACGCAAAATCTTATAAAAGCAACCATAACATAGCAATTTTCAAACCACAGCCATTCATCTCGCTATTGTTATCAGCCATGTCCTATCTGCTGGTGTAAGGTCATTAATTTTACGACATAACTTACTACCACACTCAAAGACGTACATTAAAAAATTATCATATCAAGTATTGACATCTTTTGCAATGAGTAGTGACGAACAGAAACACCGTTAAGTTTAATATTAGGTAAGTACTTATATTTAAGTGACGTCCTTGAGTTTGGCAGTTAGATGCATAAAGTCGGTAGCCATTTAGTATTATGGGAGGAAAATATGACGTCATCTGAGCAGCCGGTCAGCCCTACGCTCAGTTTATGAGCCCTATGATCGTAAATCCAACGCCATGTTATTGAGGGGTGAGGGGTATAATTATGATGAAGGGGAAATATCCACCCTAAGAAGCTTTTAAATTATGAATGTGCTTTGGCGTGGTACAACCTAAGCTTTATTAGTAGGTTTTGTAAGATCAAAAACGTTACATAATGGAACCAAGGCGTGAGCGCATTCCCAGTTCTTCTAGGTTGGTCCATAGCTAGTTTTTGCCTGCGGATTTGTTTGCGTGGAAAAATTTTGCCCACCTAATTGTTTTGAGTCAACATTAGGCGTTTGCACATTGGACAATTACCGATAGGTACAGTACGCACAACGGATCTTTATCCCTCCGAAGTTAGGTGCAACAAACGATTGCGCATGTACTTTTAAATCCACTTCCTCCAATTCGACCCTAAATTGGGTTCTGGGCAGATACTTCATAGTGACAAAGATCCGTTAGTAGCTCGAAAAAATATATTGTTGTCAGCCCCGACAAGTGAAATTCTTAATTCTTAATTCTTTATTGCACACAACACAGGACATAAACAACAGACAGAAATAGATGACATGTACAAAGGCGAGCTTAACCCTAACAAGAGTTTTCAAAAGTGAAAGTGTCTAAAACTAAAATACATTAGCAATACGACGTTTTTTCTTAACCATTTATTATTAAGATCTTTTCAACTCAATATTATTTTTGTCAGTGAAAGAGCAGAGAAATCATCATTTGTAACGCGATTCTATTTTTACGCGAATACACGGAACAAATGAAAAGATGGTATGACAACACGAAATAATTGAACAATCAAAAATGTTTTTGTTAAATTGGTATCCTGTTTTCCTCGTTCTATATATACTTCCAAATTGTAGAGTTCTATTGTTCGTTATAGAAACTGACCAGCCCCCGTATGCCAATCTTTTGCTGTCAAGTTATATTTCACTGCCCAGTGTAATTTCTTCAGGTCACGTGGTACAATTTTGTACCACGATCATTCTTTTTAGACACTTGACAGCAAAATATGCGCGAAAACACATCAAATGACGTCATAATGTCACTATTTAGTCACAGAATAACTATGAGTTAGTATGAACTGACCATGATTTAAAACTTTGCAGTTCAACTTTGATTGGCATACCCCTGCAGTAAGTATTTTTCTATTATTTTGGACAGTGAGCGTACGTTTTTGTAACCTCTCAATCCATTAGAATGTTGATTGAGCCCATCCGCTACTTCTCAGTCGCAACCTTTTTGCTTGCTTTCAATTAACAGCTATTATTTTAGATTAGGTTAAGTACTTTCTCGTAGCAAAGATTTTTTAGTAAGTAGGAATGACCTCAATTTAAACTATTACTAAACCTAAAAAATAATTTTTTGGTACAAACCTTTTTTTACGTTTTTTTATACAACTATATACTATGTAACTATGATGTATCATATGTATGTATGTATGGTACAGGCCGATGGCCCACTTGATGTTATGTGGTAATCACTTCCTAAAACAAAACGTTGAGCACGTCCTCTGAGGGCGTGCCCTGTGATGTATTGAACTGCGCCTATCACTCTGAAAGATTATATTATGCCTGTAAGCTCTACTACTTTTAGGTTGTAAGTTATAAGGCCTAAAGTTCTAGAAAATCATTAGGTGATTTTACTTACCGCATAGCGCAATCAGCGATAAAAGCTTCATTTTTACAGTTTTCATAGTATCCCTCATTTGCATAGCATTTTTTTACAATCCACCACTAATTTAGTCACATCACTCAACTGTTTTACAAACACACTTTTCCATGTTCAGGATGGCACACTCCAACATTTTTAGAACTGTTTGAAAAAAGAACGAAAAAGGAAAAAACGGTTTCTTTTTTTTTTGTAAAGTTTCTAGTGGCCAGAGGCAACTAACCAAACGCGCGTTCGTATTTCAAATACGAGTATTACAAACCACGCGTATGCGCTTTGCAAAGGTCGCCCGCTTTCTGTCCTTGGGTTTCCCGCTAGGGAGAGTTCGACATGCGCACTAGAACTCCCCCTTTAAAGGGTCCTTAAGTGGATTAAGTTTTTTAACTTTGACAATTGATAAAATGAGATAGAGTTTGTTTAGGTGGAATCGTTAAGTTTCCACTTAGCGAATTCGAAGGAATGAAAAAGTTTTTCTCATTTCCTGTGGATTGAGATGGATTGCGAATATAAAATCTAGAAGTGAGCAAATTAAACGCAATGTTTTTATATGTTTCTTCATTATCCTCCGATACATTCCAAAAATAAAATATTACGATATTATTCAGCAGAAACCAACGATTTAAATTAAACACCGTCACCGTCCTTAATTTTAATGGTACCGCTTTTTTATGTCCCGCCTAGGCAATACTTACCTAACTCCAACTTTTTATGTCGTAGGTAAAGTACCTATCTAGAATATTTTCATTCAATACAAGGTGTAAAAAGAACAGTCCCTAAAACTTCGGGTGATTAATGTACCTACCCATCAATATAAACCACTTTTTTCTATGGAGAAAAAGCTTTTTTGCACACTTTTGGTTTCATACAAAAAATTGATGGGTTGTTTAACCTCCTGAAGATCGGGGTGACCTTATTACACCCGGTATATGTATCTTATATGGCGATATCTTAGCGATAAAGCAGCCCATTGTACTATTATAAGTTAATATTTAAGTTTTTGTATGTCACCCGAATTCTTTGTGTGTACAATCTATCTATCTTATCAACTATATTTTATACAATGCATATTGCATTGGCGCTCTGAAATGTAACGATACAATTGCAAGCAGACGAGAGCATGAGCAAATTGTCTTTAGTTATACAAACGATTACTTTGAATGGTTTTTTTTTTTTTTTTTTTTTTTAGCTTTTTGCGGCTATGATATCACTGCGGCCTTCTGGCCTATTGTGATCGCCACTTGTGTATGTACCACCCCTATTTGGGGCGTTTATAGTTCACCACTAAATCCTGCAGCTGTTAAGAACTGAAGGATTTTCTTAGGGGTGAGGTTTTTTAGCTCATCACTTTAAATGGTTAAAACATCGACCGTATGTGGTCGATGGGTTAAATTCTTCGATGCACACTACTTTATATCAATAGCTTAAATTATTACTCTTTGTATCCTGTGTTTCTTTTTTGTGTAGAATAAAGAGTTTATCTATTACTCTACTTACTGACAAGCGTAAAACATGACATTTTGAAAGTGTTTAAATTTTGGCGTTATTCGTAATGAAATGATGGTTCCTTTATATTGTAGTTCAATTTTTATCTTATCAATAAGTATTAACTGCGGATGACGTGAAACTTGAGTAGTTCTTCGAAATTTGACTGTCGTACCTTCGTCAACTTTGCATTTATTTTCTGGTGAGGTATGCGAATCTCGTATGACAATGACATTTTACGTACCTTTCTCGTAGGGTGAAAAAAACACTTTTTTGGACAGTTTGTTTGTTTTCCTATTATTTGCGTTTGTTTACCGTGGTACTTATTTGCTGTGTTATTTTTGAGACTTCTCACTTATTACACATGTCTATTTGCCAACTTCACTATAAGAAGTTTTCGAATAGAAATGTAATTCGGAACTGTAAAAAATAATGATCAAAACTTTGAAAAGTAACCAATACTTGTGAGTGGTTGTGAAACTATCAAACTACAATATTTCCTACTGTGAAAACAATGGAGGGGTAAAAAATTGCCATCTTCAAGTTTCGCAACAAACACCCGAGAAGTGGGGTGTAATTTATTCCTCGTACGTCATCTTTTGCCGCACAAGGGTGGTTGATCTTGCGAATCTAGATCTAAGAAAATCGAAAAATCAAAGGCCATGGGGCAATGCAGGTCTCCACTCGCATCAATATAATATGGCTATAAATTAGTTTTGTTATTTTTAAGTAGTTATTTGTTCTATCGAAATCTCTATTGCAGCGGGAATTATAAAAATGCAATATAAAGTCATTATTTTGATGACACGACAGGAAAACGGGACTGTGACATCTTTTTTTTCCTTCATAATATAAGGTTAGAAAAGTCTAAAGACTCTTTGGACAGTTTGCTGGATCACAAGGCAGATGAACTCCGAACTAAAAAAAAATTTTTTTTCTTGAGGTAGGTACCTAAATAAAATAAAATATTTTTTTGTTCGGTAAGCACCTACATAGATATTTAACCTAGGTAGGTATCTAACAAAACAAGTGACAATATAGCTAATAAAATAAACATGAAGTATTATTTAGATAAAACCTTCTTTTTCAATCACCTCTTCCCAATCGCAACAAGCCATGTAAAACTTTTTTAAAAAAAGAACATCCCTCTATATTTTTTGCGGGAGTCCGGATAGAACTTGAAAAGCGCACGCATTTATACTTTTTATCAGGCTTTTCTTTCATTGATTTTCCGGATTTTTAACCGATAAAAATATGGAAAATACCGATAAGAAGTATGAGAACGGTGCATCAACAATATGTTTAGACCCTAGAAGAAGATTGTTGGTTAATATTGTCAACCAGTTAATATTGTTGAAGCTGTGTCATTGTGGATAGCCCCAATTCAGGTATGTTTGTGCTATTTTATTTTATTTTCATGAGACGAGTGACGAAACAAGTCCACTCCACGGAGGACGTACCCTTTGTGGCATTGTAGCGCGTCCATCTCAGACGCTCAGCGAACTATACAGAGCTATGATGGATGTTTCAATATGTGATAAAACTTGAATCGAGGAACTCCGTAGAAGAACTAATATCGACATATTAGTTATTTTAGAGTTTTGTTTGTGTTTATTTTTTTATTATACCCTGACTTGTACTCGTACCTAAATAATATGCAATTCATTCACTCAAACCACTACTATCGTTTGCTATTATGTTTAAGTAGGTAGGTAGGTCATGGTATGTACCTAGGTAGGTATACCAAACAAACGTAACAAACGATAGTATCGGTAGTAACGATATTACTTATCACAAACTTCGAGAAAAGCCGCAGGTGAAAGCTAGTAAATCAAAAAAATACAAACTGTCAATTAAGTCATCGAAAAATACCATTTTTTGGCAGACTCTTTGTTTTTTGACGAAGTTTGGATGTCGAATAACTAAGTATTCCCGTTGCTTTTTAATAAAATTATTACATATATTAAAACTACGTTACAAGTACATTGTAACAAAGAAAGTTTCTTTAATGCGAGTTTAAAAAAATCGGGACCTGGGCTCCATAGATTTTTGCCCCAGACCCTTTTACGCAAAGATTTTTTATTCGTCTATGAATCTGTCTATGATTTCTATGATTTAGTCTATGATTTAGGTAAGTATCTAAACATCTCTACTATGTGAAACTATTAAAAAAAAAACATACCTGACTAGATAAGTATGTTGGTAATTCAATCCTTGTGTAAAAAATATGTTTTTTTATTGGCTTCGTTCTTTTGTATGAGTTAGTGGTCAACTCTAGTGACGGAGTTTAAAGGCCACCCGTGCCCCGCGAAACACGGAAGCACTAGAGTTAGTGACGAAACGCCATCATAATAAGTGCTATAAAAAGTTGAACCAATCAATGTAGAGTTTTTGAAATAGGATTCCTTGAAAACACATTGCACTTTAAAAAAAAAAAAATAGTTTATACCTAAATGTTATTTTGACTTACCACTTTTTTTTTATTATACCTCGTGCCTGAGAAACACATTCAAGCGATCTATGAAAAGTTTTTTAGTGACTTAATTTAAAAATGTAGGTGCGGAGGTTAATCAACTTTATGACGTCATTCTGGGAGTAAACGTGACGCAACGTCGGTCTAATGAAGAAAGGGGAGCAACGTCCTACCTAGGTAAATAGAATGAAGTGTGCTTCGAATAGGTTTTTTTTTATAGTTTGTAAGCAAGCGTTTGACCGTAAGCGTTTGAGGTAAAGAAAAAGTTAACAAACCTTCAACGTTTGTTATTAAATACTCGCTTACGTAGGTGAGGGTAAAAACTGTAAAGGTGCTCCGATAACATCCAATATCTACATCGATAATTGCGAGCCACTGGTATGTCGGTGTTGTATCTATAGGGTTGGGTTTGAGTCGCTACCGGCCTAGCAACCACTAGTGAGCAAAATTATCAAAATAAGAGATGAATAAATAATCAATTTACTCAAACGAACCAAAAAAGTTACGGCAAGCGGCCTTTTATCTTATAAGACTCCTTTATGAAGTATAATTGCTACTTGCGTTTTTTCTGCTTATATTACCATACTTTAGGAACGCATTAACTGCATATCTAATATTTTTTGAGGGCTAAGTAATGCTGAATATGTTATTATCTGGCTATTCGCTGTGACCATAGTGCCTTTATTATGTACTTATTAGATTTATTCATACAGAAAAATATGAATAATACCTACAGTATTTACAATATATAAAAATACACATAAAACAGTTGAGCTATATACAAACCGTTGCGAACGATTTATAGATATTATTAAAAACTGTGAAGTTCGATTCACAAATCTTTTCATACTTTGTAAATACAAGGAACAAGAGCAAAATATTAGACTAGCTCACCATAATCAAATCCGAAACCCAAAGTCAAAGTTTCTCTTTGTAAAACTGTCTGAATCGAGGATCCCCGTTTGGAATTGAGAACGGTATAAACGAAAAAGCGGGCACAGAACGAGCGAA
This sequence comes from Gandaritis pyraliata, assembly GCA_947859175.1. NCBI lineage: Eukaryota > Metazoa > Arthropoda > Insecta > Lepidoptera > Geometridae > Gandaritis > Gandaritis pyraliata. The sequence goes on from OX401863.1 coordinate 4,312,279, forward strand.
GCTCAAAATTCTGGACTAAACCGAATGAAACTAGATGTATCGCACGAACATCCCTATGCTGATATTGCCGACCATCAAAGAGCGTTTGCACACTGACACCTTCACGATACTGAAATGAAATAAATTTATTGGCTGCATTGCCGTGATGAATAACTGCGCTGCGATGCAGCCAGTCTTGGGCACGCTTCCGATTGGTACTGATTTGGATCAGTTGAGCTATCTATAAATCGTTTGCAACGGTTTGTAGATAGCTCAACTGTTTCATGTGTATTTTTGTTATATTATAAATACTCTAAATACTGTACCTACTAGTCGTAATTTTCTTTCTTTTTCTGTCAAAAAAAGTGTTGGTGTTGAAATAAAAGTCTTACCTAGAAACGTCTCTCAAACGTCTTTCAAAGGTTGAGAGACGTATAATGGTGGATCCACATAGGCCGGTGCTATTGCCGGCGGCTTGGTCACAAGCAGAGAGCCGTTAGCAAATGTTTGGATGGAAATGTTGAAAAATTTGCCTTTGATAAAGCCGCCGGCAATGCCGCCGGGCTATGTGGATCCACCATAAGCAAATGATCAGAAAATTCTAACCTATAAACCCGTCTCAAGGTTTATAAGCTACCTAAGTTATGAAGATAAGATAAACAGTTTGAGAGTGATTCAGTTGAAAGGTGGCTATGCTAAGTAATGTAATCAACGATCGTTTGATACGTAAGATCTTAAGTGTTTAGTACTAAATGTATATGGTCGTAAGGAGCTGTGATGTCGTGTAGGTGTTAAGCTGGAGGTAGTGTAAAACCAGCCTTTGCTGATTCTGCCGACCATCAAAGTGTCGAGATAGAAATCGAATTATGCCACGTTTGTTTGGTCGAAACGTTTGTGACAAGAAATGCCACTTTTAATTTTCTAGTGACGATCGGACTTCGGTTTGAAATATTAAGATCTAAGTGGTTGAAAGACTATCCCAAGGGAAGAATTTCTATGAAGAGACAAAATTAAATGGGAAATGAAAGTTCATTATTTGGAGATGGTTGATTAAATTGAGTACTTACGGTAGCTCCTAGAAATGAATTTCGACGAATACAAATTGTTAAATAAAAAATAAATCGTAGTCCAGAATAATTTTAAACACTGTTACTTTATCGGCAATTTAGTTCCCATAGTAGGTACAAGCTTTGCTTAGTTTCGGACATTGTGTGAAATGTCCAAGAATATAAAAAAAAAACAGTTTCTGAAGCATATTCTCATTAGCATGTTATGTAATATCGATTTTAAAAAACCCTAAGTTCAAGAAGATTTTTTTTAAATACGAATAAAATTATGTCTCTTTTGACCTTAAAATTTTTCAATGTCATATCCTTGTGGCTTAGAAATTACGTGGTTCATCATCTTATTGTACTCAAACTCTTCACATATTATGTGTAAAAGGTTACAAACATGTATGCACAACTGAAATGTAGATTTTCAGACCATTATTCCAGAGCTACATTGCACCACTTGTCACAACTTTTACAGCTTTTAAAATTGCCATTTATTTTCAAACCTTACGACTCTTGCGAGTCATTTATATTATATCATAACTTTAGTAAAGGCACGGATAATATAGTACTATACGTTAAGGACAGAGTAGTATACAAAAGAATTGAAAAACAGAGGGGACACTAGTCAATATCCTCTATTTGCCCCGAACACACATTTGTGACAGCTCAAGAAAGGAAGCTAGCCGACTCATAAAACCAAAGTCAAGGGACAGCTCTAGAAAAAATACATTTTATAATGTTTGACGACCGAATAAAACTGCGACTAAGTAGACCAATCTAAAGTCGGTTTTGATTTATGATGAAAAATTGCCAGCGGTATTTATGAAATGACGATTTTGGATAAGCTTTTCCGCAGTTTATATATCACTGTAAGTTCAACTATTGGTTTTGGACCAATTTCTTTTTTCATTTTATTTTTGGTTTCTACATCCAAGGCACGTTTTTTTGGACCTACACGTTAATGTGTATACTTATAAACGCTGAATATGAAAAATACCTGTATCATATCATATCATCATATCATTTATTCATAAACAATTATTATAAAATCACTGTTGAAAATTTGCCATTAGTTAAGAAATAGTATTTATTATTATTGATCCAATGATTACAAAAATAGCGGCAAGAATCATAATTTTGATAGTGTGTCACTAAAAAACATTTCCATGAGCCAGCCGTACAAACCCAGCTATTTCCATAATAAGTGGAACCACGAACGTAAGATATTTCGTCTACAGCGGGCAACGTAATGACGTTTGAACACTGTTCCAGCTATCTCCCGCCATAGATTCATCCCAGGAGAAATTTCCAACGAGGTAACTTTGTGTAAAGCTTTCAATGCAGCGGTTATGTAATTATTTGGAAGTTTAGACCGATCGTGAGTAAGTTTCATGAGCCATTGAAACTATATTTTCAACTGTGGGACCTACATATTGTTATGAATTATTGTTATTTTTCTAGTTTTTAAACTGGCCCACACTGACGGTACCTATTAGGTACGATATCCGACATGTCATGTCATGTAGTTAGAGTCTGTGCAAAAAGAGAACCGTCGTGGAATTGAGGGCGCGCGTGTGCCAATTTACTACTTTGGTTGCGTTGACACTGCTCTGCAATTTTTTTATCACAAAAACAAGATCAACCATAATTTATCGAGTCGAAGTCTTCATATTGCATATTGCATGAACTTCATATTGCATGAAGCTCTTCACAAGTTTACTTTACACGACACCATTTTGACAACATTTTGAAATGATTACAATTACGCATCACATCACATCTGACAAAATTATTATTAAAATACGGATCTGACAAGTAAAAACGGGGTTTATCTAATCATCTTTCCATCAAACAGTCTTACGCAACTATTTCTGGTACAAAATATGGTTTCCAGTCAAAATGTTCTTCCCCAGCATTAAGTTTCCGTACAATCAAATTGGAATACCTAGTTCTGATTATATTTACCAAAGTTGTAAATATAATCTCTGTTTCCGGCCTCCCATTATTTTAAAACACTATAAACCTACTTGGTCGGCTATATATTTCCGCCGCCGTGCCTAGAATATTTAGGACGGGTTATCTAGCCGAATCTAAGCACTGGACCACAGCCAGTGTACATTACTTATTATGAAAGCTAATGCGCTTTTGACATAAATAAATAAACAGAAAAGTACTAAGCACAGCTGAAGGTTCCGTATTTTCAGTTTACAGAGTTATTCAAACAACCTTCAACTTTTTATGATCTTATACAATCTTAAAAATATAAAACAGTATTTTTTTTTCAATTTTGTCTATTCTTTACTTTATATCGTTGCTTTTCCTTTTTCCTTTTCCACCATCCTCCTTTTCTCAATCCCGCAGGGATAGCAAAAGTTTACCAAAAAAAATTTACATTACGAAGATTTAACAACATTTATTATTATTTAATTCTGAGCAACGCAACCCTAAAAACCCATTGAATACATTGCTAGCTATAATCTCCGCTTACGTGCTCATTTCCAGCTTTTCTAAAAGTCCTAGAAAGGAAATAGCTGTAGACATACGGTATGTTTGTTTCTTGTTTCCATTAAAGTCTGTTCCAAAGAGGTTCCCTATAATTCTTGGCGAGGCAGCTGCGGATTCCAACGTTCTTAACATTTCCAGTAAATCTTCTATCTTCTGTCTAACTATACCGTTTACCAGCCGATTGTCTTACATGTCGCTGGTGATTTGTTTTATCTGTAACACCGTAACACCAATAGCCGTTGTATTGCCAACTAGCTGTTTCAAGTTAAAGTTTTTTTTCTTTTTTCATCTGTAATTTGTATTCTGTGATTTGTTTTAGCTGTAACACCAATTCTTGTAGCCAGATAATGTTTATAAGCTTTTTAAATTTTTTATTCTAGGTTTTCAGTAGCTAATATGGCCGCATAATATTTAGTCTATATGTTTTTTATAGCATGAGAAGTTATAGTGATTATTAAAAGCTTAACTTGAAATCTCATAAAAATATCATAATAGTATTTATGATAAGTTTATAATGAGTTGGATGAAACAATGTGTACTTACCTACCTCTAACATCGTTTGATGTTAGAAATGTAAGTAGGTATTAATAAATTATGAGTTAAGAGTTCACGGATCTAAGTACCTACTTTAAACTTTATCACTTACACTTACTCACATTACATTTTTAGTAGCAAGCATTATAATAATACATACAAATGGTTTTAGAACACATATACATCTGGTGCTATTACAACATCAGCGTTTTCATCAACAAATCTCTCTTCACGACCTTCAAAATTGTTCTTATTGATTTCAATAAGGGTTTTCAAAAATCTGAAGTAACGTGCTGTCCGATCAACTTTTCTCTTTGCGATGGTTTTATTATACTTGTCCATGAACTGCCGGTAAAAGTGATCTGTTTTGGTCAAGTCGTAGAGATGTATATTTTCAATATTTTTTCCTGCATCTTGACGTTGAAGTGGAGTTTTAGCGTCTTCATCTGTGAATAGATAAGTAGCATAATGTACTAAAATTTAAGAAAAATTTAGTACTTCATGTATCCTCCTTCGTTTTAAGATAAGATTGGTTATTTTTCTCTTGGGTGAATGTTTATAAATATAATGCTGAATGGCAAATAAAATACTTGTATTTATGGAGAAATTAATTTTCCATCAAACACAATTTATTTCACTAAGTTAGTAGTCATGGTTTCCAAGATAAGTATTCAAGTTTCTATAGTTGACCCAGATTTTTGCTCTCTACTGTATGTAATCAAGATGATATCAGAATAAAAATACTTTTTCATAATGACTTCTTTGTGGACTAAAAAGAAAAAACTTACACGGCTTCAGAGAAATGGCATACCGCTCCTTTATTTCCTCTGGGTCCATATCAGCATACTTATTCACGATGTAAAAGGTACCACTAGCAGACTTCTCGTTAAGAGCCGAAACTTGGTTCAAATTGTTGATAAAGTTCTCTAACCCTCGCTGGCTCTTCGCTTCGTTTTCATAATGCTTATTAAATTTCGTTTTGTAGTACTCAAACAACTTCGTAGCATTTTCTTTATTGTAGGTTTCTGAATACGCGTAGGTAACAAGAAGAAGGATCGGAAAAAAAAACATTTAGATACCTACTTATTTTGGCTTGCGACTGCAAAATGTACTTAGTAAGTTGAAGCATTATGTAAATGTAGTGTCAATGATGATTGATTGATGACGCAATATGTATGAAATTGATTCAAAGCGTGAAATGAATGTCGAATTGTCGAGCCATCTTCTGTCATCGTTTTTAGCTGAGAGAATCATTGATTTCTAGAATAGAGACATTCATTTCTGTATTTCATTTCATGTTCGATTTGTATGTCGCTTATTGAATCAATCAAATAGGTGTTCGTATTTTCAGTTTATATGTTTTCGATCGAAAATGCCTGAATTCATGTTTTTCGTTTTCTCTTTCAAAGCGTCAAATCCAAACATCACAGTTGATTTATTACTTAAAATGTTGGTCCGCATTAGAAGACCGCGAAAAGAATTGACGCGCAAAAAATAAACTTTTTTATAAAAAGCAACGTATTTTTATAGAGTCGAACCAGTTTGGAAAATAAATCGCTATCGCTTCGTCGCTAATATCATGATTCAAATTTTTTTTACAATTACGGACCCGCCGCCGTATCAGAAACCAATAAGTCATCAGAAACTGAACGGAAAAATTAATTATTCCCTTCAGAAAATGCGGATTATGAAATTTTACATTTCCGTAACTAATTAAAAACGGAATTACCACTTAATCGTTTTACCGCACGCAATTTCACTAAAAACGTATTAATTACGTTAAGTTATAATATCGTTAATATAGAATCATTTTCATAATTTTTTTTTATTGAATATGAAATCTAGTGTAGTCTATCCTTATGAAAGAAACAGGCAGGAAACACTGTAAAAAAAAGACTATGAGAGACAATGAGATGGTTATTTTTAAAACCTAATATAAAATCTACACGTCAAAAAGTGCCAATCCATGCGTATATCCAAAATACAATGTAACCTCTCCTTGATAACAATGCGATGCAAAGTCTGAAGTATTACGAAAAGCTGAATTTCTTATACTTAGGTTTCTAACACGTTTTCGTTTTTTACACAAAGCACCTTGATCATAATAGATCGCTTTTCGTATAGCTCCTAGCACCCAGTTTATTGTATAATACGTGACTTCGCAGGTGAGACACCATCTCCCGACTAACGTTCTATCGTAAATTGATTTTCTTCGGGAAATATTGTAAATTTTTCACGCTAGTGGATGAACGGCGTCAGCATTTTAGTGAAATACGTGATGACAGCGCAACACGGAAAACGGGTCAGCACAGCAGAAATTACAAGAATCGTTAGTGAAGGTAACATCTGAGTTACTATCCGTGTTTTTACACTGCCATCGATACGGTACCTTAGGGTCTGGATCCATCACCATGGTGCAGCGCCGCCGTACCGGTTTACGGCTCCGTCTCACGACAAATTGTCGTGTATTTTAAAAGCAGTAAGGTGGATTTTTCAACTGCAGAGCGGGTGCATCGTGAAAGGGCACGGCGCGGCGGCGCCGCCGTGCCGTGTTGATGGGGCACCCGATATCGGCGTTCAGGATTTTAGATCGAAGTTCTTACTACGTTGACGTTACCTATAGGTAAAGTCATTTTGCTTACACATACTTAAACCTAATTTGAGCCAGTCCTCAGTTACTTTACTGACACTAGCAGATGATAAGACCGCCCATTGTACTTTCTATTTTTGCTGTTTCTTTCATGTAACCTCTTTCTTTTGTATAGAATAAAGTTTTTATGTACCATCTCTTTTAATAAACAAAAGTTATAGTAGCGTCTTACGTATAATATCAAAACCTATGTAATTAGAATTTTGATGAAATATGATATCCCTAATAATAATATCCCTTTTGAGCGACGATCGTAATTGAACAGTAAGTGAGGTTTCCAACCGTTACCTCCAAAAAACTATTTAAGCTTTACTTATTATTATTGTAGCCATTAGAGAGCCGAGCCACGAGCACACATCATCAGCGTGAGAGCTTTACGCCATCAAAAAACTTGACACTTTAAAATTATGACGAACTATCTAGAGGCCAAATCCCCAACAAAGTTGCCAGTATTAAATTAAGCGTTGATGTATGGTGAACGTGATTAACCCTCGAATTTCGACGCAAAATTACGGCAGTTTCAGACGTCGCCAGAACTTTTCTTTAGGTGATAAACGTCCTCGCAAATTGCCCACATTTATTCGACGCTGCAGGAAACCGCTGCTAATGTGGAGCGGAGAAAGAGGAATTCCCCTTTGTGGGCCAGCCCAGCCTCTTTATATACTCCCGTGTCGACGCATTCATACAACATTGAACTTTACTGAACGCGACTGCAAATGAATTGAGTCCAAATTGCGCTTTAAAAGCATTTTATGCTCCGACGCGGGATTATCGGCAGAATGCTACTCGGAAATTTTGATTCGTTTTCAATTATAATCTGTGGGAAAATGATTCTGATTGAAATCAATTGTTAGTGAACCGGGAGAATCCATTTAACAGGTTCGATGAGTACAAACATGGTTGTTGTACCTATTAGTAGGAAGCAAATTGTTGATTTACCGTTGCTCATAACTGTTGGAAGTTTCGATAAACGTTTCATTGAACATCAATGCTTAGGCACCTACCTATTTATGTCTGGGTATGGAAACCTATAGCAGTTTAATGTATGAGATGCAATCAGCTACCGAATATCTACGAGCGTGACACCCCGCCCGTTACGGATGCAATTTTTCCCAGCGGAAAATCTATTCCGGTGAAAAATGCATCGAACCATCCCCTGCCTTCCTGCTCGAAGTCACGTTTTGCGGCCAAGGATGCTTACCGAACATTATCGAGCAACTTTGATATAGAAAATTTGAAAAATAAATATAGCCACTTCTCTAGCTTTAAAATACATTTCAGCTTGCGTTCTTATGCATTAATTACATTTTACAATTTGAATTTTAAGTGAAGTATTTTCCATTCCCCTCGAGCGGTCTCCTGAACATGTTCAGACTTAAATAAAGTAGACAAACAGCTATTGAAATACATTTTAGAGCACAAGGTTTTTTAAAAAGGGTAAATAAACCCATTGCTTTTCGGACAGAAAATGCAGACCCTTTTAAAAAGAATTTCAAGTTCACTAGAAGGCATCATTATACTCTTTTATTTAGTTTTAGAGTAAGTTTAAATCAAATTAAGTTTATACAAAATCTGCACTTCGTAGTATCTTGATAACTTTTTTCCTTATTAGTTCATTATCATTGCAAGTTTTGAAATCTCCAGTTGGTTGGTAAGGGAACACACCGTTTGAGCACTATTTCTTCGCTTTTCGTTACAAGCAGAATCGAACGTTTGTTTCTGCATCAGAGATGATGAAAGGAAGCTATAAAGATTTAGTGTGTTTCAGAAGTATTCAAATTTTGGATGGTGGGGTAGTAACTACTAATAGTGCTGTGGCGTGTTCAAACTTCATCACGGTAAGGATTAAAATCAGACTTCCAAAGAATATCATTGGTTACCTACTTCAGGAATCAAAAAATTTCGTAGACATATCTACAAAATAAAATTATTTTTAGTTTTAAAATCTAGAGATGGCTATTTTTTTTTTGTTATTGTTATTGTTATTACCCAACAACAGACCACGATGTTCATACAATGAATTAGCTGAACACAAAACGAAGTCAAGTGAATGAACTGTAAGTAATTCATCTGCCAAGTGGTTCATCCGGCTTCGCTACTTGATGAAACACTAGTCTGTTGCAAACTCAAGTCTCGGCAGGTTCACATAGCACGTAGAAAAGTACATAGAAAAGCAATAGTGGTTACCAAAGTAACCAACAGAGGAACCTTTGACAAATCTCGCCGCCTCTGCAGCGCGAGTCACAAAGGCACCGCAGAAACCCATCGGGCAGGGATTATATTCCTCGATTTCCAATAGAACAAAAGAACGCTTGTTTCTGGTTTTATGTAGCTTTAAACTCATTGTTTAGATGTTCACAAATAACAGGATACTTATCATGTTTTAAGTATGGTTTCTTGATATTTTGCATAGTTACATGCGCCATTCTAATGAACACAATGGAACTAGCATCGCCTCTGATTGTCTAACGTTATAAAAGTGGTCTACTTACCTAAATCTATCTAAATCTAGGCACCAGTAGAAGTTAAGTATATGAAAGTTATTGGTTCAGTAAACTAAAACGTATCATAAAATCACTTTAGCTCATAATTGCGCAGTATACGAACAGGATATCGAGTTGCCTGAACTTTCGCGTCAACAAAGGAGTTGGTCTTAGTTCATTCAAGTTTAGTTAGACAAGCAGAGGCGCCAATATTTATGACAACTTGCCCTGAATACAAACATAAAGTTCAAACCAGCTTAACCCTTGGGAGAGGGCCTCGTCTAAACGGAAATGCGAACAATTTGGTCGGAATTGAGTAGTTCTCTTAGTGCTAAAGTGACTTACTGGATAGAACCGCACTTAGGCATAGTTTGTGTTCTGGCTAACTTGGGTATACTTGAGCTCTACTGGCTTTACAAAGTTAGTAAGACTGATTTAAACTCTTGTTTTTATTTCTAAAGCAATTTCAATTTAAAACGCCTGGCCTTGAGAAATAAATGACCAAACTTTTAAACAAAACGGCCGCAAACAATATTGTTTCCTTCCATTGGATTTATATTATGATTTAAATAAAGATTTGCATGTTTTGCATAAAATATAATAGCTGGATAGAGGACATAGTTTACAATAATTTTGAAAATTACAAAACATAAGTACCTACGAACTTTAATTTAACTAACGTTTTTAGCAATCTTAAACATGGATATCAGGTTTGGTTCTTTTACCCTTATCATCTGTGCCAGCTCAGGGTCAATTTTCTTCTCGGGTTTGTTTTTGTATTTCTGGTACTCAGCAGCTGAGAAATCCGCGAACTGATTTAGACCAACTTTACCAGAGCTCGGAAGAGAGTTTATCCGATTAATATTTTTCAAAGTTCGCATGAAATTGCTGTATCTGTTTTGATAGTCCAACTCCCCAGTGAATGTCCTGTTGTACTTCACGATGAAATCCTCGTACAATTTCGGTCCATTTTGCAGATCATGAACATACGGCGACATAAATTTCTCTTCCTTCATCGCCAATAATACATTTATTAAATTAATTGCCGTCACAACAATCAGGGAGTATTTTTTCATGGCTGCCTGAAAAAACATCTGAACTCCAGCAGTTTCATCGATCACCTTTAATTGATTGGATATCGCCGTAAAATTATATTACTTGGGAATTTACGCGTGAAATTTTAATCAGAAAATGTAATTTGCCGTTCGGTTATCAGTTATACCATCCGGAGGCTGAGGACAGTCGTAAAACTGCTGAATGTGAATGCTTCTTTTGGGATATTATAATTAGCGTGATTGCACGCCCGAAGGTTTGGTGGGTCGACCCTTTCTGTGTACTCTGTTGAATCTGTCGGACCTAGCCCGCCCACTAGACCTTAAGCCACCGAGATCGAGTCGTCGTCTACTTTCGGACGGTTTCCCTCATTATCAAACATCCTCCGGGGACAGATTACGGCATCGAGAAGTTTAAAACTGCTTTGAGTGGGATAAGGAAAACGCGAGGTGTCAGCGATGCGTAAATCGCACTGGATTAGATAATTTCAACTCGACAAAAGAAGGAATTCCCGGATATGGGTAGCAATTCAGTATGAGTATTCGATCCGGGTGACACGGAGGCATTCGCATTTGTAAAAGCCAATAAAATATCTCACAGGCAATAGAAATGTATCCATCCGTTTCATACGTAGCAGTCGACGCTGACTCACTGTGGGGTATTTGACAAATAAAATGGATATAAATGTAACATCGAGAGTAGGTACGTGGCGTTGCCTGGCGAACATTCCCTTTTTTGTGTATCATTTGACTGGAATCCACTTTTTAGCTTTGTCACAAATCTCTCATCTAAAGTATTGATCTAATAAGTTCAATAACTTGATAAACTAAACTAAAGATCTAATTGTTTTAGTAGCTACTTTATAACATCAAATTGTTTTGTCAGCATAGTTTTTGTAAAAAAATAATTTCACATTATTACGTCTCTTCAAGGCTTTCATCCCTTACAGATGAAGATATCACTGCCAAAACGAACGTTAATATCATAATTAGAATTACATTTTGCGTAAACAAGTAATCAACTCTAACCCTTTCACATTACCGTCCACTCCAATGTTCAATCCTTACAAATTACAAAGGTTACAACTCACTGAGATAAAGTAAAAAACTCGTCGTCAAATCCAGCTAGTTGAAGATTCGAACGAAATCTATTTTAGAAGATAGCAGACGTTTGAAGTTGCTGACACAGCATTATACGATGTTTATGTGAATCTAAGTGCAGTTACGCGCGGTCATCGTGGATAGTGACCATTTAATGGTCCGTCCCTTTCCTTGTACCTGAGCTTTGAATCTTTCACACGTGCTTCATACAGTTAAACTGAGGCCTTAGCCAAGGTAACATTCGACAAGCGAAGTCGGCAGTAGAAAAGTCCAAAAATGTATGGGATTGACATAAGGCATAGATATATCACGTGATCTGTAGTAAACGAAACGAACATTGGTAGCCAAATGTAATACATGTCCATTCGATCGCACGAATCGACAGTAGCGAACAATTACCTCCATACAAATAATAATTTTGACAGGCGACTTCAAAAGTACAAAAATGTATGGGATTGACATAAGGCATAGATGTATCACGTGGTCTGTGATCAACGAAACGAATATTGATATACATGTCGATTCCCTCGCACGAACCGACAACAGCCGAACGACTATCTCTATACAAATGCGTAGCCAGGTGGCTCTTTTGACATGCGACTTCACTTCGTTTTCTATCAGCACGATAGAAAAGCCAGCGAAAACCAAAACCCTGTAGATATCGAAACAAAATGGTGATTTTAGGTGAAATCTTGACGTTTCAATCGATTTGGTGACTGCCGACTACTGCCGAGGTGACTGCGAAATAATCCTAGGTTTTTTCAAACCTACTACTACACTAAACCTAGTAAACCTTGCAGTAAAGGGCGATGTTCGCCACTTATTTTATTGAGGGCAATACCTACACATGACCTAACCTGCATGCAGTTAAAAATAAAAGTACATAAGTACTTGAAGAAAAAACATAATTTATTCAGAATTAAATTAACACAGGAAAAAAGAGCACAAAAATATTATTCCACGAAAATTCCAATATCATAGAATGTTGGTTGTAACTTTCAAGTAGGAATACTTAGTAGAATAACTGTATGTTTGGTTTAGGCTCAGTGCAGCAGTAGATATGTAGGTAGATGATATCTGAAAATATAAAGATGTTAATATTACCTACCTTCCACATACCGTATTTAGATAAGTTATAAAACCTAATATATCATTAGGGTATCGAGGCTAAGGACACCGCTATAACAAGAAAATAAATAACCCTTGATATTATGCTTGTAGGCAGGTAAGCGGCTTTACACTGACTGTTTGGATTGAAACTAAAATCACTTCCTCATAGGTACAAACAATATTTTACCTCTGCAATGTGGCATGTTATGAATGTGATCTGGAATGTGGAATCCAAAAAAATCGAATATTATTCTCCATAGCCAGAGTTCTTCATTTATTTCATTTTTCTGGTGTTTGCACATTGCATCCAATCACACCTTATATATTCAGGGTTTTGTGGGTACTTTATTTACTAGGTAGCCCACTTTTCTATTTTTATCTAAATGTTTCACAATAAAACATAAATTTTCTTTTCTTACATTAAAATAAAATAAATAAACAAAATGAATATGCTAGGTTCGAATAACACTGACATGACATTGGATGTAGTAAAATCATAGACTAAACGTGATTTCTAGCGAAAGACTGATAGAATTAGCGAAGTTATTGATCGAGTAGGCATTTATTTCTCGTATGTTACTTTGTCTACCAATTTAACTTCGACATCGTTGAAGCGATCAAGATTGTAGAAATAGAATCATAGAGGAATATTATAATTGGGAATAGAGTGCCCTCTCTCGCCGATTTTATGTCACCCTCGAATAATCGGTGAAGATTGACTAGGCAAGTTACGCCACGAGCGCTTCGTCTTCTATAAAAAGTCAAGATTAGTATTCACAATGTAAACGATGTGCAAATCACCTACACTAATAAATCTTATATTTTGCAGTAAGTATAATTATGTATTTTTTTAAAACCTAGTTCTAAGTTTATCGATATCGATAAAAAATTCTAAATTCCTAACCTAGTACACACCTACTTCATTTTCTCTAGGCTAGCACCACTTAAAATCAAGATTTCCTGTTATTATCAGGTGCTATTGCTACTATTCTTTTGGCAAATTATTTCTGTTATTATGGTGGCCATTGGTGGCGAGCATGGTAAACTTCTTTTTCATACTTTCTTGTTTTCTTGGTAGAAGTCCCGCTTCTTATTATGTAGTACCTGCCTATTAGAAATTTTTTCTATGTTCGAAAGACATTGACATTGGATGTAAGAAAACCATAGATTAAACGAGATTGATTAGGCAAACAAATACGCGCCAAGCCAGGCATGGCGTTTGTTGAGTGTGGCCGACCCCGCGCGCTCGCAAAAATGCAACATTACTGGCTACACTGACTCTATTACGATGGCTACTTTTATAAAATTGAATATTACAAGAACTTTTTCTTACAAAATTGGCATTTATTTATACTAAAGAAGAATTACCAGCAATTTGGCCAACGCAATGTGTCGGCCACACAATAATAAATATATTATTTATTGTTCTGTGGTGTCGGCGGACATCAAGTAGCGAAAGACTGATAGAAGAGGATGGAGATATGGAGTTTTCTACTTGTATGTCAATTGGTCTCCCGATCTATCTTCGATATCGTTGCAGCGATAAAGATTGTAGAAATAGAATCGATTCCTAGCTAATGTACATTGGCTAAGGCCTCTGTTCTAACATCCGTCCGTTTATCACATTTGATAGCTGGCGTAGTGGTTAAACGCAAATCCCGTTTGGCAGCAAGACGCTAGCGCGTATGGAAGTGACACGAGGCTAGAGATTTCTCGGTGGAGCAATGTAGTTCATTTTCAGTTATAGACGACCATACAAAATCCAGCACGTATGGCGTTTGTGGAAGACTGAATTTTAATTTTTAGTAAAAGTAGGTTAATTTAGAATTACATTATTTACAAGTACCAACTAGGTATATGCTCATATTCTCAAAGTTTCGAGATACCTACCTTCCATTTTAAGGATTTAGTAGTAACTTGGATAGGACGCTAGACACATTAGTTCTAATTGCATCTGGCTGGTGAATAATTTACGTGTGTTGTTGACTTTAGAATTTAATCTAACTAGCATAATAAAGCTGTAATTTTCTGCAGTTAGTCTTAATGTTGAACTGAAAACATTTTACGTTGTTAATGATTCTAAGTAGGTAGAGCTTTAATAAGAGTAAAAAGTAGAGCTTAGCTACAAAGAAAAGTCAAAATAACTCATTCACGTTGAGGCCTGTCCTACAGTCTCGTCATTCTATTTATAACTAACCTATGTATAATTATTGTAAAATTTGCGTTAGCAGCGGATAAGTACTTTTTATCCGTCACATAAAATATTATCCATTCCAAGTTGAATCGAAGTGTTTCGTCTCAGTGGGGCGAGATACTGATAGTCCGAAACTAGAATAAGTTTGTTAAACTTTGGAAGTTGGTAAAATCCATTCTTATAATAAAATAAAAATATCACGGAGGCATTTTTGTTAGATGTCATAGAAACCACTTTAACTGCCATTTTATATCTTTTATCTCCTTATGATCTTTCTACTTTTTACCAAGAGAATTATAACACAGATGATAATCTGAAATTGCTCGAAGCCAAAAATAATAACTTTAGATAATGTACTCCACCATTACATGAAAACTTTAAACGTTTACTATAAATACTATCCTTTCAACTTCAAGTAGAAGTTGAATAAGGGATTATGGCCTCAAAGAATGAACATTTACAAGAACCTTTGAAACTTTGGTCATTATTTAAGGAACCCTTGTCAAATGGATATACAAGTATATTATGTAAATCTTTTCCAAACGACCTCTGTGGCTCAGGTAGTGACTTACTGGCTGAGACGACTGTGGGTTCAATGTTTGTGTTTTATATAGTTGAGGTACCTACTCAAAGCCAAGACCGACGATTTGTAAAATATGTATGACAAACACCGAGATGAAAAGAAACATCTTCTGAGTGAGAATCGAACGCACAGCCTCTAACAATACCGTGAAATAAATTACTGGTATTGAAATGAACAATTATAATTCAGTTCTAAGCTCTACATAACTTCTTTTCAGCGAATATAGAAATATAGATACATAAACTAGTATTATCGCTGCCTCAGCTCATTAACTTGCAGCGAGCGCGGTCGGCTTTTGATAACTTTTTATGACTCCGCAAAGCTAGACTAGCGAAAAGATTTAGCTGGAGATTTCAAATTCGAAACGTAGGCAAAGACCCCGAACTGTGTTAGTGCACGTTTAGTACGTGAAATTCAGACGTTTTACAAAGATATTCTAGACCTTTTTCACCACTTTATTAGTGAGAATGCTCAATGAATTTCGCCAATGTAAGTAAAATGCTCGTTATTAAAAAAGTGGTTGGTAAAATATATTTTCAATCCTTTGAAATGCCTTTGATTTAAATAATGATTGTGTAGTAAAATTAAATTTCATTAGGTAACAAAATACCTTAGGCGATTTTAACAAAACTTAAACCTAAATGTATTAACATAATTATAAAACGTCCGCCTGCGGATTTAGCCAAAAAGTAATTAATTAAGAACAAAACAGCCTACATCAAAGTGAAAGGTATATCAAAGTAAGCTTTACCTTTTTACTGCGTAGTTCACAAAGGTCAAAGAAGCGGCTTTGTTATAAAGTAATAGAGGCCGTAATAGTGTGACAAAAAAATAATGCGAATGTATGTTGCAAGAGGGTCCCGCGATAAGGGCCCACGTTGGAAGCTGATGAATTCACGTTGAGGATTAGCCCTTACAATATGAGCACAATTTCACAAGTGCCAAGGGTATAAGGTTGACAAATGCCGGCGTGAATGTCTCACAATTTATTCGCGGTGTCCCTTCTCGTATATTTTCTAATAAAAATGGTAATATGAAGTATTTTTAAAAGGTTTACGTGCCACGTGTATCTTAGAGAAAGTCGGTAGCTGGATAAACACTCTGAAAGAGATAATTTGAAATTTAAATGCATTCGGTAGCCGTCTTAGAAGTTGTGATATACTATAGCGAGCTGTATTCACAATTTTTATTATTTAGAACATCTGTAATGCAGTGAGCAACACTGTCCGCGAGAAGTACAGGTTCCTACGACTAGATAAATGGTTACAGGATCTGCCAATATTTGTCCTAGGTCTGCAGGGGTATGCCAATCAAAGTTGAACTGCAAAGTTTTAAATCATGGTCAGTTCATACTAACTCATAGTTATTCTGTGACTAAATAGTGACATTATGACGTCATTTGATGTGTTTTCGCGCATATTTTGCTGTCAAGTGTCTAATTGCTCTCAGAGCATTTTACATTACAGTCGATGTGTACCTAAGAACATTTAGCTTCCAAAACCTTCTGATCCGTAATGTAAAAAAAATGATCACGTTCACGTTCACGTGGTACAATTTTGTAACACGTGACCTGAAGAAATTACACTGGGCAGTGAAATATAACTTGACAGCAAAAGATTGGCATACGGGGGCTGGTGCATGGTTGGCACTCGTGATTTCTGAAACCTTCAACACAGGTAAAAGGGTTGATTGGTTGATTGCGTTTTTTTCTGACCGTCAAAACGTCCGTCAAAACGACCGTCACACCATATGACACGCGTTTCCAAAACACCTACTTTTCTATGGACACTTCACGCAACGCCCTCTATTCCAAACTAAGCAAAGCTTTGTAATAGGTTTAGGAATTAGATTGCTGATAGAATACTTTATAATTTCTTCTTTGTAAATACTTATAAATCGAGATATAGACGAAACACCTATACTTATTCATAAACCTCAATTTGCTTGGTACCTACATGTTTAGAATTCTATTTCATAAAAAAACATTATTTTATTTAGCTAATGGATGGATATGACCTCAGTATCTAGGATAACCTTATTAGTCACTGTCTTGTCGTTTCATCTGACGTTACATAACGATCGGCCGCCTTACCGCCAAGTTTAGTTACCTAATGGGGATGGAAAAAAAAAACTTTGGTCGTAATTTTTATAACCTTAGCGATTTATACCGGGTGTATTACGATTACTCAGCTGCCTCATATAATTATGTTTTTTTCGCTCAATCACTGATCATTTCGAAATAACGGTTTTTGATTCCCATTTCCATCACACCTGGCGGTAAGGCGACGACGGATTAGGTCGCAGGATTTTATTTTCATGAAAGTGGGTGAGATAGAGATCCGGTTACTAAGAGAATAGGATCCTTTTGATCAGAACATTAGCAATGGAAGGTTAAAGTCAAAAGGTTTTGGTACAGTGGAATCAAAAGTCACCTTGAATTTATATCTTGCTGATAAATTGTGGGTACCTAATTCGTAGCTTTATCGGAGTTTTAGTGAGTACAGCAGGGGTATGCCAATCAAAGTTGAACTGCAAAGTTTTAAATCATGGTCAGTTCATACTAACTCATAGTTATTCTGTGACTAAATAGTGACATTATGACGTCATTTGATGTGTTTTCGCGCATATTTTGCTGTCAAGTGTCTAAAAATAATGATCACGTGGTACAAAATTATACCACGTGACCTGAAGAAATTACACTGGGCAGTGAAATATAACTTGACAGCAAAAGATTGGCATACGGGGGCAGAAATGAAGTATTACAATATTATACTTAATTCGACATCTCCATTTGGGCAGCTGAGCAATATTTTATTATATCTACTCATCAAATGTTTGTGTACCTATATGGGTTAATAAATTGATATGAGTTTTTCTACATACGGTACCTCAGGTAAAATTGTCCTATTTTAGATTGATTTATTAATTATTAAGTTTTTATTATTACGAATACAATTCATCTAAAGCTGTTTAGTTCGTTTGCACCTAAACATGTTTGTACGAAACATATTTCAACTATTTTAAAACAGATAAGTACTTACTTGAACGCAAAGATATCGAGCCATTTTTAAAATAAACACAACAAGTAATTTCATTGGATCCAATTTTTTAATGGATCACGCCCTGTTAATCTTTATAACAAAGGAAGCCTTTGAAAAGCCTATTGGATAAGGTCGCTTATTATTAAGAATAAATAAAGCAATGAAGGAATTGAACGGAGAGGGTAACAGGCTGAAATTGAATTTCGGTAAAATGATTATTATCAAACGACATCGTTGGTTGAGTTTTTTCCGTCGATTGGTTTGGGTTTAAACAAATTGTTTACTTAATTCTATTTCAATGAAAAAAGCCTTTGAAAATAGCGCTTTGCATATTTTTGTAATAATTATTTTCTTTGCTTGTAAATCTGTAGAAATATCAATCACGCAAGGGTTATTAGTTAGCGAACATTAATAATACAGGAGGTACAAGAAAAAACAAATGTGTCACAGTAAAATATCAGTTGTTTTTTTAGCAATAAGGACTGTTTACGTTCAAATAACATTGAGATCATTAAGATCTTATTAGTTATTATGCATGCATATATTTTTTTCATTATGAATAGATACACGTTTTCAAAAACCATTGTTGGTTTTCAATCCCCGGTCTATGACAGCATCGAATCATTGGGAAATCGGTTGACGATTGGCAGTAAATAAAAGGGGAAAGTGGGACGATCGCTCTGTTTGTCCCTTGGGACTGCGGGGAACCAATACGGGTGTAAGCTAAGACGTTTTATAAAGAGACTCGTTATACGCGCATATAATTGAACCAAAAAATGCCACAAATATTACTTTTACCTATATACTCGTACTATACACACATACAAGGGGCGACGATCTGCGAAATGTAACTAGCCAACACTAGATAAGAGCCAGAGATCGGGCTCAATGGTGTGTCTTGGGAGACACCTACGTCCAGCCGTGGACCAATGTAAATTGATGATGAGAAAAAATGCATACAGCTATGCAGTATGCAACAAAGACGAAAGTACTAAAGAAAGCCGTCATGCTATACATGTTGCTAGAAAGAAATAAATGCACACTCAAGACATGCTGTACTCGTAGTAAGATTAATTACAACGTGCAGCCTTGGCGCTGCTTTGTGCGTGACTAAGTAAAGGCTGGTATTTACCTTATTTTCGCGGGTAACGCATCTAATACTATAAAAACATCTAAGGGTGCGAGGATGTGTTTTACGGTGGTGCTTGTGTTAGGGTTGCTAGGTCACTGGGTTATCTAGCTGATCAAGCTGACTTTAGATTAGTGGCCTATTGACTGCGGGGTTGCGGGTTTTACCCGACTTCAAAATAGGAGGAGATTCTCAATTCGGTTATTTTTAATGTTTGTTACCTCAGAACTCCGTCATTTATGAACCGATTTCAAAAATTCTTTTTTTATTTGAAAGGATATACTTCTAGGTTAGTCCCATTTCATTTTCATCAAAATTGGTTCAGTAGTTTAGGTTTTAAATAGAAACTGAAAAAAAAAATATGCCAACCACGTGCACAAAATTGCGTATTTTGCTTTCCTGTGACTTTTAAGATGTGTTTATAGTCACTAGAACATTCCCAATGAACTGTCATCATCATCATCTGACGATGAAGCTGGTAGTCGAATTGAAGTCGGTTTTTCTAATTTTTTAAACTTATAAATTATTCATAAACAAAAGAGGATCGATGGCAGTAAAAAGTTTGAACCTCTTGTACTCTTGGTATCCGAACCGTTATTGTAACAAAAAGTATTATGAAAAGATTTATTTTAGACAGGTTCCTACTGGGAGCGAGTTGAGTTTGCTAAAGCTAAAGCTAGATACGTCAATTTGAACTGTAGTGTGTAGCTAATATTAAAATAGATGAAACCGATCACATCATCAGAAAAAGTTAGATAACCGAGTTGTGAGACGAGTCATATATCTACCCATATTTATTTTTTACCTACCGTATTAATGTGAAAGCGTCTCCGTCGGTTTGTTACAGAGAAACCACAGAACCGATTGTGATAAAATTGGGCACAGAGACAGTTTATAATGATTTTTGGAGACGGATAAGAAGTTAATTAGAAAAATTGTGTATGACAGCTATTACGTACTTTTTCTCACCTTATTATTTATTTATTTTTTACTATCTAGTGCACAAAAGGTATTAACTAAAGAATGTACCCTATTAAGATTACAATCTAACCAAACCATGGGATAATGAGTCATGTAAAAAGAACTTAAATTGCTAGTATTGTTTATTCTAATATATTTTATTTATTTATCACTAACACACGTTTCAGTGTCTCTACTTTTCTCAGATATCTAACAAGAATAGTGTTCAATTGTAACTACACAAAATAAACCAAGCAATGAAACAATTTAAACAGTTGTTTAACTTTTGTCATCTTCTGCTAAGTTCGGAAAACGGAAGACTTGTTTTTGTATTCATGGTCTCTGTGAACTTTGTCATTTTAAAGACTAAACATCGAAGTTATCTCAAACTTTATTGTGTTAAATTCTGATAACAATTTTCAATATTGTATATGATAATGTGCACATAAGTACAATGGTTATCACGAAATAATATCAACTCTACGTTAATGTTTAGAAAACTCCTAATAAGTACTTTTGTCTGCTGTTGTACCGTTCACGACGTAGTAACTATTCGGTAATCTACAACCGGGTGGAGCCAGAACGGTAGTTATTGACCAACTATAAACCGATTAAATTAGTGAACGAGCGTAACAACTGCAGACTTTCGCTAAAAATGTGACCTCCATTAAAAATGTTTTGGCTGAATAATCCAGTACAAATTCTGGTGAAATCTGCCAACAAGGCCAAACCAATACAGTGCAAAATAATCCACTACGTTTTATCGCTTGTGCATTTTAATTAGTATTACCTATTTTGTCTTCTATATTTGATATCAGTTCAAAAATATTTTTTCTCACAATTGCCGCAGCTTATCCGCATTACACAAAAATACGCTATCCCGCTTCTTTACAGATAAATATCTCTGGTTGTCTTGTGATTATTTAGAAAGTATTGAAAGTATTTCCTTTTTCAAGATCAATATAAAATACAAAATCTTAAATCATCTACTGGCTCACCAAAGTAGCTCTCTAACTTATTACCTTCGAGTTATAAAGCCTAAAAAACATCGAAATACTTATCTAGCTCAATAAAAAATGATAAAAAATACACACCTGACATTAGCCACTTTTTGTCTATCAAAATATTAAAAAAAACAAAGTAACGCGAAAAAATATCTTGCAAAGTGAAACATCAAAACAATGAATTGTAACAAAATGTTCATGAGAAACGGAGATGGGGAAAGATGATGGAGCGGTTGCCATTCGCGCCAAATGCTATGAAAAATATTTCTAGTGATCTTGTTTACATTGACAGCGTAATCCACGAGCGAAGCATGAGCGCGTTTTTGCGCTGTGCTGAGCAGATGGGAGCTAGGGCTGTCTCAAACGGTGTTCATAACCCAAATTAACATTATAGGCCTGTTGTTATTGTGCTGTAAAATCAACTGGACGAACAAAACAATGCACTGGATCAAAAAATAAAATAGGACAAAACGCAGAAGGGAGTTATTAAATCTTCATAGAAATCGACCCTGCCCCCGTATGCCAATCTTTTGCTGTCAAGTTATATTTCACTGCGCAGTGTAATTTCTTCAGGTCACGTGGTACAATTTTGTACCACGTGATCATTCTTTTTAGACATTTGTCACTGTCACTGTCACTATTTAGTCACAGAATAACTATGAGTTAGTATGAACTGACCATGATTTAAAACTTTGCAGTTCAACTTTGCAGTTCTACTTTGATTGGCATAACCCTGTTGGAACGGTTTTGAATTTTTTTGAAAAACAATTGAATACGCAGTGCAATTCAGTGCTGCACAAGATTTTTTCTTGTTATTTGTAGACGATGCTACGTCTCGTAGCAGCCTCTACGAGATATATGATTTCGTAGCATCCATGTTTATGACCTAAATATTTGATGTCTGTAAAGTTGACCGGTCGTAGAGAGAAACAGATTTTTCTACTGATGTTTTTCAATAACCAGCTATGAAATATATATAACGAGTATTTTAAAAATACCAAACAAATCGATTTTACGAAAAAAACTAGTAATAAGTTACAGCTACTTGCTTTTTTATGATCAAAACATTTTACTACAGTACCCACCGAAATATTATTCAACCGTCTACCACATCACTCATCGTCTAAATACACACCACGTCCATAAGTTAAAAGGGAAATGGGGCGTCAAACAACATTTGTAAAATGTTAAAAGAAGCGTTTCGTTTCATTGAAATATTCATACGTTTACGCAGAATAAAGTTACGCGTGGCATTTACCGCGTTGTTTTATTGCGAGTGCATCAATTTACTTTAAGGAAATGTGTGTTCTCTATTTCTTTTTCGGTTTTCCGCGCTATTGAATAAAGTTAGAGCGAAACCGTGGCTTCACTTTTTTGACAGTTTATTTAATCCTAAAATTGCGGGCAGTAGATATAAGTTAAACAAAATTATTTTACTAAATACGGTGCCTATATTTTAGCCTAGTTTTCATTCTACACCGTAAAAATAAAACTCTTCAAAATGTATGTAAGTAGGATGTCTAAACGATAACCCACATGACTGATTTGATTATATACTTACATTTTTATCGTTTTGTGTGTTTTACCAACTATAGAATGTCAACTTGGCGGCTGATACTGGCAGCCCTTAGTATTGTCAGAGTATCGTAAAAACAGTAAGGGCCAACGCACATCTATCGACAAAACTGTTTTGTCGCGTACTTAGTGACGTGAAAATAAATTTTCTGTTATAACGAAAACAGCATATGATGAATGCTTCGTCGTCATATGCTGTTTTCGTTGTAACGAAATTCACATCAATTGACACGACGCATGCATAAAATTATGTTTACCTATCTATTATAGCATTGTTTAGTACCTACCTATTAAACATTGCTTTATACGCACATACCTAAAGAATGAATTGTGCTTTTTTAATAAATAAGAATATAGTGTAATTATGTAGTGTACTTAATAATATTATTAAGTACTTAGCATGATTCTCATTAAATAAGCAAGTAACGAAAACAGCAAATAAGACGAAGTATATTGTGACGAAAAAAGTTATACTGACAGGGTTTGTCACGAAATTATGAAGTTTCACATCACTAACTGTTCGACAAGACGTTTTGTCTTTGGTTTGCGTTCTCCCTAAGGCAAATCAGAATCCTCTTATCGACCAGCGCAGAGCTGAAACTGAAATTTAATACAACCCGGCTGGCGTAAGTTACCGATTAGTTAGACGATACTCGATTTTATTAAATATTTTCTCGCAATAGATACCATGGAAAGATTTCGCCACAAAAATACGGCGTTTTAAAATAAATTTCGGTAACTAATTGTTATTTCACCAATCTTTGTTGCAACATGTTAATAAGTTACTTTGTACTTGTTTATAATTATGTAGCTTAAAAAACAAAAAAATGCACTAGCCTCTAACCACTGACGAGTTCCACTATCCACCTCCTGGCTCCATCATCAGATCAGCTCCAAGATACCAAATTACAGTATTATCATCCAAACTACATAAACATACAAAGTTTCGTTACGATACGATAATTAGGAGATTGACTAAGATTGACTTCCAAGATTTTATTACGTTGTTCCTCTATAGTTACTTATAAGCTTGTTAAAAAGATGGTTGCAAATGCATCAAAATGTTTTTGTGATTAGTGAATTTACTTTATCTTTGTAGCCATCAGAACACAAACTTTGGCAGGAACGCAAAGTTTAAACCAGTTTCAACTTTAATATGATACCGGAAACTGTATTGAAATTGGTTTACGAGATTATAATTACAAAACATAATGAAGGGTGTGTGCATGTGACACGTTCAAACAAAACTTGTACAGATGTTACAATTTCCGTACATCTTATGTATTAGTTTTCAATGTTTCACATAAGCCATACCTACCTAAGACTGATCCAAGACGAGTCATTCCCATGAATGCAACGTCCATACAAGTTTTGTGACTTTTCGATAAAATAAAAAAGAAATACTGTACAAATAAAAAACCTATTAAATTGTATTGTGTTCTATTCATTCCGCTTAAGAGTCTCAATGGAATACGCTGGATTGCTGTGGTTTGAGGCAGATAAAATTCACAGTCAAACCGCGCGAGATAATCCGCAAAATATGGGAAATTCACTTATTTCATTACTGATTTTTCGTTTTGATTATTTAACTGGGATAAATATTTTGTATTGTATGGTTTTGTGAGTTTTATGAGAGTTAAAAATATAAAAAAAATTCTGGTCTCAGTAAAATTTTGGCCTACTAACGCCAAACGAAATAAATCTATCCGATGACAATATATTTCGTGCGTACTAAGGCTTGCCCACCAGCATCCAAAACTGTGTGCGGATAGATTAGATAAACCAGATTAGAGAACACATTGAATCACAGTCGTTAAAAAAGTTGTATAAACAGACAAAAACCTACGTTGGTTATTCTGAATCATTTTTTAAATAAAGATTAGTTTAAGGGTCTCATAAAATAACAGTGTTCAGGGATTGGAGAAACGGCAATATCTACGCTTAAAATTAAACTTACAAAAAACCTTTTATTACACAATAAAACCGTACTAAAAACGAAGCGCTGAAAACACCAACCACAATTGTCAATTAAGTAGCAAACCCTCATTGTTTGCGAAGCATTTTGAAGCTAAATTGCAGAAGTGTAAGTACTACGTGGCTAAAATGACGTGTACTCTGCTATCGTAAGGCAGTTTGTGGTATTACCATTGCCAGATTTGCTAGAGTGTAACCTTTACGATTTCATTAGGACACGCAATGTGTTGCGAAAAATAGAACCTTAATTAAAATCAGAATGCGACTAGAATACCTAGTATTTTTCTTTTGTTCGTCTGTTCTCTAAATTATCTTCAACAACTAGATTTACGATGTTAACGCTACAAAACTGAATATTCTACACATCGAAATAAAAGTGGAGAATAATAACGAAAGAGCCACAAGTCAGTGACCGAAAACCAAATCGACATTTGAAAGGCATTTTCTCATAAAATAGCTATGAAAACTGTGCATAGCTAGTCAGTAAAATACCCAATAAAGTATACTGCAAAACAATACTTCTAGATACGTATTTTGTCAATCACATTATTTTCTGCGCTACCCTAAATTATGTATCACGCAAGTCACCATCAATATTTAATGGTACAACCCAACTTGATCAATTTGAGTGAGCCAAATTGGAGCCTAATGTCAACGAAGAACTTGGACTCTGTTTTGGTTTTTTGAGTTGGAAGTTTTAGTATTGCAAAGAGCATGTGGTATTTAACAATAGGTAGGTACTTGTGTAAAATATCTCTACTTACTATAATATTTTCAAAAACCAAATACCTAGCTACTTAGCTAGGTATTTGGTTATAGTAACTACTTAGTTACTACTAAAGGATCCCGTATGGTCGCAATTCTTACCATGTCATTTTGAAGTGATGTCCACGTTCGTTAAAAGTGCGTTATTGGTATTGTTCAATATTTTGTAGCCATGATGCTACAAATGCTGAAAAAGAAGCAGACGCTCATATTATTTATGATCCATGTTGTGAGATTTTTACATTTATTTTAATGACTCTGCCTTTCATATCTTTTTACATACGAAAATGTAACCTTTGAAATAACACTCATGTGCCTTCCAAGCATTTGACGAATCCTTTTTGTTTGAGAAAGGCCACTCAAAGGTAAATCAACGGAGCTACCACGACCCCGGGGATTCGACATGAAAGGGTCAACAAGGATTATTATTATGACATCATTGAGGCATTTTGTGTTTACTTACTTATAGCCCCTTGAGACGTCAAAACGCGTGATGTTTGTTTTCACATTACCCACAGCTACACACTGCGGTTACCACCCACGTATTTTTGATAATGTTTTTGCAAATTCGTATCATGCGAAAGATTAAAAAAAATACTTTGCAGGTAGACATTTTTAGATAGGTGATAAAGAGACCTCGTCACATCATAGATGTATCTACAAATACTAAGTATGTTGTTAACAATGTACCTAGTAATAATATTCTTTCGGACCTAATTGATTTTTTTTTGTGACAAAATAATGTATTTGGTTAGCAGAGTACCGATTCATCATGCCACAACAGAATCACACAGTTTTAGGAGAATATTCTATTGACAATTTTTTGTTAGGAAAATTGTCTTGCTGGCTGGTTCAGTTGGACTCTACCTAGTGACCTCATTGTTTCAGTCTTTCACAAATTGGGTACAACACTAGAAACTGATACTCATCTTTATTTCTTCCTTAATAATACGGATAAAACGAGGTTTTTGTGAACCCTTTACCTGGAGCCTTATCTTGAAGTGCGGGTGATTTTCTCCAGTTATTTTTAGCGGAACTCCCTATTTTTTTTTTGATAAAGATTTTTTTATAATGCAATGCTTATAAAAAAAATCTGAGATTATTACTGCTTAGTATAAAAAGATTTCGCGATTAAATAATAAACATAGAAGCATTATTTCGCAAAGGTTAGGTTATGTTACCTACTCAATACGAATTAAATAAATTCAATATGAATAAAATAAATTCTACCGTAAGGATCATGTAAATGAGAATGCCGAAAGTAAAACGTTTAACTACTATTAGCAAAGAAATGAATTTTAGATAAGCTAGATAACATCCAATTGCTGAGCAGACTAGAATCCTATTTTCATAGGTTTTAGGCTTGTAAGGTCTCTGTATGTATTTCTAATCTGTGGTAAAGATACCAACAAAAGTTTCTGTAATGCCTATAACTACAGTTAGTCTTATCTTAATAAACAGATAAGTACCGACTTCAACTGTAGCAAAGTTTAAACGTGACAATCGTAAATGTATCGGAAAGGTAGCGTATCCGAGACACATTGCGCGGCGACACTACAACGTTCGGCGGTGGAGCTGGCGTTGACGCGCAGTATTACTCGAATACTTTATGTTTACGTCAGTGATTGTCAGATTTGTCCGTGCTTACCCTCGCTGCGCCGTAGCAAAGTTTAAACGTTCTCGTTAGCGCTACATTGTAGTAGATGTGAACTCGCCCTTGCTGGATAAACGTAGACAAAAGATGTTGAGCTACCAAACTCTTGGCCTTTAAGATAAAATCAAATGGCATGTCTACAGTGAATTCAGTAACTCGCGTTTACTACAAAGCCGACCCGAGAAATGTAATTTTCTTAAAATTGATCGAAATAAAGTTCGAAACTTCCTTTTTTAGCCTGAAAAGGTTTAGTGTGTTCTCAGCGTGCATTAGTGTAGGTATAAATGAATGCTACTTATCGTATCGTATAATTAGTAATCGATTATTTTTTAAATAACGTTCTACGTAACAATAGCAATTTTCGACCATCATAGCCATTTATTTAGAGCGCAAGCTGTCTCTATAAACTCCTAAAGCGAAAGGACTTGTATTGTTTGGGTTGTCGTTTATCGAATAGCAATCGATAGATAAATTTTAGTTAGGTAAAGGTCATTGAGTTCAGCTCTATCTAACTCGATTAGTTCCGCTTTGACAAATAATCGAATTAATACTGATGGAGAAAATTGGCTGCTATATTCTATGTTTGTTTAGGCTGACCGCTAGGTTTTGCTAATAAATAGCTTTGTTAAATGGAACTTGCGAGGGTTAAATAAATATAAGGAATCATTCTGAAAATCCTTACAACACAGTTCCTTACTGGTGATGATTGTAGGAATGATTCAAATTAATGAAGACATTGTATAACATAACATTTGATACAATACAATACAAATAAAATTTATTGTCATCAAAAGGTGTAGGTACATTAGGTGCGCACATTAAAAAAAATGACAATTGGAGTAGGCTCAGCACTAATCTTACCACTACCACTACACCACTATACCACTTTATTTGTACCGCGAGATAAGGATAAAAATAATCAAATGGTAACCAACCAAATCGAACCACAAACGAAACCACCATAAGCAAAACAAAATGGCAAACAGTGTAGATGTTCTATAAAAGACTGTACAATTTGTACTTTACGTAAGTACATATCATAAGTAAGTACATATAAAGAAAATTATGACTAATACAGTATTTACAATATTTCTATAAAAGTGTACGTACAACATTAAATGACCAATATTGGTGTAGGTTTAGATGATATTGGTATTATGCTGCTCTTAAGTTAGTCTTTCGATTCCAAAATGCGCTTCCAAAATTGTTGAACAATATATTATTTTGGATTTTAGAGTGTGGTTGCAGGTGCTGCGTTAGCCAAAACATTTTCACAATTTTTTTGAGACCATAGTAATGTTGGTCAAAATATTTCAAAAAAGATTTACTGCCCCCGTATGCCAATCTTTTGCTGTCAAGTTATATTTCACTGCCCAGTGTTATTTCTTCAGGTCACGTGGTACAATTTTGTACCACGTGATCATTCTTTTTAGACACTTGACAGCAAAATATGCGCGAAAACACATCAAATGACGTCATAATGTCACTATTTAGCCATAGAATAACTATGAGTTAGTATGAACTGACCATGATTTAAAAATTTGCAGTTCAACTTTGATTGGCATACCCCTGCTGGGATAATAAAATAAATAATTGAAGATCCTTTCAGAGATTCCTGCTTTAGCAGCCAAATACCATAACTTTATAGACACCAAAAACAAAATTACCACATAAATCATAACCATTTAGAAACGTGAAACCAGAAAATGTTTTACAAAGTTATAATTACAAAATCGTTGGAACTTTGCAAAAGGTCTCCAGCTCAACGGCCGAAAAGGTAAAGACCTTACCGTAAAAGATTGTTTGAACTTTTCAATTAGATATGTATCGAACAGGGTGTTTGCATATTGGCTGACACCGATACGATACCGAGATGTCAAGTGGTTCGAACAAAAATATCAGCGTCGACGCACTGCACCGGTGCTGTGTAAAAACGTACTAGGTAAGTAGGTAAAAGACATTTACCTTTTCACCGATGTAATAAGAATAAAATACGTTTATTTGTGAAGAATAAGATAGAAGAACACAAAAGAACACAACAAAGAAATATCCTGTAGTGTCGCGTCTGCGGCAATGCGAAAACACCCAACATCGCGTCGATTCGGTCAAAGTTAATCGAAGTCTCCAACTTACATAGGTATCCATTGAAAATTCAAGGTATTGTGGTACTTTGAGATTCCTTTGCATTACCCAAATTAAGGTGGTATATTTGATCAGAATATTAAATGAAGATATTATTTATAATATTTATTTCATTTAATATTTAAATGAACAAACATCTAAACTTTAATATTTTGTGTAGGTAATTTGTCGACTACCAATAACTAAATAATAAATAACCAAAAAAAAATTACAGACTTCAAAAAAGCTGAAATATAAAAGCTTGCATGTTTATTTAGCCTAATGATCAATGAGTAATTTAAGGTATAATTGTACCTACTGTTATTTTAATTAACAAATCACAAACACATTAGCGTATCTGGTTCAAACATGCGACCCAAACGGTGGATTCTATGAATTGAGGGATTTATGTTCAGGAAAACGGCACGGCAGCTATATTTTTTTAAATAGCCTACCTATTTATAAAAACATAGTTAGCCCATTTACCTAATCTATAGTTTAACTGAGCACCTTTTGACAAAAACGTTGAGATACCGTCACGTTAGAATAAACCGGAAGGTAGAATGCCGAAGGCTGCGGAAGTCACTGGATGGCAAATCACGATCATTCGTAATGTATGTTTGAAGGAAAAATATTCCGTCCTCCCGTTTGTCAGACCGGGATATTATATACCTGAAAAACATACTAAACTTACCTTTATTCAGCAGTAGTTCTTTAGTAGGTATAGTGTATTTATTTTGCCCTTTTTGTAGTTATAACAGTAATCCTAAGACTTCTTCAGCTTATTTCTTAGCGAATCAAACTGTCTATTGACAGTAGACTTATTTGGACAATAAGCACGAATCGAGATGTGGACGGAAAATCTTCACATCATCAAAACTGGAGCCAACGCTGAAACAGTACCACGGTACAACTAACCAAATGTCAAATCTTATTTCAAGGCAAATAAGACTCATAATCGTGTAGAAATTGCTTATTAAATATTTTGTCGTGCTTCGTTATATTAACGAAATATTGTTAACTGTAAATATTGAATTACAAAATAGATTGTTTTAGCTAAAACAAATATGATTGTAGGCGAAATACGAGAATGTAAGGGTTGGTGTGACAATTTTTATGTAGCTCTAATCCCACAGTAACTGCTAAGAATATTGTGCAGTAGTCATTGTTGTGCACTGTTGGTTACGGGTTCGATTGCATTTGTTTGAATATTGTGTTTTCTTTGACTCATTGGTTTTACATACTTACACTATTAAGTACACAATTTACTAAAATAACTCAAGTTAATTTGTCATCTGAAACTCAAAATCTAGTAAAAATATCATTGCCTATTTTTTGGGATATCATAGAAATTATTTTTGGGCTGCTATTTTGTTACTTATATATTTACTTTTTCCAAACCCAATCCCAATGATAAAACTAGCTGTAATTAAGAGAAAGAAAGAATTACCCCTATAGTTTACAAAACTGATACCATCTGTACATAAAAATTATAATACAAACCTTATCCACGTATTAGAGCTAGATATAGCTGTGTGAATGTGAACTACTATTTTTATATCAAACAAAATCATTAAAAACACAGCGTTAAAGTTAAAAGGCCAGCACTTCATCTTCATTCATTTACACTTGGATCTCGTCCGTTAGATTGCAATGTTTTGTATAGTTCCTAGCGGTCTGGATTCCGCACGGTCATTACTAAATTCCTTTCTACCGCGCAAATTACGCTCAATTTGTGAAACTGTGTTCATACTGGCCTCCGACTAAGTCTGTTCCACTCAAAATTGGTTTGATGTAAAAAGTACTGTATTCACTCAACATGTCGCGCAAAATATGCGCTAATACTTATGCACGTTGAAAATTTACATAGATCACTTTGGTGTGATAAAAATTAGATTTCAGCCTCAGAGATAGGCATCGATTTAACAGATTGCCTACTTCGACGAATGCCATAAAGTTATTCCTCACCCAATGCAACGGATCAAGAAAAACAAATGAGTATCTACTTACTCTGCTTTCTCGAAAAGCCCCAACCAACTTACTTACAAAATACTGTCCACAACAATAATGTTTACTACTTACATATTATCGGCTGAATTTAGGTGCCTCTTTAGTTTTTTTTTTGACAGAATTTGTAGAAAAGCTCTACTAGCTACTTATTCTGTGTTTCTACAAAGGTTCTTCTTCTCTTATATATGGCCTCTGTCCGTCAATTCGACAGACAATTGTGCCAGTGTCAAGTGGATTATTTGAAATAAGTTTAGTCAAGTCGAGTCATACGTCAAGTCATTTGTTTTGAAGATAAAATGGTGGATTTTTTCTTCAAAACTTGGAAACAAATTCTATCAAATAATAAAAACATTTAATACACATTTATTCCAATCTATACACTCATTACTCTAATTTGAAGACATCAATGAGCATGGGATTTTCTGTCGCCAGCGAATTTACGCGCCACAGATTAACAATTTTTTTTGACTTCATCAAAGTGAAACCTTTGTTGAATGAGAAATAGACGTAAGCTTTTGTACTAAAGTTGGATATTTCCACCCAGCAGTATTTAATGCTGTAAGCTGTAATGCAATCGCAAAAGTTCTCTGTAACTTCAATTGCGCTAAAATATTCCGCCGGCTGCTCATTCAGTTATTGTAAGATGAAAGTTTGGTCGGGTTATTAGAACTTTCGTAGAGCTATACAACTTTATGGTGTACTTCGACTTTAGAGTGGAAAGTTACTGATAGTTTTAGAGAGCTCAAAAAAAGAGTGAAATCAAATTATGCAAGTTTTTCATTTTAGAAGTGCCAAAGTCATTTTTAACTACTTTTTTAAATGATAATTCTCGGTAATTGTGATTAGATTTTATATTATTATGTATAGCGTAGGTACTTAACTTAAAGTAGACGTTTATGTCGTTTATTGTCCCATTACTAATCCCCAGAGGGGATCATTCAAAGGGATTTTGACACTATACCCCTTTCTATTAATTATGATAAAATCGACCTTATTTTTGGACCCAATTAAAGATAGGAATTTTTTAAAATTTCATTTTATTTTCTTGCTAGCTACCTCTCGTTTATTCTTGGACCTCACCAACACTTATCTGTAGTAGACTGACAAAGTGCCTACCTAATATGTTAGGTATTCGTTCCCCTTTTACCACAGATAGAATCATCTAATCCATGATTCGTGTTCATATCTTGAATAGCCCCAATAGACTCGCCCTATCATCGAGTTTTACTACACTTTTGTTTTACGATCGTATTTTCCCTATAATATATTGAAAGTGGTCGCAAAAGTATCGTCACTTGGTATAAAGAGGAGATATATATTTACCGATATACTTATAGGAGATATAGATATATAATTCAGATAGAATTTGGGATTGATTATTAGATTTCTGAAGGTTTTAATGGTAAGTTACCATTTAGAAATTATGCTTAGCAAAAAAGAAATAAATAATTGAATTATAATATGCAAATTTTTTCAATAAATATTGTAATACCGTTATAAGTATTCCAAAAAATTACAGTATCAATGAAAAATTATAACTTAAATAAAGGAAGGAATTAGTCATAATGGCAACAAATACCTTGGCCTCATCTAGGCCTTGTCATCAGACATAATGTCACTGCCGAAGCTCTAGCGAACGTGCAGAGTCCAATGTCACATGAGATTTTCAATTGTGTGATCTGCGGTCGCGTGTTGTGGACAGGTCACAGCGAGCCGCCTGCCACCTGTCAACGAAACGATTTTCAGTCATTGTTCAACTCTCTTTGTATTGGTAGCCTAATTTATCTAGCTCCCGAACTATTTGAGTCGACGGTCTGATTTTAAGCAGTGTATTTCGTGAAAGAATTGATTTTCACAACTTGTGCTAGTGAAAAATGTTGAAAAAAACAACAATGACGGAAATGACAAGAAGATAACAGATAAGAATAGAAGATAATTTATGCTAGACTCGTAGTTCCACCTTGTTCACCCAGTGAGCCTCGGAATCAATCCAAATTATATGTTGTTTGAAGTTTGGAATCCGATAGTTTGGAAGTTTAGGGGTTCCATTCACAATGTTACTGATTTGATAAAGATTTTAGATAACATTTTCTGAAGACGACGGGGGACGACAACCAATTTTAGGCTCTCACATTTCAACACTTTTGGAAGATTTTAAGTCACTGAATGTAATTCAAAATCGCAAAACTTAGAATAACAACAATGCAAATGTTCAGCAACAATAATATCCAAGCAAAGGCTTACGTCAGAATTTACTTCTGATTATGTACCCCAAGATTGAGTTATTTGAGGTACTCAAAGAGGTCGTCAAGACACTAAATTCTCCCGCACTTCAGCCTATCACCATTGAGAAGTCGTTGAGTACCATTAACTGCGACTTTATAGTTGTTGAGAGAATCACCCTTCGTGGTCAAACTTTTCCAATTATTGAGATTGATGGTAATTTTATAAAATTGCGAGTATTACAAATGTGCTATTGTTTATGGAGTTCCTTTTGGCCCAAACTTAAGCAATACCTACCTACTTTTTATTTTGCATTTCCGATTATGATCAGACCAAAACTACCTACTTCTCTATTTTCCATGCTTGCAAACCTTAAAACTTTATCTCCACCACAGACACAGATAATATATTACTACACTATCCACAGATAATACTTATAGGTACCTACATAGAAAAACACTTCTCTAAGCTGTCTCTCTTTGCCATTCAAATTGTCTATTACTTTACAATCCAAACTAAGAGGAAGGAAGCCTTTGCACCAATATGTAGATCATACAAATATTGGTCTTGGTAAAGTAAGCTCTTCAGCTAACACTTGCCGTTACGGCAAGTGTTAGCTGCAGGGGTATGCCAATCAAAGTTGAACAGCAAAGTTTTAAATCATGGTCAGTTCATACTAACTCATAGTTATTCTGTGACTAAATAGTGACATTATGACGTCATTTGATGTGTTTTCGCGCATATTTTGCTGTCAAGTGTCTAAAAAGAATGATCACGTGGTACAAAATTGTACCACGTGACCTGAAGAAATTACACTGGGCAGTGAAATATAACTTGACAGCAAAAGATTGGCATACGGAGGCTGAACTACGGTACGGAGCTGAGCTACAGTAGCGAAGACATGGGTAGGTTCACCTTAGAGAATTCTCTTTGAAACAGCATTCGTGGAAATCCATTGCACTCTCAATGCTGATGGACGAAATAGTATTTTATCGTTTCAATACTTAGATTTTCATACTATTTCCTTTATTGTATTTTATTTACTCACGAATTAGTAGAGCAAATTTTTTCTTATTTTTCATATTACTTTCTTGCCTAAAATATTCACATTTAACCTTCGTAGAGAGTAGACCTATTTCAAAAGATACTGTAACAGAATAACCTTTACTTTATTACTCAGATTAAAAAAAGGTTGAGCATTCCTTGCACTGTAAATATTTCGCTTCGGTCCCTGGCGAGTAGGTAAAGCGAAATGATTCCAAGCTTGCTGGTATCTACCACCCTAAAATGATAAACGAAGGTTCATCTCTGACATTCAGTTACACTGCCCGGCAACACAGTCATCCACCAAAAAGCCGCGCGGACGCACATAGCGGCCGCGTAGTGTAATTCGTAAGACAGCGATGAGCGTATTTTATTGGTTTTCGTAGTAGACGTTCGCTGGTGTCTTCGCGCACCCTTTTTATAGCTCGGATGAATTATGACATAAAATATTTATCTCCTTTTCGGTATGTGTAACGCGTCTGCTTCTTTTTAGATGATAACACGAAATCCCCGTTTTATAACACACTGAAATAAATTGACAAGACCCGCTGCAATATGAAGCGAACAGCGAAATAATAAAAATGTTTTTTCGTAAAATGTTTCGTGAAAATTATGTTTTTCTTCTTGGTGAAGGTTTTCTATCTACCTACTTTTACCAGGTGATGTAAGAGGTAGTTATAGGAATTTATCTGAAAGACTCACAATAGCTTAGTTAGTAAGTAGGTAGATACTTACTTTATAGGTTAGGTATGTATACAAATACACGCGAGAGCAATGATTCCGGGTCACTTAAAGAATGTTAAAAATCTCGGAAACTAAAAATGATAGGTTAATGCAATAAATTGTATTTAATAGACAATGTAATACTCCTTAAATGAAGGTATTAAAACTTCTTAGTTATTGTAAAGTTATATCTTAAAAAAATCAAATTTGAAAAAGGGCCACTTTCGAAGATGGAACTACGAAATTACAGCATTTGGTTTTGCTTTTGTTTGTAATCTGTCATTTATGTGGGTATATAAACCATGTTGATAGTGCTCTATATTCATTATTCAAGCTGAAATTATGTCGCTTACGCCTGAAGAATGCACCAGAATACTTACAATGCTGGAAACCGGCCGGAGTCAGCGCGATACAGCCAGGACTGTCGGTGTGTCGCTGTCAACAGTACAAAGAGTTCTCCGACGTTACGAAGAAACTGGTTCTAACCTACGCAGACCAGGAACGGGCAGAACCAGGTGTACCACAGCACGAGAAGACCGATACTTGGTGAACACCATGCTTCGAAATCGCTTTCTCACAGGAACTGAACTCACAAATCAGTTTCGACGCCTCGGAGGAAGTAACCCAAGTGCATGGACAGTAAGACGTCGGCTTGCTGAATCTAACTTAAAACCCCTTAGACCTGCAAACGGCCCTAAACTGGAGCGTGGGCATCGTATTTCAAGACTAAGATATGCCCAGAGCCACGTAAATTGGAGTATTGAAGATTGGTCAAAAGTTATGTTCTCCGACGAATCAAAATTTATGCTCTACAAGCACGATGGAAGACACAGAGTGTATCGAAGACCAGGGGAAAGATTCAAGCAAGCATGCATCGAAGAAAAAGTAGCCTACGGTGGTGGGTCTGTACTTGTGTGGGCCGGAATTTCTTCTGAAAGTCGCACAGAGCTGGTGATCATAGAAAACGGCTCTTTAACTAGCGTAAGATATGTGGAAGAAATCCTCAATGATCATGTTGGTCCATTTATGGTCAATTTAGGTGAGGATGCTATATTTATGCATGACAATGCCCGACCTCATACAGGTAGGATTGTGAATGACTACCTTCAAGAGATGAACATTACTCGTATGGAGTGGCCAGCGCGCAGCCCGGATATCAACCCGATCGAGCATGCTTGGGACGAGCTAGGCAGATGCGTAAAACAACGAAACCCTCCCCCAATCACGCTTCGTGAGCTCAAAATTGCTCTCACAGAGGAATGGGAGAATATTCCCCAAAATCGTATAAGGAACTTGGTGTACAGCATGCCAAACCGCGTAAACGCAGTAATGGAAGCACGAGGAGGCAATACGAAGTATTAAAATTCAAGTCAAATCGTAATAAAGTTCAAAAATTTCATGTTTCCTATTTTTGTTTTAAGGAGAGATCAGCAGTTTTTTTCTTTATGTAATTTTGTGTTAATAAAATGTATGGTGACTCATATTTTTTTACTTTCATTTAAGGAGTATTACATTGTCTATTAAATACAATTTATTGCATTAACCTATCATTTTTAGTTTCCGAGATTTTTAACATTCTTTAAGTGACCCGGAATCATTGCTCTCGAGTGTAGTATGGTATTGTTACATTGTTATAAGACTTATCTTTTCTTATTTCCCATGAGTACATTTTCACCATAGACTTCTATTATTGCCTCTCTGCGGGTCATCCTTCATGACATTAGTCACGCAAGTCACTAATTTGCGCGATATTGCGGTTTCCTCCCTAATAATCCTGAAAAAATGGTCTTTGGTAGAGTTGGCATAGGGCTGCTAAGATTAGGTAAGACGAAAACGTGGGTAAGTACATCGCCTACATAAATGCGGTCAAAAGTTTTATAGACATTTTCTACCAATTTGCTGGACTATTAATGTTCTGATTTATTCGAAAAGCCTTTTTGGATCGATGTCGGAAACATTCGAAAGATATTTCAATTTCGAATAGGGTTTCTGTATGAATCAATTTAGCCCACCAGAGCATAGGTCCTTCAATAATTTTGAAAATTGCCAACCGTTGCCACGCTTTTATGTAACAATATCACAGAGCAGCCCCCGTATGCCAATATTTTGCTGTCAAGTTATATTTCACTGCCCAGTGTAATTTCTTCAGGTCACGTGGTACAATTTTGTACCACGTGATCATTCTTTTTAGGCACTTTTCAGCAAAATATGCGCGAAAACACATCAAATGACGTCATAATGTCACTATTTAGTCACAGAATAACTATGAGTTAGTATGAACTGACCATGATTTAAACTTACTTTGCAGTTCAACTTTGATTGGCATACCCCTGCTGAAAAATTAATAATATAAGTATGGTCCGTGGTTCAAAAAAAAAGTTTTTCGGTAAACGAACTTGACTTGAAAAACGAAAATGGCCTTTAATATTTCTTCTAAACGTCCCTAATTACTTAAATAAAAGCCACTTTGAATTTCAAAAACAGTGTATTAGGTATGATAAGTGGGTACTAAAACATTTATGTAACTTACTTCACACCAAGAATGTTGAGCTTTCTTGAAAAGTTTGTGAGCTTTACTTACCGAATGTGACGCAACGCCCGCCCCAAAGATAAGAAAACGTTGCTGTAAGTGGTAGGACAAACATATATAATTTATAACATTACCTACTGTATTTAACGCTGATATTTTAGAAGGATTCATGGATTTAATCGTGCTATTTTTATGTTTACACAGTTTTGAAGTTTGAAAAGTTTCAGGGTTTG
Source organism: Gandaritis pyraliata (assembly GCA_947859175.1). Taxonomy (NCBI): domain Eukaryota; kingdom Metazoa; phylum Arthropoda; class Insecta; order Lepidoptera; family Geometridae; genus Gandaritis; species Gandaritis pyraliata. The sequence continues at coordinate 4,350,511 of OX401863.1, forward strand.
CAGTGAAAGTGATGGCAGAATGAATGTTATCACATGGAATTGAATGACCAATGTAACGCTTTTGACTGTAGTTATTATTTCGTTATTGAATAATTTATTATTCGCGATGGATATACTTACAAACATAATACAAGATCACTTTTTATTCGAGCATATTTTAACAATATTATTTAAATTAAGACAGTATTTTTCTATGTTGAATTTGAAATGAAAGCAAATTAAATTTCGCGCATTTTTACATAAGTATGGGCACATGCATTTTTATTATAGGCATGTTTTCATGTTTGTTTCATATGAAAAACAACGATATCTTTAGTATTGTTGAACATAGCTTATAACAATATAATCAAGTTACAGTTTAGCATACAATGTGGAAAACACAACATGTTTTCATTCATCATTTTTGGTATTACGGAACACGAATTCTAAGACCCTTAAGTAGGTAAAGGCATGCAAAGTTAAACTGTGGTTCTATAAATATCCGGAAACATCAAAATCCAAGCACTCAAACGTAGTCATGTGAAAATTTTATCTCATTATCAAGTAAGTAAACTCTACCAAACACTTCAGGCGTTTGTAACTTGGAAAACGGAGTGTCACAATCTTCTCTTAGAGTTTTACACTGCTTTTACGTTATATAACTTTATATATATTTTTATATTAAGTATATATTTTATATTTTTTTGTTATATTTTGCTTTTACGTTTATGCTGAGTCCGCGTCCGGTTTGCCACGCTGGCCTCTAGTGCCTACCTACCTATACATAGGTAGTTTTAGTCAATAACATCTGTCTGTGGTAGGTACTTAATAGATTGGTAGGTGTAGGTACTGATAAGTGTTGGCAAATAAATTTATTTTCTTTCTTTCTTTATATACTCGTATTGTTACTGTTGGTGTTGGTGAAATTACCAAATCGAAATAAGGCCTATCTACTTATATCCGTATGCTGACTGCAAAACAATTGAAGGAGAATTTTGAATGTCGTGGTCTGTCATTATCTGCATAAACACTATTTTAGTAACAAAGAGCTCTACCAACTCTACTAATTATAATTATCTGTGACAAACTTTATAACTAACCTATTACGAATACCTTTGTAACAGCCGGTACCCACGAGCGACTTAGTTGCCCAGAAACTTTTTTGTCTCTATCGCCTGTCACGTCATAATATGCTCGTAGTTTCATACAAACCCGTAGACTTGAAGTGAGAGACAAATTAGTTGTTTCTCGTGCGCGGCCTTTCTAAGTATTCTTTTATAATATACATAATCTAAAATGCATGTAAATTATATATTACAGCATTAATTTTAAGGAATTCATCTAGCTTAGTACCAGCTTACTAAGCTACATGAATTTCTTTTACGACGTCTACCTAGCTTGCATCTTAAAATTTTTAAACATACTTATCACAATAAATTAAAATGAATTTTAAATCTCGAGCTTTAACAGTGCAGCTTGATATATGTACAAATTTACGGAGCTAGATGTGAGCTATTTTAATGTAACCAATAAAACAAACCAAAAAATTTTGAATCTGATAGGTGTAGGTATTTTTTAAACATACATAAAATATAATGTTTTCACTATGTTTAACGGCAGCTTGTGTAAGTTCACTGTGCTGCAGGGGTATGCCAATCAAAGTTGAACTGCAAAGTTTTAAATCATGGTCAGTTCATACTAACTCATAGTTATTCTGTGACTAAATAGTGACATTATGACATCATTTGATGTGTTTTCGCGCATATTTTGCTGTCAAGTGTCTAAAAAGAATGATCACGTGGTACAATTTTGTACCACGTGACCTGAAGAAATTACACTGGGCAGTGAAATATAACTTGACAGCAAAAGATTGGCATACGGGGGCTGGGTGGGTTATAATCCTTTTCCCCCGAATTCTACTGAAAAGTTTAAGCATAGTCAGTCATATAATTCCATGCTAACAGTCAAAACTCGGTATCGCCTTATTTTAATCGCTACACCCTATTGGGCACATTTTACTGAAAAAGCTTAGGCACTTTCACAGTTTATCTCGCTGAATTAGAATTACGCCCCTAAGTCCCCTGTATTTGTTTTGTTTCCCTGTATTTTCGGGCCACGTCGTTATCACTGTCAAGGGATCCCTTTTCCGGGGTTACCGTGATACGGAGACAAAGTTTAAATGTATTTTTCGCGAAAACTGGCTTTCAGTAGTATTGGAACGACTTACAGGTATTTTTATTTGGCGCTTTCGTAACACAAGTTACTTGGATTACATTTATTGCTAGCTTATCTGTTTGAATGCTTGGATTGCGGTTGCCATCTGTATAAAATTGGTTTATAATAAAATGGATTCCTAAAAGTGGTCACCAAAGTCAATCAAGTTAAGATTCGACTTTGATCAAACCAATTACCAATATCCCCACTTGATGTTCTTCTAAAAATATTTCCTTCATTACTCGCGTTGGGTCCCACTCGCCAATATCCAAGCTATATCGAAAATTCGCTCTTGATATACACGACACGTCCGCCATAATAATAAAGATATCCTGATAAAGTTCCCGGTGTGAAGATCTGGGTTTATTAAACTACGTGTTTATACACCCTAGTAAATCTGGGTTTCTTGATTATGCACAGAATTTACTCCGACAAAAACGTAGTGACGCGAAATTGACCAGCAAATCCTTTACAAAATCCGGAGCCCTGACAAGAATAAGGTTTCAGGGCGCGGACGCCCGGATGCTTACCCCTTTTCTTTGTTATGTAAATGCCTTCGAGTGAAAGTTTGGCAACCAATTTTCCCCACACGGATCCATTAGAAAATTAAAGGACATTTTGTTTGGCCATGCGGCTACATCGCTCGCTCCACGGAGCTATGAAACATAAACCACCCGATACTACCAGAGATACACCCAAAACTCTTTGTTTATACTGCACAGGTTAATATTAGTTTAGGACTAATGATTCATTTGCCCACGTCTCGAATTACTCGAGCAACAATAGCTAAACACAGCGTCTTTCAATTCATTATCCCTCGTCTTTACCCAATGGGTATTGGAAAACAAGAACATTAAAACATAATTATTGTATACCCTAACACTTTTATATGACAGTTTTCCTGAGCCACAGAAAAAGTTCTATAACGGACCTCAAAAGTTTTAATTTAGACTTGAACAATTATTTTAGAATACGAACTCTACTCGTAGTCTCTATTTCTGTAGAGCTATACTATGTGTATCTAAACAGTGAGTGTTGGTTTGTTGGTGGTATTGTACTAAATAGCCTAGACTACAACAATCGCTCTACTGTCTCAACAGAGCTCAACCCAGCGGAATCTTGTATGCATTTATTTATAGACAGCCTCCGAGCTATTCGCTCGTATTTCCCTCAATAACAAGAACCGCTGCATGTTCTAGAGACGGCCTCTTTTGTTTATGACAGCGTCGTAGTAAAATTAATCAAGCAGCGCAACTCTTGGCAGTATTTTATCTGCGTCTACTGTCACTCATGTAAATGTTATGTAGAGTCTGGCAAATAATCCAAAAAAATACTGTGATCTGTTTTCAAAGTGTGACAATGTTCTTTTTAACTTAGATATCAGACTTTGGGATGCCTAAAGAAGCTTTCTTGCTGCGCAGTGCTATTCTATTTATTTTTCATTATGTAAATATAAATTATATTATTGAGTCTTAAGAGGGCTATCGCAGTTTGGCCGCGCTCGAATTCCGGTTTCTGAGCCGCCAAACTAAAAAAAAATGCCCACGCACAAATTGAAGCCGCTTTCCGCTCGAGTTTGTACATTAACTAACTAGTCTTGGTACTTGGAAGTTAGGTAAGTAAAGCCATTAAAATTATAAAAATTTTCAATGTACCTAAAGATTTATAATAGTTTAGATGGCTGTTTCTATTTAGGGTGTTTCTATGTATTATAAGTATGTATTTACAAAAAAAAAGTATATAAGTATTCTATCAGATCTAGTTCCCATATCACAAGCTTTGCTTAGTTTGGGACTAGAGGGCGTTGTGTGTAAAGCCCAAGAATATTCATATTTATTTATTTTATTAGATAGAATTTCTATCTAAACTTTTACAAATCTGTACTTACATTGATTTATTTTTTGATAAATTCTTTGAAGGAGTTGAAGTATGTCTGTCGGTTTGTCGTTTGAGCACAGTTGACGCTGAAACCGCCGAACAGATTTTGATGAATCGTATCATGGTGATAGCTTATAGCACCGATCAACATTAGGTACATTGCACACATTAGGTACCTAATTATGTCAAAATCAACTTCAAACGGCCGAGTTATTCGTCAACTCGCGAGCGTGAAACTCGTGATTTGGCACTTTCCAATTAAACCTATTTTTTTGTCGTCAACTCGCGCGCACAATATTATAAAGTACAGTCTTATTTTAAAAACGGATTTTTTTCAAAATCGTTATCTGAGGGCCCCTCTCAGCCATTATGTGTTACTATGTATTATAAGTATGTATTTACAAAAAAAAGGTATATAAGTATTCTATCAGCATCTAGTTACCATATTACAAGCTTTGCTTAGTTTGGGACTAGAGGCGTCGTGTGAAATGTCCATAAATATTTATTTATTTATTATCAAGAATCTAATCTCAAATTAGAAAAAATCATAGCCGCCATTTTTAACTTTTTTTGTTTATGGACCGATTGCTTTCAAAATCGATATCTGAGGATCCCCCTTAGCCATTATCAGGAATATTATGTAAAATTAGAAAAAGCATGGCCGCCATTTTTAACTTTTTTGTTTATGGACCGATTGCTTTCAAAATCGATATCTGAGGGTCACCCTCAGCCATTATCAAGATTCTAATGTGAAATTTGAAAAATCATGACCACCATTTTTAACTTTTTTGTTTATGGACCGATTGCTTTCAAAATCGATATCTGAGGGTCACCCTCAGCCATTATCAAGATTCTAATGTCAAATTTGAAAAATCATAACCACCATTTTAAACTTTTTTGTTTATGGACCGATTGCTTTCAAAATCGATATCTGAGGGTCACCCTTAGCCATTATCAAGAATCTAATGTCAAATTTGAAAAATCATGACCAACATTTTTGACTTTTTTGTTTATGAACCGATTGCTTTCAAAATCGATATCTGAGGGTCACCCTCAGCCATTATCAAGAATCTAACGTCAAGTTTGATGAAAAATCATGGCTGCCATTTTTAATTTTTTTTGTTTACAGACCGATTGCTTTCAAAATCGATATCTGAGGATCACCCTCAAGAATCTTAAATGAATGCCGTTTGAAGTTAATTTTGACAGCTGTCATCAAAAATGTAGATTTTAGTTGTCTCTGTCATTTAGTGATGAAACGAGCAGTCTAGGATAAGTAGTTTCCAAGATATGACCGTTTGAAGTTGAATTTGACAGCTGTCATCAAAAATGTAGATTTTAGTTGTCTCTGTCATTTAGTGATGAAACGAGCAGTCTAGGATAAGTAGTTTCCAAGATATGACCGTTTGAAGTTGAATTTAACAGCTGACATCAAAAATGTAGATTTTAGTTGTCTCTGTCATTTAGTGATGAAACGAGTAGTCTAGGATAAGTAGTTTCCAAGATATGACCGTTTGAAGTTGAATTTGACAGCTGACATCAAAAATGTAGATTTTAGTTGTCTGTGTCATTTAGTGATGAAACGAGTAGTCTAGGATAAGTAGTTTCCAAGATATGACCGTTTGAAGTTGAATTTGACAGCTGACATCAAAAATGTAGATTTTAGTTGTCTGTGTCATTTAGTGATGAAACGAGTAGTCTAGGATAAATTAAGTAGTTTCCAAGATATGACCGTTTGAAGTTGAATTTGACAGCTGACATCAAAAATGTAGATTTTAGTTGTCTCTGTCATTTAGTGATGAAACGAGTAGTCTAGGATAAGTAGTTTCCAAGATATGACCGTTTGAAGTTGAATTTGACAGCTGACATCAAAAATATAGATTTTAGTTGTCTGTGTCATTTAGTGATGAAACGAGTAGTCTAGGATAAGTAGTTTCCAAGATATGACCGTTTGAAGTTGAATTTGACAGCTGACATCAAAAATGTAGATTTTAGTTGTCTCTGTCATTTAGTGATGAAACGAGTATCTAGAATAAGTAGTTTCCAAGATATGACCGTTTGAAGTTGAATTTGACAGCTGACATCAAAAATGTAGATTTTAGTTGTCTGTGTCATTTAGTGATGAAACGAGTAGTCTAGGATAAGTAGTTTCCAAGATATGACCGTTTGAAGTTGAATTTGACAGCTGACATCAAAAATGTAGATTTTAGTTGTCTCTGTCATTTAGTGATGAAACGAGTAGTCTAGAATAAGTAGTTTCCAAGATATGACCGTTTGAAGTTGAATTTGACAGCTGACATCAAAAATGTAGATTTTAGTTGTCTGTGTCATTTAGTGATGAAACGAGTAGTCTAGGATAAGTAGTTTCCAAGATATGACCGTTTGAAGTTGAATTTGACAGCTGACATCAAAAATGTAGATTTTAGTTGTCTGTGTCATTTAGTGATGAAACGAGTAGTCTAGGATAAGTAGTTTCCAAGATATGACCGTTTGAAGTTGAATTCGACAGCTGACATCAAAAATGTAGATTTTAGTTGTCTCTGTCATTTAGTGATGAAACGAGTAGTCTAGGATAAGTAGTTTCCAAGATATGACCGTTTGAAGTTGAATTTGACAGCTGACATCAAAAATGTAGATTTTAGTTGTCTGTGTCATTTAGTGATGAAACGAGTAGTCTAGGATAAGTAGTTTTCAAGATATGACCGTTTGAAGTTGAATTTGACAGCTGACATCAAAAATGTAGATTTTAGTTGTCTCTGTCATTTAGTGATGAAACGAGTAGTCTAGGATAAGTAGTTTCCAAGATATGACCGTTTGAAGTTGAATTTGACAGCTGACATCAAAAATGTAGATTTTAGTTGTCTCTGTCATTTAGTAATATAATAACAGAAAAGTTAAAAATGGCGGCCATGATTTTTCAAATTTGACATTAGATTCTTGGTAATGGTTGAAAGGGACCTTCAGATATCGATTTTGAAAGCAATCGGTCCATAAACAGGAAAGTTAAAAATGGCGGCTATGATTTTTCATAAATAGGTACAAATAAAAATATATACATTGACATTTTTACACGGCACCCTTTAGACGACTCATAGAACAAACGTCTATGATGCCACACAAAAAATAATTATGTTTGTTTTTGGTGAGGATCGAACCCACGACCCACGGCACGGAAGGGAGAGCTAGTACCGACTGAGCTGTGAGGCCTATCAAAATATCTTTTCATTTTAGCTCATCATCATTAGTTTCTATTCTATTCAAGTACACGTTCTTCATTGCACTGCAGATTGTACTGTTTGGCACAGTACGCACAACGGATCTTCATCCCTCTGAAGTTAGGTGTAACAATCGATTTTGTATGTACTACACAAACATCCAAACATCTAAACTTTTGCAGCCCATCCCACTAATATTATAAATGGTTAGATAAGATAAGATTTTAATTGTCCCCAATAGGTATGTACAGGTGTTAATGATTGTCATGAATAAAAAAGTTACTAACATCAAAACTAGGTAGTCAGTCACACTCCACGTGTACACGCACGGTTATGCTCGATCTTTTTGGCGCGGAGAAAATCGACACAGGTCCGCCTTCCACGAGCGCTGGCGCGCGTCTGAATTCGAGCGGCCAACGCATCGCATTTTATGCAGTTGTAAATTACGTTTATTCAAATTAATATAATAAATTATGTAAATAAAAAGTATACAATTTTATTGATTATGAACTAACGTTTATTTTGGTATAATTTTTACCTAATAATAATAATGTAGTATGGAGAAATTAACGGCTAATTCTGAACGTTTTTAGAAATTTTATAGTTTTGAATTGATTTTTTTTGTACATATCCCATACTTATTTCTAAATTCCGGGGCCGCTACGGTCAATGGCAGTATATAAGAGATATTTGTTGATATTTTTCATTTCGTTTGCTTTGCAGAGTAGTTCAATCCAGGAGCTTGAAAAAGTGTCTGCGCGAGTTTTATTAAAAACTTGTTTCGGAATTTTGGCTTTATTTAAATATATAAGGAAAAATTGCAAAAAGCGAGGCCGCTACGGTCAATGCGAATAACTATTCTACACCATACAATAAATCGAAATTATCTAAGAGTTTCAGTTTCAGAGATCTAGAACGTCAAAAATGGGCATTTTCACGGTTTGACCGTAATACGCGCCTTAACTTTTTTGTCAGATAGGTACAGTTAAGCCAGTAAACCTGATTCTCCTATCAAAGATTTTTATTCAAGTTTTTATTTTATAAGGGTTCTATAAAAGTTGCAACACTGCTCACTACACGATGTGCAACTCTGGCTTAGAGGACGAGCGTCACAGCTCAATCCTCTATTCAAACAAACGTGTGTACACCCCGCTTTAGGGCCTAGCACACGTGCTAGGTATATATTTAGTATTTTTACCGCTGTATTCCTGTTGTTTTGCGTTTACGAGGACATGCGACGGGGTTTATGTAATGTTCTCGGTTTTTAGAACCTGTGTAAAAAGTTGTGACTGCCTAGTACTTACTTAAGTACCTCTACTCGGTTTAAATGAACTCTTACATCATGATGGCAAGAAAAAAAAGAGATACTTAAACTAAAATATATTTTGCATGTTGACTTTGGTAGTCCATACCTACATTAAGGGTGGCTTACACCAGAATCACTAAACGTGTTTAACAGCTAAATTGATTTAAATCTGACGTATTTATATGACTTGACAACTCGCTAAATACTATTTAAGAGTTAAACGCGTTTAACGATTCTGGTGCAAGCCACCCTTATTGTTTACCAACTTTTTATTTTATGTTTGATATCTCAGAACTCAGTCAATTATAAACAGATTTGCAATTTTTTTTTGTCTGAAATAATATACTTTCAGATTACTTAGGCCCATAAAAATTTCATCAAAATCTGTTTAGTAGTTTGGCTTTTAAATTAAAATAAATGGCATAAATATGTCATCCACGTCCAAGAAATTGCGTATTTAGCTTTCCTATGGTGGTATTTACGGTCATTACATTGGGTAACATTCCCAAAGAACAACCATCATCATCATCATCTTAATGATGAAGCCGGAAGGTAGTCAAATTGAAGTCTGTTTTCCTAGTTTTTCTAATTACCTATTCAAACTTATGAGTTCCTGCTTTAGAAAAAGCTCCTAATATTTTCACTCTTTTTTAAAAACAATATTGTGAAAACATAATTACTTAGCCAGACATTTTAATTGGTTACCCGCTTAGTTGACGTTTCATTATAATATTTTGCAAAAAAAGTTTTACCATTAATTAGAAACGAGAAATTCGTACGGTAGGTAAGGCAGATGAGGTATTATGACTACCTGACCCGTACCTTTTTAGATAAATACCTATTTAATTAGCTATAATCGAGTAAGTTGATAACGTTAACTGATAACGTTGGTACTCGTACTCTCATACTTAATAATAAATGATGCGTCTATTTCCGGAATTCCGGATATGTAAGCAACATCATGGTCACAACATAATTACATCATCATTCGTATTACTTAGTAAATAACTAATATATCATTAAATTTTGATGTATAACAACACAATAACTTTTTATGTAGGTATGTGAAATAAGCATATTCGTAGTTCTATTAAGTATATTTAAGTCCGTATGCTCATTAATTGCTCAAGCACTGATCTGGACTCAGATTAGCCGAGCACAGATTCAGACATAAATCGAGACTCAGGTTTGATTCCAAAAATAGGCTAAGGTTACCCCTTAACATCAGGTGAGCCACTAAGTTTGCTTCATCATTTAAATATCTCATAAAAGAATACTTAACCTTATCCTTATTTTTTTTAATTACCGACAACGCAGCGAATCCGTAGACGGAAGCTTATTTAGTTCGCACCAACCTAATATGTTAATTTGAAATCCTGGATAATGAACGCTGAGACGCCTTCGAGAACTCAAGATTACGACGTTTGTAAACTTATCTCGGGTTCTCGTTAGCTGGCGGTGTAAGCCACTGAATACGTAAGCATGTCATTCATGATTAAAGCTCAAATAATATCGGGTAGGATCGTGGACGCGACTTTTGAACGTGACTAAAGCACGACATAAAGAAGCGCGACCTAAAATAGCATTAATCTACCTTACTAGGAAGCAGGAGTAATTAATTACATAGTAAGTTCTTTCAAACTAGATAAAGAACCAATTAATTCACAACGATGACGCTTACTAAGTAGGTATAGGTACCAAGAACTAGAGACATGTAGAAGACATGCATAATAAGCAATCAACAATAAGTAGAGCAAAATGTAGAGTAGGTAAGTATCATATTGATGAAAACAATAATAGTTATACCACCAAGCCAAAGCTAAGTGCTGACTAAGATAAAAACTATAAATAGCGTGATTACTTACACACTCGCTGAACGTCGAAACTGAAGAAAAACTCAAAACTAGCGACAAAAAGTCGTGCCTTCTACTGTGATTTCCAGATTAAGCGACCGTATCGTACGAACGTGACTGTTGACAAAAACACGCCCGAAGACAATTTAGTCCGATCGGTGGCGAGACCTCAAGTTGTGAATACTGTGAACCAAAGCTGAACCGTGGAATCGGGTAGGGGACCACTAATTAGAAGCAACCAACTTTAGATTAGAGTCACGGTGGCTTACTTAATGGTTCACTTGTAAATTACTTTGGATGGAAATTGATACCTGGCTTCCTACATCCTACATTCCACGCGATGTAGATATTTCAAAATATATATTAGGAAAATTATTCCAAGACTAATAAAGAAAATTGAAGTAAATTAGACTGGAATATCAGGATTTTCTGTTCGTGATATTACGGACTTTTTTAAGGTGAAGCAGAATTAGCTTTTATGAACAGCTGGGATTATGGGATGCTAGGCAAAAATAAAATTATCTTTACGAGGTAGGGAAAACCTCGCAGACATTACAGATTACAGAGCAGAGGTTATGAAAAAAACGTCCAACAGGTAGACATTAACTGATACAAAATATACAGGTACTTACAAATACGAGTAATTAATGCATGCAAAACTCGGTTTACACCAATCAAATAGTGCGTAAACATTCAACAAACTAGCAGTGCGACAGGGTATCAATCAAGAAGAGCCCACAAATAAGGTTCTGCTAAACAAAATGCTGTACTTTTACTGTATACTTTTTTTCTAAATACATAAATACTTATACATAGTAACACCCAAAAAATAGAACAAACATCTATGTTTGCCACACACAATTGTTTGTTCTTGGTGGGGATCGTACTCACGACCCACAACACGGAAGGCTGAGCTATTACCGACTGAGCTGTAACGCCTGTCTGACAACACAGAGATACCTAATAAAAACATTATCAAGCATTATCGACAGCACAAAAGTTTCAACTGTTTTCATCTCTGCAGGGGTATGCCAATCAAAGTTGAACTGCAAAGTTGAACTGCTAAGTTTTAAATCATGGTCAGTTCATACTAAGTCATAGTTATTCTGTGACTAAATAGTGACATTATGACGTCATTTGATGTGTTTTCGCGCATATTTTGCTGTCAAGTGTCTAAAAAGAATGATCACGTGGTACCTACGAAATTGTACCACGTGACCTGAAGAAATTACACTGGGCAGTGAAATATAACTTGACAGCAAAAGATTGGCATACGGAGGCTGGTAGGTGCCAGACCGAATAATAATGCTGAATGAATTTGAGTAGCGTATCATTGACATCCCGCGTGGTAAACGACCCCGAAAATTCCGAGCAATTTATACTGTTCTACGGTGACCCAAAATAAAAAGGAATGAGATGATTGTCACACTGCGTGTCATTTAACCCGGCGAGGTAAGTAATACGCATACTAACAACAAGACAATCTGTAAAATCATGTATGTTACACGTAAACTTTACAGCCCCCGTATTCCAATCTTTTGCTGTCAAGTTATATTTCACTGCCCAGTGTAATTTCTTCAGGTCACGTAGTATAATTTTGTACCACGTGATCATTCTTTTTAGACACTTGACAGCAAAATATGCGCGAAAACAAATTAAATGACATCATAATGTCACTATTTAGTCACAGGATAACTATGAGTTAGTATGAACTGATCATGATTTAAAACTTTGCAGTTCAACTGAGATTGGAACACCCCTGCAGGAAAAAAATGCGAAGTCTATAACACGGTTTCTCAAAAGTCATCAAAATTAGGGGGTTTTAAAAAAGGGGGCAACAAAGTCAAGTCTCAAAATAAAGTATTTTTTACATAGTTTTTGAAAAACCAAATGTACTTGCTTTGGTTCGGAATCCTCATTAGACGAGTCTATTCGTACTAGACCGTTCTTGTTTGTTTTAATTTAGCGACGTAATTAATGCGGTAACAGGCGGTAGGCGGTAAGGTAGTGTGGCTGACAAAGATTGCCCTAGCTAGAGTAAATTGGAGTTAGACTGCAGCCTTGTTGTGGGTGTGCGCAAATAGTTCGTCGCAAAAATTTGGTCTTCATCGAGTAACTAAGATTTTAGGACAGCAGATGTTTCTCTTTATTTCCCTGAAGTCCTATCATAAGATACGCCCGCCCGCACTTAAGTTGGACGGTTCAAGATACATTTTAAACCGGAGCTTTTAACGACTTATTATGTGCAGTAACTTTCTGAAATGCTTTTTTAACTGGGCTGTTGTAAATAACTCCGTAAATGATTCTTTGAAACGAAACACCCTTATCCAACGTCTAGGTAGCTATTTCATGGTGAACACTAGACGTAGGTATTTATTAGAGCCTTCTATTGATTTATAGACCACAAAAAGTATTTACTTTGGTCATACTTCTAACTACCTAAGTATGCCTAAGTATCTTGTCCTGAAAATTGTGACGCTAAACAAGCACAGGGCCACCGAGATATTCAGGCTTTTAGCAAGTCCATCTCCAGAGGGTAATTCAACATTATGTTCAGCGAGACCTCCAGTAATAAAGGTGAAAGTTTTATGTAAATGCCTCCCTCTTTCGTCTGTATTGCATAAGTTGTCTAATAAATTAGTAACTTGTTTTGAGATAAGTAGTAGGCAGGGTAGGACAAAAGATCGTATTGTTTCAGTCGTTTCAGTGCCCCAAGCATCAGTTATTTTGCCCAATTACCTTTTAAGAAACGTCAAATTTTCAGGTGTCTTTGAGTCAGTTTTGCTAACTTGATAGCCCCAGTCACTGGTGCTACGGGAAGACAAAGCAAACGAGCAAAGTCGTGAAAATAAACTGTGAAATAGCTCAAACGGCGCGCAGTCACGTCATCCCGACAGTACTAAGCCTGGAGTGGGATAAGAGGAAGAGGAATAAAAGTTGTAGGTACTCGCCAGGCCACTTTGTGGTACAATCGTTTTAGACTGGAACCGGTAGATTCAACGGAATAAAATATAAAGAAACTTTTTATAACTTTTCATAATGTTACCTACGTAGTTCGTATTTTGTCTCTATACGTCTACAAAACTTTCTAGTACCGATTCTTATAAATAAATCGTTACACAAGCATAGATTTTGAGTGGACACTTTCAAAGAAAAATAATATGTGTCCAGTGTCTGAACAGTAGAGGCTTATAATTTGTACAAAAATTAGCACAAAAAACACCCTTAAGTAGTTTGTCGCCCAAAAATCATTCCTAAAATTACGTATAAACTAAACTATAACTATACCAAAATGTAGGGTAAAAATAATTAGCTTACTCTCTCAAACGGAAAAACGTTTCATAAAATAAGCCGGAGTAAAGATGAAAATTACAAGGTAGGAAGTCGAGTTCACTACTGAATTACAGTCTTAAATCAACGGTCTGCTTCAAATCCAACCAAAGCAAGTGTTCCGTAAGATAGCTTCCTAACGTTTCCGGTATAATATTGGTTCTTTGATTGCTACATACTGAACTCAAAGGTTACCGAATAGTAGCGAAGTATGTAATCCGGAACTATTTTTAAAAGCAAGGCCGAGATAGGCTTTGGATTTGCTTTGCATTAGAGATTTGATTCTGAAGTTGTGAGCATCAAATGCGTACTTATCTATGTAATGTTGTGTTGCATCAGCTGCATTATGCTCCTGACAATAGACCCCCACCATATGGTTAAATTAGGAAGGTGCTTACAATATAGAATGTGCTATTGAATGGAGTATACTACATTTTCCAGTCAGTCAGTAAATGATGATGAGACAAAGTTACAAAAACATTTGATGACTGAAAACTAGAAACTTAGAAGTAAAAACTCTATCCTAAAAATAGTATACTTACTTGAATAAAACAGTAAACAATTTTGAAAAAGTGATCTACTTCTGAATTCTGGCTGTCCAACTCATTTAGACCATCCATATTTTGGAGTTATTTACCTAGTCGCTGACAAGTCCAGCCCCCATATGCCAATCTTTTGCTGTCAAGTTAAATTTCACTGCCCAGTGTAATTTCTTCAGGAAAAGAAAAGAATGATCACGTGGTACAAAATTGTACCACGTGATCATTCTTTTTAGACACTTGACAGCAAAATATGCGCGAAAACACATCAAATTACGTCATAATGTCACTATTTAGTCACAGAATATCTATGAGTTAGTATGAACTGACCATGATTTTAAACTTTGCAGTTCAACTTTGCAGTTCAACTTTGATAGGCAAACCCCTGCTGTCATGGAATTATAGTGCCCTTAGTATCAAATTCTGAGTAAAATTACCACCTACATAACGTTGAGATAAACTCCTTTTAACAATAACCGTAAATTAATTATTATTCGACCCTACCCCAAATTACGTCACAATAAATTACAGCTCATATAAGCTCTAATACCTTCGTGCTGCTAGGAGACCAAGCTCCCCTCTACCTATCAGCGTCAATGCCCGTCTAGACACGCCTGAGGGCGAACTGAGTGAAGAAGGCTCTAACATCAAAGGTGAAAAATACCCTTTTAAAACCTTTCGTCGTAAAATATACGTTGTAATAAGCTCCGTAAAATCTTCGTTAGCACCGTTATCTTGTTTATACTTTGGCGGATGCTCTGCTGCAAAGTATAGGAGAGAGTAAGGTTGAGAGCGCATTGTGTTCTTTTTGAAAAAGATCTTTGAGGTAATTTTCTCAATGCGCTTTTATAATTGCGTTTTGAATGAGATGCCAGACCGGCAGAGGTTCCTCAGAGTGGTCTCAAATCGGTATTTACCTTACCTATTATGTATAATATTTAAGACCACTAGTTTTTGTAAGGTAGAGTATATACTCGCATATTTACTCTACCTAACAAAAACGAAAGAATACGTGAGAGCATCGGAAAGCCTTGAACTGAGAGGCATCATTATCATGTTCTTGAACTAAAAACATACACAAGCTTGCAAAAACTAAATTGATCAATTATACAGTATTTACCCAAAAATTGCATCGAAAATCGATGGGTGGCCATCACACATTAATTGTTAAGTGAATCAAGAGGCCTTGCCGAAGTCATGCAAAGCTGTTGATAGTTACTACTAGGACCTTCCTAGCTTTTGCATTAGTAGACCGATCTCTACCAAAGCGCTCTAACATCTATAACGATTTCTCAACGACACAAAAATTAAAAATATTTGTAGTCCATGCCAGACAAACTCAGAATTGATCGAATCGAAAACTTTCGTCGCCTCGTCTGCGCTGGCTCATTCAACCTTCTACCTTACGTTTTTATAGATACCTGGGTGGGTAGGTGTTTTGTTGACAGATAAGACTTTGCCAAGTCTTGCGACTGGCACAGCGTATTTCAGAGGCTTTGCGCACTACGTGCCTCCGATAAACCTTTGTTGGCTGCTTATCTTGCTTAACCACGGCCACGGCCAGTCTTGACGTAGAAGCTAAATTAATAATGTCGGCTTGAAACAGTGGACTTTGGAAGCTGGTTAACCTTTTCCGTCCCTACTCATATTATAACGTTGGTGTGGCCATAGGTCAGACCGATATAAAAAAAAAAAAATCACTATGATTAGTGCGAATAAGGGGTGAGCGTTTCCTCAGATAATTTACATATGTATTAGATAATCCTACCATATTAATATTCAATTTAATTAAAGATCACGACTCGTCTTGATCTTGAAATGCTGAAGGTGAGTAGGAAGGAGTAGCATAACAGCCTGCGTAGATTTAAAAATAACCGAAATTCAAATTAACTTTCTGTTTTTTTGCAATGAATCTTCAAGCTTAATAATGCATAAAAAGTCTTGTTGGACAGGCTGTAAAGTTTTTATCGGTAATTGATTAGGTATAGAAAAAAACACGTCGGATAAAAGCTAAAACAAGTTCCTCGTCGAGGCCATGCAAGTTATTAAGCGTAAACAAAACGCTCAGACGTCTTATAAACATAGTGTGATCAGAACGTGTTATCATGAAGTATTTTATAGTGGTCGGTATTGTTCTAGTTCTAATCAATATAGCCGATTGTGTGGATTTCTCAGATGATATACTATACGATGACGGTCCAGAAGAAAGAGTTGTAAGTGAAGACGAATACGAAAAACCAAAATACGACATCAAAGACGGACCAGTATTGTTCCAGAAGTTTGTTAGCGATTACAACAAGCATTACAAAGATGAACAGGACTCTAACAAACACTATGAAGCGTTCTTGAAGAATCTAAAAGAAATTATTGATAATAACAAGAATGGCGGAGGGTCGGTTTCGGATATCAACTCATTTGCTGATTTTAGTGATGATGAGTTAGCTAAATTGGTCGGATGACATGGCAGGTAAAACCTACCTACACACTTATTAACATTACTAACATTACATTATTAACATTACAAGAATTAGAAACATTGGGGAGATACCGAACAGTTCATACTAATTTAGGTACCTACTTTAGATGGTTCTAGTGAAAATAAGAGAAAAATAACATTATTATTCCTCCTATTCCCAGTTGAGTATAGAATTTTGCATATGGATGATCTCAGAAGGGTCGACACAGGCATGGGCCCTAATGAATTAAATTAGGCTCCACTGATAACCTCTCGGTTCAATCTCCGGGAGGGACTGAACTAACAAAGACATGTTATCATCTAGATGTGACAAGTCATAGTTCTTTCCACCACCTAGTCAAGGCTTATTCCAGAAATCCCCTGATGTACTCATTTACTAGTATACTTAGATAGGTATAAATAAATAAAATAAATGAATCTTTATTGCAGACACATGTAGGCCATAGGGTAGGTTAGGTGTACAATATAAAACAATATAAAGTAAAAACTAAAATAAAATAACACCATTACCACCATAATATTTTAATAGAGATTTAGGTGCAGGTATAGCTTGAGGTGTTATGATTTGCCAACACTGGCACCAACAGTGAGTAACCAAAGGCTACCACTAACACTAATGATCAATGGTTGTGGTGGTTCGGGTACCTATTAGCTTGTCCACTGATGGACGTCAGACACCTAAAGGGCACAAAACACCTAAGGGGGCTACCCCATAGATTTCCAGAAAAAAAGGTTTTGGGAAACGTAAAAAACCGGTGAGTCGTCGGTCCTTTCAGGGACTACAGTAGGTGTTTCGGCTTACGCTTCACTTTCCGGTTCCATAGTGACTGATACCTATCGTGTAGGTTACCACTTCTAGATACCTAGGAGTTGACAAAATAGTGGTATATCTTTGAGAGGGGACGACCTTGGAAATGTCGAGTAGCCCCAAGCCAAGAGTTATGTGCATTGCATAACGCCTTCTCTGATTTATCGTTAGTCTCGGACCATAGAGGTACCTCTACCGACGTAGGTACATGAAAAAAATGTATAATATGGTCGGATACCTACGTTTTTCAGCATTGGGTACGAGAGCCAGTCAGTCATATTTTACGTTACAAAAAGTATAAAGAAGGGCTCTAGGTACCTACCTACCTATCTTCTACAAAATTAAAAAGTTTAGGTAAGTACCACTTACCTCACTACCTACAACTTTTTTTTTATTCGTTCACAGAATGAGGCGATCCCAGAAGAGCATCCATTGCGTTCGAGACGATACTTAGTAGGTACACCGTATACTATAATAGACAATTCATTTTTAGTTAAGTCTTTTCTTTACCTACTTCCTTACCTCTATTAAGAAAATTGATACATACCCATTTATCTACCTTCTACCAAAGTAGCCAAAGTGGTAGGTAAGTACCACCCTTAGAATATAGAAAACACTAGAAGCAGCATTTGACATAATTTGTATGAAGGGTTTTGTCACTAAAATGCTATAAAAATGTTCCCGTGCGCATGATGTTCGCGCAGCCCAATGTTGCACCTACAAAACTATTTCCCAATTTTTTGGGGTAATTTTTTTTTGTAAATGCTGCTTAGGTACCTAAGTAGGAGGTACTGAAAAAGATATTTATAAATTTTAATAGAATTAAGGAAAGACTCAGGACGTGTTTTTTGAATGATTTGTGTCCATTGTTCTCGTCTGAGTATGTCAACAAGAAACCTAAAATTACACAAATATTTTTTTAAATAACAAATTTAGCGCTCTATGATTAAAAATACCTATTGAAATACCTATGCCTAATGATGTGTAGTCATAAAGATTAATATAAATTTTGTTGGGAAAAAAATGTTGGTGTTGTTTGCAACATTATTGAATTGATGGTAATTTTTCTTTAAATTGATGATTCCAAGACGATTCCTTATCAAATAGAGACCCAAATGTGATGTATGTTATCCCATCTACTTTGTTTTTAGCCCCAGGCCAATTTTTGCAAGTGGGAACCACACACGCCGGCATTTTCTATAATCTGTGGTACCACCTAATCAAGAAATATCTACTTGGTAAATGGTTCTACTAAACTTCTATCTACTACGAACTTGCTTGTGAAATCCGCAGGCAGCGTCAGTACAGCAAGCATAAGCAGGGTACACTATACCTTTCTCCCTCTACGACAGCAAGCAAAACAGGGTACCTATCTCAGAACAATAACTGGTAACTAGTTGTCCTGTGAGAACATAGACCTCGCGAGCCTTTATAACCGTGCAATAACCAACACTTTCCCTTTTACCCTGGCTAAGTAAATCTAATTTCAGGTGCTTGAATTTTCCAATAGGCCCTTATGTAGACTTTTGAGCAAAATAAGGGTATAAGTTTTAGCGATTACTCGCGTTCCCTTGGTCCTAAGAGGTCGAATCTGGTGTCTACGGATTTGTCTCATAAAGGCGAAGAGGACTGTGTAGTCTCATTGATATTGGTAGAAGTCAATTTTCGGGAAAAAAAATAAAAAAAAAAATTCCCCTTTTTTCCCCTTTCCAGTCCCCCTTTTTGGAAATATTTTTACACCATCTTGTGTAGAATGAAATCTTTCGTGTGCTCCTTAAATTTGATTGAAATCCGTCGATAAATAACGCTACAGCAAACTTTCCCTCTTTTCTCCCCTATTTTCCCCCCAATCAAAAATCCCCGACGACAAAAAAATCTAATAATTCATAAATAACCTGTGTACCAAGTTTCGTCCAGATCGGTTGAAAAATGCGACCTGTAGAGGAGAACAGACATCCGGACAAACGCATTTTTGGCCAATGTGGAAGGAAACTGAGACGCTTCGCTCGCTCGGTCAATAAAATTATTGTTCCGAGGTACCTACCCTTACCTACCCTACGTCGTCGTCGTCGTCGTGCAGTTCTCTGCCAGTGTTTGTTTACTCTAATGTCATAAACGTTACTAATGTCATATTATTTTGAGAGTCAACTTCAACTTCTTCTTCTCTTATATGGCTTCTGTCAGTCATTTCGACAGACAATAAATTTTGCCAGTGTCAAGTGAAATATTTGAAATAAGTTTAATCAAGTCGAGTCTTACGTCAGTCAAGTCGTTTTTTTGTTTGTTTGTTTGGTCTACGGCTTTTGCAGTTTTGAGAGTCACAGCTATGTATGTGCAGTGCCAATGTCAAGCCTTAAAAAGCTGTCAAAGTCAAACTTTCCATAACAGTGAGTAATGCCAATATAGCTGATTTATAGCTAGATCCAACAGTTTTCTCAAGTTCTAGTATATTGCATTCTCAGTCTATGGTAACGAAGATGGCCACACTTTTACAAGCTGATTTCAGTTGGTTTGGTTCAACTGGTTGCAGCGTTGCCATTTGTCAAATAAAAAAACTTCTTGCCAGATTTTCGCTCAATCTTACTGATTTTTATATGCATTTTTTTTACAAAATATATAGAAGCAAGCGTTTACCACAATCTCACCTGAAAATATAAGTAAGATAGGAGTAGGAAAATGTTGGTGGCTTTGCTCCATTTAACACTCTCACTGATTAATTTTTATATTTTGTCCACCTGCTGGTAGTATTAGATTATTTGTGCTGTTGGTAAGCACATTTTAGAATTTGTTTAGAAGTGCTTGGAGTGTGTGATAATCAGTTGAGAACTTGAGATGGATGGATGAGTGTTTTTTTGGTTAATTTTACCAGTTTTATAGTAGGCACCTTTAGTAAGGGAAAACCTTACTAATGCTAACCTAGAGGCAAGTCAGTAAAAGCTAGTTGATCAAACTTGATAGCACAGTTTATAAATTGCTAAAAAGCTTCCTCGCTTGGATTATTGGGTAATATTGGCCTTTGGCCACCTTGGCAATCTTGTGCGGGCAGCACTTTTGGTTTGACACTTTTCGTTTGGCTGTACTTTTGGTTTGCTCTGATAACAAGCTTGGCAAAAAGACAAGTATCCAGCGCCAGAACAAATAAAGCCCTAAATAAAACAAGAAGTTGAAGTGAAGTAATAAAAAAAAAAGTTTGTGGTGTTTTTGTTTTGATGTGTTGTGCCGAAAAGGTAAAATTACGTAAAAATTATCATTTCTAATCATTTCTGACTAAAAGACCAGTGAAAAACAAACCAAAAATGTTGTGCGACCTATCAAGATTCAGGATTAAATGTTGAGTGATAGGTACCCACAGCGGTATGTAAGTTTTATAAATCATGTGTAATCCAGTCTCATTATTTACCATATTTTACTAGCGTAGTCGTAGGTTCAAGTGTTATTACAGAAGTTGGTGTTCAAATGGGCACTGCAATAATGTAATACACGTTTATCAGCATCTTGCGGCTAGTTTGAGTGACCATTTTCTGATCCCAACATGATTGCTTTCTGTGTACCTATGCTACCTACCTAGTACATAAGCTACCAAATAGGTGTCCACACAACACACTACTTATTGTAAGTACGACGAGAAATAGACTAGATAGATCAACCACTGTGTTTTTGTTAAACAACTCAATAGGTATTTTGTCTAAAGCTTTTTTTCTGAATGGATGTACTTATAGGTAATCAGCTGAAGCAGGGTAAAGTTAACTTACCACTTAGTAGGTACCTTTAATTCCCGGTTTCTATAAGCTACAAGAATTTGATAGTAACATCACTCACCTTCGTTGGAAGGGAACCTCGCATTTCATTGGCTGACATTTTTACATCAGCCAATCAATTCACCCTCCTGGATTACTTTTGTTGTTTTATGTTATTTATTTATTTTAACAAATATAAAATTAGTAACTAAACACAACTTAAAAGTTATACATAACTCGACAGGTTAAAGTGCCTCTTAAAAGTTTTTTTGATAAAATTAATATTTAAAATAGGTTGAATTCTTGGTAAATAATTTAAAAAACACTGGTTTTGTTGACTACTTGAGTTGAGTAACACCCCTGGATGATAATATAAAATCCCGCATGAAATACATTATAATCCCCAAGTACCACAATGCAGTCTTTTTTAAACTAGTTTCAAATAGCATCTACAGTGTTGATATGCGTCTGTTTGCTGTTGTACCATAAGACAGTACCATTACATCGATGGTACTGTGGCAAATAGTATTTTTTGTTTACCGTGGTACATTCAGGAAAGAAATAATAATCAAAATGTAATTCAGTAATTGATCAACTTAAAAACAAATGAATGGGGAACTTAATTAACACATTAATGCAACCATATATAATATAGTACTTGTTGTAAGTGACCTTAATGTCGGTACTTATTTATACATTTGTGTAATGTACAATGTGGGTATGCTCAATAAAATTAGTGGTTACTCAGTACTTGAACAATGTCTTTCATTTTAATACATAAAATACTACAGTACTTATAAACTTTAATTAATCTAGGTTTACTTTTACTGTTAGTACTGAAGTACTATCCTACTATTATTATAAATTCAACGCGATCATCCGGTACGCGGACGAAGTGGCGGGCGGAAACTACCAATTAATAAAATGGTTGGTGTTTCTCAAGAAAGTTGAACCCAATGATGTAGGTATAGGTAGGTAGGTACTTTCAAACAGTGGTAATGTAACTTTCTCTTACTACTGTTCGGTAACAGCAAGTAATTGTAAATGCAGGCAGTCGTGGGATATAATTTTGTATGCTTCAATTAGATGACTTGGGAGTAAATGAAATGTCATAATTTTTTTTCTTTTTCTACCATTTGATAAAAACACCTGATTGATTGGAAATAATGACTTCTAATACTTACCTAACTAAGCAGTTACACCTATCATTTTACAATACAAGGCTGCTCTCGAGCGTCGACTGGTTCTTAAGATTAATGAAGTAGGTTATCACAATCCCAAAAGTTACTAAACGAGTGGGATTCGAACCCGCGGCCGTTTCCATGATACGGGGATCCGTCAGCCAACTGCGCCTTCGATCCTTACGCCAATCGAAAGATGTTATGAAAAACAATATTTAGGTACCCCCATACTAGATTTAAAATTTCCAAATGATCACCTTACTACTCATGCATTTAAGCAAGCGTAGTGCAGGACGCCCTCCGGCAAGATGGGGTGACGATCTGCGAAATGTAAGTAGCTGGCAAACACTGGGTGAGAAGAACCGAAGACCGGGTTTAGTGGCGCGTCTTGGGAGAGACCTATGTCCAGCAGTGGACTGATATAGGTGGATGATGATGACTCGGTACCTAGAGTTAGATGCTTAGTTAGAAGGACCTCGGGTTGTTTGATTGTGCAGCTGTCGGAAATTACCAAATGAATAGAACCTATATTCGTTTATTATTCTGCACTGAATAATCCGAAGGTCAAACTCACGCGTGTAGTCGATAATATGAATCATTATTACCAATTGTACAAGCTTACACTCGAGGGCAAAGAATCCGGGTCACTGTCAAAACCTTGAATATATTATTACGTCAGAGGCTAGATGTGAGTGCCGGTTTAATGCAATATAGCGTGTTTTTATACCCCAACTTATTTATTTTATTTTATATAAATGGTTAGCGTGTTTCATAGATTATTTAATAAGATTTATTGATTTTGGGTGTGTGGTACTGGTAATGAATGACCCAGTAACATATTTTTGACAGCTGCTTGGTGATAGTTTCAGGGATAAAAGGGTTTGTGTGAGTGACCCGATTTAATTGATCTCGAGTGTACTATCGTGATGCAATGTTTGTTTATCGCTGAACGACCAGCGCCGAACGTGGATCGACAGCCGGCAGTGGTGGTTTTCAGTAGAGAGCCTGCAACCGAATGCGAGGGACAGCTGTTCACTCAGTTGTTTACAGTTCCACGCGCGTGCGCACGTTTTAATACGCGGATACTTGTGATTTTCATAGTTAGTCTAAATTATCTATGAATGTGAAAAATAACGAGACGGGAAAACGGTACGTTTATAAATATTATCCGTAAAAATATCGTGTTATGTAAGTTCTTTATTTCCCTTAATTATCAATTACAAAGAATCAGATGTATTAGTTATCATTGATTATTACTAACACAATTAAACCAGACAACGACTGCTATTTTTTCAATAATTTTTTACGTTCGGAAATCGTGGCTTTTAACTCACTCTACCTACTTGTGTTTATTAAATGTAGAGTATTGAAATAATTACAAAATTCGTGAAAAAATGAATCATACAAAGAACAAAATAAATAAATGAATTCTACTTTTAACCTACAATATATTCTGTGCAGTGCTTATTCGATACAAAAAAACCATAAGTAGGTCCAAGAATATTACGTGACATGCTGCTACATCAATTGAAAACCAGACCAACCGATTCAAGTGCCGTTTGATATGAATTTTTAGGTCACATATAAAATTAATATTCCCAATTGGTCTTCGCTCAACGTAGGTTCTATCACCTCACCAGCTATTTTAACGGTATCACACAGCTATAGTGTAAATAATTAATAAGTTAAAAAAAACTAGAAAAACCGACTTCAATTCGACTACCGGCTTCATCATCATAGATGGCAGTTCATTGGGAATGTTCATAGTGACCATAAACACTAAAAAGTCACAGGAAAACAAAATACGCAATTTCGTGCACGTGGATGGCATATTTTTTTCCAGATATTTCTATTTGTAAGCCAAACTACTGAACCGATTTTGATGAAAATTGAATGGGACCAACCTGAAATCATCCTTTCAAATAAAACATGAATTTTTGAAATCGGTTCATAAATGACGGAGTTCTGAGGTAAAATACAACCGAATTGAGAACCTCCTTGTTTGAAGTCTGCTAAAAATCAACTAGTTATAATAGGCAGGCGTATATTGGAAGGTAGGAACGGGTGCCGCTGAAGATAGTGGTATTACCTTTTCTCCCTAAGAAACCGGCTCCATTTATAAGTCAGATGATTTATCAAATACAAGTTAGACGAGTCAGTGACATCGTTCAATCCTAATATTCGACAGCCTTCGTGATTTGTTCTTACTACCTACGTGCTAAGAATTTACCAATTGTGTTTTATTTCTTTATTTCTATGAAGAATATACTTTTATTACTTACTCTCTCTGTTTACTGCTGAGTTTCGCCTAATTGAGATTCTGTGTACGCTAACATAACTGTTTCTCAAATAAATGTTTCGCACTTTTATGAAACCTTTCAAGGTGAACCCCGCAATATGTTTTGGCAAATTTTGGTGAAAAAATATTCTATGCGCACAATGTTATAAACTTTCGTCGTAGATGCCCTGAGGTGGCTCAAATGAAAATTCATTATACTCTACCCAAAGAAAATATTTTGCACGAAATACAAAATATATTTAGATAATATATTTTTTATGGACTTTCCGATATTTATAAGGCGCGGTCTACAACCACCACGACTCTACCTCACGCCGAGCTCTAGCATCTAGAGCACACATGTGTGATAATTTTGGGAGTTTAGGTACTTACTTATTTTTAGTAGCAATAACTGTAGGTAGTAAGTAAACGAATATTAGAAAAAATGTAGCGTAGACCCACAGCTAATATTACCTAACGTACTAACATAGTAGAACGGTATTTCTACTGTCCCGGTTGTTAGTGTTTGGTTTTATTATGTGTATGGAGTGTATGTAAACTAAGGAGGAAATAAAAACCCTTGACAGTCTCCTACCACAGAATACCTATTAAAATACAGTGTGTGTGTGTGTGTGTGTGTGTGAGATGAGAGGTGATATCTTCGCACATAATATTATAGCGAGGTAGAACTCCACTACTCAGCACTGCACTAGGTATATCATACTGGGTCATTATCGAGCCTTCAGTAACTTGTGAGTCTTGAGTTTCTGACAAATATCAAGTGTAAAAGGAAACTGTAATATTTCCGCAGAAACAAATTACCCGAAACGCGAGTCCGTCGATTACGAGACATCGATTTATTCTCCTTGTCGCTACGCGGCACGTAGAGATCATTAATACAGCCCTAAAACAGTGTTTTTTTCTACGCAATCTCGACTGGTTACCATTGAAAACATTACAAAAGATTTCTACGGAAAAAGACAATAATTTTACATTAATTACTGTTACTAAGAATTAGGAGATTTAAGAGTTTTCTCATTAAAATCAAATCAAATCAAAAGGGTTTATTTGCGACCATACAAGTACATAAAAAAGGAAAAATAATAAAAGTTACAATTCTAAATTAAAATTACCGTAGACATTCTTATGTTTTATCTGTTAAAATATGTTTTAGCCGCTCTTTGGCGGTTGTCATACCGAACATTTTATAAGGTTTTCAAGACTACAATATCTGTGCTTGTCAGTAAACCCTGCTAACAGCATTAAGAAACAAATAGATCAGCGTTACGAGTAGATGTTATTGAACACACACACACACTTACAAATACCTCTGTGCCTCAGGTTATGTAATATTATCATACCGCCCCAGCCTAATCAATGTTTTGACATTTTCCAACTGATCTCTATCATGATTTCCTTTACCTACGGGTATAACATGCTGTATAGACATCAGTGCATTTTCTCCAGAAAATGGTAAATCAAATAGGTAATTTATAAACTGGTCGCGTTTTCGCTCACAACAGATGATTGTGCACATCTGCAAGGTCCCGCGAACTCTCCCTGAACAAATTACTGGACCCGTGTTAGTCCAACGATTACAAGTAGCCGATTCATCAGCCGGGCTGGTAGGCGACGCGGCACGTACTTCTCTCATCTATCCTGACCGTGAGACGCGATCACTCAACGCTATCAGGCTTTAAGAATCGCCTTTCGACTAACAACAGGATTAATGTCGAAAAGGTGCTGTTGGGACGAAAATTCCAACTATTATTGATAGTCTACGTTACCGATGTTATAGACTCAACACATTATACAGCATGACTTAACACCTACAGTAAAGATAAAAGATAATGGTAAATATTGAATTTTCCTTTAAAAACCTTCTGGTACGAGATCGTTTTTATTACACTGACAAGATTCAATGAGTCACAACGTTATCAGAGCATATCCAAGACCTAATGCAATGCGGTAGCAATCGATCTCGTTTCCCAAATGTTCGAAGATAAATCTGGTAGTAAAACAAGACAAGCATTCGAAAAGCAATACGATACAGGAGGTTATAAATTCGCGATTGCTTCCTACGAATCTCGTAGTATCAAAATTCGAGTCACTGTAGCCATAGATTCAGACGCATAACTTGGATTGCGGAACTCATAAAACAGCTTGAGTGAGTGGTCGTTGTGACGACGTATTACGCTATCGGATACGCGATATCGATTGAGTGAATAATGTTACGATCTTCGGTACCAAGAAGTCGTTTGTAAATATCTATGTAAAAAAACTCATTTATCGCCATACAAAATGTCGAAATTATTCTTAACATTAAAAGATACGAATACTTGACCTTGTAATCAAGTATTGATATCTCTAAATACAATGATCTTCTAATCACAATGCTAACTTATTTCAAACAATTTTTGTTATTGTTATTGCTTGAAGTGGGCCAAAATTTATCACGATCAACAATATATTTCTATAGCGATTACGTTATCATTTGCTATAATACACAAAATACTTGATCTGCGTAAAATACTAACATACATGCGTAAATCACTATTTTTAGGCATCTATAATCTCATAACATTCTAGAGTTCCGAAAAATTGTAAATAATATCAAATATTTTGTGTCCGCATTATTTATTTGCATTCGTCACGTCTCGTCTTGAGCGATAGTCACAAGACCCTGGGATTGATATAGGAATTACGTGGCTCACATTCCCGAAATGATGAATGGCCGACTTGGGATCCGGGATATTGCCGTTTCTGATAGGCTCGGAGATAGTTGATTTGGATTGTTGTTGTGTCGTGCACATTATTTCCATTTCTATCAAATTATAAGATCAGCACAAAAAATAGCATTTCTTAATAGTGTTTTATACCTTCCCGTATCTATTTAAGCGTAATTATGCAGTCGTAGTTGGTATAGTAATCACAACGGATCTTTGTCCCTCCGAAGTATCTGCGCAGAACCCCTTTTCGGGTCGAATTGGAGGTAAGATAATTTTTCCTCGTCTATACAGCGCAACCGTTTGTTGCACCTAAATTCAGAGTGCTTACTCTACTTACCTATCTAATCTATATTACATATATTATTATCTATTCGTACAGTTAAAGGCCAGCTTTGGTGACGGAGTTGCTATTGATATTTTTTATCAGTTTTTATCATTTTCGCGGTCAATGTGAGTGACATTCCTATTGAATAATACTCACTTTTAAATGTCTTCAGCTTTTACATTTTAATTAAAAATTACTTTACAGCAGCATAGACCTGCTATGTCCATTGATGATGTTTATGTTGTCGAACTCACAGTAAAAAAATATATAATAGGGCTTAGTAGAGAGCCATGGAGAAACTAAATTACAGAACTTTACATAAGCACATAAATAATTCCAACGATATAATAGTCGGTACAGTAATTTGCCTCACCTTGTTCAACTCAAAACGTCATTGTCACTTCATAGCACACGCCTTTGGCGTTACGCCTAATTTCAAATTATATGGATGTTAGTTTTGTAATCTCAATATTTCTGAATTTCTAAGATTTCTTTACACCGTAATGTTAGCCTTGACATGGTACATTATAATTAGCATTGATGGCTGCATTGAGGACAACTGATTTACGATGATAAGCAGATAAAGTAGTTTCAAATAGCAATTTTAGTAGGTAAATAGCCGTTGCATCCGCAATTTATGTAGGTAACGGATACCTACTTATCGTTCCAATTACTTGTCATATGACATACAAAATCCATTAAAAATGAATATTTTAGTCAAAGATTTAAACGGAATTTCCATAGCTTTGCGCAACAGTGAAAATCCTGCGTATACTTTCATGGTCTGCCCATGTTTTACGTAAGCAACTAAGTTTGTGTGGGAAGGTTCCTGATACTATTCCCCATCTATGGTCCAATTTGAAGAATAATTGGGCGACGCACCTGGCTCCGGTAACAAAGCGCACCTAAGATATTGTTCCGGGGTTTATTAGGACCGTTACATACCTACCATTGCCAATTAACCTAGAACCTCAATATTGTCGGACCAGCCCCCGTATTCCAATCTTTTGCTGTCAAGTTATATTTCACTGCCCAGTGTAATTTCTTCAGGTCACGTGGTACAATTTTGTACCACGTGATCATTCTTTTTAGACACTTGACAGCTAAATATGCGCGAAAACAAATTAAATGACATCATAATGTCACTATTTAGTCACAGAATAACTATGAGTTATTATGAACTGACCATGATTTAAAACTTTGCAGTTCAACTGAGATTGGAATACCCCTGCTGGCCGCTACTTGTGATCCGTCCCTATAGCTAATTCTCCTCTGATTTCCTGCCGCTTGCTGCCGGAGGTGAACTGACAGTTATTGATTCTACCTGAATTCCCGGTGGGTAACATTATGTTGGGAGGTACTTTACTATGGGATTTCTCAAAGAAAATGTAGATACTCCGTATAAATTAAAGTAAACCAACCATATATTTCTCCATTTAGGTTTTGTAATTTCGTGTTAGTTAAATAAACCCTAATTAGGTTTACTGGTTTGCTTGGAAACCACTGCGTGATTATAGTGCTTTCATTATTGAATTGATTACGAAAATGCATGTAACATGCGGCTAGTTTTCTTCGAAATGTTTCCCAATTTGGAGTTCCTCGAACCGTATCTTTCAATATGTACGAATATAACTCGATTCTGGAGAATGTACAACACTCCGCTGTAGGAAACAAAACACCTGTTATATCATTCAATGAAAATAGGCTCGAAAGTTTATGAAACATTATCGCCCTATCGTACCTATTATGTACACTTCGACCCTTTTCATTATCACGAGCACAAAGCTCAATATTGGCCTAAGCGATCTCGCGCAATAAAGCGAAATATTTCTTACTTGTAGAATTCCGGCGACTTCGTTCTCGTGGTATTTCTTGCGGCCATTGAAACTCATTGAAAGAAAAAATAAGAGAAAAATGAATAAAAAGTGTAGGTAAGAGAGTTTATAAAGAGTTTTCTATCTATCTATTGAAACATTTTTTGAATATCTGGAATTATTTTCTTCGTGAAACCAAAATTTGTAAAAAAACTAATCTCATGCTTCATGGATTGTCTATCAGTCAGCCACGTGTAATATTAATTGTTTATGTTTAGATTACAAACAGTAATATAGAGAGCATCGATTTATGTGGACCTTTCGTATGTAACAGCTTTTGGTCCTTTTGTTTTCGTCAGGAGAGTCTAGCGGCCGACCTTTATTAGGAAATTGGAAGTGCGCGTCACAAAGGGCCTTAAATTAAATCTTCTACCCAATATTTCCCTTAGGAGTGCTTGTAGGCTGCCAGCCGCCATACTCTACACATATTGAGCCGAGCATGTATTGCGTTTACTGTGATGTGAGCTTCTGTGATGCGAGTATGGACTGCGACATCACAAAGGCCACATTAACTGAACCGTGTCAAATTGCGAGCTTCCATTGACAATACAATACATCCTCCTATACCTCCTACTCAAAAATTTTCTCTGCAAAAGAAAGTTTAACAAGATTTGAAACAGGCACTCGTTTATTTCTCGTAGAAAAGTTTGCTATAAGAATTGAATGGAACAATGTTACAAACTTGGTCTTGATTTATTTATTAGTATCAATGTTGTGCTATTATGTCGGTTCACCTTTTCGAGTTGGCGTATTGTTTTGCTCCTTTGAAAAGCATATTTATAAATCTCTTCTCAATTTTACTTAGTATCATTAATTCTCATTTTGTTGGTTATTTTTCTTTGTTAGCTAAATTAAATTAATCTAATGAATGTTTTCATCATATTGTAGTTACGAGTATGCTTCAAAATTAGGATGCCTCCTCTTGTTTACGCCAAGCAGGTAAAAGATAACAATTTATGTTTATGTTTAACACTATTCTGATATATACAGTGTACGACCCGTACACTGACCATAATATTTGAACTTTTTTTTTTGTAATATTATCGCGTGTACGTGCTTCCGTGATTGATCATCATTTCTATAACTACGAAG
The DNA here is from genome assembly GCA_947859175.1 of Gandaritis pyraliata. Lineage (NCBI taxonomy): Eukaryota > Metazoa > Arthropoda > Insecta > Lepidoptera > Geometridae > Gandaritis > Gandaritis pyraliata. The sequence continues at coordinate 4,381,325 of OX401863.1, forward strand.
TTGCCTAATATTCAGTGGGTTCATTAAAATCACTTCAATCTTATCATTACTAATTTCATTTATATAAATAAGTGCAAATTTTATTAAAAGGTCGATGATATATTCAGCCACCATCTCCGGACTTAATAATACATGTACTGGTACACATAAAACCCATTTCGAGAGTAATTTTATGCAGCCCCTATATCAGTATTTTATTTGTCAACAGGTATAGCTACAACAATGTCTTCACCGTCAAAACACCGGTCGAAAAAACAGACACGATGCAAAAGGCTCCTACACAAAAGGATACCGGTGACTAGATGGCTGCCGGAATACAATTCAGAGAAGGCCATAGCAGATCTCATAGCTGGTATTACAGTCGGCCTCACCGTTATACCTCAAGCGTTGGCGTATGCTACTCTAGCTGGACTTAATCCTCAGGTATTTCCTTACTAACCCACTGCCAGTTCACATGACTATCATTCTATATCTAAAGGAGTAAGAATAACTTCTTGGATCCAGTGTAAACTTACCGTTTCCTATTTCAAAACAAAGGCAGAAATGACACCAGACAAAACAAACATACATTACTGATGCTTCCAGTTACTGCAATCGAAACGCGACAACATTACCGCCGTAATGTAATTGTTCACAAAATGGTGCAAAATGACTTCGTTTTGATTTGACAGAATGAGTCAACAACGTCTCTCGTGCGCATCCTAGGTCCACTGATATATAGATTTGCACGGAGTCACGATCCCCTACAGGGGAATGAAAGGCACCATAAACATCCACGTCAAAAGTATCTCCTAAACATCTTCTAAGTAATCACGTACTTAACACGTTTTAGGACGGTCTCTACTCGTCTTTCGTCGGATGCTTCGTGTACGTAGTATTCGGATCATGCAAGGACATAACTCTAGGACCGACAGCCTTGCTGGCTCTAATGACGAACCAGCAGATTCAGGGGAGGAATGCTGATTACGCTGTACTACTGTGCTTTTTATCTGGCGTCGTGCAATTGATTATGGGAATACTACATTTAGGTGCGTGTTTTATTATTAAATTAATATTTATGTATTTAATAGTTGCTCAACCATGACGGTAGCCTTCGGATGTTTAGATCTCTGTCAACAAAGTTAACGACCAGTTTTATACGAACTAATATTTGTGTATTATAAAAAATAGCTTATAATTGGCAGTTGAAAGTTGCAAGACCCATAGTGTGAATTTTGTTTTTTTTTATCGAATCGAAAATCGACTTGCAAGATATTTTGTATGAAAACCTGATAAGCGTCTCTAGTGACAGATTAGCAAACAATTTTTCTTCATACAAAAACTGCGAGTCCCTCGATTCTCACTTTTCGAAAATCAACATAATAGCAGATTACTCAGACTCACATAACCTGTTATTCTGAAGAATCGGAGACAGATGCCGAATGCCTTTCTACTGCATGCTTCACCCCGTATTTATGTCTTTTGTTTTCCTCTGTAGGTGTTCTCATAGACTTCATATCAGTGCCAGTAACAGTTGGCTTTACGTCTGCAACATCTGTCATCATAGCTGTGTCGCAACTCAAAGGTCTTTTTGGTCTGCAGTTTAAATCTGGCGGGTTTATTGACACTGTAAAGCAGGTAAATCCAGATAACTTACTCATGCATGCCAAATTCATTTATAAAAAGACATGATACATAGTGTATCGTATATCGTCACGAATCAATTAATACATATGCTTGTATTAAAACTAGATTAGTTTTATAGCATAAACTAAGATTTAATACAAATTACCGTTCTAAATAGGTACTTAGTAAAACATAACCATGCCTAACCAGTATAAAGAATATTTTCTTATGCATATTTTATTATCGCTACGTAAAAACACCTAAATAAAAACTAAAAAATTTGTTGGTGTTCTTCAATTTTGCTTGTTTTTGAATTTTAATTGTTTCAACCTTGACGAAAGTTGACCAAGGAAAAATTATTTACATCACAATACTAGTTACGCGAAAACACACCTGCTGAACGCAATAACAAGACAGTAAGGTTTCATTTTCAAAAGATACTAATAAGTTATGCAAAGCAAAAGTCGATAATGCAAAAATTCTTTTATAAAGTGAAATGTAGCTTATTATATTTTACTCATCTTTTTGCATTTAAATTATCCATTATTTCTACAGGTGGTTGTGAATTTGCCCAACGCGCGACTCGCAGACAGCTGTTTAGGTGTATCGTGCATCGCTATTTTACTTGTGATGCGAGTGAGTATTTTACTTGAAAAATTATGTGTACGTCGAATCTTAATAAGCATAGTCGAATTTATACCATCGCAGTATTGTTTGTTCTTGTCATACAAATAAATTATGCCATATTAATTAAAATGGTGTATAATAACCGTCATTACTACATAAACTTGCACCTTCGCTTTGGTCTTGCACTAAAAAATACTGTTGTCTGACCACGCGAAGTTTGCAGTGGAATATATAAGTAATCCCAAAAAAATGATCGTATCATAATCTGACTTCAGTAACTTTTGTGGTACTTATAGGTTGTCAAATAGTTGTCGCAATACTGCATGCCTTCCAACAATTCAGACTATAGGTTTCTGCCATATTTTTATTGTTTAAAACTCTAGATAGTCATTGCTTGGAAATCCACAATACTATTCGTAGGCATGTGAAATCTAATGGCATTGGACATTATAACTACTGGTTCGATTTGGAAGAGACTTGGAATATTAAATTATAGTCCGTATCGAAAATTAACAGGACGAACAGGTCGATGATGGAATCTAGCGTTTAATATATTCAACTTTATCAAACATATTTTATGTTAATACTTCCATTATCATTTCCAAGACCAATCACGACTCGACAGCGTGAGACAGTGTTAAAAGCTCAAAAATATGACTTCCCTTCCAGAAAATGAAAGATTTAAACATATCATCAGGGCAGAAAAGCATAAAGAAAACACTGTGGTTGCTGTCTACGTCAAGAAATGCTATAGTTGTGGTCCTCTGTTCACTCCTAGCGTTCTTCTTCGAGTCGAACTATGGAGAATCACCGTTTAAACTCACCGGTACAGTAAAGTAAGTAATTAAACAATCTATAAGTATTCGATATGCTATAAATTGCGGCAAAAACAACACTTTATCCTACTTAATTATAAACGCGAAAGTTTGTATGGATGTTTGTTACTCTTTCACGCAAAAACTACTGGTCCGATTTGGATTATACTTGGAATATATATAAATCGTAACCTGTATGCAAAGGCTACTTTTTATCCCGAATAATTAACAGGACAAATGAGACGCAGGCGAAGTCGTGGGCGGAAGCTAGTATATAATAAATTGATATTTAGGTATATATTGTACGAAATGGGCATTAGAGCATGCCTGTGTAAATCAAATAATGTACAAATATGTAATTACATATAAGTAATAATTTATTTTCGCAATTTACAAACACAATTCATAATTACAACTTGTACTATGTTATAATATTACATTATGTAATGATAATAAATAAAAAAGGGAAATTAGGTAAATTAACTTTGATTGATTACTATAATATGCAGATAATAATATACAGAAACCAAAAATTATAATTGTAATATAGTTGTTTTAAACGAGCTATTTTGCCATGGCATGCGCCATGGTCATATCTGCAGTTGGTGCGCATTCGCTTACGCAGTCTATTTTTATCTCATGATAGATGTTTTTATAATGATTTATGTTTTTTCTAGGGATGGTCTGCCATCATTGAGTGTGCCGCCTTTCACCACAGAGGTTAAAGGGAGGGAGGTCTCATTCATAGAGATGTGTTCGGATCTCGGCTCCTCGATAGTCTTAGTCCCTGTTATTGCCGTTTTAGGCAATGTGGCCATTGCCAAGGCTTTTGGTAAGATTTTTATTGTAGTGTACCTAGTGCCTACTGAATGTGGTCTGGTGTGGGTGTGGAATGTGGTCGCAGGTTACTTAAAAAAATTGATAAAAATAGTATATAATAGCTTTATTGACTTCTAACCATTCTCTACTATAAGAAACAATAGTCATATAATAAATTGACAGATTTTTGTATTCAAAACTTTTGTTAAGTTGTTATGCGAGTGACAATAGTGTCGATTCTGTTGTTGGATTTTTCTAAACTAACCTAATTTGAAAACGGTAAAATTATAGCTGTCTTTGTCGTTTCAGTTTATGAGAAAGGGACAGCAACATTTTTAGTGCTGTCAAATTAGGTTAGTTTAGAAAAATGCAACAACAGAATCGATAGTAATGACAGAACTTTTATTAAAGCCGCTCTATAATGACAGGAGATTATGAATAAAGGCCCAAGACTTCGCGTTCGTCGTCAGTCAATCAGTCACGCAACTAGATAGATATCTTAAAATTCCCACCCTCTAAAAATATTGAATGTCTTTTAAACCTATTTCAACTGCAACATCACCACCGGCGCAATAGAAAATGGCCGCCGCTACTTTGTGAATCAATTATTATACCGATTTCTTATAGTTAACTATAGCTCATTACCCCGACGTGCTTATTACAGTCTAAGGATTTTATTTCGTAAACAAAATGAAGTGTTATCGAAATTGTACTGAATGGATTGTAAAGAAACTAGTCTTCCGATTTCGACATAATGTAATGTCAAAGTCGTTTGGCAGCACGTGGGTACATCATTTGATTTTGAAGGGGTTCTGCAGACGAGTCTTTACTTTTGCAGTCATTCTGCCTGGTCTAGTCGTGATTCAAAACCACAAACAAAGAGATCGTTATGAATGTTATAATGTACAGTTTGAAACTCTCAATTAATATAAATATTCTTGGACTTTACACACAACACCCTCTAGTCCCAAACTAAGCATAGCTTGTGATATGGGAACTAGATGGCTGATAGAATACTTATATACTCTTTTTTTTTTGTAAATACATACTTATAATACATAGTAACACCCAGACATAGAACAAACATCTATGTTTTCCACGCACAAATGTTTGTTCTTGGTGGGGATCGAACCCACGACCCACAGCACGGAAGGCAGAGCTATTACCGACTGAGCTGTGACGCCTGTCAAATTCACAAATAAGTTATTGTTTATGATGATTATTGAGAGTGAAAGGTCAAGGCGAAACCATCGTACTTATAGCTTCATACCTTCAGTGTGTAACGAGCCAGTGCGAGGTCTGCCTCGTCACTGTTCACAATTATTATCGAGGTGATAACTGATTTATAAATAATACTTGAACTTTATTTATTTGGATAAAAATAGGTATTTTTTGTGCATTGGATCGATAAGAAAAAGAACGTTCAGTATTTCAAACAAATGTGACTGTTAAAAGGTCTTTGTTTCTAAGTGGCTAAGCCAGGCTCGTAAATTAGATAACAAAAAATAAAGCTTGTAAACGCAAATGTTTGTGGAATTCCCATGATGGAATTCAGGGAAAGTACCGAAATGTGTCGACAATACATTTTGGGCTAGTTAAAAAAAAAGGATACGTTCCCTCGCCCCGCGAAAGAGGAGGGTTGCGGAGGCGACGCGAGGCAAAAGGAAGCTTGGCATTGGATTCAGGATTGGGTTCCCAAACTCATAGGACGCGGTCGTTTCTTTTAATATTTTATTATTTTGGTAAATAATTAATTTCGTAATCTGACGTGTTGTTGAATTAGAGTAATGTTTATTTTGAATCTATTGGGGTTTGTTGGGAGGATTTTGATTTTAAAATAATATTTGTTTGTGTAAAAGTGATTTAAAGAAGTAAATTCATTTGTGAGTAATTTAGCATATTTAAAATAATTTAAGATTCATATCTAAATATTCGTAAGTTTTGAAAATATTCATTTATTAATTTTGTTTTGATCAAACGTGTAATATTAATTTTATTAACTAAAATACCTAATAATAATTAAAAATAAATAAATAAATAAAAGTAGATTCTTTTGTAAAATAATATAAAATAATATAATAGCTTCACGCGTCGTATTAGAAATCCAGAAATGGGCTGGTGGAGACTGGAAACCTAACGGTGACAACTAAAGTCTACCTTGCGTTGATAGGTCCAGGAACCTTGGATCGGGCTGGATGTTGATTCTTCCCTTCGTAGGGGTCAACACAGATCCTCAAGTTAGTTGATTCTGAAAGCAGGATCATCTAATTTGAACCTCTATTTATTTATGTATCTATTCACACATTTATTGTCTTTGTCCGTCATGAAGCGCCAACCCAAACCCCTCGGTGCTGATTGACAAACACACGGTTATAGATTTAGGACAAAGTCGAGACTTACCAACTCGCATTCCCTTAAGCAGAGTAGTTAGGGAAGTCCATCATTGCACTACGATGGACTACACACACGATTAAATGTAAATAAGAAGCTTGCTTCTAGTTTTGATTAAATACACACATTTAACTAGAATAGGAGGAAGTTAGGTACACATTGTTAAGTAGGGTGGGAACCTAGTTAGGGAGGTAGAGCATTTATTTATCACTTTGTTTTATTACTCTAACTAATGATGAGAAGGTCTAAAATTATTTACATTATCCATTTTAATTTACAAAATACTCATTTTATTTTATTCTTCATTATGTTGAAGATGGTTTTTATACTAACATGAATTAAACATATAAATTGAATTAACATATTTTTATTACAGATAAAGTTAATTATAATATTTATTTCAGAACAAGATTATTATATCTTACTACGGTATATTTTACTGACAGTTTGATAACGACTGTTTGTGATATTTTGGAGTCAATTTAGAACTTGAAAGAATTATTTATCTTTTCTTTTTAAAGGACATGTTGGTTGTTCAATTGAACAAAGTTTTGAAGGAATAACTTTTGGTAAAGCCTACCTACTACTTCAAGAATAAACTTCGATCGTGTATATCAAACTTTGTGAGCGTGTGTCTCGGTATTTATCCGGAATCTATGGAAAGAGGAAGGTATTTACCTGCAGAGTTTTGTTTACACCAAAAGTATCTAAAAAGATACAAACTATTTACCAAGTGGTACTCTTTGGTCTAACTAGCGACACAGTAGTTGTCAAGCTTTCCCGGACTTATAAAAGCGAGGGAGGCTTAATCGCGATTAGTTATTATGACCAAATCTTCATTTTTATTTATTTTGGGAAAGTTCCCGAGGCTTTTACATTGGTTATCCAGAGAGACTGGACTCAATTGAAATAGTAATAAATAGATTTGTTGTTTGTTGAAATAGATCGTTTCTGCAGTATTGCAGAGAACCTCTCGGGGCTGTCTAGATTTTGATAAATGATATTATTAATAATGTTATTTATTCAAGATGGAGATAGTTCCAATGTAAAACATCCATAGTTACACAGATGTTTGAATATAGATTTGATGAACAATAATTTTAAGTTACTTGTTCATTTTGTCTTATTCCAACATCGAATACTCGTAAGTCGTGTACTATGAAGAAGAGGTTTTGTTGCATGTATTTCATTTACGTAACCTTATGTTACGTATATGTTAGTATATGTAGCAATATGGTGTCGGAAACCATTGGCTGGCACGGGTGTGGGGTGCCTAAAGGAGCCCTAACATAGCAATGTTAGCTATCATAGTACATTGTGTTCAATATATCAAATTAATAATATTATAATTCAATTATGAGTAACTTAATAATTAATTACTATTTTAATACTGATCCTTAAAGATCAGAGCATTATTTGAACGGAATTTTAGAGTAAGACATAGGATTATTTTTAGAGAGTAGATTCATTTAACATTTAAATATTATTTTAATATACTTAATTTAAATTAATTTAATAACTGAAATCTCAACATAATTCCTTAAGTTCTTGAGTTACTAACGCGTCACGATATAGGATCCTAAGACGAACCACTAGACGATTACATGGCCAATTCTACATCTATTAAGTATATTTTATTAGGTAGGACATAGCTTTGTTTAGGTAGGCCTATATTCAGATTAGTTAGGTAGTTTAAATAGGTAGGAGGCTTTATTTTATGGGGGGGGGGTCGTTACAATAGGTGCCGCGTGACCAGGATGTGAATTTGGATGAATTAAGATGTGAATTTAGATTAATATGGGTTTGCTTATTATTTAAATTAATTACTTAGGTTTTATTACAGTACAAATATTATAGGTAGGTAGGTAAGTGCGATTAAATTCGCACAATTTGTTGCCGTAAAAAAGGATGGGTCTTATGTTGAGATTTCTAAAACAGTTAGTTTTTAGACTTTATTCGGTTTTGTAAACAAAAAATTAGAAGATAATAATAAATAATTTGATTCGTAATTAACGGGTTGTAGGAAAATAATTTTATGTATTGTCAATTGTATTGTAAACTAGTAGTTGCCCGCGACTGCGTGCGCGGGTGCCGTTTCCGTGTGCATTGTATTGTCTGTGCGTGTGCCGGGCGGATGCTTTGAGGGGCTTGATGTGGCACCTCGTTGCACCGAACTCGTACTGGAATGTCAATCATTTTGTCCTGTGGATCCTGTTAGTTGTTCGGAATGGGAGGTGGCCTGTGTGTCGGTCCGGGTGGCGAGCTGTATGTGTGCCGGGTTTCATCCGGGTTGGTTCATTGGTTTGGGTGTGATTGGGGAACAGGCATCCGAACATCTGGACATCTGAACTTTCGCATTTGTAATATTAGTAGGATAGGATTTCTTATAGGTTTATCAGTTTTATAAACTGAGGGTCGAAAGTCTGTTTAAATATTTAAAGGTTAAATAGTTATATGATCAGAGGGTTGTTAATTACTATTATATTCTAGTAGGTATTATTTATTGTAAGTTGGAATTAACATTTAAAGGGCGGAATATTTGTATGAGTATAATGGTTATTAGCATAAATACCAGTTATCTTAAGTTAATACTTCAAAATAGTTGAATAAAGTCAAAGTCAAAGTCAAAATTTCTTTATTCAATAAAATCGCAAGGATCATTTAGAATCGTCTTATATAACTAGGTGATTCTAGGTGCCAAAGGTAAGGTAAGGATTCTAGGTAAATAGAGGGTCGTTAGCACTTAGGATAAATAAATAAATAATGAATAGATATATGTTCATGGACGTTTCGCGCGATGCCCTCTGGTCCCGGGCTGGGCAAGGCTTGTGATATGGGAGCTGGATGCTGATGGAATGCTTGTATGTTTTTTTTTTGTAAATACATACTTATAATGCGTGGTAGCGCCCGGACATGGGACGGGCATCTGTGTTTGCTATACACGGGTGTTTGTTTTCAGTGGGGATCGAACCTACGACCCATGGCGTGGAGGGTAGAGCTAGTACCGACCAAGCTGTGACGCCTGTCGAAGGATGAAGTAGATATTTACAGTTTATTGAAATTTAATAGTTAAAGGACAGAATAAATTGTATGAAAATAGGGTCGTTATGGTATTATTAGGAGTTATTGATTTTTTTTTATTTATTGGAGTCTTTAATTTAATAATTGAAGAGCAAAATGTTTGTACGAACAGAGGTTATAGTAGATATATATCAAGGTTAAAATTTAATATTGGAAGGGCGGAATAATTATATGAATCAAAATATATTTTTAGCAGTATTGTAAATGGAGGGTCGTCGTTAAATAAAAATACTCGTGATCTAAAATATTATAGGTAGGTAATACCGACTGAAGGAGATATCAAGTACTTCAAATTGTAGATTATACAAAACATATATCAACTAAGTTGAACTGTAGGTATTTCGTTTGGTAATTTAATTACAAAAATAGCAATTTGAAACAGTTTGTAGATAGGAGACTTAATTGAGAAAATTTCTATGTTAGATAAAAGTAAACTATTTTAACTAAGTAAACTAAATAAAAAAAAATATTTTTTTTTTTACCTTTATATACACAAAATGAAAATATTTGTCGAATATCTAAAGTTGTTGATCTAAAGAATGTAATTAATTAAATTAGTGAAATGAATTTCTGAAACTTATGTATCTACATTTGAATAACTTGCATTTTTACGAATTCATACCACGTAGGATAATAATATATAATATATCAATCATTAGTTTGGATTCAACATTATTTATTTAATTCAGTAGGTATTTGCTTAATTTCAAGTGTGAACAATAATTACTTTATATGTTCTTTGGATTGGCAGATATTCAATAATTAAATGTAAAATTTATGAACTTTTAAACAGTTTACTAACACTTGAAAAATCACGACTGATAAACACATGGTCGTATAAGTGTCATCTCAAATGCATTTCTAAAAAAACAAAATTAGTTAAGTGTTCTCGGGTATTGATGGCACAGTTAATGATTTTAGCTTGTTTATCAAGGGAAGGATCATGGGACGGAGCCCACTTGTAATATTTTAAAATATTTCTTTTGGAATGATGAAAGTAGATGAGATATTTATTTTCCAATGAGTTCATACCTTATTTGTTTTATCGTTTGTCTATAATTACTTTAAGTTAAGAATAAATATAGACATATTCTGATTCTAAAATAAAAGAACATCAAAATCAATTTGAATATTAATTTCAGTAAATAGTGATTAGGTACAAGTGAATTGAAATATACTTACAGTTTTAATGACGTTTAACAAGTATTGTGTATTTTTTTACAGTTATTATTATTTTATACAAGGAGCAAATAAAACTGTTAAAGATAATCATTTCATCTTTAATAGTTAGTGAGGTGCGCAGTTTGAGTAAAAAGAATCTATTTAGCATGATAGTCTAATAAGATTTTCACTTACGTTCGCATTTATTACAGATATTGGAGTTATGGAGAAGTTGATATTGTTTACAAGTTTTTAAACTTGTGAACTTTATTAACTCTAATATTTTGTATATTTTAATGTTTGAGCATTTGGCGTAAATAATTATTTCATTATTTGCATTTGGCGTAATACGGTTTACTGCATTTGGCATAATCAAAGAGTTCTGCTATTGTTGCATTGCGTTCTTGCATTTAGCGTAAAAATTAATATTAGTTTTTTTTTCTTGCGGTTGCGTAATTAATATGTTTAGTTATACATTTAATTTAATACCTTTAATGGTTTTGCATGATTACTTGATAAGTAGCTGTTATGTTTAAAATATTTAGAATAATGAATAGCATTTAATTAAAACAAAGTTATTTCCTCTTATTTCAAAATATTTTAATAATAATTTTTTTTTCCGAATGAAATAATTAAATAAAATTTAAAAAAGGTATAAATAATTTTATAGTCTCAATTCAAAATGGTTTGTTGATTTTGCGGGTATAATGAAAGACTACGAAAGTTGGAGTTTATGGAAGGGACGTATGGAATTTAATTAAAGTACGACATTGACTGGAAAATAGAGATCGAATGAAATATTGCTGTTAGAACTTAATGGTTTGAGGGGCCTAAGATTTCAACAGAATCTGAGAATGAGTCAATTTTGTTTGTTGTTATTAATCAAATAAACACTACACTACACAATCAACTTGTATGATGGAGATTTTTGGTGTTAGGTTAAGTCTAAGGACATTCATTGGCTTAGGCCAATTTCATACAAGTTCACACTATACCTATTAGGCCATGACTAAGCACACTACACATTCTCCGACTTGTAAACATGTTGTTATTTTGAGGTCGATTTTTGACTGAATGTCGCTGTCATGGGGAAACATTTAGACTCGGACGACGGGAAGGGATTTAATCTAAATTGTAAAGGGTGGTGTTTTCATTCCCAGTACCAACATTGCGGTAGTCAATACTCGGTCTGAAGGAATGCATAACACTATATTACTAGGATACATTTGCCTCACAAACAAATGCTCTTACACAGTTAGATTGTCCTTGCGAAAGAGTGTAAAATCCCGTGGGGGCTTTCATTTATAGCAAAGAATTGGAATCCGAATAGTAACAGTTTTGCACTTCGGTTTAAATACACTACACACTTATTATTTATTTATGTATTACACTGCATATTGGAAAATATGCTTATTACACAATTAAAGTAAATATTTGAAAATAAGAATAAACAAAAATTTTATACCTTTATTTTTCCAGGAGGGAATTACTTTGTAAGAGTTATTATTTTAGTTTCTGTAATAATTGTGAACATTCATTTTATTTGGAAATATTTACTACGGTTTCAAAATTATTATCAACCTGCGTAAATATTGAGGGTCGACTGTAACGAGCCAGTGCGAGGTCTGCCTCGTCACTGTTCACAATTATTATCGAGGTGATAACTGATTTATAAATAATACTTGAACTTTATTTATTTGGATAAAAATAGGTATTTTTTGTGCATTGGATCGATAAGAAAAAGAACGTTCAGTATTTCAAACAAATGTGACTGTTAAAAGGTCTTTGTTTCTAAGTGGCTAAGCCAGGCTCGTAAATTAGATAACAAAAAATAAAGCTTGTAAACGCAAATGTTTGTGGAATTCCCATGATGGAATTCAGGGAAAGTACCGAAATGTGTCGACAATACATTTTGGGCTAGTTAAAAAAAAAGGATACGTTCCCTCGCCCCGCGAAAGAGGAGGGTTGCGGAGGCGACGCGAGGCAAAAGGAAGCTTGGCATTGGATTCAGGATTGGGTTCCCAAACTCATAGGACGCGGTCGTTTCTTTTAATATTTTATTATTTTGGTAAATAATTAATTTCGTAATCTGACGTGTTGTTGAATTAGAGTAATGTTTATTTTGAATCTATTGGGGTTTGTTGGGAGGATTTTGATTTTAAAATAATATTTGTTTGTGTAAAAGTGATTTAAAGAAGTAAATTCATTTGTGAGTAATTTAGCATATTTAAAATAATTTAAGATTCATATCTAAATATTCGTAAGTTTTGAAAATATTCATTTATTAATTTTGTTTTGATCAAACGTGTAATATTAATTTTATTAACTAAAATACCTAATAATAATTAAAAATAAATAAATAAATAAAAGTAGATTCTTTTGTAAAATAATATAAAATAATATAATAGCTTCACGCGTCGTATTAGAAATCCAGAAATGGGCTGGTGGAGACTGGAAACCTAACGGTGACAACTAAAGTCTACCTTGCGTTGATAGGTCCAGGAACCTTGGATCGGGCTGGATGTTGATTCTTCCCTTCGTAGGGGTCAACACAGATCCTCAAGTTAGTTGATTCTGAAAGCAGGATCATCTAATTTGAACCTCTATTTATTTATGTATCTATTCACACATTTATTGTCTTTGTCCGTCATGAAGCGCCAACCCAAACCCCTCGGTGCTGATTGACAAACACACGGTTATAGATTTAGGACAAAGTCGAGACTTACCAACTCGCATTCCCTTAAGCAGAGTAGTTAGGGAAGTCCATCATTGCACTACGATGGACTACACACACGATTAAATGTAAATAAGAAGCTTGCTTCTAGTTTTGATTAAATACACACATTTAACTAGAATAGGAGGAAGTTAGGTACACATTGTTAAGTAGGGTGGGAACCTAGTTAGGGAGGTAGAGCATTTATTTATCACTTTGTTTTATTACTCTAACTAATGATGAGAAGGTCTAAAATTATTTACATTATCCATTTTAATTTACAAAATACTCATTTTATTTTATTCTTCATTATGTTGAAGATGGTTTTTATACTAACATGAATTAAACATATAAATTGAATTAACATATTTTTATTACAGATAAAGTTAATTATAATATTTATTTCAGAACAAGATTATTATATCTTACTACGGTATATTTTACTGACAGTTTGATAACGACTGTTTGTGATATTTTGGAGTCAATTTAGAACTTGAAAGAATTATTTATCTTTTCTTTTTAAAGGACATGTTGGTTGTTCAATTGAACAAAGTTTTGAAGGAATAACTTTTGGTAAAGCCTACCTACTACTTCAAGAATAAACTTCGATCGTGTATATCAAACTTTGTGAGCGTGTGTCTCGGTATTTATCCGGAATCTATGGAAAGAGGAAGGTATTTACCTGCAGAGTTTTGTTTACACCAAAAGTATCTAAAAAGATACAAACTATTTACCAAGTGGTACTCTTTGGTCTAACTAGCGACACAGTAGTTGTCAAGCTTTCCCGGACTTATAAAAGCGAGGGAGGCTTAATCGCGATTAGTTATTATGACCAAATCTTCATTTTTATTTATTTTGGGAAAGTTCCCGAGGCTTTTACATTGGTTATCCAGAGAGACTGGACTCAATTGAAATAGTAATAAATAGATTTGTTGTTTGTTGAAATAGATCGTTTCTGCAGTATTGCAGAGAACCTCTCGGGGCTGTCTAGATTTTGATAAATGATATTATTAATAATGTTATTTATTCAAGATGGAGATAGTTCCAATGTAAAACATCCATAGTTACACAGATGTTTGAATATAGATTTGATGAACAATAATTTTAAGTTACTTGTTCATTTTGTCTTATTCCAACATCGAATACTCGTAAGTCGTGTACTATGAAGAAGAGGTTTTGTTGCATGTATTTCATTTACGTAACCTTATGTTACGTATATGTTAGTATATGTAGCAATATGGTGTCGGAAACCATTGGCTGGCACGGGTGTGGGGTGCCTAAAGGAGCCCTAACATAGCAATGTTAGCTATCATAGTACATTGTGTTCAATATATCAAATTAATAATATTATAATTCAATTATGAGTAACTTAATAATTAATTACTATTTTAATACTGATCCTTAAAGATCAGAGCATTATTTGAACGGAATTTTAGAGTAAGACATAGGATTATTTTTAGAGAGTAGATTCATTTAACATTTAAATATTATTTTAATATACTTAATTTAAATTAATTTAATAACTGAAATCTCAACATAATTCCTTAAGTTCTTGAGTTACTAACGCGTCACGATATAGGATCCTAAGACGAACCACTAGACGATTACATGGCCAATTCTTCATCTATTAAGTATATTTTATTAGGTAGGACATAGCTTTGTTTAGGTAGGCCTATATTCAGATTAGTTAGGTAGTTTAAATAGGTAGGAGGCTTTATTTTATGGGGGGGGGGGTCGTTACAAGTGCGGAATGCGTCATCGCGAGATCTCAGTTCGGGTACTTGTACTAATATTCTGCAGTTTGGCGCGAACTACTGCTACTGTGAGGAAAATCGGAAACTAGTCTGCCCTGTACGTATTAACCATGTCTTTCCTGTTGATAAGACAGACTAAACATAGAAGTGCGTGGCTTTATACAAAACAACAATATTATATCTGTGACAATATTAGTGTCAGATGTGACTTTTGACCAGATTCGACCAACTCCGAATAATAGTATTCTTTTTTTTTTTAAAGTTTGCTGTTTGATGGCCTTATTTAACAACATAATTATAAAAACCATAAATATCTATATAAGTATGCATGCTATTCTTTAGATAAAAAATATTTCCGTCCTTGTTTTTGACTAGAGATGGGTATTTCATCTCAAGAATAGATTCGAAGTTGGTCGAACCCGGCCTTTATAAAGTGAAAAAAAAAACAGTTACCTTTTGCAAGTAGAACCTTTGTAAATGTTGACGGTTTCATATTATCTTAATTTTGTAAAATGGGTTTTTTTCTCTAGCAGCTCTACGGGTGACACCTTATCAGGAAAAGTCAATGTCAATAAGTGCTATAACACTAGCACATAGTGCACTTTGATCCATACTCAAACTAAAGTCAATCTAAATTTAGCAAAGCCATTTTGGATCGTAAACCATTTTAATGTTACTTACCCTTTACAATGACGGACTTCCGTTTCAAGAAGGTCCTTATGGTGTTAGGAATAAATACCATCTTCGTTTGAGTATAGGTTTAGATTAGACTACACATTTTCATATAGATCTGTATTGTTTGCAGCGAGTGGCGACTCAATAGATGCGACTCAGGAGCTCTTCACGTTATCCCTGACAAACATTCTGGGATCATTCGTCGGTGCTATGCCGATTACTGGTTCATTCTCTCGCAGTGCTGTGAACCATGCTAGCGGGGTCGCCACACAATTCGGTGGACTTTTTACCGGTAAGGAATCCTACTAATATTATAAATGCGAAAGTTTAGATGTTTGGATGTTTGTGTTTCAATCACGTCGAAACTACTGTACCAACTTGGATGAAACTTGTCATATATGTAGTTCGTAACCTGGATTGACATATAGGCTACTTTTTATCCTGAATAATTAAGAGGATCTACAGGATAAAATGAAAAAACGGGATTAGCAGCGCCAATTATTAGCAAGAGGATGATGTCATGTCATATCACGTTAACTTTGACAGGACGTAGTACTACCTCTTTGGTCTAACGACTAACGTTTGAAATTCGAGTACGGGTTCGGTGTAATGTCAAGTTTCTCAAAGAAGTATCCGCTCGGTACACGCACAGATAATATAATGTACACGGAAACGGTTTTCGCGTACGAAGTCGCGGGTAACTACTAGTAACAAATACAAAGATTTTCTACATTTTGTATTTTTTATTTCAGGTAAGTCATCATGACCGCTTATTTTGTAGACATTTACATTTTATCTAAATGCTTTAACGGTAGTTAAAGAGGTATAAACAACAATTTTGAGGTCTACGAACTCAGATACTGCATAATCACCTCCGTTGAATAATACTTTAGCTAAACATATTTTCATTCCATTTGCTAATTAGCATAACAGTCAATTAAATACACGTTTTAAATGGAGCTTACTATAACATTATAAGCAGGCATTTTGCATTTAAAATAGATGATTTTTATGCAACTGAAATGAAATGTAGATATGCTCACGGCTGTATGGCGACACACGGCGGCAGATCAACCCAGACTTTTTGGACTTTGAACTATTCGAACGTTGCGAATCGTGCGAGAAAGACCCAAATATGTTTTTGTGCGTGACGCGATGCCCGCGCATCGCGCGTCTCTGTCTAATACGCCCCATTCCTACGATTCTCTGCATCTTCTTACTAATATTATAAATGCAAAAGTTTAGATGTTTGGATGTTTGTGTTTCAATCACGTCAAAACTACTGAACCAACTTGGATGAAACTTGCGGCATATATGTAGTTCGTAACCTGGATTGACATACCTATAGTGCTACTTTTTATCCCGAATAATTAACAGGATCTACAGGATAAAATGAACGAACGGAATTAGCAGCGCCAATTTAGCAAGAAGATGCTGTCATGTCATGTCACGTCAGTTTGACAGGATGTAGTACTACCTCTTTGGTCTAACGACTAACGTTTGACATTCGAGTACGGGTTCGGTGTAATGTCAAGTTTCTCAAAGAAGTATCCGCTCGGTACACGCACAGATAATATAATGTACACGGAAACGGTACTCGCGTACGAAGTCGCGGGTAACTGCTAGTTGTATATATAGCGTAGCTATGGGTATGTTGGGTGTCTAATCTGACGTGTAGCCGTGTGTACCATTGCCGCGTAGTGTAATTTGGATACTCTTTCGTTACGATACAGTTCGTACCCAGCTTTGAGATTATTTATTTATTATTTCCAGGTGTATTGGTGTTGCTAGCGCTTAGTCTCCTGACTCCATACTTCTACTACATACCGAAGGCGTCTTTGGCCGCCGTTGTGATTTGCGCTGTGATATTTATGATAGAATATGAGGTATTACTGTTTTTTCATAAAAAATTTATGTACTCTGCTGGTTAAAGGTAGCCCAAACTAAGCGTCCTAAACAACGATGTATCTACGAAAGATTAATTTCCGTCTCTTTTTCCGTCACTCAAATGAAAGGGTCGAAATATTTTGTCTCCTCTTCGGTAGTGAAAGTCTAGCTATTTGTAAGGTCTTTAGAATGTGACATAAATATGTACATTTATGTAACTTATTTATCATTTTACAATCCTCATCGTGTTCCGTGATAAAACTTTTTGTTCCTGTAACAAAAACTGTTCGTGCGAAAACAACCATTGAATCTAAATCATTATAGAATAAATACTCGGTGGTCTTTCACACAATAACCGCATAGTCTAAACAAGAAGTTGTATCGAAGGTTGTCTTATTGTAAGGGCACACAAAGAAATTCTCGTAAATATACGAGATTATTGTTGTTATTAAAATTGTTATTGTTACTAAGTATAAATAAATATTCATGGACACACAACGCCCTCTAGTCCCAAACTAAGCAAAGCTTGTGATATGGGAACTAGATGGCTGATATAATACTATATTGATATTTGACTGACTATATTGTTATTAAAATGCGTTTAATGTCGGGTTTGACCAACTCCGAATAACGCTATACGTCAGATCAAATACTATCTCTACTTTATCATCTTTATTAATCAAAAACAAGTTTTTTAAATAACTTTTTGATTAATAAATAAATATTAGGTAAATACCTTCTCTTTTACCATACCTCTATGGTCCTAGCTTCTTTGACCCAAATGATTCTTTTGCCGAAATAATACACTTTTCGTTTGGAAAACTTGATAAGATCCAAATAATATTTTTTCTGAAGCATTGTTACTCCTTAGAACTTGAAATTTTTGATTTTGCATATACTTATTCTTCAAAGATGATGAAATGTGTACCGCCTCTGTACTGTTTTTTAAATGTGCAATAAAGAATTTTCTAATCTAATCTAATCTAAATGTGCGAGCGAGAATTCATTTGACAGTACCCACTTTATGCTATACATTCCGGTTCGTAGCCACTATTCGTGGTCAAAACTTTTATTTATTATTATATTTAGCCATCTGTGTCCCACTGCTGAGCAAAGGCCTCCATTCTCTCCACACACTCCGATTCTGAGCTATACTCTGCTAATCTGTCAAAAAACGGTCAAGGTCGTTACGCCATCTTTTTTTTGGTCGTTTTCTTGTTAGGTCAGGATGGCACTCAGTGGCAATCCTTGCCCGCAGCTCACCTGGCATACGACAGACATGACCAGCCCAATCCTAAAACCTAGGTCTTTGACTTTGACCAGGCCAAAACTTTACTCCATTTACTTCATTTTCAGGTAGTGAAACCAATGTGGCGATCCAGACGCGCCGATCTTGTCCCGGCGTTCGCTACGTTTGCATTATGTCTGCTTGTGGGAGTCGAGCTCGGCATCCTAGTTGGAGTATGTGTCAATGTGATACTGCTGTTATACCCCAGTGCAAGACCACAGCTTGATGCAGAAATAGTCACGGTATGTAATAACTTCTTTAAAGAAGAAGAAGAAGAAGAATAATTTATTCACACCCTTAAATAAACAGTTTATGTAGGTAGCTACTTAGGCCAATATGTTACACTTTTAATTACTTAGGTATAAGATGCCTGTTAACGTTATATAAATCAAAGTTATTATTTAATTAAATTATGTGGGTAGGTATACAAACAGTAGAAGAACCCATACCTTCCGCGCTAGTAGAAACTGTGTTACGGCAAGGTTAGGTCTTTATTACTCTAGACAAGAGTCAAGACAGGAGTCGGTTTGGCGCGGAATTAAAAAGAAATGCGGTTTTGTTATATTTTCTGTGTTTCCCGTGTAATATGAGCATTGAAATTATAGTTTCGCGACATTCGGGAACCATTTTCTTAGCATTTCGGGTACCAAAAGACCGTGTATATTCAAGCTGTTCAAATATTAATATTTAAATATAATTTCAGACATCAACGGGTTCAAATTACGTACTAGTAACAGTAGGCAACAGCTTGTACTTCCCCGGAGTTGAATACATCCGGCAGTATGTTCAGCGAGCTGCTAATAAACAGGGCGGATGCAGCCTACCTGTTGTTATTGACTGCAGATATGTGCTGGGTAAGTTGAATGATTTTACACTCTAAATACTGCGATGTAAAGCTCATATCAATAACTATGAAATTCAATCGTCTTGTCGCACCGATTGCAAGTAGCAAAGGTCATAAAAAGCCTGATAGCACATCTAGCTGATTTACCTGATCATATCAAAAAGGTATAAAACAAAATCCCACCGATACTATCCTCTCAAGACATAAATAAATAAAATAAATATTCATGGACATTTCACACGACGCCCTCTAGTCCCAAACTAAGCAATGCTTGTAATATGGGAACCAGATGCTGATAGAATACTTATATACTTTTTTTTTGTAAATACATACTTATAATACATAGTAACACCCAGACATAGAACAAACATCTATGTTTGCCACACACAAATCTTTGTTCTTTGTTTGTTCTTTGTTCATGGTCATATTTTATTTACTGAGCTGACTTTACACAAGTTTCCTCTACCATGTTTTCATTCATCGATTGAGAACAGTATTGCGCACATATTTAACCATGTATTTCCCGCCATATTCACTATTTTGGTTTTATTTTTCAGGAGCTGACTTTACAGCAGCTAAAGGCTTATGTGCATTATCGAGTTCGTTGTCAGCGCGAGGGCAACCGCTGGTACTTCTATCTCCGCGAGCGAATGTCGCCTCTGTGTTCAGTAACGCAGGGTCTAGTGTCGTCTGTGTGCTGTTGCCGAGCGAACTGGACTCCACTTTACAAAGTAAGATATTTCCTAGCAATATGAGTTTAGACGCGCTTCATCGCAAAAACAAATGAAAAAGAGCTTCTTACTGTGATTTCGAGTGAATCTCGCCTCTATGTTCAGTTATGTAGGGTCTAGTGTCGTCTGTGTGCTGACACCAAGCGAACTGATCTCTGTAAAGTAAAATATTCCGCGGTCTGAAGAATACTCGTGCTTTCATGATGCGCTCCATCAGAAAAACAAATGAACGAGAGCATCTTACTCTGGCTAAAAGCGAATGTCGCCTCTGTTTTCAGCGACACAGGGTCGGTTGTTGTTTGTGTACTGATACTGGATTCTACAAAGTAATAATGATTCTTTATTTAATCTATTCATTTTTGTTTCAGGTCTAACAGGAAACATTCCTCTCCCAATAATCAAACTGAACGGGTCACATTCCCCGCCTTCCATATACGACTCGATTCAGCAAGACGATGACGTCACAGAAATCGTCATCGACGAACTGAATAGTACTCCATTACTGAACGGTAACAAGAAGAGTATTAGATCTCATAGCAGCGAGGTCAATGACACGTGACCTCATTTTGAATAGTAGGTTCGAGTAGTGTAATGTGTCCTTTGTACGTTTTATCTTGACCACTGACAAAACACTTTTTTTGATCCGGGCTCGGTAAATACATTAGAAATATTGCATACCATTATTCTGAAACAATGCTTAAAGATCTGCCCTTTTAACAGTTTTTACTGAAGTGATTATGAGCCAATTTACAGAGGGGTAATCACGAACAAATCTGACAGTCGCCGCGATACGTAAACCTAACGTATTCAAGTGATATTGCGCGTCAACGTCAGCCCGACTGGCGAACGTTGTAGCGTCACCGCGCAGTGTATCTCGGATACGCTAGCGTTACGATACGTTCACGATTGGCACATTTATTCGTGATCAAGGCACTGGTCTTAGAATCAACATTAAAATATAGAATTACATAAACAAAATGTTATGGTAAATTGTACAAGGTGAGTTTAACTAAATGTAGTTATTGTAGTTGAATAAGATCGATTATAAAATACAAAATATTAATAAATAAGTATACGAAACTTTGGCGATTAGGATGGTGGCGCCCTCTATAAATATTCAACCAATAATATGTACAAAAACCATATTTCCTGTAATTAATTTATTTATACACAATCGATCTTCTTCTAATGACTGAAACATGCATGAGTAAGTAGTAATATTAAGTAGTTAGCGGGTAGTTTTGAAATGTATGTAATTTGTTTGTGTACGAAATAATTTCTTTGAAAATCTGTCACAGAAATGTAGTATTTTGTAAGCGAAAGGCTTCGACGCAACCAAAGAACGTTTTGTTTACAATGCCCACAATACATTTTCATAAAGATTCATGATAAACATAGTTTTAACTGTAAAATAGCATCTGATACTAAATACTTTTGACTGTGGGATACATCTAGGTGGATAGATTAAAATGAAAGAAAATTATACGTTAGAGTCTAACGTATAATTTTCTTTCAACTTTTACCGACTTACGTTAGTCTAAACGGTTAGCCTAACGTAACGTAAGTCGGTAAAAGTTTGCAATATAATGTATCTTTCTTGAGTGCGATACACTATATTGTCAACTTTTACCGAGAGATAAAGACGAACAAAGACAAGATTTTAAGCAATGGTTCGAAAAAATAAAAAAATATGTGGAAATAATACTTGCGCTGGTATCGGTATTTTACGTGTCTTAAAGCTTTTGAAGGTATATACTCTATAATAAATTCTAAACTGTATTTGTATGTATGTATAAATTTAAGCCTAATTTTTATGTATCTGTGGGTAAAATAATCTAAAATATTTAACGTTTTGGCGGTACCATATATATACCAGTGATTTTAATTTACTTATCGTTATTTAAAAGACAACAAACTTGGAAATGTACTTATTCTCAATTTATTTATTTTTTAAATACAAGGATAATAAAATTATGTTCATGGACTAAATAAAAATGCTTAGGTAATAAAAACTCGCATTTTGACTGATAAATGTACTTACTTCCAAAATTATCCTCATTTTAATCGTCATTATGTAATAATTATTCAACTAATTATTATTAAATAGTACGAGTAATACTACTTGCCGCATTCGTTAATTTAAGCATCATTGACAAAGTTACCTATTAATTATAATGTTTTGTGTGGTTTTTAGCAACTTAAATAAATCATTGAATATTAAAAATAATTATTTTATTTTAAAAGACCTAAATATTTAAAGTTAACAAAAAAACGGGTTTCTCTACAAAAATATTTAATAAATACAAAAATTTATCTTAGTATTAAAATTAATAAATGCATTCTCTGACTATTAATAAATAATGAGTATCGTAGATCTTACTCCGATAATTAAAATTATTTATTCATAAATCTTAATTCTTCATTCTAACTTATGTATAACACAACAACATTAACTTGCAGTTTAAATAAATATGCTTAAAGTTGTTGGATTATTACATTTTTTTCCCATTCCAAACCCAGATAAGTACACAATAATAAATACCCTATCTTTTTGATATAGAGTTGAATTTACATTGTCAAATCAATCATTCAAAAATTACCTTCGAATCAAGTAAAAAATTCTAAATTGAACTCATTATCGTAGAACTGCGCTTGCGCGCAATCCACACAAAATTCATTCAATTTTACCACGTGAATTCAACGAGATAAAGTTCATTATTGTCTGACAACAGCCTGATGATGGAACATGGGCTTGGACGCTGACAGCAGTTTCTGTGAAACCACGTGAGCGATCCTCGCGCTGCGTCTCCAAACCAACTCGCGGGTCCTTTCGTGGTTGCTGTCTACGCGGACCTGCGGATGAATTTGGACCTTAGTGTCATGGCAGTAAGTCATATATTTGAACACCTTTGTAAGTACAAGGGGTGCCACTGTTTTTTTAAATCAGAAATTTTTTTACTAGCTTCTGACCGCGATTCTGCATGTGTGGTAACTGGTACATGACTTAGGATATGCAATGATAACTAGGTAATATATACATCATCATCACCCTGTGATAGATCTTCGAGAAGAGTCGTGTGAAATTTTAATACTGCCCGTGAAATATAACAATCGTAACTGAAACAAGCACTTCAGTAGTTTTTGTTGCAACTGTATAGCTGTCTCGCTTATGCAAATAGCTTAAAAGCGGGGCAGGTATAAGCCCTGCAGTCGCAGTTATAAACCGACACAAACCATTTGCTAGCGCCTACTAGGTTTATTTCATTTATCATCCGTCACTTTTGCTCATACAAGCCTTTCGTCTCGAAGAACTGTTACGTAGTTCCACTTACTAAGATTACAAAAGAAACTAAATTTCATAATACCAGTCAATTTTTTACATGAACAACGCTAAAAACTACTGGGCTGAAGCTACTATAGGTACCTACCTGTTTAGGCTGAAGCACTTTGATAGAATGTAGCGTAGCAACACCTTCGTTGTTGATCCTCAAACTAAGCTTTCCTGTCATCTCGGCGGTAGTGGCGGTGGCTGATTTCACTTCCTTCTTGGCCCCGCGCCCGACCTACAGACCACATTCTTATTAGGTACTTTCCTAGGACGTAAAAACATATATTACTTTTCTAGAACGTTAGAACTAACTGCGAAATAGGGATGTCATTATGATAACTGTTAGGGCCAACGCACATCTATCGACAAAACTGTTTTGTCGCGTACTTAGTGACGTGAAAATAAATTTTCTGTTATAACGAAAACAGCATATGATGAATGCTTCCTCGTCATATGCTGTTTTCGTTGTAACGAAATTCGAAATTCACATCAATTGACACGACGCATGCATAAAATTATGTTTACCTATCTACTATAGCATTGTTTAGTACCTACCTATTAAACATTGCTTTATACGCATATACCTAGAGAATGAACTGTGCTTTTTTAATAAATAAGAATATAAAGTAATTATGTAGTGTACTTAATAATATTATTAAGTACTCAGGATGATTCTCATTAAATAAGCAAGTAACGAAAACAGCAAATAAAAAGAAGCATATCGTAACTAAAAAAGTTTTACTGAGAAGTTTCATATCACTAACTGTTCGACAAGACGTTTTGTCTTTGGTTTGCGTTCTCCCTTATGGTAGGGCCTCTGATTCTCCTTAGATCGTAAAAAAACAGTATACGATGGCTGAGGCGATTTCTACCGTGCCTGGAGGCAACATTCGTGAACCAATATTTCTAGAATATTTATTTTTAACTTTACTATGTAATGCCTTTCACTATCTCTTTGTATATTATTACGGCCAAAAATTCTGCAAAGATGTCTTTATTGCAGAGTTGATAAAGCTCTCGGAACAATTAATCAAATCTTATCGAGTGAAATGATATTGATGACCTAATGAGATTTGTCGAACGTACGTAACAGAAGTTCCTCTTTTCTATTCACTAGAACAAGTTTTTATAAGAATATTTTTAATGAGGATTTATATCACTTTCCGTTTATAAAGTACATATTTGTTGTTATTGAAACAATTACCGTGCAAGTGTATTCTAAGAATGTTGATTTGTTCACTTTGTTGATTCACCCAAGCATGGCTTAATGCGTTAATTTGTATTTAAATGCATGTGTTGTAGGTAATTGAACTTTACCTACAGTTTAAATACACTAGCGGTTCATTTCACACAAAATGTGACTAAGTTGACAAGGATCTATTACGTAAACCACTTTCTAAAGAGATTATGCCATTCGATTTTGATATGAAAACATTGTCATGTCGTATGACTTGGGTTTTTACTCCTCATTACAGAATATCTAACAGCCTCCCAATTTATAAAACAATTAGATAAGGATGATTAAACATACCACTTTCTCGACTCTGAGTATGAGAGGTCCTACGGCGAAGTTGCTTTTCACTGTGGTATGGTCGCTCATGATGTTGACAGCGACATCTCCGGTCCTTTTCAAAGATGAAAGTCCGTAGAGCGTTCCTCTCGCCCGTGGTTTGCTTTTCTCACTCGCCTTTTTCTTATTTTTAGTAGCTGTTGGTTTTTTAGTGGTGGTTTTTGTGGGTGGTTTTGGTTTTTGTTTTGTTAGTTTTGTAGGTGGCTTAGGTGTTTTAATTGATGGCTTCTTTACTGTGGTTGGCTTAGCTTTCGAACTTTCGGCGACGTCTAGAGCCCTAGCTTCGCTTGCGTTTTTAATCAGATCAATAGCAGAGTCTGTCTTTACTTCGTTTAATTGTATGTTCTCTTTGGTAGTTTCAGGAATTTCGGTAGATTGTTTGATATCACCACGGCCTGTGTTCTTCTTCTTACTAGCTGATTTCCTGAAAATTGTAATGTGCTCAAAACTCCGAAACCTTAAGTTTATTAAATCACGGTTAAATCTCGTTTTCGTAAAATGTTCTTACTACCTTATTCTTAATTCGCACGTTTTAGCTATCATTATTTAAGAGATATATTTATTAGCTAAAATTGGTACTGTTACGTGACTCTGCAGTATCCTGATCTCTAATTCCTTACCTTTTACTCTTTGTCTTATTTTTCTTCGGCTTGCTGCTTTTTTTGCTAGCGTCGATCGGTTGTAACTTCACGCTGACGGGATCGTACGATTGTCTCAATACGTCGTTCATTTTCTCGAGAATCGTGTCCACGAATTTGTTGTACTTGACGATGTAGATCGCAGGCACTATCGCTTGCTTCTTTGCTGGTTCCGCGAGGGCGCCTGGTGGAGAACCGGGGTGGTAATCGAAATTGAACTGTGTTACTATTGTTTCAAGCTTGATTTTGAACAAATATTTGTTAAGTTATCTTTCGAGGAGCATATGAGTATACAGAACGTAAAATTGGTAGGTACCTATACTTATGTAGACTGATGAATTCTTCTTAAAAAGATTCTGTTTTGTCTGTTAATTAACATTATCATCAAGATCGTCAAGCTTCGGTACTTACCAAAGGTAGCGAATCAATTGATTAATTGATTAATATGAATAAATATAGTTGTTAGTGAGCTGATAATAATCAAGATGTCGGTAAAGTTAAGTACAGTATACATCTTTTTGACAACTTTTTTTTTATTTTTTTTCTGCATTTCTCTGAGAGTTTCAGAGCTTTTGTTTTCCGAATTATTTCTTGCTTTATTTGTATATTTTCTACTCTTTCCTTGGTAGGCTACTTACTTGACTACTTACCTTACCTACCTACATATCTTGCAAATATCAAACTATAAAGTTACTGATATGTACTTTGTATCAAATTGTAGCATTAGGTAAATCCGAAATTAAGTAATCTATGACTTTCTAAAACGAGAGATCCTATCTTAACAATTCAAGAACATCTAAGTCTGATGTAAGTATTACGGCAGGTGGCACCGTTGCCAAATAAGTTGACGCCATAGGGGAAACTTCATTTGTAAACAATTTCTCTTTCGACGGACCGAGCGTTTTTACATTTGAATATGCGCACAATATCATTCGTCTGCATATTATCATGCGAGTATGGCATCCTACCTACATGATTATTCACCCGATTCTAGCCACGTTGCGATGGCACGCGAGCTAACTGTATCGCACTCTCGGAGCCCGCTTGAATTCTAATCACTAGCTGGTTACAATTAATACGACCAGTCAACGGTGGATTTTCTATTTTCCACACGTAAAAGAAACTGCGTGCCGAGCCACGCACATTCGAAGAAATCTAATTACGGCACACATACGAATACTAAAGACACAGAAGACTTGAAAGCTTATTGGCCAAAATCATGTCATAAAGTTGCCTTGTAAATTGTTTAATAGGTAATGTCTTTGATCGCACCATATAACTGCCTTATGGCAGCTTTTATTAGGATACTATGTCGGTTAGATTTGAAAATGGTGCATATTCGTGTAAGGAAGAACACGTTCTAGCGATAACAGGTGTCTAACGTACCGGTAGCAAACCAGTTTCCATTTGGGTCGAATATGACTCCTCGACACTCCTAGCACTTCACGACAAACATTTAAAATTTCTCTTTTCGCATCTCATTATGTCGTTTTCACTCGGGCGGACGTTCGACACGCGAATTTCGCGGAAAGGTTTCGTCATTCAGTGAGAGTAATCATTTGGTTCGATTTACTTTCTATATCGGTTTATTTGGGGATAGTTTTCGTCAAGGTCGCTCCCGGGAGCGATCGGAGCAAGGTCAAAGAAAGTGTCAAGGCTGTAGAAGAAATCGGGCGGGTTCATCGTTCGAGTCCGGTTGGGAAAGTAACCGGGCGGATGGTCACGGCCGACCTCATAACACACATCTACAGACTAGTTCCTCGTAAACAACCTGCCGCGCCTTGTCCGGACTCCGGGCGCTACCATTCTGGCTCATGAACAGCTATCGTCATTCTATCAACTATCTTATATGGTACCTACCACCTTACTTCACGTGATTAATATTGGTCGTTATTCAATATAGGATCAAGGGATTAAATTGGGAAAGGAATGTACTGTGCGTTATAAAAATACATAGATAAATCGGTCAAAAAGCTAGTTAATTATAACTACGTTTAATTTCTACATACAATACTGTTACGTAAACTGTACTATGGACATTTTAAGGAGATATATAAAATATGTAATACATGTCATAAAATACATGGACATACGTAATAGTTCTGGATAAGGATGAATAGGAGTATAAATACTTAAGGTTGACTAGTATACATTTATTTTTTACAATATAAAATTAAATTAATATCACTAGATAATGTCACTCAACTATCCGATACAGTATTTATATTCGGGCAACTAGTTTTCTGACCGATGTTCATCATGTTAAATGTCTAAAATATAAACGCACAAAACATTTCTGAGGTGTCATAAGAAATTTTAAACAAATTCATTAGAACAACAGATTTATTTCAATAAATTGCCACGAGACCAGTGTGACACGATCTAGACATTAATTTAACTTAAACTCTCTCGATTTCATACTGACTTTCACACATCATGCACACTCACTTAATAAATAATAATAAATTAATAGAATAAATAAATAGTCAATAAATAGCTAAGCTACAGGAGGGGGCATGAGGTCCCCAGGTGGACGGGAGCTGGCGCGGGCCCGGATGCGCACTCACTATCTGAACTTTTTGTGTTCGGGGGCTGCCGCGGCGGATGTGGCTTTGGTTTTCTTTACTTTGCGGATGTAGTTCGCTTTTTTCACTGACTTTTTCGCGTACGCGACATCAGCTTTGAGCTTTTTGGACTCACGTGAGTGCTTTGCGGAGATGTTCCTGCCGAGCGCATCGGTGAGGTCGTCTTCTTCCTCGTCGTCGTCATCCTCTTCTTCTTCCTCATCGTCATCGTCATCGTCAGCCTCGGGGTCGAGCGCGTCCGCGATGTCATCTTCCTCTTCCTCGTCGTCATCGGCTGCTGCGGGGGCTACCTCAGCGCTTGCGGCATCGACATCAGCTGGTTCCTTCTGGCCTGCTTCGGGTTCGCTCTCTAGGTCGCCTTCTGCGGCTTCGGCCTCCTCGCTGGCAACGGCATTGGCAACCTCTTCAGGACTAGCGGCGGCCGCTGCGGGGGCTGCGGCAACGGTTTCGGCGGCGACAGCGACAGGTTGTGCGGGAGCGGCGACAACCGTTTCCTCCTCTTCTTCATCATCGTCATCTGTAAAGCAAATTAACATATTAACAGATCGCTATATTTTTGTCCATGATCATTGTAATTATGCGATTTATTTGTCTTAAAAACTTTGTACCTTATGTTTTATTAAATCTTACCTGATCCTCCTAAGAGGTCTTCGAATATCCTCTCCAAGTAGTCGCCATCGTCATCTTCATCCTCCGCCTCTCCTTCATCATCTTCATCGTCGTCTTCTTCGTCGTCGTCATCGTCAGCTGCAAACGATTACACATTATTGCAAACAATTACACATTATATGAGGAGGTAACAGATTGTATGTCGCATATACATACTATGCATCCTTTTTTACGGTTATTTTAACAGTTTTCTAAAGTTTACTATGAGTCTATTGACTCTGATTATTTGTGCGTTTCTATTACTTATTAGCACTCGTTAAACAAATGAACTGTTAAACAAACAGTTAATCGTTTGATCGCGTCTCTCGGTGCGTGACGTACTGAGCCGATGCTTTCGTGGTAGAAAGCAGGGGAGCATCAATTTCTTTGACTGAGTGTGTATGTTTGAATTAATTAGCGATTGAGAGCGCGTGTCACGCTGCTCGCCTCACATTCCGTGGCCCCACCACATCCTGCTTCTTAGGAATGTTTATCGTTGAAATGTAATACTTTCGCGGCATCTCCACTTCTTACGTTCTCTACATCTGTAGGCACAATTCGGACGTTAATTCCAGCTATTAAACCCACTAACCGATCATCTGTTTTATTACCTTAAAACCAGAATCGTTTAACATGAATCAAATTCTTTTATAATGATATTGAATCGTCAACACATCATTAAAAGCACTAAGCGACACGATCGATGTAATCTCGTAGTTAATAGTTCTATTGTGCGATTTGTAATGTAAAATGACTATCATTATGTTGTTGCGGAATAAACTCTTTATATGGTTGTGGTATATGAATATTTGCAATTACAAGCATTTCAGAATAAATAGGCATTGAAGAAATAAGTACCATCCTAAGTATGCCTATACTAAGTAAATGTCTAGCGGTTGAAGCGTTCATTGAGATGAAAACATACTACCGTTAGTCCGGCTTGCTTGAACGGTAAAAACGAATAAAGATTCTTTTGCACATTTTAAATTGCAAATTGATAATAATATTTACATATTAATACCCTAATAATCATTATGTGCTTACGGTATATAATTTAAACAGTTTTGTTTAGGTACTGTTCAACGTTATAGTCTAGAAAATGGCTTAAATTAAAAATCTTATTAATTTTAAGATAACTAAAGTCATCGTTTGCTTTTAATTTGACACAATCTTGTTATTCATCATAAACTTATTTTTACTTTGAAAAGCAAGAATTTACTGGTTTCGTATTCAGAATATGATATGGCAATAAATGAAAATAAGGTATTTACCTAAATCACCAAGTGCGCCGACATCATCTTCGTCGTCGTCATCGTCTTCTTCATCATCCTCATCATCATCGTCGTCTGAGGCCGGTGGCGCTGCCGGAGCCGCCTGCCTCGCCACCGCCACCTCCTTATCATCATCCACCCGTGGGACGGGACTAGCCCACGCCGACAACACAAGGCAGCACACAGCCACCAACAAAAACAAAGATTTCATCTTGTATCTGAAACAAACGCACACATTAGCACCCCACACAACACAACACTGACACAATCACAACACGTGCACTGATGTCCTTGACACTTCACCTTTTGACTGTCACTTAGTTTAGTGCGGAAGTTGTTCCGCTAGCGTCCTCCTGGATTGGGACGCTATGGCCGACGACGTGCGGAAACGGTATAGCGGCGGCGTTTTCGAAGCGCACTCTTTTATAGAGTTACGTCACACACGCCGGGAAGGAAAGTAGTGATGGTAGTCGGACGGCCACAGATCACCGACCACGTAGATACAATCGTAGGTTAACAAAAAATCCTGTTCAGTCAAGACGAACCTTACAGGACATAAAAAGCAAAAAATTACAAAAAATAAACAAACATAATAACAATCAATATTATTATGGTGAGTGTCAGCTGAATTTAATGGGGAAATTATAAGCTTTGTAAGGTTTGCAGATGACATAGCAGCTGTTGCGAATACTCAGAATGACTTACAAACACTGCTAAGCATAATGGATACTATCTTCAAAGATTGCTCTCTCAAAATTAACATTAACAAAACGAAAACATTAGTTACATCCAAAACAGAAGACACCACAACAAACACAATAACATTAGATAATATCAGAATAGAGAGAGTTAACACCTTCAGATACTTAGGAAGCCTTATAACAACAGACTCAAGATGCACACCAGATATTCGATCCAGAATAGCAATAGCAAAACAGGCATTTAATAACAAAAGACATATTTTCACTTCAAAAATTTCAAAAACAATTAAGAAAATTTTTATTAAAACATACGTTTGGAGCATAGCCCTGTATGGGTGTGAGACATGGACAATGACACAAAAAGATAGAGAGTATTTAGAAGCATTTGAGATGTGGTGTTGGAGGAGAATGGAAAGGATTAGCTGGACAGAAAAAGTAACTAACATAGAAGTATTAGGTAGAGTAGGCGAGGAGAGAGCCCTTATAAAAGTTGTTGAGAACAGGAGAGGAAAGATGATTGGACACCTTATACGACATGACAGCTTAATCGGAAATATCATTGAAGGGAAGGTAGAAGGAAAGAGAGGAAGAGGAAGACCGCGTATTAGCTACATGAGCCAAGTGAAGGCGAAGATAGATGTCATGTCGTATAAGGACGTCAAGGAAGCTGCCCTGAAAAGAAGAACATGGCGGGAAATGCATACATTACGCCGACAAGAGCACAGCTCTTAAGTTAGAAGAGAGAGTGTCAGCTCAACAATACAAGAAGTAGGTTGAATAAATCGCAAATATTCCAATATAAGCCAAATCTGAGCATTTTTTCTCACATCGTACCTGCACTAAACTAGAACTACAAAGTTATGAGTATGTGATGCCTACCTATACAATGTAACAACTATATTACCATGTGAAAGCAATAAATGTATTGAGTTGCGGTTACTCAATTTCACACGCCAACCTTAGTACTCATTTGTAGATCACCAATATACTCATAGTTTTATTGTGTTCATTTTTGATATGATATCTGCTGCTGCAGTTTAAATCAGTTTTAAAAAGTAAAATTGGTTTAGAAAGCTTTTTTGTGTAAAAGCCTTACTTTCACGAATATCATGTCGGTCGTGACAAATTATCTCAAAAATCTTTATCAAAATCACGATTTCAAAAACTCAAATTTTGTACTGCTTTCTCGTTATTAATTCAATCTAGTTAAAGTGTTCAACATTTATGACCATATTTTTAAACTTCTTATAAACTTATAATAGCAAAAATCTGCTGTTATCTTTTTCTGATGACATGAAAAAACACTCGTAGTTTTGGCAGATTTGCATATCTAAAGTTACTACTGTGTCCTTGTTGTGTAGCGCTCAAAATTATCAAATTCATACTCTTAGTGCATTCTGCCAAATGTTATGAACTAGATAGATATCGTTCTGGATCACTATGTGCCTCGACCCACCCCGACGTAGTTATTTAAATTAAACTTTATATAGTCTAGTAGGTAAAACGTAAGCATTTGAATAGAAGTTGCAGAGAAATGTGCCCCCTCTTTCAGTTCCACATCTCTGACCTCTAAAGAGGGGTTGTTCGACTCCGATTGATTAATTTATTCAACTTATTTACTGAC
The DNA here is from genome assembly GCA_947859175.1 of Gandaritis pyraliata. Taxonomy (NCBI): domain Eukaryota; kingdom Metazoa; phylum Arthropoda; class Insecta; order Lepidoptera; family Geometridae; genus Gandaritis; species Gandaritis pyraliata. The sequence continues at coordinate 4,414,081 of OX401863.1, forward strand.
TCGACGAGTCTCGATGGAGAAAAGTGCCACCTTCGTATGTGGTATCGGAATCTTAAAGCCATTTTGAACATTAGTATGAGGGGACTGGCCCCTTACTTTCACTTAAGGTTATGTATGTAAACTCGCCTTAAGTGTTAGTTGATAATGTGACGTAAACCGACCGCCAGTTTTGCAATCATTTTAATGGCAATTTTAGAACTTTTTTGTGGATTCTGATATAAATCTTTCTTTTGATTTACAAAAGTCCAGTAAAATAAAACCCATTGACTATTGAAAACAAAATTGTAGATTCGGCGATTCTGTTCTAAAGCATCGAGCTAGATTATAACGTAGGATGCCATTCTTACTTGGAGTTTTATATCTATCGACCATACTTCATGTCTAACCTTTAGCGGTTTTTTTAACCCTTCGATGTGGATCAAACTGGTATTTCAAGTAGTCAAAGAACTTATGTATAGCATCTCGTAACAGATATCCCATTCACAACATTCTTCTCAACCTTCGATTCTAAAATATACTAAGACGGCTTTTCATAATTATGTTATGCCAACTCTTATTCATGAACATGGTTTCCAATTTGAATGTACAAGTCTTGTACCTACAATTGTGCGCTGAATATATTATTACTGAAAATATAGCAGTTTTTAGTAAAGTTCAAACAAATCAAACTATAAAACAATCAAAACTAAATTAAATACGCTTACGATTTTTTCAGGCATGGTTGTCATCCTTTAAAATATTTTTCCTTGTAATACCGATTTATTTATCATTGCTAATCAGCTTTCTTATCGCAACTATCTCAATGAACCAATTCTTTGATTCGTTATTTTCTGTTGCGAATGTCTCTTGTCTTGTCTGAGTTTTTATCGATGTGCTGACCAAGACTAAGAGCTATTATATATATTCATTCATATTTAATAATCACGTAATCTTGTAAAAGTGGACTCCAGTTGACCATTTTTGATATCGCGACATCATCTTTCCGAGCGTAGAAGCTAAAACTCGTTTCGGAGTTGTAGGCGTCCACTAATATTTGTATTCGCTTTGTGAATGGACCCTGGAGACTTTCTCTTGCTTCATCAGTCTCTAGAACTTGCACTGAATAGTACTTTGTAAGTTTACTGCTAGGTTTGTAAATCTATGTTTAAGCTACACTCAAGTGGAACGCAAGGATAAATTTTTTGACATTTCTCAATCAAAATCTGTCAAAAATCTCTCATACATTACATGCTCTCATACACTCATTGTTGCGACATACAAGCCTTCATATTTAACCCATTTAAGGCACTAAGAACCGTCTAAACAACTTCTCACTCGCACATTTCAACATTTTTGAACATAAAATCACTAAATGTTATTATGCAAAATCGGAAAACTTTAAGCTTTAGAGAATAACAGTGCAAAAGTTCAGCAAAAATATCATTTTGATCCAAACAAGTTTTTCAAACGAAAACTAGACAAACAGTTCATTTTTGGTCGGACACAATGGAATGGGGTTCATGTAGATTACACTGTCACTACTAGGTACTACTTTACTTCTTCTACAAACTGAGAAAGCTCTAGTTAGCATGTAAAGTTATTGCTGCAATGGTTCTTATTATTGTCCAATTACAGTCAAACCAGCTCTCCCCTGCTTCCTGCAATAGTTGCTAAGCCTAGCACTTGTTGGCATTTCTTAATTGAGTTGAGTGAAATAATTTATGCTGATTCAATCGTCAAAAAAACTTCAATTTCCTTCTACTCTCACGATTATAAGTCAGCGCTACCATTGACTATATTTTCTTTTATGACTCATTCACTAAACAGCTGTTTTCTATACTACTCTTGGCTTGATTTGTCGTTCATAACAGGTTGAGATACGCAACGTTTTTCGCGATTAGTTTTTGATGAGTAAACGCAAGTAGTTGATACTTTCTTCTGAACACTTTTGAGTATATAAATTGTCACCAAGTGATGAAGGCTTTTGGGTGATCCAAACAGTATGCCTCAGAGTTGGTCATTAGCTCATACAAAACTAAATATTAATCATCTAGTAGTTGCAACATCACCAAATGTACTATGCAATGTATGAACTTTTGATTAATTGCACTATTGTCCCAAACACTGCCTCTTAGGATTTTCCTAAAGGCAATATGTTGCAACTACTTGTGATTTGCAACATTATAAAATCAAAACGTTATTTCCAAGAACGTCGTTCTTGGGTTTTTATAGCCTCATTTTATGAAAGAAATATTTAATAAGAGACAGTAGTTGAGTAGTCTTGTTGGAAGAAAAATTAAAACTCTGTGGTCGGTCTCAAAAAGTCATACTAATCTTTCGTTTATACTTCATGAAACTGCATGGCTTTACCAGTAGTGACATAGAAAAATATTCTTTTCCGTGACACTATCGAACAAACGTTTGACGATCGTTATCAAAGTGCTTATAAGGTGCATCTATCAAGTTTAAATGCGAGATCATCAACTCAGTACGGTCAATCATAACCTCGACGTACACAAATGAATACTTTACAGGGAAAAATACATGATAATTATGCCTGAAATGTTTTGATTCCTAGATGCGAATGTGCAAACTAAATACACTCTTACGTCTATGTGTAAAAAGTTTCATATTCTGCAACGTTTAGATCAGGATGCAGCGTAAGATTCTCCACTACTCTAGTTATGCAACAGCTCTATATTAGGACTTGCCGAAATCATGCTGCACGCTATTCCGCAGTGCTGAAGTCTAAACTATTTCAATGTTCCTTCCTCAAATCGTTACTACAACTACCTAGTTTTGCAAAACAAGTTAAATCATGAGACGATTTCTCCAACATTATGAGGATTTGCATTCATGGAAATATTTTGCATTCGCCTGATAAGACCGCACAGACAAGGTAATACTCCCTAGAAGTTTAGTTTTAGTTAGAATTCATCAAAAATCGGAATAAGTAGAAAGGGATGAGACCGGTTAATTGAAATTGTTTCGAATGTGCTTCATCCTTGTTTTTTAACAAAGATAAAGTTTGGTTAGTGGGTTAATTAATAAAGTGCTGAGTTTACGAATTTAAAGAACAAATATAAAATATGCGTGATTTCTTCACCAGCTTCTATTTATTCATAACAGTCTTGAAATACTTTTCTTTGAGCTGAATAAGTCAATTGCAAACACGCAAGCATCTGTTATGCGAGCCAAAATGCAATAACGGAATTATCGAACACATTTTGAGGACAATCGATGCTAAACTGATTGACGTATCAACAATGAAAGGTTTTTACCAGTTTACAATCGTTTGCTTTGGACGGTGTATGGGTTCAATAAACAGACTGGCATGTGATCTAATTCCCTAGTTTTGTGAAAATTGCTAGTGCGAAATAATGGTGTATTCTTTACCATAAAAAACTTATCAATATGCAGAAGGGAAACATCAAACCACGTCAATCGGCCAAATCCTATAGTCTGTTAGGCTACATAGGTCTGAGCTCTGGTTGAACTCGAATGGCCCACAAACGCGACCGGTTGCGCGCGAGTACTTTCTTTCGACTTCTCACTTCCGTATGCGAGCGCGCACCTTCACGCAACTAGCACAAGGATCCACCCATATCTTTCGACCTAGGTACCTATAGAGGTCGGAAATCACATAAATTAACATTAATTACACCTTAGATGCCTACCAATAACCGAAAATACAAAACGAATTAATTTCGCTTGCTTTCGAAAAGTGAAACTTTTATCGAGACTGTTTTTAGTTTAACCATTATTTTAATTTATATTTTTATGCGATCGGATTAGAAGTGAAATCTGAATTATTTTAGTTTTGACGCGCTTTTGGCCGGTCAAGCGAGGTTGAAAAGGTTAATCGTGACTAAACAGAGTCGTTATCTTATTGAAAGAGTGACAAAATTAATAAGGCAGAAAGATGTTCTTGTTATACAAATTGTGGTAATTTTTCACCTTCATTATGAGTAAAACGCGTGATTTCTATTGTAGGAGGTATTTTTAATTAGTTCTGCTACCTTGAACATGCGTAGAGGTACCTTAACTACTCACTAAGGCGTATGCATGCATTCTGCATATCAGTATACTTTACTAAAGAAACTATAAAACTTATTGAGGAAACACACCTAAAAAATATAATGAGACAAGCACGCTGTTATTTCAATATTTTCATACAAAAGACCTCAACGCGCTCGCACAGCTTGTGCACTATTTTTTTTCTCATTTCTTATTTAGTTTCCGTGCAATGTTCTCATTGTATCACTATGATAAAAGTAAATGCACGATGTGATAATGAAAAGACCAGTGCGGTGAAAAATTGATGCACTAAGCAGATTAACTCTTTCGCTAATACAAATAAGGAAAACCATAACCCACTTTTATTTTATACCATTTTTTTCGATGCAACTGCCACCTATCGAAAATAAGCAAAACTAACTATTTCACCACTGTTATTAAGCTGTGATCAGAGTTCCGGCTACCTTCAATTCACTTCACCTATGTTGGTACATTGATGCGTCTATAGATGGCGCTGCCTGCTGCAGCATCACATTTCGGCAGAAGTAGGTGTGATCAATATCTGGGGGGTGATTCTGGGTATGACAGAGATTTTACTCTAATAGGGATGACGTCAAATCTCGGTTGAAAACTGGTTTCAACGTCATTTTGACGACATCCCTATTAGAGTAAAATCTCTGCTGAAGTGAGAATAAGGCCCCTGTGTGAGTGATAGATACACAGATTCGGACGTACGTCACGTCAGTCCTAGTCTAAAACTACACGCCCCTCTGCATTCTGGTTTTTTCATGTTACTGTGTACCCGGATCTTTCAAATTGATCTCTGTAAGTATGCACATATTTACTTACAGGGATGATAAGATATGAGAAGGTATAGAAGATTTCATTTTAAAGGACTTAAATTAGTAGGGAGTTCAATTTTAGATTGGATGATCTTATACAGTTTAAACCAACATTAAAAAAAGGATGTTCTCAGTTTGGTTGTATCTTTTTATTCAGCAATCATGAGTTTAGATCTTAATAGCTAAGATCGCCTATAAAATAAGTGCATAGTACATTACGCATTATTCTAGGAATTTGTTTCGTTAATATAGTGATAAAGCTTTTTATGGGATGACTACTGTTATTTCCTGAATTAGCAACCATGAAGTGGCCAGTGTGTTATAGTAAAATATCTATGTAGTTTGCATTTACTGACTGTACAGTCAGCATCAGAAGCAAACCATTTTAGAATTTCAAAATTGTTTATTTTTGGCTCTAATCATAATATTTCATATGAATACTTTTAATGACAGGCGTCACAGCTCAGTCGGTAATAGCTCTACCTTCCGTGCTTTGGGTCGTGGGTGCGATCCCCACCAAGAACATACATTTGTGTGTAGCAAACATAGATGTTTGTTCTATGTCTGGGTATTATGAGTACCTATGTATTTACAAAAAAAAAGTATATAAGTTTTCTATCAGCATCTAGTTCCCATATTACAAGCTTTACTTAGTTTGGGACTAGATGGCGTCGTATGCAATGTCCATGAATATTTATTTATTTAATATTCAATTTCTGTGGAAAAGTGATAAAAACTGTCTCATATACTAATGATGTTGACTGTACCTTCTGAGTAGTTATTCTTTATAAGGCATTTCACAGCATACGTGCAGTGAATCCATAAATTTCAACATACTAATGATTGAATGTTATTGTGGTGAACTCATTCAAACGTCAATTCGTTCACTCGAGATGAGACCTTGCTTCATTGAGCTGAAGCGTACACATTTATCTCAGCATTGCGTGTGCGTTTGACTATTATTTATCTGTGTACTATCAATATGTTATAAAATAAATACTTAAGAATACTACCCGTTTGAATTACGGGAAACTTGTGGATAGAAAAGGCTCGGAATTGTTCTTTTTGGAAATCTATGTCCAGTAGTGCTCTCAATATGATAAAGAGGAAGGTACTGCTACGAAAAATCTAACGGAATTTATTTCATAAATATGTGTTTGGAAACTAAACTACGTATAATAAAATACCTAATCGTAAATTGCGTCCTAATGTGAAATAGCTACAGAACAACTGTGAGGTCAGTTATTTTCCCGGTTTAACGAAATAGCTTAAATATTTGTAGTTAATTCAGTCATGTGATCGGACGAGTCATGTGACCGAACACAATAAAAGCCTTGACATTTTCCGATGAGGACGCTACGAACCGGTCGAGCTTTACGTGGCAACTATGCAAAATAATACTCAATCAACGGCAATAATGAGCATTGAGGCGTTTTTTTAAAAATAGGAACAGTTGTTGCTTGGCAAAAAATAAAACTATTAGACAAATAGTTTTGGATCAAAAGGAGAAGAAGAAGACAGTTGGGTAGAGTCTATGGTAACACAGACGGATGCTTAGAAGGTGATAGAGCTTAATAGTAAGCAAAGTAAAAGGAGAGGTTCACCACAAAACATTGGGCTTTTGAAGAAAATGAACTTGTTCTGTCACAATGAGATATACAAAAATCTAGACGATGGTAGAGCTCTACCAGGGCTATATCACAATCCTACTGTTTCTGTAAAAAAAAAACTGAACCGAAGTATTGGAAACTTTTAAATTATAAAAATACAACTCAGCCGTGGATTCTGACCATTTCTCTATATTCACTCTTTCACTCTTTGATTTATTTATTTACCCCTGCACTTTAAATCTACTAGGGTATCGCAGCAAACTATGTCCATATCAAGCCTCTGTTCTTACTTTCAAAGATGAAACATATTCTACAGCTTGTTAACTTAGAATGCACATTCCTTTGTAACTTCCGCAATTATTACGCAACTCAAGTGATTTCTTGTTCATTAGTATGCGGATTGTGTCTTATTGATGGCAGTCACGGCTTCTAAGTTACATTCAAAATAGGCCGCTATTTATTGTGCCTATAAACTGAGACTGATGTAAGATGTCTCGTTAGGGCCTTAAAATATTATGTTCTATTTAAAACTTGTAAGTTAAGAAAAACGCTTCCGATTGGTACTGATTTGGATCAGTTGAGCTATCTATAAATCGTTTGCAACGGTGTGTATATAGCTCAACTGCTTCATATGTATTTTGTATATATTATAAATATTGTATACTGTATTAGACGTAATTTTCTTATAAGAAATAAATTAATATTTAGAAGTTCCATTTTAAACGGAGACGAGCCAAATTACCATCATCGTAAAGCCATTATAAATTAAAGCTATTCCTAGTTATTTATTCTTCAAACAAATAGAGCTTCTTCTGCAAAGTAACCCGTACACACGTACTGAAACATACACATTTTTATTTTTTTCAATCACTATAGAGTCTTTAGGGTGGGTTCTGATCGTTAATCTTTGACCAATAACTTGAAACATACAAACTAGTCAACACACCCTAATAACGTAGGTTGCTTCAGCAAAATCTCTGGTTTCAACACAGCACTGCATCGTGCAATAAGCCGGCATGTTTGCAAAACAGTCATCAATCGCATGCCGTGCCGTTCCACTATTCATAAATACAAAGCCCGTACAAAAGTTACATGTATCTAATGCCAAAGCACCCAAATATTGCAATTGTACGTAGATCGACCGTAAAGAGATAGAATCATTGTGCACGCAATCCAGCATTTTAGCATTGCTTAGAAGTAATATTGTTATCTAATCGTAAATAAATAGTGTAAATACACAGATAACTTTGTAAACAAGTAGCGTAATTATTAATTTTCCGGTCATCAGGTTCATTGCAAGTCTGCGGCAGAATAAAAAAAAATATCGCAGATTTGGCTTTTACAGTAACATATACACGCGAGAGCAATGATTCCGGGTCACTTAAAGAATGTTAAAAATCTCGGAAACTAAAAATGATAGGTTAATGCAATAAATTGTATTTAATAGACAATGTAATACTCCTTAAATGAAGGTATTAAAACTTCTTAGTTATTGTAAAGTTATATCTTAAAAAAATCAAATTTGAAAAAGGGCCACTTTCGAAGATGGAACTACGAAATTACAGCATTTGGTTTTGCTTTTGTTTGTAATCTGTCATTTATGTGGGTATATAAACCATGTTGATAGTGCTCTATATTCATTATTCAAGCTGAAATTATGTCGCTTACGCCTGAAGAATGCACCAGAATACTTACAATGCTGGAAACCGGCCGGAGTCAGCGCGATACAGCCAGGACTGTCGGTGTGTCGCTGTCAACAGTACAAAGAGTTCTCCGACGTTACGAAGAAACTGGTTCTAACCTACGCAGACCAGGAACGGGCAGAACCAGGTGTACCACAGCACGAGAAGACCGATACTTGGTGAACACCATGCTTCGAAATCGCTTTCTCACAGGAACTGAACTCACAAATCAGTTTCGACGCCTCGGAGGAAGTAACCCAAGTGCATGGACAGTAAGACGTCGGCTTGCTGAATCTAACTTAAAACCCCTTAGACCTGCAAACGGCCCTAAACTGGAGCGTGGGCATCGTATTTCAAGACTAAGATATGCCCAGAGCCACGTAAATTGGAGTATTGAAGATTGGTCAAAAGTTATGTTCTCCGACGAATCAAAATTTATGCTCTACAAGCACGATGGAAGACACAGAGTGTATCGAAGACCAGGGGAAAGATTCAAGCAAGCATGCATCGAAGAAAAAGTAGCCTACGGTGGTGGGTCTGTACTTGTGTGGGCCGGAATTTCTTCTGAAAGTCGCACAGAGCTGGTGATCATAGAAAACGGCTCTTTAACTAGCGTAAGATATGTGGAAGAAATCCTCAATGATCATGTTGGTCCATTTATGGTCAATTTAGGTGAGGATGCTATATTTATGCATGACAATGCCCGACCTCATACAGGTAGGATTGTGAATGACTACCTTCAAGAGATGAACATTACTCGTATGGAGTGGCCAGCGCGCAGCCCGGATATCAACCCGATCGAGCATGCTTGGGACGAGCTAGGCAGATGCGTAAAACAACGAAACCCTCCCCCAATCACGCTTCGTGAGCTCAAAATTGCTCTCACAGAGGAATGGGAGAATATTCCCCAAAATCGTATAAGGAACTTGGTGTACAGCATGCCAAACCGCGTAAACGCAGTAATGGAAGCACGAGGAGGCAATACGAAGTATTAAAATTCAAGTCAAATCGTAATAAAGTTCAAAAATTTCATGTTTCCTATTTTTGTTTTAAGGAGAGATCAGCAGTTTTTTTCTTTATGTAATTTTGTGTTAATAAAATGTATGGTGACTCATATTTTTTTACTTTCATTTAAGGAGTATTACATTGTCTATTAAATACAATTTATTGCATTAACCTATCATTTTTAGTTTCCGAGATTTTTAACATTCTTTAAGTGACCCGGAATCATTGCTCTCGAGTGTATATTCATGGACATATCACACAACGCCCAAACTAAGCAAAGCTTGTAATATGGGAACTAGATGGCTAAATAAAGCCTAAACTCAAATGCTATCTGAAATAAGAAAACAAATCAATATTTATTGTTTAGCCCGAAACTTTTTGTCCGTGAGTTATTATGAAAAAACAAAAACAATAATTCTGCTAATTCGTAATTCGACATTTTCGGTGTCATTGATTCCCAAATCGCAAAATAATCGTTTCGACCGCAGCCTGACAAAAAGTCCAAACAATATTAACTTCAGCACGCACCTCCGTATTTCGTAGTAATAAATACCATCAGAATTATATTTATTGTACGTCATCGAACTCGTGCTACTGTCTGCTGAACTGTGGCGTTTTTACATACGAAGCAGGTTGCTACCAACGTTTATCAGCTCATATTTTAACTCGAAGATACCCCCCCTGCCGGCAATAATTAATTACTTCACAGAACACACGCTGTATTACGGCATTACGTGGTCGATCTCTATTTTTTTAATATCAAAATTAGGTTATGTGCCCAGTAACTGTGATTTACCGGCAAACAAAATCTTCTTTCTTCATGACCGCAGGCACTCTTAGATCCGGCTTTTATAAAAAAACGTGTCGCTAGGGGCTATGACTGGCGTGTTTGTGGTTAAACCATAAACGTAGGAATCCTCAGTAATTTGTTATTCAGTAGCTTAGGAGGAAGTTCCTTTACAGCTTCCTATTTATTTTTCTTACAAAAACTACTCTTACTTATTTTGAACTAGGTTTTGATAGAGTGCTCCAGTTCTGCGCCTTCTGAATCTTATAACATTTTAGTTGAATGAATGTAGGTGCAAATTTCTTCAAAAACTAAGAACAGTCTCCATAGAACGTTTCTCTCGAGCTACAGCGGTTAAAGTAGCTGCCCCTACTGCCTTCTTTCAAAAATCTTTAGCTTTTTGACAGCCTCTTCGGATCCATGGATCTCTAAACCAGGTTTATCCCTCAAGCTTTTTTAAACCTGTGTTATTATGTCACGTTCAACGCATCGAAACAAAACAAGGGCCCTTCAAGTGGGGAGTGAGGGGAGAAAGCACTGCCGCCTTCCGCAACTGCAGCTCATGTGACTCGGCTCATATGACCACGACTCAGGCGCACAATGCGTTGCGAAAACCTATGTAAACTGGGCTGCGTTACGTGCTATCGCGTTTTTATTGACATTATAGCAGCGTATTGCTTAACTAACCCTCATCTTTGATTGGGAAGGTCCCGTTGGTACAGAATATATTTAATTGGTAATTAAGAAATTTACTTCTGCGCCTAATTTTTTTTTTTTAAATTTAAATTGTAACCTCCAAATGCAGCGCAAATGTCTCCCTCCCAATTTTTTACGCTTTTCAATCTTTAGCTACAATGGGCCTGTTGTAAAATGTAACCAATTTTGGGCCTGGGTCTAAAAAACAACTAAGTTATTTACATAAATGAACAATAAATTATGTAGTTGCTAGAATGTTGTTTATTTGACATTAACTTCATTTTCGTGTTTAGTGATTTTAGTGATTAGTGACGTTTAGTGACGCGTTTAGTGATTCTGGTGCAAGCCGCCCTAAGGGCGGCTTGCACCAGAATCGCTAAACGCGTTTAACTCTTAAATAGTATTTAGCGAGTTGTCAAGTCATACAAATACGTCAGATTTAAATCGATTTAGCTGTTAAATACGTTTAGTGATTCTGGTGCAAGACGCCCTAAAATTAGTAATTTAAATACAGAAAATAACTATTGTATGCAAAAGTTCTTCAAAACCTTCTTAAGATGAGATTCTTAAAAGATGATGAGGTACGAAGTACTTGCATCTTATTTTTTTTTATACATAATATAATAACATCAGTCAAAGTACAAACAATCAATGTGAAACAAATTAGTTTCCTTATTTCTAAAAAGTAACTAACCAAAAACCCAGGCATATTTTAGTTTCACATCCTTGTACAAGACTTAAGTATAGCAAAACCTAAGTGTACCTCCAACGGTGAGACGGTGTCGTCCAATCAGGTATTCCCAAGATTCCAAATGTTATCCACCTACTCACATCCTGGGTACGTTAAATATGTTTCAAGGAACCTATTATCACGATCTCTGATGATATCATGGTATCATCACGTACTTGCCGCCATTAAGATTCTTAGAGTTTTGATTACACAGGCAATAATGTAGAGGTAAGTACTAAATATAGCTATACTCGGTAAACACCTATTTGCCTATTTTTTAAACGCACGTATTCAATTGGACACGATTTCCAATGAACGGCGGCCTTTTGATCGTGAAGAATAAAAAGGGGAGGCTCTTAGCTTTTCTTAGTTTGGGTCTAAAGGGCGTTGAGTATTAATTAAATATTATATTTCCATGAATATTTATTTATTTTACCTTGCAGGTTGTATAGGCTGAAAATAAATAACATATTCACTCAAAAGATTTAATCGTGTATTTATTTCAATCAGATTAACAGATTTACAGTGCATCTTAAATTAATAGCGTTTATTCAACTCATAAGTGACGGATACCTACACATTTTTTTAAGAGGTCAAAGGTTGTGGAGATATGAAGCTTCATTATTAAATTGAGAAATAATGAGAAAAATACAAACTGCTTCTTCCGCTTCTTGATAGTAAAAAGTACATCTACTTGTAACTTTTGTAAAATATGGCACAAACTCAACCATCTACTGCCAAATAAAACTACCTACAAGTTTGAAACATTAACCCATGCAATTCGAATTATTTCTACAGAACAGGATATTCCTTATCTGTCATCTTTATTACCAGTGAGCATCCTGTGTTGATTCAAAGAAAGCAAATAAGCTGGCGGTTAAGGTCATCTGCGTGTAATTGCCAAAAAAATCATCCAAAAAATAACAAACTGGATGATTCATTTGGCCGGATCTGTATCTGCATACAGGCAATCGGTCATGTGACTTGGGTCTTACGATCTGCTTATTATTCTATGCTACAGCATCAGAGACCCGATTACGTAAGTAGACATTTTATTACTCACTAGCAGTTACCCGCGACTTCGTACGCGAGTACCGTTTCCGTGTACATTATATTATCTGTGTATTATATTTCTGTGCGTGTACCGAGCGGATACTTCTTTGAGGAACTTGACATTACACCGAACCCGTACTCGAATGTCAAACGTTAGTCGTTAGACCAAAGAGATAGTACTACGTCCTGTCAAACTGACGTGCGTGACATGACATGACATCATCCTCTTGCCAAATGGCGCTGCTAATCCCGTTCGTTCATTTTATCCTGTAGATCCTGTTAATTGTTCGGGATAAAAAGTAGCCTATGTGTCAATCCAGGTTACGAACTATATATATGCCAAGTTTCATCATGCCAAGATTGAAACACAAACATCTAAACATCTGAACATTCACATTTATAATATTAGTAGCATAATATCGACCGGTCCTATTATCCTAGAATATTTCTCGACCAACAAATTATCGTCTACATTTTTTGCATCCCATCTGCTATAATGGAACGATCATTGCCAAACTTTTACGCTTGTGTACGTTGTGTTCATTACAACTTATAATATTGAAACTCGGCCTGCCTACTTTCCTGTTGTAATACCCCTGAAGCGGGTTCATATGTGATGCCTACCTACAATGTAACAACTATATTAGAATGTGAAAGCAATAAGTAAATGTATTGATCTTGAGCTACCACGATTCAGATTATTTCAATCTGCATACCGATATACTGTTGTAAACCCAATGTTTCATAGTCACGTGGTAGAGTAGTCGCAAGAGTAGAACTAACTTGCAATCTAAAGGTACGAGTAGCTAATCGCCGTTGAGCAAGTCAGAAGCATAGTCACGAGACCCTTTGAGCGTTGTCATATTTATAAGAAACTAACTTCTGACAGTGAATTTTGTATGCTAAGCTAATTTGCATCGCGACTTAGTCACCGACGTGCAAACTTGCATCCTTCGAATCTAGATTATTATTTGTCTAGTGTATTATTATTTGTATAATATTATATAAACTAAGCACGTGTTTAAGGCGACATTTATTAAAAAATAAAACAAAAACACGTTGGCGATAACGTGTCTCGAAAGGTAGAGGACATCAGCAATTTGCAGAAATAAAATAAATAATAAGCTCATGCAATAAACAAACACATTATTAATTCTCCGTGTGTCATTCTGCGATATGTAATCTGTAGGCTTACAGGTACCAATTTTATTAAAATTCCTAGCGGTAAGTATGCGATCTGGTTTTAGACAAAAGATTTTAAAATTTCGATATTACGAGTACCTATCTACAAGAAATTGACTAATTTTGTGTTCATATTTTCTGCTAGTGCCTAGAACTCAAGAGGTCAAATCACTTCAAAAATCCGGGTTGTTGAACTCGCATTATAAAAATATGTCGTTCCGTCACGATCAAAATGGTGCATATATTTCTGTATATTTTTAAATATGAGCTCACTTGCCTATTTTCTAGATTATTATAAGGTACACAAAATATTTTTTTATATTAAATAAAAAAAGAGTGCTGACAAAAATAGCTTTATGAGCCATAAAGAGAGCCATCATGGTAGCGCTTGAAATAAAATAAAAAGAAATTTTGCTGATCTCGTTCTTATCAAATTGAATTTCAGACTAACTTGTGTATTTTGTATATATTCCACCTTCTGCATGCAGGTATAAGTAACATGATATTTATAAATATTTCAGTTTAAAATAAATAAAATGTCATAAATATGTATATTGCCAATTAAAATACCACTTGCTAATTAATAGATTTTATAATACCATAAAAATAGTTAATTTCACGAAGAGTCAGGGTCGGTAACCGAGAGAAGGGGCTGCCAAGGATGCGCGTGAGTTCGTGACCACTTAACCATTGTTGCCCTAACCGTTTTACTGATATCCTATACGTGATTAAGGGTTTACGTAATGTCTGGTTATTTAGGTATAAAGCACGGAAAATCATAAAATTATGTTCCACCAACAAGCTGGTATCATCCTAATTTACATAACTTGAATAATACGCATGAAGATTGCTTACCTGAGACGTACCTAAAGCAATGTAAAACACGAGAAGTATAATATTAATTAATGGAAATAAGAATAATACACGGGATTTAATAATTATTCATTTATAAAATTAAATGTTCCCGTCCGCACTATTGTCCCCAAATCTGCACTGATGAAATTATTATAGCGCGAAATTAAAATTTTGTTATCAAAATTTGCGTTAGACTCTCATCTTTTATAAGTAGGTATATATCTAAGTTACAATACAACATTTGAAAAATACATACAAATTGCAAAAACTTTGGTTTTAAAATTTTAAAAAGGTGCTCCGAAATCAAAACAAATCTCTATAATCATGCATCGATAAATCAATCTAAATGAAGTGATCCAAACTATTAATCCATTTGAAAGGCAAAGTCAAAGAACCCGCTTTTGGTATTAAAAAGTGCAGTCCAAATAAAATATTACTCAAACCAATTATTATTCGAAGCATTCTGAAGATATCTAACTTTGATTTATTTCACCACCATTAAAATATTGACATTTATAAAAACACTTGTTAAAATTAAAACACGTGATCTAAAACCTGACAAAAACATCAAAATAAAAACTACCTGGGTACTACCTACCTACTGAGGTAGGTAAGTACTTAATAAATGTTAATGTTTCTGAAATGTTTCCTTTTGTTTTATTTGTGTTAGGTACGCGAGTGACCTGTTTTGTTTCTCACACTGAAATGTACAGGGTCAAATAAAATATACACATATTCAAATAGTGGATTTTATAAGCAAAATAAAAAAAAGTGGCGAAGTTCTATTCAAACTTTATCTAAAATTGTTGTAAATAACAGAATGAGGCAATCCTTAAAAAGGAAAAAAAATGTAGCCATATTACAGACAAGCTTAAATTCAATTAACACCTCTGCCATAATTTTGCTATTTAGGTAAGTTCTTTTGTTTTGATACACTTATAGCATACTTTATGTTATGTAAGTGTTAGTACAGCCAGCAACACAAGTCGATAAACTATTTAAGATTACAATTTGGAAGCTTTTGACTATTTGTTTTGTAACTTTTGCTAGAGTTCAGGTAGATCTTTATAGTTTTAGACTCATACCTTAATTTTTCTATAACATTCTGCTAACTGCACTTACATCATCAGCACCCGGATTTTAGAAACTCAATTTGTTTATCTTAGGCATATAATATTAAAACACATGTACGTAAAACCAAACTGAAAGGAAGGCGAAACCTTTGTCTCTTAAGAAAGCTTAACGAATCGGCCGAATGTAGGTAGTACGTAATCGTGAACGAGTCTTTGAACAAGAATGGTTTTAAACATGATCATCCCTGACAAAAAATCTAACACAATACTAGATAGATTAGGTACATCTTTGAGCTTGTAAACTTAAGCTCGTATGCTGAAAGATTGTTCAAGTCGGAAAAGAGACACAAGAAGTTTTTTTATCAGTTCAAATGAAAAGAGGTGTTCAACAAACTATCAGCATTGAGCATAAACATTGCTGTATTGTTGTACTTGCCGCTATTATTATCAGCAAAAATATACCCAAGTCACTTCTGTCTTTCATTGTTATTTGCTTCAAAACATCAGCAGGTGTGTCCGCTAAAAGTGAAATTTTGTCAATATTGTCACACATAACAAATAAGAATTCGCAAATTACCACGTAATCGTCGTATTATGTGTTTCTGGCTCACTCAAATTCACTTCCTCTCACAGTCATTTGTCCACGACAACATAGTCGTGTTGTAGTATACGACAGGACGATCGACTATCGCGAACGACTATGTCCTAACTCGATAACCGTCAATTTTAAAACAACATAAAAATTGGTAGCCTCATTTCATTCCTTGCAGTTTATTTGACTCGATGCGAAATGATCCTATCTGGATGCAGATATTAAACGAAAACAAGCAAAAAGGTATATATTTTACGCATCTTCAAAACTTTTCAATTACCAGTCTCAAGAGCGACCTATCGTCATGAGATGAAACAAAAACCGGCATTGTTTCGGCCTTACAACTAGGATTTCCGGAGTCATGAGAACAGACAGCGGAATCTGATTGTAAAATTACGCTTAGAAGTGTTGATGTGCATGCTAAAAGTTTCATTGAAGTTTTTTATGGGAAGCTGTTGTTGATAAACAAATATTTCTAAATGATGGAACGAATGACTGAATGAATTATAGTAAAGTAATAAAATTAATCGGGCAGTCTCTACTAAGAGTCGGCCCACGTAAGGTGCACATAACAGAACTTTAGCATTATTTATTATGCCCAAACTATGTCGTCATAAAATGACAATCCCTAATCCATCACTACCGTATCAGAGCATAAAATATCTTGTAAAGCCTTCAAAAACACCACTAATTAACTTAACCAGTTTCACAACACTCACGACCGCATCATCAATTACTTAAAGCGGGTACTGTGATGTCATACGGCAAGTTCCTGCAACTTTCTCTTCATCTCAAATATGTATATTGGCATTGTGTAACAAACCTCACTGTTTATTGTCTTATAAGGTTCATATCCGTAATATCAGATATGGTTTGTACAGCGGTATACAGGGTGTACAAATATTACACATGAAAACATAACGGGACCTTCAAACCCCATGGTTCTCTATAAAAAATGGAAAATATTTTTTTAATAATTTCTTTCTGTGGATTTTATAATATTCATAATATTTAACCTCATTTAAAAATTACTCGGTAGGTATATCTACAAATACAAAAATTTAAACAGCAGGACGCAATCTGAAACAGACTATAACTCTGTGAGGCAATGCATCGTTATAGGCAGATGTTACCACTTAACATCAGGTGGGCCATCTGCAAGTTTCATTACTTACTCTCCTAAAAAATCTGAACATTTTTAATAATATCGGCTTGTCAGGTCTTTTTGCTGAGGTAACTATAAACTATAAAGTTACGTCAAATAAATAAATAAATGCAACTTTATATTTCAAGCATTGTTTCACAGCCTGTATATTCATTTTAATGGCCCACCGCAAGGCCCACGTTCACCTTAGCGAAACATTATTTATGATGATAGATATAATCCGGGTCTAAACGTTCAATTTTGTTTGTGAACTTTGACTTGAATTGTTGCATAGTAAAGAAAATTTATAAGTACATTGTAACAGCAGTAGTATTTTCTTTTGCTTGTCTTTTTTGTAGGCAGTTTTTGAGACATCTAGTTTTGTTGTCTAAAGTAGGAATATTCCTTTCGAAGGCGTCAGAAGGAATGTCCTCCGTTCGACGGAGACGGTGGGAGGAAGCTCGGGATAAGAAGTATTGGAAGTCTTTCGGGGCGACCTTTTCCTAGCAGTCGAACGAAATGGGTTAATAAATAAAAATTAGCAATAGTTACGATTTCAGACGCTATCGTATCGAGTACAGATTATGTAACTTCGGTAAACCTAGTTTAGTAGGTACCTGCAAATGACTGTGATGCCACTTTTTGTCTAAAGTTGGCAGCCCTTTTATGGATACTTAAATTATCATAGAATGACTTACCTACATACCTTTTAATTAAAGTTTTTCTCAGTAAATTTTAATATCAATTATTTATTGCATTAAATTCCATGAAATCTCTCTGCAAATATAACGATAACAAAACTCCCGCAGTGTCTGCATAAACTAAAATCTGGTTCGTGTTAATTTACATACGACGACGGTAATGACCCTTTTCAGTCATTAATGAACCTTGACCTTCTGCAGAATTATAGATGCAATCTCTACGTAAAAATACACATACGACATGAGAACATTCTCCTTTTTTTGAAGTCGGTTAAAAACTATGTCTCCTTTACTGAAATTAAATAGAGTCAGCACATTTGAACACTACTTGACACGCACATAATTGTTATTTACCAAGGAAATTAGGTTAAAATAAAAGCTCTCTCTGAAAAGCTCTACATGCAGGAACAAAAAAATCGATAAAAAAATTTGGTATTAAAATTTTTGACAAAATAAAGCAGATAAAGTAATACGTACTAAAACCTACGAAAAAGTTTTTATTCGGGTGGAAATTACCGCTTCAAGTATCTTGAGTTTTGTAACAAAGGAGAAGAAAAACAAAAAAATTAGGGTTATTTCCATCGAGCCCACTGGTTGCGGCTGGCCAACTGGCCCACCAGTGGGCTTCTATGACCTTTCCCATGAGCTTTAACTAATCACAATTCAAAAATCAAGAGATCTAAAAATATGATGGCACTATAACATTACATAATTATAACCCGGCCAAGTAAACTGGAAATCCCCGCTGATGGGGATTTCTGGAATATACCAGGAAAATGTATCTAAAACATTTCAGAGTATCACATGACTTTTCTCAACTGCAAGTTGCCAAAGTGAAAGTTGCACGGTCACCATTCACAATCGAATAAATATTAACCCATGTATTATGTAATACGATCAATAATACCTGCTTTACTCAAGTGTGCTTAATACACTGTTTGTTTGATATTTAAACGATTTTTCTGAGGCGGAATGTCAAGACCTGCAAAGACTCTAACGCTCGAACTGATAAACGATGTAGAGACTCCATTTAGAAACGGATTTAGACGTTGCTGCACTAGGCTGGTTGAAACGGTTTGGTGGGCTCTTTACACTCTGTTATAAATTCGGGGGTAACTGTTCCTTATCACTACAATACACTGGCACAGTAAACTTTTTCTATTCGATAGCCCAAGATTAGGTTTGCTGGCTATGTTAGTCGTACATAAATTAAGCTAAATACTCGTACTAATCGAGTTACGGTAATTAAGACGATGTAAAATGGAGTCGAAAATTATTATAGATCCGGGATTATGCTTAATGTGTGAATACTGGTTCTTATTAAGAAAATTTAGTTTAGCCGCAAAAATTACAAAATATTTGTAGTGTTCTTCAAATATAAGCTAGCTGGCGGAGGAGTAAAGCTATATTAAGTTATGTATATTTGAATTCTGTCGCTAAGCGAAACAAATTGCTATAATAAGTATGTATCACTATGCAAATCGCGTTCAAAAAGCACAAGTTTCGTGGGCGTGGCATTTTGTAGTGGACGGTTGGTATTATGCCAGCTTTGTAAGCTACAAGTTGACTTTGATCATGACATATTATTTTCAATTTATCTTTTTAAAGTAATGTAATATTTGACGTTTCGCGTTTGTTATTTACTTATACTACTTGTACTAATATTCTGTGTTAATACTGCCAAATACATCTAGATAAAAAGAATGGCCATTCTCTTTTATTCAGATAAAACTCGGTCAACAGAAACAAGACCCATAACTATTGCCTTTTGTTTATTTAAGTCCAGTTATTCAAAGCAATGCGTGAAAGATCCTCACGAATTGTTATGAAACAAAAAGTAAATAAATGTTCTTCAGTTCAGAAAAGTGGGACGATCGAATGGAACGTTCACCGTGTCAGTAGCACGAAAATTGTCGAGGGTACGCGAAAATAAAATTTTGTCATCGAATACGCAATCGGCGCAGAGGAAGATAGCGTCATCGCAGAACGTAACCGCCAAGTTTGATAACTTGGCAACTTTCTCTCTCGAGCGACGAGGCAATGTGCGGTGCGTGCGGCGGCGGCTCCATACAGCCTGCAGCCAGCCTCATTCCGCCACCACTGACGAGCCAGCACGTTCGCGGGAACGGCGAGCGCTCGCCCGCAATTCGCGTCCTATATACAAATTAATCCGAACCTCATTTCGAACGAAAATAAAAACAAAAATAGTGCTACAAATCCAGTCAAGTGTATTTTGGCTTTGTTTGATGTTTTTTTAGTGACATTTAGTTGAGTTGGCTATTGTTGGCGGCAACATGGGAACTTTTGTAACGTAAGTCTTTGTTTTTGTTATAAACGACTAACCTTTAATTTTTGTTGTAATTTCAGAATATTAGCTACCTAGTTTCAAATCATCATTATTGTTATTCACGCTGTATAATTGCGCAATGCCGCTTTGTGTCAAATTGACTGCAAAATTCCTTGTCTCTAGAATGTAGGACAATGCCAGCCGAGGTGATAAGTTCAACAAGTTTGATTAATAATAACCTCACTATTATTTACTACAACCTACCTAATACTTAAATGTTATTAGTTTAATGTTTTGACATTTTAATTTACAATATTTTTAAGCTCAGAACTTATATTTCGCTGTCTGAACGGTTTATATTTTTAAATTTACCTTCATTTTATAAGCCAGTTTCAGTGACCTTGACGTATGTAAGTTTAACAAAGCGGTAGAGGTACTAGCGCACCGAATTTAAGAGGAGGGTCAATGTTTTTTGTGTATTTTAACCAGCTGTTACTCGATAAGATTTATTGCTGCAAATGCTACGATATTCATTTTAAGTTTTATGGTTTTTATCATGAATTGGTACCTCTTAGTATCTTGCCGAAAGCACTGACAGTTACATCAAAGAGATGCTTTACCTATTCGTAGAGCAGTTTACAAATATCCTGAAAAGTACTTATTTTTCATTGTAGTAGGTACTAGTATAGTAAGTATTATATTAATAGTGACTGTAGAGTTGTATTGTAGGTACTACTGTACCAATAAGCACTTAGTAAGCCTGTTTGTCGTTGCAAACCGGATATACTTAAAACACGTCTTTTTTAGGATATTCTAGAAATACTCATATATCTGGATTATCTTGGAAATTACTTACTCTCGTACCTGTGTTCAATCGCACGATCACTTTATCCACCATCTTCACTATGTATCTACAGAATGCATAAAAACATATATAACTAGTAGTTTAGTCTTTTGTTGTTATAATTTACCCACATGGTAGATTTTTGCAGTACCTACCGAAAGAAAAACTTCATACAGTTTAAACCGCACGACTGTACCTATGCAGAATGTATGAAAACGTGCTTTATCGTATCACACATCCGCGTTGACGGGTACAGTGACGTATAAAAAGGGTTTTAGCTGTAGGGTTTCTGTCACTTTTCAGTGAAAATCTTCAGTCTGTCTACTCAAATCGATGCTTGCTTCTCAATTCACGTTAGAGCTTTTTTAGAACTTGCGCGTTTGAAAAACCGTGGAGCTGATATACACCTGTGAAGAATATAGGATCGCTCATTTATTTCCCTGTAAATTTTTATACATTGGATGTTTTCAAGAGATGAGTGAATAGATATCTTCTCGGTAAGCGTTCTAGATCGTCGACCTTATCGTCACTTAACATCAGGTGAGATCGCGGTCAAACGCTTGCCTATAAATTGGGAAAAAAACTCTAATCATTTTATATGTAGGTATTTATCGTTATTTGTCATCTGAAACAGGCATAATGACCTCTCAACTACCCCACCTACCCATTACACAAGTATTGTTGACATTACACTGTAAATAAGAATTGGTAACCAATTTTTGTAAGTATTTGAAAATTTCAACGCAAGGTGTGAAAAAGTAACTAAATATTTGGCCTGATTTATGTCAAGGTCGAAAAGTAAAAAAGGGCTTCAAACTAGTTTATTTGATTTGTTTTAATACACTAATGAATAAAAGTACATAGCATTTAATCAATATAGAATAAAGTCTTTTCTACGGTAAAAATGGTTGTAGGTAGTTTTATTATTCCTCGTTGAAACCCTCACTATTTTTTTCTACTTTGAAGAGGAATCGATTACAAACTTTGATCGATAACAATAATGACGTAACGTTGCCAAGACACCTTTTACCTACACTCTAGACTAGAAGCACTACTTATGTTTATCAGTCTTCTCTTTCAATGGTTCCAATTTCTTCATAGCATTAGCAAAACCACGCAAAACTAATCTACTTCATCTTCTTGCTTTTATATCCCACGCTAGGTAGAGTCAGTACAACATGTTTTCCGCTTTCATTATTTTCTATCATCTATCTCAGTGTTCACTCATTTAAATTCCAACTATTCATTGACTTTACCTAACCCATGTCTTAAAATCTTGCAATACAGTAAACAAGCTCTTAGATTAGGTTTACACTCATCAATTTGACCAATACTTTCAATTTAATAGAACTTATATATTTTCCCCAGATAACAAGTACCCTTAAGGCCGTATAAAAAGTTTCATTATCAAGATATTTCAGCCTTGAAAACATATTAAATAGCGAACTATGACTCTGTTTTTAAGAAGTGATGCTTATGTATGTTAACACGTATAGTCACTTATCCGCTTTCATTTTCTATTCCTGTAAAACTAAGGTAAAAGGGTCATTTAATTAATAAAAATATATGCAAAGTTAAAGTTTTTCAAAAAGTTCATCAGGATCAGTTTAAAACGTAAAAAAACAAACAGACAGACAACTCTGTTTTGTGAAGTGATGCTTATGTATGCTGAGCCTAACAGTGTCTTCTGTGACCGTCGATCGTACCTCAAAAGCAGGTCGCAATTGAATCATAAGACACGCGCAGACATTGACGATGCGTGTTGCGTAAGACGAGGATTACACGTGTGTAATGTGGTCTTAGGGCTGCTATGGCGAAAGTTTTGAACCCATTGAATATTGACCTGATTTGGTGCAGAATGTGGCTCCTTTTGTACTAGTTTAAAGGTACCTAAAGATAAGCAACATTTAATATTGCGTAGGTTCTGAAAATATAAACTTCTGAAGCTTATCTTCTTTTTGTAAGTTTGTAACAGTTAAGAAAAAGATTCCTGAAATAAAACTTAAACTCAATACTGTTGTAAGAAAAGAACACGACCTCATAATGAACAATGCACTACCAATACCAAAAATAAAGAAGTTATTAGTTAGAACAAAGGTCAAAGGACAAACATGGTGTTTGCAGCCGTCGGGTGTGCTCTATTGAAATTGCAGCTCTGAAACCCTAACCGAAATCAGAATCCTAAACTGAACCAAGAACTCTACTTAACCATGTCGAATATCCACAAAATTTGGACAAACTTAGATTAACTCACGTAGGCAAGTTCTCGCCAAAAGTAGACATGCCAAAAAAGTAAAGATGAAACACAGATAAGACAGTAAAAAGATCACGACAACAGTTTTCATAGAGCTCTGGCGTGACGGTCCCGTATACGGTATATTGCACAAAAGTCCAGTTTTGACTTTCAGTATCTTTTCTCGACTGCATTAAAGTTAGTAGTTTGTCCTCGCTAATTTGCGTGCCAATATTGTAAGTACTTGTGAAATACCTATTCACAAAGGACGTTAAAGACAAATCAAATGTCAAATAGCAGTTGAACAATTGTTCCGAAACAGGTATAATAAAACGTAAAAAACAATTTGTTGTTGATGTAGTAGCATCTTGCATGAAGATCCCGAATAGGTACGGAGTATTGCATAAGAAATCCCCTTTGACTTTCAAATTACGTAACAAGTTTTCGATTTCTTCCTGCCCCGGGCAGACTCACTTTCGTTCTGCGCCTGCGCGTATAAAAGCACTTTATAGGTATGAGTATGTGCTCATACACACCTTTGTCACACAGATAAAATGTGTTGCTAATCTTAAAATCAATTATGTACTTTTCATTGCAATGATGTAACGTACGATATACTATTATATAGTTGTGAAAAAATTTTTCTCTCGAGTTTTTAGGCTCGGTATATTCTAAGCACCCGCCCCAAGACCCTCAGGGAAAAGGTTGCTCAGACTCCCTCTCGCTATTATTTGTTCCCCCCCGATTGACAAAAACTGTATCCCCAAGAACTTTACTAATTATTGTGACTGTGTGTATGGCTGCCTGTTTCTGAATGATGTGAATATTTATGTTTGAATTTAACTTATCGCAATATCTATGTAAGCTTTTAGCTATTATACCCGTGGCGCCGACAACAATAGGTACGACTTCGGTAGGTGTTTTCCAAAGTCTGGTTATTTCTACTTTTAATGCATGATATTTATATTATTATATGTATGTATATTATTATTCTTTGCTTTGTATGTATTATATTTATATATAGTATATTTTCTAGGTTATAAATTTTGTTTGCCATAAAATTATATAGTGTCTAAGTATATCTAAATTTTATTAATCATGTTTCAAAATTTTTTCTATGTTATCTTTAGATAGCACCCCTAGTTACCTCGTAGTCCATTCCGTCCAAGGTTGTCTGGAAGAGATCGCTCATTAGCGATAAGACCGCCCATTGTACAATTAGTTAAGTTTTGTTTTGTATGTTATAGTAGTCTTTAGGTTATAAAGTATTTTCTATCTATCTATCTATCTACGATCTTTAGCTTGTAAGTTGCAATCAATCATTGTTGAGTCGATAATGTGTTTCCAGTTTGCATACACTGAGGAATCTCTGAGTTTATTGCGTGTTTACTCAATCAGGTTTATGTAGTAAGTATATACATGATAACTACTTGAAAAGTTTTTAGATTAACTATCATAAAAATTTAAACTTCTGTTCCTGCTGCCTAGGTATTGTAGAGCTACAATACCTAGTCTACGACTAAAAAATTTCCGCTTCCGTGTTAACATGATCTCCGCGCTTTGATCGTGTAAAGTGATTAAATCAGATAAAATTGACCACATGATACGCATCAGAAAAATAACTGACCCTGATGTTATCTATACTTACTCCCTTCCCCCAATCATTGTCAAACAGGTGACATCACCAACGCATCTTCATTACGGTCAGCTGTCACGTTTTTTAAAACTAAGTAAACTCCAAACACAAGATGTAAAGTTCCATCGTTCAATAGGTTTATAAAAGCCCTTGAATTTTGCTCATTTGTTTAGGCCTTGACTTTTCGCTTCGTTTACCACTCTCGGACGCGATTCTCAAACTAAAGACTCCTATCATCAGCGATGATCATGACTTGACGATCATTTCAACTCATTATTATTTCCCGACTCTACACCACATTACGTAGGTTTAGCATAACGTCAAAATCTTTTGTCTTTTTTCCTCTCTATCAGCCGTCATCTCTACATTCCCTCCATTCTTACCCGTATCATCTATCACGTATTACTATCATCATCATCCACAGCTTGACTTCACCCACTGCACACTGCTGAGTATATTGTATACACGTAGGGGTAGTTTGTATAGCCCACGACTTTGACGATGTCATCTATACCCATCTCGCTGCATGAAGGACGCCCAACGTTTCGCTCACACAGTGAAACATCCATATTTTTTCTGCATGTTTCCAACGATCTTCTTTTATTTTTTTGTAATATGCCTGCATTATCAAATGTAAAGTTTACCATATTATTCCATTCATATGGTAACGGTCACACTTAGTACGCCGCGGTTAGGTAAGCCGCGCTCATCATAGCATAACTCAGGTAATAATGAATTTTCTTCCTTCCTCGCACATTGCACAATGCACGCCGGTTACAGCAAACATGATATAAGAATTTGGAAGCATGCTTATTGGTAAAAATCATCGTAATCGTGTCGATCAATTCGTGTGATTGGTCCGAATGTATTTTGAAGTCTGTTGGGGTGTGTGACTGGTCCGGGAGTGTGTATTAAAGTCTATTGGGTTCCAGATTGTTAAGGGAAAAGCTTGCTGTAAGTTCATTTATTTATTTAAACTACCTCATTAGTTTTATTAGTAGTGGATAACTGTAATTCACAACAACGGCATAAGAAATAAGACTTGAAAATGGTCTCAATGATGAATGATGGCTGAGAAGCACGTTTAGTTTATTAATATTTTACTCACCAAAATCTATCAAGATAAGATAAGATAGATAAGATAAGTATCAAGTGAGGTTGATGCACCCGGTTTTTCGAAATAAATGTTTTGGAATCACATATCATTTATATTTTTCAATAAACTAATTTATTACCATCACCGCCCAAGAACCGATTCGGTTAATATTATTGCGCAATAGACAGTTACTATAATTGGAATTACCGATAAAAGCCCAGTAATTAAACACCGTTACTCAATACTTATGATACCGTTATTTATAAACTAAAGTTTTTGTAGAATTGATGATACCTATTCTAATTATCGGATCGATTCAGTATGTTTACGTGAATTCTTCATTTAAAAGTTATTGGTGAGATATAAAGCGATAATCATGAAAGTCAATGACTCCAGATATTTTTATAATATGTAAAAGCAGCCTAGACCTTGGCATAAATAAATCAAAGTGAATGAAAAATGGAGTAAATGGCTACGTGGCTGACAAAAACGACTAGGAGAAATTAATATAAATTAAATGAATTATTTGTTTCTTTCGTATTCCACGCAGAATATTTAGGTAGCTAATTAAATATTTTTTTACGTAACTAATGCTAACGTATACTAATAATTTTTTTCTTTAACAAAATTCGTCAGTAAGATGGTATAGTAACAACACCGAAATATCCAGTTTTTCTCGTAAGTCATTATTTAGTTTACATTATTATTAAAAAAAAATATTAGTGCTTACTCAACTCTTTTGTGCATCAAACTAAGCGTTTAACTGCCTATTATCGTAGTAATTCTAACCGTAAGACCATTATGGTTAATTTTGATCCCACTGACCCATAATGCGCGAACCGAAGGCTAAGTAGGCGATTAACCTAAAACTTATTTATTTTATACGCTTCTCAGCTATAAGATAATACGTCTTTATGCCGTGATTAATAAGGGCTAATACTGTCAATATGATTTTAAACAGAATAACCTGAGGACCATCTATCGCGGATTATCATCTAGAAAATTGGTAACCTTATTAACAATATACCTTGCATGGTTTAACATAAGCATTCTTTAGTAATATAATGTAAAAATTAAAAAAACTAGAAAACCTGACTTCAATTTGACCACCTTCCGACCTCATCATCATCAGATGATGATGGCAGCTTTTTATTAATAGTTTTAGTGACCGTGAACACAATTTTTTTAATAAGGCGGATTTTATCGGTTATCGCTAAAGTTTTATTGTTCACTATACGATATTGTTAAGACAAACAAATCTGATAATTAAGGAAGGTACGGAGTGTAGGAACTAGGAAGTACATTAACGTTATCAGATCAAGTAAATATAAGCTCTTTCGGTGGCTACACCGATTCTTAATCGCTTATAATTATTTGCGAACACTTTATTTAATAAAACCATTTTGCACACAAACAAAATAATTACTACGTATGTGTATGAAACACACAATATTTATTCAATCATCGTTCCGAATTTAAACTGATTTTCTACTTTACGCCTATTACGCCTACGCCTCTGCTTCCTTTTTATACGTTTTTATGTCCACTTTCAATTTAATGAATATGCGAGTCAAATAAATTTATGTATGTATGCATTTATTACATAGCTTTCTTACAGACCCCTGAAACAGATCATGGATAATGTTTGATCTGAAGTCATGATTATTTTTTACCTTATTATCTATCATGTTTTAATTTATCTTCTAGCATTATGCCAACATGTGGTGCATATAAACAGCTGGCTCCTGATATATGAACAAGATCGTGCTAGCCAAAGGTCATGACTGCACTAATGTTAGGAAGTAATCAGAGGCCAATCAACTGCTCTTAAACTATTATCTACTGTAATTGCTTTTGCTTTGTAGATAATAGTACAAATAACACTCTTGTAGCTAGTTGAACAATGGCAGCTCTGAACTATCGAAACGTGTGATAAAGAACAATTTCAATCGATGTTTTAAACAATTGATGATGAAAAGAACGGTTGGTTTGACGATTACTGATTATCTGAAACAAAACAAAGAGATTCAATAGTATCTCTTGGGGTTATTGGGCTTTACACAACATAACCTTAAAACCACCGTGTCAAAACTATAAAAATATCGTGTTAAAACTTCGCGTGTTCGACACTAAACCTATCATAAAGTTTTTCTAACAAATTCTTATACGATAAGGCGTTTATTCATTAAAATTCATGAGACAACGTGCGTGATTGCGCTAGTAAGATATTGACCGAGTCCTCGAAACTCTTTAAAAGGTATTCATTGTGTTGAAGTCAAAATTAATTGCTGTTGACAGTTCTATTGGGTGTTACAAACTGCTTTTTATCACGTTTTGATAAACCTTTCATGTCTATTATCCATCAATGTGTCTGTATGTCTTATCATCATAGGTTTATCTGGTTCCCACAGCTCAAAATAATAATTATTAGTATAAGACGAGTTTGGGGCTAAATGCCTCTGTTTGAAATCTCTACCTACCAAAGCTTACAATATTATCGTCCAAGCTAAAACGCAACGCCTACTTTAGTCATTCATCTTCATCATACCAGCCCCTAGAAGTTCACTGTTGGACACAGGCCTCCCCCCAGCCTTCTAGAAAGAATGATTCAGTTATTTAAAGGAAGTATTTCTAATTCATACATGCAAGGATTATTTTGAAGCATCCGTTGTAAAAAACGCGTATTTTTTTGACTAGATCATTTCTACTTTGTTACTATAAGTGAAGAAGCGAGTAATAGCCCATCTGTTATAAATAAAGTATCGGTTTTATTTTAAACGTGAGA
This sequence comes from Gandaritis pyraliata, assembly GCA_947859175.1. Taxonomy (NCBI): domain Eukaryota; kingdom Metazoa; phylum Arthropoda; class Insecta; order Lepidoptera; family Geometridae; genus Gandaritis; species Gandaritis pyraliata. The sequence goes on from OX401863.1 coordinate 4,442,910, forward strand.
AAATGTCTCCTTATAACACAATGCAGCAGAAATAGCATCCATATCAATTAAAGTAAAATTCGTTGCGTAAGCTGCACGTATCTTCGTAGAATCAAATTAGTCTGCAGTCAATAAATAATAATTAATTTAGTTTGGTAGACTTGTAGAGCCGGGTGCTATGTCAGTGGTTTGAATTACACAACTAATCTGATTGGAGACTTAGGTACTTATAACTGAATATTTACCTACCTTAAATACCAACTAGCTGCTCTGCTCGCACGATGTAGCGTTTCTCCCACTTAGTTTACAAATATTGATGTAGACACTAAAAATCTCCCATCACATAAAACATAGAATGATGGAGTTATCCATTAGTTAAAGAATTTTCAAAATCGGTGCAGTAGTTCTAAAAGAGATACGCATAAAATTGATATAAATGTAACAAACTAGTTCTAAACTATTGCAGTTCTAAACTAAAGATCTTCGGGTTTCAACCAAATTTTTGTTTGTTTCTGAAACAAAATATCGATTGTGAAAAGATATTGCACATAAATATTCTGTACTTCATAATTATTGATGTCGTGGTAAGTACTAAAAACCACAGCACCCTCGAGAACCTCCTCTTTTTCTTGAAGTTGGTTAAAAAGTTTCAAAGCTGTCTTTTTGAGTTTATCTACGGCGAGGAAAGAAAGGTTAGTAGTTGTATCAATTTCAATGGTGCAAACATAACTAACCAGTTACGTCAGTATAGGTTAAAATATTGCCGATCTCACGTGACTGTTGTTATAATTTTTTTAAATCTATCTTTGATGGTTTCTAGAGTATCGTAATATTGTCGCTGACTACCACACATCTAAATAAGCTAAATCCATTGTAAGATGGAGCAACCGTTTTTCCACTGGCTCAGTTTTGCAACTGAATTGCCACAGCTGCAGAGTGCAGCTACCACGAAAATTGCGAAGCTTAGAATCACTTTACGTAGAATATTCAGTACAGTGTGAACATAACAGTTAAATCGGTAGGGTTATAAACTGCAATCTCGGGTGCTTGATCGACCGTGCCGGATCAATGATGGTAGTTTACGATTTGTAATTTATAAACAGTTTTTGGTTGTAAAATATATTTCGACTTTTTAAGTAATTGATTGGCGATAAAGATCGTTTTTGCAAAGACTTGCTGCAGCATTTAACAACATCTTTTGGCTATAGCTTTTTAATCTAGTTTCAGAAGTACCAGTTTTTTAATCAAATTCACATTGCCAAATTATTTTAATTATGCAAACAAGTTACAAAACAACTGGCACATTTCTGCATTTATTTTATCATGCATGTAAATTATAACTATTACGCTATCACAGTCAAACAAGTACTCGAACCCCGGCTCACATGACTGTTGGCTAACGCCCGCATAAAGAGACATCGTCACAGCATAAATAGTACTTTGTAGGTACGCTTTATTACGTCATATGCGCTAGCGCAAACGCACGCGGAAATATTAGCGTGCCAAAGTGCTTTTTTATGCGAAATCTTGTATCGCTTAGAGAGTAATTAACGTACCGTCTAAATGGGGTCACTTAAGGTGTTTGGGTGATACGTGCAGATGCAGAAGAATGTGGGTCACACTCAGTTGTTTTACTACATAATGTACTTTAGATTTTTTGTTTTGCAGAATATACAAAACTCACGGTGCTTGTAAATATTTTGGGAAACATTTGGAGATCTCTAGCCCAGAAGAAATAAAGCCGGCAATATTTCCAATTGAGTTACAGGCTTATTGGAACTTGGGAATTTAAAATGAACAATCTAAAGTTTCTATAAATGCGAGTACATACAAACAGACATATAAAAAACCTGTAGGTACTAGCATCGATTAATCTAGGTACTACTCTCTCATATCGAACCAGGTGAACTTCCTGATCTCTTTGCAATTAATCACACAGTGCTCCGTAGTCTCTGTCCCATGATAGCGTTCAATCAGGATGTCTGCAAAGGTCGACTGGTCAGTGAGGTCATCCACTGCGTTTCAATCATACTTTTTTTTTGCAAAAAATCGAATATAAATTAGGACATCGTTTCGTAGGTAGAAATATTTTAATGTGAATATCACGAGTGTTATTAAATTAGTAGAGTTTTATGCAAATTATATTACTTAATAGTCACATTCCTCATGAATTCATGATAAAATGATAAAATCTATATATTGTAATGAATGTACTACTACCTAAATCAATTTTTCATACATCTTACATAGTATATAACTTTACAAAAAAATAAGAGCTTCACCAGTTTTTTTTACGTTTTGCTGCTATGCCAAAATAACTGAAGAAAAGTGTACTGCAGTCATGCTTGCTTAGCTGTTAATCCATATGTTCACTCTAATCTTAACCCATTAAGGTCCGCCGTACCTACACGGGTACATGCTACATCTCTGTAAAATGTGATTACGATTTGTTTATTTGTATTCATAAGTGATTGATTTTTTTAATCTATCAGTAATGTAATAAGCGCACTTACAAGAGGAACCCGTTGAAGTCTTTTGTTTGACGCTACAGCGAAATCTTCGCGTTATAAACATAATTGTTTTGCATTCATGTTTTGGTAAAATCTGGTTTGTGTTTTTTCCATAATATCGCTAAAAACATCACGTGGTGATGTTTGCAACAATGACGTAACTAACCCTGTTCGTTTAGTAGAAGGTACAACGCTCGAAGAAACCTATAAGGATGTTAGAGATAATAATAATGGCGTGAATACATAATTCTAGAGATTGTAAAAACCGTTGGGTTTCCTAAGCAACACATCAATCAAAAACACACCTACTTCGATTAAAGGTTCGCGCGTTGTCGTAATATTCTCAAAGAAACAATACCTAGTTAGTGTTTCAGAATATTAGCCTAGTTCACTTACGAGTACGAGGTGATAATGGAATATACTCGTAACAATACATTTTGAATCAAATTGTGTTTGCAATTTTCAAAACATAAGTAATTTTAATTTTAAATCACAATTTATGGTGTAAATTATTTGCCATATTATTAGCATATTATATACCTCGCATCGAAATCTAAGATAACCCGAAAATATACCATAATATTACGAGTAATAGCAGTATTTATTTTAGAATCTAATAAATAGCGTTCTGAGTAGCTAAAGCCATCGAACTTGTTTCAAGGCTCCAAGTGTCATCTACCGATGTTTTTATTGGAAGTTTCGCCACAGTTAACCTTGTCCAATATACTAGTACTGACTCCATAAATATTTGAGGTATTCAAAGTTTTTAGTCACGTATTGTTGGCAACGCACTTTCGCTTTAGGCTAGTGTCAAAATGATCGAGGCTGGCAACTGCGCATACGCCGACAAATTATTCTGGTGATTGCGATTTTGACATTGAATTTGCGCGATTGTTCGGGCACTTACCTAATTGCTGTCTTGTCTTCACTGCGACAAAAAAAAAGTTTTATATTGTTGTTTTATTTTATTCACGAGCAAAAACGAAACTAAAACCTTATTTTCTGGTTTTCGTCTCGTTTTTAGACTAATCGTGATATGTAAAATAGCCGAAATTATATTATAATGAAATGGTTTGAATTGATCAGAATGGTACCTAATAAATATAATTTAAGCATAACTCAATTTATTCAAACATTATAATTATAATATTATAATAAAACAGTTTTCATACATGAGTAGAAGCGGCGACACTGTGGTGCTTAGATAAATAAGAGTATTAGCGTTGAGAATGTAAACGATAAAAAAAATATAATTTACCTGATTCATCCACAAATAACACGGAGTCTTCTGATAGACTCTATTATTGATGTAAATCTTGATGATAATATTATACTGCTACGTAAAAATCAGTGTGGTCGCTAAGCTTCTAACTAAGCTCAGAAATAAGATCGCGCTATGATAAAGCAATTTTCAATCTCGCTGATTAGTTGCACTAGAGCGCTTCCAAAAACCATTAGTTCATATTGCTACCGATTGAGTTTACGTCTGTTTTTCACTGTAGGACTTAGGCCGTACGACGAAAAATCTAACTGAGGATCTGAGATAATGTCTAACTTTTGAAGATTATGTAGACGTGAGCTATTTTATGGTAGAACGATATGATCCCGTGTAAACCCAGCCTAAGCAACGATATCCGGGAGCGAAAGTGCTGTGTTGACATTTAAGGCGAGGCACGAAGTCAGCTGACAACACCGGTTTCTGCCCCTTCAAGGCGATAATGCCTGCCCGCAAAAAAGATTCAACCTTTGCGGACGATAATGAACAAGCTCTATTACTTTCCTTCCTAGAAAATGAGAACAGTAAGGTACAGACAGCTATAAAAGAAACAAAATAATACTGTAGCTCAATTCCACAAAAAAAATGGTCAATAAAACGCTGCTAAACCGTAGCATTTCATCTTGTTTTAGGCTATTTCGTATTCTACTAGTGAACAGCGATCCAGCTGCATAGTGACGTTTCAGCCTTGTTTTGTGTTTGAAAATGAGAATATCCACTTGTTGAGCCTCATAACATACTGTATCTACGTAGGTACGAGCTTTTGTGCAATGTCAATGACATAAGTAGAAAGTACGAGTGTGTAGCAAAGCAACTAACCGGTACCTCGCGTTATAAAGAGATCATCTGATAAAACGAAAGCAATTGCGGTCACATATTTACCATATTGGTTATTGCTTCCTGATGTGTCTAGCTAGGCGGAGTGAGTGGTAGATTGTGTTATGTTTCTTCGATGAAGACAAAATATTGAATACAGAACGTAACTCGTATTTATAAACGGTAGATTATTTCATTCCAAGGCTTGCATGCTACAAAGCTCCTTGAGATTCGAGTATAATTTTCATCGAATATCTTTGTGGAAACCTGAACGGCCCAAATAGGGGTGACACCTATCAAGTGGCGAATAAAATTTAAACCTGTCAGAACAGAGTCTCAGATCAGAATTTAGCAAAATTGAACCATACGAGCTTAGTCTGGTAAATCACTCTATAACATGAGTTTTACTGCCTAAGCCATATACCAATTGGTTCACTGCTGAACATGCAAACTCTCCTATCTCTACTATTTCTATATAACTTACACAACTGTTGTTCTTTGTTGCAGGACACGGCGGAGTATAACACTGCTTCTAACCGTAGCGTTCACAGTGGTATGTGCCCAGAAAGGCAAATCCGATGACAGTATACAGGCCGTGCCGAGTGACCTCAGGCGCATTGTCAGTGAAGCACTGAATTTGGAGAAGCGATTTTTATTAGGCGCCAACGATGAGTAAGTTTACTTTGCAATTTTAATAAGGATTGAGTAGGGCATCCAAAATTCCTGAATTTGTTTTGTTGTATCTGTGCACATAACGATATGACCTCTTAGTCACTACCTAGTTATAAAAAATGTCTGTCGCGTTTGTTTTGTAAGTCACTAACAGCCTAATCTCTAAAAAAATCACGAAAGCTTATTTTTCGAAGGTTTTAAATTTGGACCGCTGCGTATCGGCGCGGGTTATCTAAATATCTCTATTTTCTAGGCAAAACTGTACGTCAGACGAAGATGATATCAGCAACACGCCATGTCCGCCAAGCAAGTATAGGAGTGCGAGTGGCGAGTGCAATAACGTGAGACATCGGCCGTGGGGCAGACGCGGCGATGTCTTCTTGAGACTGATGCCGGCTAACTATGCCAATAGTAAGTTTACTTAGTTTTTCCAACAGATCTATCAAAAGCGTCCTGAACTACGATTTGTCTACGGATGATTGGGCTCAAACTCATCTCATATGCGTCTCTTCAGGAAAAAGGAAAACCATACACATATTAGAAATTAACAAACCAATAAACTATAGGAAAACCAATATTAGTCAGTTATTATTCATAACTCGAAAAAAAACGTGCACTTTGTTTAGATACCCATGTCATCATTACAGTCATCGAAATAAAGGCTTTAAAGCTTCATGATTGATGATGTTAAGTGCAGTAGCTGCTATGATTACGTAGTATCTTACAATACAATTACTTACTTGAATGCCCGCGGCTTTGTCCGCTTCGAGATTGGTTTTACAAACTTCAAACTTCTTTGTGCTCTGAGTTTTATTTTGTTTAACTCTCGAATATCGAGGACATTTTTGTATGAATTCACGAGCACCCTTAGCGACTTCAACCATTTTAGCTTACCATTTTTGTACAAAAACTGTGGATTCGATACCAATTTTCAATTCGATTTTCGATAGTAAAGCTCAAACTAAGCAAGTCAAAACTCTCAGTTTAATTTCGGAAATGTCTGGTCAGATACGTGGGACTTTTATAATGGTTAAGAGTTGATTGTAGGTAATTTTTAGTCTGTGAAGTAACGTAACAGCTATTTATGTTGAACATTCTCGGAATTATGTGTTTTAGCTGTTTGATTTGATGATGTATTAAGTAGTATGTATGATGATGATGATAAGTAGGTATTAGTTTATTCTGATCTGTTTGCGTATCGGTTTTAAGATGAGGTGTGATGTTAGGTTTTCCTTATTGCCAGTTCGATACTAAAAATATAGTTAGGCATACGAATGTTATTATTTTAACATTCATGGTTTCCAAGATATTCAAGTTTTCATAGATGACCCGGAATTTTTGCTCTCGACTTTTTATGTGTAAGGTGGACAAATTATGTCAACTTCAACAATAACCGATAATCATTGGAGCAAACGAATACTTAAATGGAGAAGGTGTTTAGGCATGCGTAGTGTAAGACTCCCTCCAGCAAGCGAAATGCTGGCTGAGACAGGATGAGAAGAGCCGAAGACCGGGATCAGTGGCGCAGTTGGGAGAGATCTATGTCCAGTGGATTGATATATGTTGATGATGATGATTCTTTCATGCATAATATAAAACTAACCTCAAAACTTGACCCACTCTTTCATTGTCTTCATAACATTTAAAAGTTATATACTCATAGTAATTAAATATTTTTACAAACTTTTACTCAATTTCTATGCAAATCTAACGATTAAGGTTAAACTGAGCACTTTCTAGACAGATCTTAGTCAGAAGTAGGTACCTTTTTAGATTCCTTCGCAGTTATTTTAGATGTAATAATTAAAAAACATAATCAATGCCTAAATTACTTATTACAATAAATATTTGACGACACGCAAACAAGGTAATAGGTAATAAATTGTTAGGACCAACAATTTATTCTTTCTTGTAGGTAGGTAGGCTTCAAATGACAAACCTATACATATGAGTTTTTTTTCGAAGGAATGAATGGTTTTTTGTTTCACAGGAGTCTCCCAACCCTTAGAAGAGCCGCACCTTCCCGCCCCATCGCTAGTAGTTCGTGCCGCAGCTCAATTGACGGAACCAGCTGACCACGACTACGTCACCAGCATGCTGGCAGCCTGGGGACAACTCCTGGTCTCCGATCTAATAGCCACTGCCAATGGAAATCAGGTAAAGTGAGATATTTCATTTGTGTATAAAAGAAAAAAGATTCACCCTTGTGTTAGCCCAGAACTTAATTACGATCCAAATTTTGGAATTTTAAATGCATTATTATGATTTACTAGCAGTTACCCGCGACTTCGTCCACGAAAAAAAAACAAAAAAATATAAATACTCACTTACTTAACCGAAAAAAAAAATAACCTAGGAGTCACGGGTCGATATTTTCAAATGAAAATATCAAGAAAACAGTTTATTTTTTGAGAAAATTGACACTATCGTGTGAAAAGTTTTAACACGAGCATTATTTTTAATATATTATAATAAATTATTAAAATAAATTAGAAGTATTTAGTTTGATAAAATAAAATAACATAACGTAGTGCAGTTGTAATTAATTGCTGCCAATGCTAATCTTACACTACAACTACTACAAGATAGTACCAAATTCATTAGTTCGCTAATTCTACGAGATGTGTGATCAAACAGTGTGAAGGCCGGCGCGGCGGATGCATGCTTTTTGCTAAAAGGCACGGATGTGTACACCCATTCAGTGTCTAATCATCCATCTCCATTTAATGATGATCAATTTTTTCAACTGTTGAACTTGGCCGAGAGTGTACGAGCCCATTAGTATTAGTGAACACAAAAGCGTTTTTACACTTCTCCGATCTTTTGTCTTTTTACCTATTGGAGTAAAATCTCTGCCGAAGTGAGAATTAGGCCCCAGATGGCTCACTTTTTGGGTGATTACACATTTTGTAACGATTGCATTATCTGACAGAGCACGTCGCCTAAAACTTGTGTCAGGGGCCTTATGCTCAGTTTGAAAACTGAACCTAGTTTGAGTTTGAAAACTCCTGTCACCAGTGAGTGAAACGAGTTTTCATCCGAGATATGATGTCATCCCTCGAACTGGGTACTTTATACTCTGTTCGGCAGAGATTTGAGATTTGATTTGCCGAACTGAGTATAAAGACCCTAATCAGTGTAGTGGAAACATAGTTGGAAAATATACTATACCAATGCGTCTATATGTGGTGTCCTTCTCGTGAACTTTGGTTGAACTTTACCGTGATATGCATCAGTCATGAGAGCTTGGAATTACTGTCAGCTTAGTAACTCTACTATTACATATTTCCTGTATCAAGACATTATCATTTGTTATATGAGAGGTCATTATACCACCATAAGCTGACGATTATGAACTTTACAACTCTGGTACGTAATAAAGGCGAATTATGGTATAAGTATACACGGGTTTGAGCTTTTCTGCCTCTTCGACCATAATGTACAGCTTTACCTTATGAATAATAATTAAGAATAAAAAAATCATAAATAAAGAAACATTATGTTAGATATGAGAAGCAGGAAGCAAGACATAGTTACTATAACTATTCTGTGTCTGAAGCATCTTACAAGTTGTTCTCAGCATAATGGATGCTAATTACTGAGTATTCATTGACAGGAAATCAGATTTGTTTTTTTTTTAATAAAAACATGATAGTTATTATGTTCATAATTAAAAAATCCATACCAAGATATTAGATATTAAAGATATCCTTACTTATTGCTAATCTATCAAAGATCTGCGATTAAGTAATACATTAAACCGGTAGGTAATGTTTTAATAACAAGTAATCACTATTCAAAACCTACTCGTGTTTGTAAGACTTTTTATGCTTTCAAAGTTTTTATCTTGATCTCGACCAAACACTTGTAAACATTGAAGTTTTTACAGACCTCGTGACCGCACCATGTGATATTTTAATTGTGCAAAAACTTGTATAGGTTATATTATGTAGATGTCATATTATGATGGGAAACCAATTACCTCTCCCCAGAGCACTTATGGCATGCAATGATCTAAAAAAAACCATGGAAAAACCATTGCATAAAAACTAATCGTTCAAATATAATTCGGACGAGTCAGCCATTTGTATAGGTACCTAAGACCGCCCATTGTACAATTAGTTAAGTTTTGTTTTGTATGTTAAAGTAGTCCCTAGTTAAGGTGTGCAATGAAGTATTTTCTATCTTCTATCTATCTATCTACCTACCTAAGTTGATTACCTAACTAAGATATTATGTGGGTAGAGTCAAGTATGATTATGATTTTTTAAAGATATTTTATGAATGGTAAGTTTTGATTGACAGGTTTGAGCAATCTCTAAATAAACAAGCCTAACCTACTTCAATGAAAACACAAGTTTGCCACTTCACTAGACTTGCAATGAAAATATCAAACAATAGAATGAACATGTAATTTAAAAATTAGTACATTTACGGCATACGTAATTTCGATTTTCCTGTCTATTCACCTGCAATAGTACTTATGTCGATCAGAAAAGAATTTGAGGTTCGATAACGTAAACTAGTCGAAAATATCTCGTCTCTATGAAAATATATCGGAAAACCGACGTAATTCTGATTAACTTGTCATCGAAATATCGATCGATCTTATCACGTACGGTGACGTAACGTTCGTGATACGAGTAGTTTGCGAGGTCGAAGAAAGGTTACGTGAAGTGAAAACAGTGAAGTAACACGAGTATTTCCTAGAGATGCACTTACCTACTTACATTGTAGGGTGAATAAATATGAGTGTGGTTTATTTGTGCGGTCAGGGTCCGTTTCATTTGATTCCGAACGCACGTCACTTATCAACAAAAAAATTTTCTTTGTAGTGATTGAGCCATTTTTGGTCTATGAACATCACGATTTCATTAAATATTAATAACTAGCAGATACCCGCAACCTCGTATGCGAGTACCGTTTCCGTGTACATTATATTATCTGTGTATTATATTATCTGTACGTGTACCGAGCTTTGAGAAACTTGACATTACATCGAACCCGTACTCGAATATCAACCTGACGTGACATGACATCATCCTCTTGCCAATTGGCGCTGCCAATCTCGTTTGTTCATTTTATCCTGTAGATCCTGTTAATTATTCGAGATAAAAAGTAGCCTATGTGTCAATCCAGGTTACGATGCCAAGTTTCATCCAAGTTGGTTCAGTAGTTTTGACGTGACTGAAACACAAACATCTAAACTCTCGCATTTATAATATTAGTAGGATACATGCGTAGTGATCACATGCCGATTTTAAAAAAGTTTCTAATACATAGTACTTACCATCTAATTTCCCTAAGCATCTTATGCAATGCAAGCAACTTTATAGAGAATCTACTCTACCGCATCGAATAATATCAAATGAGATGAGTTTTATTCTCTCAAAAGAATAAACCTGCGCAAATATTGTGACATAATTAGCTTTCTACACAAGAAAAGTGGCCATGTAATTCAGCAGGTTTCTACTATCTATTTAAATTCCGAAATAGGTACATAATTATTAAGACAATAGGATTACATTATAAGAATCATTACGTGCCACAGCTTATCAATAGGGCCTTTGACTTATTGTGTTTATGATGGTAAAAATAATATGTGGACTCACGGATCCTAAACCTATGCTATGATCTTATTTAAATGGTAAAAACAATGATTAGAAAACCGGAATATTGAAAAATAGAATTGAGCATCATGTTTAAAAACGTCACTTTTACCATTTAATTTTTCACAAAGTCAAGGTTTTTATATTCAATATGTATAAAACATCTTAATCATCTAGTAGGGGATATACTAAAGCTTTGTTTATTTATTTTCTTATTGGATTAAGTATTCAATTTATCACCTAAAAGTCCTAAAATATAGATGCCTATTCCATTCATCCATTCGGTTTCGCGGTAAGAATGCAGACAAAATTACGTATTCCACAAGACATGCGTAGTACCTAGTATAGTATTATATTATCTGTGGTAGTACTTAGTAAATGTTATGTGTGTTACATTTGACCATTGTTCGGTGTGTAGGTATGTGGTTGAATAACATGACTTCACTCTCAGTTTTAAAAGCGATGGGTCAGGTCAATAAAGAATTTATTTTATATGTTTAAATGCAAAATAATTCCATGGACTTATATACCTTAAAAATTTTTTTTTTGTGATTTTAAAGTGACCCGAGAAACGCAAATTGCGTACATTAATAATTAAGTAGGTACCCGCCAGTAAGTGTTAAAAAGGGACAGATATTATAGGCTTTACTTATCAAGGGATAATCATGGGTTTGGTTTCGATCGGCCGATAACCTTTAGGATGTTATGAAAAAACTGAGATGAAGCACAATTTTTTTTATAATATCCTAAATCTTTCAGTATATGACGCAAAAACGCACTGTATGGCGCATGAGATCAAGAAAGGACCCCAAAAGATAATGTTTATTTTCCATAGGTACTTAAATAAATAATGTTTATTTCGATACTTACTTAAAATAAATCAAACTAGCATTTAGCGAAATATTTTTTGCTTATGGTAGAGCCATTGTCGACATGGCCTCAAATGATTACTTTACCAACCCTATCTTAATATCGTATAAAACGACTTTAATTATGTACTTATGTAGTGTGTTATTCTGAGTAGGTAGGTACCTAAATGCCAATTGAATCTTAAAACTTCAGTTAGCGAACGTACAGATTAATAAAACTTCTACTTTAAATACCTAGTCGTACTACGAACGCACAGATTCATAAGTATTATAAACGTCTAGTATAAAGTCGTCAAAAAGTAGAAGCTTTTATAAGACGGTGATGAAAGAGGCTTTATAGTTTTATGAGCATCTCTACAAAGTTAATTTCAAATTACACACATAATACCTTTGTATTAAAGCTCAAAATCTTTTACAGGAATGCGGAGCAGGACCTTGTGACTATGTGCGATCTGCACCAGCTAGGAACATCGACTCTTGCGGATTCGGTAAGTTCACGTAATAGCCGACAATAATGATGTTCCAAAACCTTTGCCTATGCGTAAGCTCCCCTTCGAAATTCTCATCTCACTTTACCATTTCCATGCAAAAACATTAAAACGAAATGTACCTGAATAAGTGCGTATCTTATTTTCTGTTGTGTGATCTGAATATTCAGCTCCGTTATTCCTAAACAGTTCATTTCGCTGCGTTAATCAACAGTCGAAACCGATTTTGTAACCAAATTATAATGAGCTCTTAACAAGATTACACGGTGACTGAGCGCGAGCTTGTCCTAAATACTATAATATGTAGTATCTATCTGACTGATAGATGTACAGCCTATTATTCATTGTTGACCACTGGGTTTTTTTCATTATTCTCATTTGTCGTCAATAGGGACGACCCCAGTGAGTGGACTGTGGACGTCTGGGAATGATAATAGTTCATTGTCTTCCGTCTTCATTTTATTAGTGACACATAATAAACTTTTTGTTTGACGATCATTATTGAAGTTTTGAGAGTAAAAGAAGGTTTTAACGGAGTGTAGGTACCTAGGATACCTAATTCCTGAAATTCAAGTACTAAAGAGTGAAACGAGAGATATGAGATTGTAACAAAACAATACGCGAATGAACAATATAATTCAGGAGCGCTCCATTAGACAACAATATTATAACCCTTCGAAAAAAAGCCTCACGAACAGAGTCGCGAGGGTCTCCTAGTAAACTTTAAATGAGTAGGTAGATAGGAAGTCTGCTACAATCACCGGCAGACTGGTTTCGAATCAATTTGGTTGACATAATCAGTTTACCTACAGAGTTGTGTGTGGGCGGGCGGTAATACCTGTATGCTGATTGGTATGGAAACACTGAGCGGAAGCTTGACGAGACCAAGCTTCTCAAAAAATCCGCTCAGTGTTTCCATACCAATCAGCGCACACTGGGTGTGCTGGGCGTCAGACGTATTGCACACTGTAAACTTGTACTCGCCCCTCAGATAGCTTTACGAGTATGCGGGCGACATGTTCAAAATCACGTAGGCGTCCATCAAGGTCAGCTTCCAAATTAATATTACCTATTACCATTTAAATTATGTTATCTAATAACATTCCAATTATTATCAGGCATATTTTGGACTGCTATGGACTCTTACAATTTTGTTAAAAGCAAGACATACATTTTAATACACATCATTGTCTTATTTTCATTAGTGAGGGTCGACCACGTCTTGAACACTTTATTTGGTCGAGTTGTTAACGAGTTGTTTCCATGCAATCTACTTATACAAAATGGTGGGTTTGAGGACAGTGGCTTTACCAAATGGATTTTTAAAACAGCAAATTATTTTGGCCGGCATTCATTTTCGGCGAAAAGCCCAATTTACATTAGTCGCGTATCGACTTTGAGTGCCAATGTAATTTTTATGTAAAATGATTATTACAGATATTACAGATTACAGATAATTATACAAATTCTTGTATTATACTTTGATGTTGAATTCCCACTTTACCTGTGGAGCGATCACCGATGTGTTTAGCATCAGTTAGTAACGTGCAAACGTCAGTAATACATACCCTATTATTAATACACTCGATATAAGCTTGGAATATTACACAGTGTTTTGTTAAGTAGATTGAAATTCGATCGAAAGATACAAAACACGGTGTAACTATTCCAAGCTTACATCGAGTTTATTAATAAACAAGGATAATGTACCTACAATAGCGGCCGTCAATGTACATTTTAGCAGCTACTAACACTGCTTTATTGCTAACAATATCGTTGGTAAGGCTACTGGTCTGCCAATTTCGAAAATTAATTATTTTTCGAAAAACTGTTTTTTTTAGAGACCCGAGAACAAATGAACTTGGCCACATCGTTCCTCGACGGCTCCGCTTTGTACGGAAGCTCTGAAAAAGAACTCCGCTCGTTACGGCTCTATGACGCCGGCAAAATCGACGTGCATTCATGTCGCAAGTAAGATTTCTTACAATTCTAGGTAAATAATATATTTGATGATATTTTGGATGTTGGTAAAACTGGTGATATCTTACATAACATCTTATGAAAGGCTAAGTATGGCATTTACTAAATGTCAGCTATCAGCAAAATTTCCGCCTTACCACTTTTGAAACTGTTTCGCTTGCAAGCAGTTAGCTACCTGGACTCGCCTCTTTCTTTGGTCTTCTTATTTTGACCAACCAGAGACCTAAACATCTAATTATTTTTATGACGGCCCATTGTTTTTATAACTTTTACACCCGAAATAGTTTGCTTCTATTGGTATTCAAAAATTAACGGCTAGTTGGTTTACAGGAAATGCACCCTTAAGGTGGTAAGGTAGAACTTTTGCTGATGGTACAATGAAATTTTTGACTACCCTCCTATAAAGTATCTTTACTGTTTATTACCATGAGATATAAGAGGTTTTTTTTTACGTGCTGGTCATTACATTACAGACTATTACTTTCTCGAATAATAACCGCAGGTACTCGTATTTATCCTCTTGATTGTAATAAACCATAGATAAGTTATAAGGAATCTTATCAATCTTATCTTATTATCTTTGCCGTGCTAAATTTCATAGCCTTGTCTATTTTAATAGTATTTTAACATGTTTGTAAAGTCCTGTGTTTTAACCATCTCCCTGGCTCACCAATACACCAAGATCGAATCCTCGATATCGGTAGCTCTGCCATACTCGTGTCTGTTTTAGCCCTGTCTGGCATTTCCTCCCACGAGCCTCACGTCATGTCATCCGGACGTACGGATGACATTGACAGGTCGGGAGATTGACACCGGCAGTTACCTCACTTACTTGTGCATGTGAGATAGGGTACAGTATCTACTTAGTAGATACAAACACTACAACCCCTTTCTTATTTAAATATTTTGAATCAACAAAACATAAAGCTATGCCCCATATAGGATCATACTATGGTGTGAGCGCACACCTCCGGACAAAGCCCTAGATTACAATATAATTATCATTAGCCTTATGCAATTCGGTACTTATCAAGACACAGACCAATAAAGACAACTTCACATTGAATACATACATTTTCATTACTCGCTTTCACCAATACCACATGTGATTACATTACAAACCATTTAAATTGGACTTTTGCGCACTTGACATAATATGTCTGAAATAGGTGTGAGTTGTCTACTGGCAACTCATTGTCCACTTGCGTCTCTATGTCCGGCTTCTATTGATCTTCTACTTCATAAAGACAAGGAAGTTTATATTTCTCCTTAACTCTTGCAATCTCTTCTCCGCCTAAAACATTCTCAACTATAGGTAGGTAGGTAACTATAGGCGTTGGGTTGCAATACAGAGAGAGCTTATTTTTCTTTTCTATCTCTTCCACGTAAACCTTATAAATTATTATCTTCTGTTACGTCTGCATCTTCAGCTCTTTATTTCCAGTCACCATACTCCTTCCCCTTTTTCCTCTGTCACTTATGGTGATCTCTTACTTGAATCGTCTTAAATCGGGCATTTTATGTCTAATAGGGCTCTAAGCACAGAAATCCCGAATTTATTTACCTCCGCTACGAAGAATAGTCTAAAAATTATGGTTCACGTCACAGAACGAAGAAAAGAGCTACACTACGCAGGCATTACTTACTACACCTATCAATAACTTTATTATATATATATATAGAACACTTTGGAGTCAGCCCAACTTTGTTGTGTAACCGGATCTCATTATAAAATTTGCTTAGCCAAATTACATGGTAGGCTTCTAAAACTGTTTTTAGACGTCTTTTCTGATTTATTATAAGACCCTCACTGTGTTTCCTTATTTTAACAGAGAGTTTTCGTAATAAAACATAGGTTTTCTTTCTTTTCCATCCAGTTTGTTAGTTCGATTACAAAATTTATTTTTTATTTTTTTATTTTTTTGTTTAGTTACTTTCATAGATTTGTACTAGATCCGAGCCTGACCTCCAGAATTCACATCCGCTATAACTTTACTAGGTATGCATTTACATAACTGACTCACAGTAGGTATCACACCAGATAGAGGGCACTGTCGCTCGTTGATACCTATGAACGACATCCATCGACAACAAGATCGCTCAAACGCTTGGAGGTTCTAGAT
Organism: Gandaritis pyraliata; assembly: GCA_947859175.1. Taxonomy (NCBI): domain Eukaryota; kingdom Metazoa; phylum Arthropoda; class Insecta; order Lepidoptera; family Geometridae; genus Gandaritis; species Gandaritis pyraliata. The sequence goes on from OX401863.1 coordinate 4,459,232, forward strand.
TCCGCAAAGACAGAGTTTGAACTTCAGTGATATTTCGGAATAGGTACCATTAATACATTAATTGTATTTTCGCTTTGCCTTGTAGTTCAATAGCATAGAAGACTCGTCCTTTTCAGTAGGTAACTTCTCTAAATAAAAGATAAGGTATAGATATAGGTACCTTGCTTGGGAATGGCTTTCTTTCCTCATTCTTGTATAAGTTGGTTCCCCAAGAAGCAAACATTTTTTTTCTATGTACTGTATCTAAATTTTTCATTAATACTTCCAGTACTTTGACAACTAGGTTCGCAGTATTATTCTTTGTTGTTCCCACAAACCAGAATGTCATCTATTACACAATTTATCATTTTTTTTCGAATATTAAATTCTGGTAATCTGAATCTTTCACAGCGAAGTTAACGTTTTGTTTCAACATTCTGGAAACATTTAAGCACGCACGATACACACATCAAGCCTTTTGTGCCTGTACCATTCGATGTTATAACTTTACACTAACATCCGGTTGCCGCTCTATTATAAGGAAAGCAGTTTTAATGTTTTTCATGACATAAATACAATATTCGAGAATATTTCACACAACGTTATCCTAGTCCCCAACGAATCTTTGGTAGGTAGCAAATGTTTTATAAATATTGGTGATTCTTCCAGAGTTTTGCATCGTTACTTAGTGTTTTTTACGTCTACTCATATTCACACTTCACATCGAAAGTTGTCCAAACTCATTTGATGCAGGATGCAGGCGTACAAACATACCTTATTAACCTTGTTAAGAGTATAGGAGTTCAAAACCTCTTAAGTATTTTCTTGTTTATTTCGTCCCATTTAGTTAACACTGATTCCAAATTAAAATACATCTAGGTAAACCTACCATTTCCTTATCTCTTTTTTTGATTTTGTCATAATATCACGGGTTTTCTAATACAGGTAACCGTATTAAACAACTTGTAAGCTATTGTTTTTTATTTTTTTATTTAAGTACCTACTAATTTAGTTATGCTTAGTTTTAATTTTTGGTTTAAGTGTTGTCCGTTTTTAAGCAAACCCTGTCTGGTCACCATTGAACGTGAACGGGAAGTCTTGTTTCCTCCAACCAATTTTATGGTACGATTTTGGTCAATCATCAGCAACCAATTTAATGGTAAGCCCCTAAGTCATATTATCAACCAATTTAATGGTACGCCTCAGGTCAATCACCAGCAACCAATTCAATGGTAAGCCTTCCTAGGTCATCAACCATTTAATGGTAAACCTTGACCGTGTTCAACCAATTTAATGGTAAGACTTGACCTCTGTGCAACCAATTTAATGGTAAGCCTTGTCCATCATGCAACCAATTTAATGGTAAGCCTTGTCCTTTGTGCAACCAATTTAATAGTAAGCCTGGACTCCTGTGCAACCAATTTAATGGTAAGCCTGGACCTCTGTGCAACCAATTTAATGGTAAGCCTTGACTTCTGTGCAACCAATTTAATGGTAAGCCTTGACCAACAATCATGTAACCAGTTCAATGGTACCAAGGGAAAGCTTAACTAGTAATAAGTTTAACTTAATTGCAGGTACTTAAATATTGTAAGTATTGTTTTGAAATGGTGTTTGACTTTGCATCCGCTTGTAGGTACCATTGATTATTGTGTAAGTGTATTGAAGCTTTTCCATTATTATTGACATTAATTCGGCTTTTAAAATGACACTTTATTATTTAAATTATGTAGGTATTCTATACTACCATTGGCGCATCCTCAGAGGGCACATGACCGCTCCTTTAACCAACCAAGACCTAAGCTATTTATTTAAACCATGTATGCAATGAATAAATGAATGAATAATTAACAAACTTAAATTGCATAATAAAACTTTTATAATTTTGTGCACCCTCCCAGTGATCGCTTATTGAAATAACAGTAGGTACCTATCTAGATAGATCAAGACATTTAATTACCTACTGAATTCACCTGTAACAGGTAACTAGTAGTAAGCCGTCAATAGGTACTAATAGTACCTAAGCCAGGAGTTAGTATATCAATACATACTAAACAGAATATAGGTAAGTAGTCAACCTCGTATATACTAATTTAAAGTTTTATGAAATGCAACCAAAATATTGCGTAAAATGCGTTGCGTAGGTACCCATCTACTGTTCCGCATGACCTTTTAGAAAATCGCTTAGAAACTGCTTCCTCCTCTTTCACATAAATATTGTGGATTTTTAATATAATTAAGTAGGTGTAATATCTTTCCCAGTAGAATTAGATAACATCATGTTATTGTCGTCCTTATAAAATATTATGGAATAGGTTCTTGTTGTTACCTGTCTACACACAAACAAAAGTAGCAGACCTGCCAACCATTTAGGTACCCATCGGATAAGTAAGTAGATACCTCTCCTATCCACTTGTGTCAAGCAAATCACACGTCTAGGTAGGCTATCACGTCTGGTGAAACTCTTGAATTATAACTTCCAACAAAATCGGTAGACCAAAATTGAAATTTTATAAAAAGTATAGACCCGTAAAATGGTTCATTAATGGTAAAATATAAATCCCGCTTTTATCTCCTCATAACAAGTCCAAGTGATTATAATAATATCCATTTTTTGGCATCACAAAATATAATAAAATAGATAGGTACTAGGTATCCTACCTATCTAAGTATGACGACACGCAGCACTACACGTCATACCGCACCACCCCGCGCCGACATCCGACACAACATGCAGCGAACATATTAATATCTCTTTTCCTTTTTTTTTTTTTTTGGAATTATTACTGCACGTTACGCGTTGCCTGAAGGTCAATAAAATTCTACTAACGATTCTTTTAACTGCTGGAACGCAGCTCGACTGCCCCTTCATCCGTTTTAGGTCAATTCGCACTTTACCCTCAAGCCCCGACAGCCGAAACGCAACCGAATCGGAGTCCTTTTATTTTATATGCCTTAGCCAAGCCACAGATCAATTGAATTACCTAGGTATAGTTGAAACGAACAGAACATCAACCGTTGTAAATAAGTAGTGGAATTGAGCCCGTGAACTCAATTTTTCGCTAGATTTGTTGAATTAAGCATAAGTATAAACAGATGTTGGCAATTTCGGTATCTTTATAAATTAGAGAACGGTCAATGACATCTACCGACGCAAAGCGGAATTAAACGTCTAATGCCATTTACCGACGCAAAGCGGAACTAAACGACCAACGCCATCTAATGATGAAAAGCGGAACTAAAGGACTGATGCCCTCCACCGACTCAAAGCGGAACTAGTTGTAGCATCAGATGATTGGCTGACGCTAATGAGCCAACGCGAATGAAGCAAAGAAAAAGGAACGAACGAGGAGTGAAGTGGAGGTTCATTCGGTCGAGGCTTCATGCTTCTTCTTTTGGATGAGAGAAAATACGGCAGCCTAATTTTGTTTTCATTATTGTAATGCAACGCCACCTGTGTAGTGGATGCGGAACTTTTTTTGCTGTGTAAACATCTGTTTACTATCTAGTGAAGAAATACAATATTGCACAAAAGAAAATGTTCTACACAAAATATAAGGAGGGACCTCAATAATAATACACGCTACTTTAACAAATAAACCAGCACTAATAATTATTAGGTAGGTACCTAGTCAATGAAAAATTGTACAGCATCAAATTAAACAATTTGTATCTGTAATGGAGGTCGCACGCCACCAATGGCCGAAACCATAATTTACACAAAGAAAAGACATACCTGAACTCTTCTTCCTCCTCCTTTTGAAAATTATAGTTTCTACAGACCTTTATCCTCGTCGCCACTGTAAAGTCCTGTGTTTTAACCATCTCCCTGGCTCACCAATACACCAAGATCGAATCCTCGATATCGGTAGCTCTGCCATACTCGTGTCTGTTTTAGCCCTGTCTGGCATTTCCTCCCACGAGCCTCACGTCATGTCATCCGGACGTACGGATGACATTGACAGGTCGGGAGATTGACACCGGCAGTTACCTCACTTACTTGTGCATGTGAGATAGGGTACAGTATCTACTTAGTAGATACAAACACTACAATGTTGATAATTAAACCCCATTATACACTAATAATAGCTATAAATTACCACCACAAAAACAATCAAGGAAGAAAGAGGTTGTATCACAAAGCAACGGCCACACAATACCGATTCAAGATTTATTGAGATATCAATTTTAATGTGTGAACGATTCCCATAAGGTGCGGTGCGGTGGGTCAACTCATTATACCCAATGACACTGCGGTTAAAGATAAAATATAATGGGAGGGTGTATTATATTTTACTTTATGAACAAATTGCATAATAGGGGTTCAACACTTGCATCAGATCGTATTATTTGACATTTATAAGCAACAAATACATTTGCGAGACTGGCTTGCATCAGAATCGCTAAACGCGTTTAACTATTAAATAGTATTTAGCGAGTTGTCAAGTCATATAAATACGTCAGATTTAAATCTATTTAGCTGTTAAACGCGTGATTCTGGTGCAAGCCGCCCTAAGTTATATAAAATTTTAAGAAAAAAAGTCATTTGCATATTTATGATGCGAATATGTTTGCATCATATGATGCAAATGAACAGATGATATATTTTTCGGTCTACTTATTTTATGACGTTCCGTTAGTAACTCACTAAAATCTAGAAGCCTTTAAATTATTTACATTCTTGTTATCAAAACATAACTTGCTATTGAATGCTGTTTTACATATATTTATTTATTTGATTTCGAGAATTTTGAATACCTACTTAATTTTATAATAATTATGGAAAATAGTAAAATCCCTGAGTTTTCCTAAGAAAACAACTGAATGTCATCATTTTATGCAGATTATCCGCGGGTACAGACAAACACTCAAGTGTATTTATAATTCATGATCTCATAGATATCGCTTGGCAAGATTACGCTTGGAAGCAACCAACTGAATTCTCATGCACTGTTTTAATTAAAATGGAAAATTCAAAAAGTCAGATATTCCCAACCAAAATTAGAATTGGAATTGGAACAAACTTGGAATTGGTAACGTACTACATATTTTTGTTGCACTCGAATCTTCGTAAAGTTCACGTAAGTTCTTTGATCTAAGTATTTATGATAGTGACTGTACCCTACACAGTTTCGCAACACGTTTACAAACGTGTTTATGAACAGACATTATTCACATTAATGTTTTATGCAAATCCATTGTTGTGCGAAAAGTTATGATAGATATTGGATAAGTAGTAACTAGGTAACAGTTACTTGTACTTGTACTTGTAGGGCGGACCATTTTCCGCAACTAGGCCGCAGGCGGGCCCTTTTTGCGTGATGGGTGGCGGCCGTTATTCCAGCCACCCGATGTCCTCCAGGAAGGCCAGCAGCTCGCTCACGCCGGTGCAGGCTTCCTGAGGGGTCCCCGGTGAACCGAGGTGATGTGCCCTTTGAGACGCCACGCTGCTGCACTCCAGGAGCACGTGCGCTGCCGTCTCATCTGCTGTCAAGCACCCCCTGCACAGGGGGCTGTCTGTAACACCTAAAGTAAACAGGTGTTTGTTTAGGGAGCAGTGACCCGTGACAATGCCGATGACCCTTCGGAGTTTGTCACGTGTCAAGTTTACCAGTTTCCGGGAGTATCTCGGGTTAAGCTCCGGGAAAGCTTCCTTTGACTGTCTGCAATCCTGTATATTTACCCAGTATTTTTGGTGTAGTTGGAATGTTTCTTTACGTATCCATGCGCGAACTTGGCTGAAGGGTAGTGGGATCATGGGCTCTGGTCCTGCTGGTAGCATTTCCGAACCCCGCCTAGCCATTGAATCAGCCTCGTCGTTGCCTCTGGATTCGCTGTGTCCCTTTATCCATTGGAGAGTGACTTTATTTGACTTACAAACCTCTTCCAGCAGATGGTGACACTGAATTGTTAAGCCAGAGTTGTGTTCGTACCTGTTCAATGCCTGTAGAACTGCTGCGCTGTCTGAGAGGATCCTGATGCTGTAATCAGTTACCTGTCTTCTCAGCACTGCCAGGGCCGCCTGGATTATACCCACACATTCCGCTTGGAAGATGGAGTTATGTGCACCAAGGGCTGTTGTATTGCGGATGTTAAGGTCTTCCGAGAACGTGCCCGCTCCGGTACCTGTCTTTGTTTTTGAGCCGTCGGTGTATATTCTTACTTCGTGTATTTTCGAGTAGTCGCCTGGCTCTTCGTACAGTTGAATGGCGAAACTCTTTGAATACAGGTGTGTTTTGGGTACTCTATCATATATTGAAAGTAATAAGGGGTTCCCTTTTGCATAGTTTTGTATGATTGTAGTATGTTTTGCTCGTATGTCTTGTTCCCACAGATTTAGGTTCCAGAGTCTAAAAGCGGCCGCCGCTGCCTCTTCCTGCACGTGGAGGTGTAGAGGCGTTAAACCAATGAGGGCTTCGAGAGCTGCCGTTGGGGCAGTCCTCATACACCCTGTTGTTGCCACACATGCCAGTCTCTGGAACTTCTGTAGCTTGCCTATCGTTGTGCTTTGTTTGGTTCTTGGCCACCAGACCAGAGCACCATAAGCTAGCGAGGGTCGAATCACCGTATTGTACAGCCATAGGGTGGTTTTTGGGCTAAGTCCCCATGACTTACCTATCATTCTGCGACATTGCCAGAATGAGATGGTGGTCCTCTTAATTTTGTTGTCTAGATGTTTTGCCCAATTAAGTTTGCTGTCGATCGTAATTCCTAAGTATTTGACTTCGTCCGAGAGGTTCAGCTGGGTGCCGAACAGCGAGGGAAGCACGTAAGTACCTAGGTTACGCTTGTTTGTAAACATTACCAGTTCTGTTTTTGTCGGGTTCACGGTTAGCCCGAAGTTTAAACACCATGTTTCTACGACTTTTAGTGCATTGTTCATGATGTTGCACGCCACACTGGCAAAATGCCCTGAGATAAGTATGGCTAAGTCGTCCGCATAGCCCACCGTGAAAAAGCGTTGTGCATTAAGCTTGGTGATTAGATCATTTGCGACCAGGTTCCACAGAAGTGGCGACAGGACGCCGCCCTGGGGACATCCCTTAGCCACAACTCCCCTGGTCTCTCCCCGCATGTCAATACGTACCGCCCGAAGCCGTAGCATGCCCATGATCCAATCTGCCAGCGTTGATTCCACACCGTGCTTTTGTAGGGCTGCGTTTATACTGCTGAAGTTCGTTTTGTCAAACGCCCCTTCGATGTCTATGAAGGCGGCAAGGCAAAGCGTTTTGTCCGTAATGTCGCGTTCTAGTCTACGCACCACTGTATGTAGCGCTGATTCTGTTGATTTACCTGTGCTATACGCATGTTGCTGCGGGTGTAGTGGTGATGTTGGAAGTATATTGTCTCTTATGTGCCGGTCACATAGCCTCTCCAGGGTTTTAAGTAGGAAGGATGTTAGACTGATCGGCCTGTACGATTTAGGTTCTGTATAGTCGCTCTTACCCGGTTTTGGTAGGAATAGCACCCTGACCTCTCTCCATGCAAGTGGGACATATCTGAAGGCCACACATGCCCTGAAGACCGATGTGAGTGTCACGTTAATAAGTGCTGCGCCCCACTGTAGGAGACCCGGGAAGATGTTGTCCATGCCTGGTGACTTGTATGGTTTGAAAGTGCTAATTGCCCAGCTTACCTTGTCTCTGGTGACAACAGAGTTTGCAGTGGACCAGTCCATCGCCGATGGTGGGTCTGAACCGGCCTCTTGCCACTCCTCTGCTTCACTCAAGGCACATCCTGGGAAGTGCGTTTGGAGTAGGAGTTCGTGTGTCTCCGCTGTTGTTTTCGTGTATGTGTTGTCAGGTCTTTTTAGGGAGCCAATCTCTCGATTGGGGTCCGCCGCGAGGATCTTCCTGACTCTGTTAGCCTTAGTGTTGGATTCTATGTTAGTGCAGAATTTTCTCCACTTACTGCGACCGTTGCGACGTATACATTTTTTGTAGTCAGCTTGCGCCTTCTTGTACTCGTCCCAATCTGTGTCGTCGTACGTGTTCATAGCTCTGTTAAAGAGTTTGCGTACCTTGCATTTCAGTCTTTCCAGTTTTTGTGTCCAGCCTCGTTTACCATCATCAGTGTCCCTGGCAATGGTAAGGGGACAGGCGTCTTCAAAGCTCTTGGTAAGACTTACTGTGATGTGTGTAACTGCTTGCTCAATGTCAGTTGTGTTTGTCATGTTTACTTCCAATATACCTTCTCCCAGGTGCTGTTTAAGAGAGCTGTTAAATAGTACCTTATTGGTTCTTCTAGGGTTCCGGTATGGAGCTTGTGTTCCCTTGTTTAGGGTTAGTTCATATCTGATCCACCTATGGTCGGAGCAGGATGATTCATCCGAAACTCTCCAGTCATGTATCTTATCTAAGTAGTTACCTGATACCATGGTGAGATCAATTATGGTACGGCATCGCTTAGTGACGAAGGTTGGTTCCGCACCCTTGTTTGCCAGTTCTAAATTGGTGGAGAAAAGGAAATTTACCAGATCCTCACCTCTGCTATTCGCCAGCGGCATGCCCCAAAGGGGGTGGTGTGCGTTGGCGTCTGCTGAAATTATTAGATTGTATTTGAGTAGTTCACAGTGTCTTACCAGGTCCGTGATATCCCTTGATGGGATCGCCTCGTCAGCGGGCATGTAGGCCGACGAAAGTATCACGTCACCGGTTTCCCCCCCAGTGCTGTCTTGGATCCTGACAGTTGTCAGGTCCCTGAAACAGAACTCTGTGAGGGGTACAGCTGTAAGATTTCGTGGTACATAAATGCACGCACGAATGTTTTTACATGTGTTATCATACAGTAACTTACCATCCATGTTGCTCAGACCACACACACGCCCTGCCCTGATCCACGGCTCCTGGATCAAGGCTATGGTCCTCTTGTCTGTTGCCCCCAGCACTCTGCGTAGGTTAGCCGTTGCAGTGAGGCTGTGCTGAAGGTTGCATTGTATGATGTTATAAGAGGTCAGAGTCTGGGTCACCATCATGCTGGTTTCCCTCCTCCCCCTCTGAGTCCTCCGAATCCAGCTCCGCCTCTAGGTCTACATACATCCCCTCCTCTGGTTGCGGGCCTAACGGCTTGGGTGATGAATGTGACGGCGCGTACTGTGTGGATTTGGCTACACCTTGCTCCGATGTCGGTTGCGTGCTCGGGCCTGGGATTGGTTCTCCCATCTGTTTATCGCTAGTGCGTTTTTTGGGCGGATCGTCCTGTAATTTCCCATGTGCTCCATAGAACCTGATGTAAATGCTGCCCAGGTTATGCGCGAGTCTTCGTCCTTTTTCCATGATGGCGGGGATCAATCCTTCCGGGATTCCCACAGCCACAAACAGGATGTCGTCCTCGAGCATTGTGTGGTTATGCATGGTCCATGTGTTTATCTGTGCCCATTTGTTTTGTTTGGCCAAGACAAGGCTCGTGTCCTCCAGCGAGTTTGTACACTCAGGGATGAAGATGGCAGCATGTATCTTCCTGGATAACTCGCTCTGTTGGACCACCTTGAGCTTGGGGCACGATGTAGTAGGCAACTGCGAAATGACTTTCGTCAGCCACTGTAGTGAGGCTATGTCTTCACACCACAGCTTCAAGGCCCCATCAGCGGTGACGGGTCTGCCCGTGAAGCGTGGATAGAATTCAGTACCGGGGTCCTTGGCATCATCCAATATACGACGCTCCAGATACCGCTTCACTAGAGTACCTTGTTCTTCTGAGATGTTCTGATTGTCGTCCCTGGTTACTGCCACTTGGAGATGAGCTTGTGAAGCCTCCGCGTAGCTGGTTGGGGCGCGACGTGTTGTCTCTATTTTCTGTTTTTTGTAATCCCCTCTAGGAGACACCGTGTCATCCAGTCGTGTTCGCTTGCCAGGCTCATTGTGTGCTGGAGCCGGTTCTGATCTTGCGATCGCTATGGCAGCACGTCTCTGACGGTTGAGCCTGTTGCTGTGCTTTGTCCTTGTCCCTTTACCTCTGCAACCAACGGACACGGCGGACACTACAGGTAAGCCCGTAGGTCTCACCGGCGGGGCATGCGGTGCGGGGCCGGACACTTCTGTGCGTGCAACTTTACGTGTGCTCTTGTAATATTGGCTTGGACCAGCTTCCTCTCTATCCCTTCTGGGTCCTTGCCTTTGTTTATTCGTGTCATTTTTGTTTTTCTTGACCTTGTTCGCACCCTCCGGGCCGCCGGCCACCTCAAGGGTTTGAACGCTAGTACTGGGGGTATCGGCTTGTGGCCTTGGTTCCCTTTTCCCTGCTCGGTTGTTTTTTGCTGTGTTTTTGTTTGTTTTGCCTTTAGGTCCTACGACCGTCCAGGCAGCGGAGCTAGTTTGCGGGACTGCGAAAGCCGCCTCCAAATCTAGTACCACCTCCCCTGTAGCGGGGGTTACAAGTTGGTCTTTTTTATTTAAATGCGCCATATTGTATTGTCTGTTGTTTTTTACTTCATCTTACCAGCTCCCCACCCGCCATGGAGTCCGCACATGGGGATGTACCATGTACACCAGGGTTACCGGTATGATATAGGAGGGGGAATTGCGTTGTCCACGAGCCTAAACGGCACCACCAAACCCAGCGAAGACCAAGTCGCCGGTCCGTAAGGCGTGCACCGCCGACTGCAGACCCCATCAACCCCCCCCCCCCCCCCCTAGCCGTGGTTGTTGAAGACAGCCACTTGCTGGTTAGACCCCGGCTGGCTCTACCGAGGCCCCCCGTCTTGGGAGAAATTCACGCCAAAGAGGAGTGTTGCGGAAGAGACATCTGTCCGCTCAGCCACCAGGTCAGTTTCATCCCCCCGTTCGGCCCCTGCTACGCACAGCAACTCGACGTAGGTGGCCCACCCCCACCTGACAATCATGTCTTGTCTGATGGCAGGCCCACGGAACTGGACCACATGTTCCGTAGCGGAGAATGGATAGAGGATATTATGGATTGAGGGATGTGTGTTGGGATTATGTAGAAGGGGGAAAGGAATGGGGAAGGGTATCTAAAGAGGGGGGGGGCGTGTGGCCTAGCAAACCTATGCAAGCATTGATTCGCCGCGCCTCACACCCCCCCATGCCCTCACTCTTTATCCAGGCTTGGGACTGGCTCCATAGACGGGTATTGCAATGCAATAACCGCTATCGAGGCGAGTTTATAGGTAACAGTTTATTTATACTTGTATTATGCACGCAAATGCAACACGTAAAGGTAGATCTACCTTATGTGTAAAACTTGTGAATGAAATAATATATGTGCTAAAACCTAAATTGCAAATAAGAACACTTCGAGTTCGAGTATGTCTTTCGGGCTGATTTATGCTTTATAACATATTATCCTACTAATATTATGATGTTTGTCTTTCATTCACGTTGCAACCGCTGCTGGTCCGCTGCATCCAAATCGGGATGAAACTTGGAATATATTTATGTAGTTCGTATCCTGAAACATAAACTGATCAGACGAAGTCACGGGCGGGAACTAGTGAAACATAAATATTTGACAAATAGACAAGCCTAAAAAATATAGATGAGCACTGTAATTAAAGTTTAGAGCCGTTAGTACGATCTTTCGTTTAATTCTTTGCGATACATCCTGGTATAAATAACAATAATAAGACAAATAAGAATATGGTCGTAATGATCTCACAAACAAAAACGCCGTTTCCTATTTGTTTTTCTTACAACAAATGACAAATCTAGTTAAAAAATCTTATATGTCATTAAGGTGAGCTGATTGTATGCAAATAAGACCTTGTGATGCTTTGTACATCTGTTTGATTTCCATGTTCGTTAGCATTGGCATTTAATGGCTGCATACAGGCAAGTTCAATTAATTAAACATTATTATCTTGTTGAAAAAAACACAGCTCATTTTTTTACTATTTCAAAATATCCAAAATCAAATAGGTTTACTTATCTATTTCCCCGCAAAAAATCCCATTATTTTGACATTGTGATAGGCCAGGCGTCAAGGCATCATGGCTCATTCACCCTATTCATGGTTTATTGTGGTTACACACCACACAGTAGAACTTAATATTAGTTTTTGATTTAGTTATTACTCACTTTATTTTTACTTTTAAGATATGCTTTGTTTTTATGTATGTTGTTTGCCTCTTATTATTGTACTTATTGTGGTGGTTCGAATAAACGTATATCTATCTATTGCACAGAAAATGTTCATCTTTCTACCCTAGGTACAGCATGATTTTCTAGTCAATAGTCACTCCTATTTATTGTGATAGATTTGTCTACCAAGTAGTCTGTCACGGTTCTGCACAAAATAATCCTAAATATATTTCTAATTAAATACAATTGGATTGTTATTTTTTCAGATGTAACGATGGAACTCCCACCGCGCCGGTTTACAAAGCGTTCTTCTCAGAACACAACCGCATTGCCGGTGAACTATACTCCATGAATCCTTTCTGGGATGACACCACGTTGTTTTTGGAATCTAGGAGAGCGGTGGCTGCTATCATCCAGCATATCACATTCAATGAGTTCCTTCCGGTCTTACTGGGCGAGGTAAATCTACGGCTTTATTTTTAACCCCGACGCAAAAACGACGGAGTGTTATAAGTTTGACGTGTCTGTATATGTGTGTGTGTGTGTCTGTCTGTCTGTTTTAGGCAACGTAGCTCCCGAACGGATGAACCGATTTCGATTTTGTTTTTTTTTGGGTGTTACTATGTATTATAAGTATGTATTTACAAAAAAAAAAAGTATATAGGTATTCTATCAGCCATCTGGTTCCCATATCACAAGCTTTGCTTAGTTTCGGACTAGAGGGTGTTGTGTGAAATGTCCATGAATATTTATTTATTTATTTTTGTCTGAAAGGTGTATTAGTCGGGAGTGTTCTTAGCTATGTTTGATGAAAATCGGTCCAAGATTCGGGGGTTTTATGAAATTTTTAATTTAATTACTTTTTAGTTTCTGGCTAAGGTCTGATAAATTTGTGCGATTTTTATAAAGACAAAAACCGTAAGCTTATAATAGTTACACCGGTATTTTGATTCTTTGGATCGAATTTAAAAATCAGTGGGAGACAAAGATATTGCGTGCTCGGTGTCAGAGGGCGATCGAAAGAACTCACCCGATATAGCAGCTTAGCAATTATCATTTAAGTGCCATAGGAACGAAAAGAGATAGCATATCTTCTGCCATCTCTCTTATAAACAAGTTTTAGGTCGTAGCGATATGAGTAAGAAGTTTTATATATTGAAATGTTGTTTCCAGGTTGGAATGGCCAAAGCCGAGCTGAAGCTGACCTCTCTCGGGTTCTGGCGAGGGTACTCCAGCGCCATCCGCGCCGGAGCTTACACTGAGCTGGTCTCAGTCGCTCCTATCTTCACGGCTATGATGAATGACAAACTGGTAAGAACATTATGTAGACAATTAAACGCTTGCTTTTTCAATCTTCACCGATTATCTAAGTTAAGCGTCGTTCTGTGCGGGCACTCTTTGGATGGGTTTTTATACAACTAAATGATGGAACAAGCTGATGGTCTACCTGATATTATGCGGTTACCTCTGCCTATAACAATGTATTGCCTCACTGACCATGTCCACTGAAGACATGCTCAGTGATGTGATTAAATAAGTTGAACGACGTTCTGCACGGTCACTCTTTGGATGGGTGACCGCTAGTGGCATTTACATCTGAGCGCTTCCATGTTTCGGAAGGCAGGTTTAACTATCGGTCTCGGCTCTAGTAGTCGTTAAGGCACGACAGAGGCCTTAAGGCGGTCTAGAAATGCCGTCATTAGATTTGAACACTAACTCATACAAACAATTGTAATTAAAAAATAAATGATCTTTTCTTAAAAAAAAATAATAGTCCGGTGTCACTTTCATGACTCGCTATTCTTTTCTGTTTTAAGCATCTAGGTAGTTCCTTCCTGCAACCAGACTTTCTTCCCCATAATTACGCTCAATAGTACAATTCCCTGGATATGGATATCTAAGCCATGGTTTCTTGATACAACGAGGCAACTCAATCAGATCTTAAAGATCGTGTCAACTGCATTAGACATTTTGAACTCCATTCCAGATCAACAACACAGTAACACTTCAAAACTTAGTCCGCACAACAGCTCACCGTGTCTCTCGATTCCCTCCATCGACTCAATGGGATGTGAACCGTGCCAGAGACCATGGGGTATCACCATACTTACGGGCATTGAGGCTATGTGAACCTATGACCAACGTGAAGAGCTTTGGAGACTTCAGTCAGCTTGGCTTCGATAGGACACAGCAGGAGATGCTAGCTGATATGTACAGGTAAGAACCCGAACATAAAATACTCCTTTGAAAGCCAAATTGTTCAAAATGTAAAAAACAAAGAGTTACGTTCGTTTGTAAAAGCTTTGTACTTGAACGAAAATTCAAAATACTAATACTGTTGTATTATGTCAATATATTGTGGGTAGTTGTGTTGGTGGAATAAACCAGTCTGTACGCAGCCATCGTCGTTTCATTACATGTTGACAGCGGTGTGACCGTTTCATTACAAATACCTGTCTCACATACACAAGTAAGTAAGGTAACTGCCGGTGTCAATCTCCCGACCTGTCAATGTCATCCGTACGTCTGGATGACAGGACGAGGGGGTCGGGAGGGGGTGGCCTGAAGAGAGGTTGGGACTGACACACGGTGAATTTATGTTCAAACTCCGTGAAGATAACTTCGTTTGCTCGATTTAGGTTAGTTCTCATGTAGTTTGCTAGATGACGCTACAAAATCAACTTTATGAATAGTTCGATAGTTGATTTTGTAGGAGCCTAAAAACCTTTTAGGCTTAAAAAGCCTAAAAGCCTTTTTTAGGAGCCTAAAAACATTGTGACAAACGTGAAACACTATCATAAAAAAACTTATTTGGGAGAGCTACATCTAACGTTTTGACGTGCTAATCTTTCCTCAATGTTTATTCATTGTTTTTCATCCTATTACTTTTCATCAATCGTCATCATTTACTAATAATGTTGACTGTACCAAGTAATGTAAGAGATACCTAATGCAGCTATCATAGACTCAGTTTTCCATATTTTTCTTTTATTTCTTCAGAAATATTGATGATGTGGAGCTCATTATTGGTGGGGCTATGGAGAAAGCGGCTAATGGTGCAGTGATCGGACCAACTCTCGCCTGTGTTTTGGCTCTGCAGTTCGCGAACCTCAAGAAAAGTGACAGGTAAAATCACCACATCTTATTCAGGGTGGGGATGATTTTACGACGTTAAATACACATGTTCAGTATTATATTTTATTCATACCCGAAGCGTAAATATTTATCCGTTTATCTATATCTAATCGATAAAGAAGTCGGCTCACTTATATGGTGTGACATAACATAATTTTCAAAAATGGTTTATGTACCATGATTTGTGATTTACCATGGCTCTCGATATTTCGGCACATTTGCATGCGAAAATTATAAATTTTGTGTCAGAATTTGAACGGTATTGATTTCCTACTAAGTAGGTAATGTTTTCTTAAGCCATCTAGTTCCCATATCACAATGCTTAGTTTGGGACTAGAGGGCGTTGTGTGTAAAGTCCATGAATATTAATTTAAGATTTTATAGATTCTGGTACGAAAACGACATCCCTCCATCATCATTCTCACCGGAGCAGTTGGCAGCTCTTCGGAAAGTGTCACTCGCTGGAACGCTGTGCGCGGCTGAAGACACTCTAGTCAACATCCAGCCTAAAGCTTTTGTGAAAGAGGACCCATACTTGTATGTATCTTATATTTTTAACCCTCGACGCAAAAACGACGGGGTGTTCAAGTTTGACGTGTCTGTATGCGTGTTTGTGTGTGTCTGTCTGAGGCATCGTACTTAGCTCCCGAACGAATGAACCGATTTTGATTTTGTTTTTTTTGTTTGAAAGGTGAATTAGTCGGGAGTGTTCTTAGCTATGTTTGATGAAAATCGGTCCAAGATGACCGCCAACTGAAACTTTCCATCTTCATTTTCTAACTCGATTTAATGATTAAAAAGTAAAAACTCTATTCTAAAAGTAGTATGTATTTAGACAGGCAACAGTACACCATTTTGTAATTATGTAAAAGTGATCAGCATCAGAATGCTGACTGTACTTAAACCTACCTTTTATTAAAATAAAAAATAAATAAAATAAAATAATGTTCATTCAAGGAACAAGGTGTAGTATTACAGATTGTCGGTGAAACGATGATGTCCGCAGAAGTGTAAAACTGTGTCGCAGAAACCAACGCCTTCCTCTAATACAAAAAAATAAAAAAAAACAATTATTATAAAATGAGTTCAACAAGATCTTTAAAAATACTTTGTTTGATAATCAGAAACGCCGGCCAACATTGCTCTCAGCACAATCGCCTGGAACTGTCCGCGTGGCGCGACGCGTCTGGCGCTAGGGCTGCTGAAGAACTGTCCAAGGACATGCTGGCCACTGCTCTCGAGAAAGCCAAGCAGGAGATGGCTGATAGGAAGAGACTGGAATACATGCTTTGGGAAACACGTAAGTTCTTTCATCTTCTCTTATACATAGAAAGAAAGAAAGAAAATAAATTTATTTGCTCGCACTTAACACTATCGATTCGATACCTACCAAAATCACATTATTATTATAAACTACTTTAGGTATAGGCAGGTACTCTAGGCCAGTGTGGCAAACCGGACCCTGACTCAGCATGAGATTAGTAGCTTAGATGATGAGCTACTAACGCTGGTCTTCCGTCAGGGCCGTCTAGTGATGCCACGGGCGTCCCAACCCACGAGAAAAAAATTAAACATGGCCTCTGTCCGTCATTTCGACAGACAATTTTGCCAGTGTCAAGTGGATTATTTGTAATAAGTTTAGTTTAAGTCGAGTCGTACGTCAAGTTGTTTGTTTTAACATAGTATTTAGTCTGTCACGGTCGATTATCTCAGTATATAAAATAAAAAACTAAATATACTGTTTTCGTTCGGAACCCTCTGTGGACAAGTCCATTCGCACTTGACCGATCTTGTCTGTGGTGTGCGAGAAAGCCCACTTCAGGAATATGAACCATTCTATCTATATACCCATAGCATATCCCTTGAAGTTTTCGGGAATAGTATTATTACCTGCGTCAGTCGGTATCGATTCTGTTGATGCATTTTTCTAAACTAACCTAATTTGACAGCGCTAAAATTATAGCTGTCTCTGTAGTTTCAGTTTATGAGAAAGGGACGGCAACGTTTTTAGTGCTGTCAAATTAGGTTTAGAAAAATGCAACAACAGAATCGACAGTATTGTATGTGTTTTATAAAATAATGCATTATTATAGTCTTTAGAGTAAATTAAGTAATCTGTGGTTAGGTACCTACTTTAAACGTTAATATAAACGTTTTTCAATGTTATTTCCAGATGGTGGTGCCGATCCCAAATCCCCCGTAGGAACTGCCGCTTCGTTCTCCAAAGCCAATAAATACGCGCTGAAGATTGCGAACACATCACTCTTCCTTGAATTCGCTACCAATGAACTCCTGAATACCATCAATGGCGGGTGAGTTTCAAACCAACTTATCGATGACAATTAATATACTGAATTGCTGTGTACCTATTATTAGCTACATCTTTTGAATGTCGTTAGGAACCAACCATGTATATGACAATTATTGTATATTGTGGTCCTAGACCTTCTAACTCTTTTCACCGCTACTCTGTATTATGTAACGGTGGAAACTTTGCTGGTTTATGGTTTTTTAAGTTATTACTTATAAGTTTATAGTACTGTTTGTTTTCCAAATAAAATAAAAAAATAAAAAAAATAAAAAAGTACGTACTTATTTTATTTTTGTCTATACCGGTCCATACCTAGCCTTATGAATGTGCAAATCTCATATCCCAAAATGTCTTTTTTCATTATGGATTTTCGACAAGGTTGATTATCACTTTAAACTTTACCTTTCTTTCGTTTCGTTTCTTGCCTGGAAGAGATCGCTCTCAGCGATAAGGCCGCCCATTGTGCCACCTATTTTTAAATTAAGTTTTTCAGTAATATTTCTGTGGTGATCAATAAATAGTTATCTATCTATCTTTACAGTAGCCACCGTCGCAAGCGTCGCCAAGTCTTCGACGATTCCCTCGGCTTCGGAACATCCAACGATTTCGTAGATTCCCTCCAATCTGTTGACGTCAGCGGTTTCATCGGGAACGACCAATCAGGCCCTCACATCGAACCCCAGTGTGACGATACGGGAACTTGTAACGCTGACAACCCTTTTAGATCTTACACGGGCTATTGTAATAACCTGAGGAACCCTAATTTGGGGAAAGGGTTGACCACTTTTGCGAGACTGCTTCCACCTGTTTATGAAGATGGTAAGTCGTAATACTTATTGATAGAATTATAGGCGAATAGAATCAGACGATTAGATATGAGATATTTATGCAGTTTTCATAGCGATTATTGAAATATTTATGTTTTAACGTTGTGTTTATGGTAGTCCGTAATAGTCCGTATCCAAAAATAATGATACAGTAATTTTTATCGTCCAATTTTCGATTTTCGACATCACTGTTGAAAATTATGAAAAAATGTATTATACGATTTTGGGTAGGTACTGACAATTTCGCAAATTTTCATTCTAAAACATTATATAAAACAAAAGTTCATACGTACTGATGATTTTTTAAAGACAACCCTTCCTGTAAAATGTTCTCCACGAATAAAAATCAAACTAAAATCTCTTTCCAGGTGTAAGTCGTCCCAGAATAAACTCGGTGACTGGAAGCCCGCTCCCGTCGCCTCGTACAATCTCCACAGTGATCCACCCCGACATATCGAACCTGCACACGAGATACACGCTGATGGTGATGCAGTTCGCACAGTTTGTCGACCACGAACTTACTATGACGCCTATACATAAAGGTTAGTACTAACAAGTACCTAATTAAATTTAAAATTTAAAAAACCCCCGAATCTTGGACCGATTTTCATCAAACATAGCTAAGAACACTAATATTTTATGTAGGATAAATCAAAGACATTGTTCAAGTACTAAGAAACAACTGATTTTATTGAGCATACCCACATTGCAAATGTACAAATAAATACCCACGTTAAGGTCACTTACATCAAACACTCCCGACTAATTCAGCTATCAAACAAAAAAAAAACAAAATCAAAATAGGTTCATCCATTCGGGAGCTACGTTGCCTTAGACACACACACACAAAGAGAGAGAGACACGTCAAACTATAACACCCCGTCGTTTTTGCGTCGTGGGTTAAAAGTAAGTAGGTACAAAAAAGCCTATGAAAAATATATTTGTAATCTACCTTTACTAATTAAAAATCACCTACTTTTTTAGTAATTGATTACTCCCAGGTGCCCCGTCTCTTTCACACGTTCCCCAATTCGAATGTTCTGAATCAAATAAGTAATAATGGCTTTATCGCGATTTTGTTTTGTATTTAGTGCGTTTTAGGCACTACAGCGCCCCGTGCAGCGGGGTATGAGCGAAAAGTAGATCCTGACGCTGTATAAATCTAGATTAGACGCAAAGGCCTAATTATTATTATTTATGCGTTTATGATCATTGAAACTATTTTCATTTGTTAATCTCGAACCATTTTCTTCGAGTCAGTATATAAATAAATAAATAAATATTCATGAACTTTACACACAACGCCCTCTAGTCCCAAACTAAGCAAAGCTTGTAATATGGGAACTAGATGGCTGATAGAATACTTACATACTTTTTTTTTTGTAAATACATACTTATAATACATAGTAACACCCAGACATAGAACAAACATCTATGTTTTCTACGCACAAATGTTTGTTCTCAGTGGGGATCGAACCCACGACCCACAGCACGGAAGGCAGAGCCGTTACCGACTGAGCTGTGACGCCTGTCAAGTATATAACAAACATATATTTATATTATTAGTGTGATGGTTGAATATATTTTACTTTTTTTTGTGTTTGTCAAGTGAATCCCAACTGGCAGTCAATATCGATTATTCAAACCACATCTCGTTCTCTTTCATTGTTATAACTTTTCTTCTCCAGGTTTCCACGAATCGATTCCAGACTGCCGTTCCTGCGAATCCCCCCGAACAGTCCATCCTGAATGTAATCCGTTCCCCGTCCCGCGAGGGGACCACTACTACCCCGAGGTCAACGTCACTTCAGGAGAAAGGCTCTGCTTTCCATTCATGAGGAGTTTGCCCGGACAACAGCAGTTGGGTAAGTTTTGCTGCGAGATTTCTTCTGAAGTTATAAAGTATTAGCAGTTACCCGCGACTTCGTACGCGACTACCGTTTCCGTGTACATTATATTATCTGTGCGTGTACCGAGCGGATACTTTGAGAAACTTGACATTACACCGAACCCGTACTCGAATATCAAACGCTAGTCGTTAGACCAAAGAGGTAGTACTACGCCCTGTCAAACTGTCGTGACATGACATGACATCATCCTCTTGCCAATTGGCGCTGCTAATCCCGTTTGTTCATTTTATCCTGTAGATCCTGTTAATTATTCGGGATAAAAAGTAGCCTATGTGTCAATCCAGTTTACGAACTACATATATGGCAAGATTCATCCATGTTGGTTCAGTAGTTTCAACGTGATAGAAACACAAACATCCAAACATCTAAACTTTCGCATTTATAATATTAGTAGAATGGGTGACTCGCTAGGCTCGCTGCTGAGGAGTATACTCTTCACACAGATAAAGGGCGGCTCGCTTCGCTCAAAATTAAACATAAAAGTCATAAAAATAATCCGTTTGTGGACATTTTTTTTACATAAGTGTCTAATTCTTGAGCGAAATTGGCTAATTATCTAAGAATGTTTTTTTTTTGTGCTAGGTCTTACATTACTTTTAAAATACTTTTAGGTATCTTACCTACCCTTATAGTCCTTTTATTCCTTTCGAAAATTTTGAAGTTGCCATAAAAATATCCTAATATTTTTATTTTATTTCTACAGTATTTTAACTTATCTGTTTTTTCAGGACCTCGCGAGCAAGTGAACCAAAACACAGCATTCATTGACGCATCAGTAGTGTACGGCGAGAATCCTTGCATAGTCCGCAAGCTGCGCGGCTTTAATGGACGACTGAATGCAACTGCCAACCCCATCAATGGCGGGAAGGATTTACTGCCGAGGTCTGACACCCACCCGGAGTGTAAAGCTGCCAGTGGATTCTGCTTCGTCGCTGGTAAGCATACAAATAACTGCTAAAAATACTCTTTGTAGAATATTGTATTTATTAGGAACTAGCTGTTACCCGCGACTTCGTGCGCGTGTATCGTTATTTTAACGACCCGATTGGGGGTTCGAATCTGTTCGTGCGCCAATTTGTTTTTATACCCGGAAAACTTATCTAGCCAATGTTAATACTCTCAAACGGTGAAGAAAGACGGTAATTAGACCTGTCGCGATGTATGGATCAGAGTGTTGGGCAACGAAGAAGACGGATGAAAGGAGAGTGCATGCTACTGAGATGCGAATGTTAAGATGGATGTGTGGGGTGACGAGGTTAGATAAGATAAGGAATGAGTATATCAGGGGAAGTTTGAAAGTGGCGCCTGTTGTTGAAAAGGTGAAGAGTGCTAGATTAGCATGGTATGGACACGTAATGAGGAGGGATGAAAGTCATATCACGAAAAAAGTTATGAATATGAGGGTGACTGGGTACGCAGGTAGAGGAAGCGCGGAGAAGAAGTGGTTGGATTGTGTGAAAGAGGATATGAATGTGAGAGGAGTAGATTCTGAGTTGACGAATGATAGAAGCGAGTGGAAGAAGACATGTTGTGCCGACCCCGCCTAGCGCGGGATAAGGGCAGGGAAATGATGATGGTGAAGAAAAACATTGTGAGGCTCTTTGTAAAAGAGCTCGTCCGGGGAAATACTACCACCGTACTTATTTGGTGCGCCAAGCAGTGATGCTCGCATTACAGGCACATGAGACTTAATACCTTTATGTCTCAAAGTGATGGACGCAGTGCAATGCATCACACGGCACGTCCTCAGTGGACGTGCCTTGTGGGGCAATGCATTGTTATAGGCAGAGGTAACCTCTTAACATCAGCTGGGCCATCGGCATGTTCCATCAAATGATGAATTGGATTTATGTTTATTTTGTACAACTAAATAGTTGTACAAAACAAACATAAATCCAATTTTCTAATACTTGGTCTTTTTAACCCCCGACGCAAAAACGACGGGGTGTTATAAGTTTGACGTGTGTGTGTGTGTGTGAGGCAACGTAGCTCCCGAAAGGATGAACCGATTTTGAATTTGTTTTTTTGTTTGAAAGGTGAATTAGTCGGGAGTGTTCTTAGCTATGTTTGATAAAAATCGGTCCAAGATTCGGGGGTTTTTTAAATTTTTAATTTAATTACTTGTTAGTTTCTGGCTAAGGTCTGATGAATTTGTGCGATTTTTATAAAGACAAAAACCGTAAGCTTATAATAATTACACCGGTATTTTGGTTCTTTGGATCGAATTCAAAAATCAGTGGGAGACAAAGATATCGCGTGCTCGGTGTCAGACGGCGGTCAAAGTCAAAGTCAAAATTTCTTTATTCAATAAAATCACAAGGATTAGAATCGTCGAAAGAACGTCGGTCGAAAGAACTTGTTACAGTTTAATAACTTGTTACAGGTGATGGTCGGGCATCAGAACAGCCCGGTCTCACCGCCATCCACACAATATTCCTGCGAGAGCACAACCGGCTCATCGAGGGCCTGCGCGGAGTGAACCCGCACTGGGACGCGGACCTGCTCTTCGAGAACGCAAGGAGGATCATGGCGGCGCAGTTCACGCACATCATCTACAACGAACTACTGCCGAGACTGCTCTCTTGGAACGCTGTTAATCTTTATGGACTCAAGCTACTATCTTCAGGTATGTATTTAGACACAAAAAAAGACACAAAACAATTTTCTCAGACAATGTACAAACTTAGAAATACCTGTCAGTCTCCTCACTAGGCTTAGCCTGTATCGAGGAGACTTTGGAACGAAGATACAATAGTTTATTGCTTCGGTCATAGTGTAATGGTAAGCAGTAGGTCACCTGATTAGACACAATATACGACTTTCAGAACTACATAATAAAATTGGAAGTACTTAAAAGTAAAGTATTTATTCAATAAATTGTCATTGGGAAGCAGAAACAGAATATTCTATGAATATTTTATACTAGTAGTTACCCGCGACTTCGTACGCGTCTACAGTTTCCGTGTACATTATATTATCTGTGCGTGTACCGAGCGGATACTTTGAGAAACTTGACATTACACCCCATTACACCGAACTCGTACTGGAATGTCAAACGCTAGTCGTTAGACCAAAGAGGTAGTACTACGCCCTGTCAAATTGACGTGACATGACATGACAATGAAATCCTCTTGCCAATTGGCAATGTGATGAGCGCAGTGCAATGTATTACAGGGCACGTCCTCAGTGGATATGCCTACTCAGAGAGGCAATGGTAACCGCTTAACAACTTTCTTAAGTCACGATTTTCTTACAGGATACTACAAAGAATATTCGCCCACCTGCAATCCAGCTATCGTCACAGAATTCGGTGCAGCCGCTTTCAGAATAGGGCATTCCTTACTGCGACCACATTTACCACGTCTGTCGCATACTTACCAACCCGTCGAACCCCCGATTCTACTGCGAGATGGCTTCTTCAGACCCGATATGTTCATGTCTGTAAGTAACCAACTGTACACCTTATCGCTATCGAAATAGTAAAGAATTTAGCGGAGCAGCCATGCTTTTATATCACTACCATTAAATTACGGTGCAAATAAATTCATTTCTTTTATTCTTTTACCAGGTCGTTGAATCCCCTATTCTACAGAACAGCTCAATTACCAGCTCTTTGAGAATAAAAACACTTCATTTGACATTCCAGCACCCACCTCTAGTAGACGAGCTGATGCGAGGCCTCTCTTCCACACCCATGGAAACCCTGGACCAGTTCATCACCGGAGAAGTCACCAACCATCTGTTCGAAGACAGACGCATTCCGTTCTCAGGCATCGATCTGATCGCCTTGAATATTCAGCGAGGCAGGGACCATGGAGTGCCGAGTTATAACAACTACAGGGCGCTCTGTAACTTGAAGCGGGCTACGACCTTTGAAGATCTGTCTAGAGAAATCCCTGATGAAGTTATCGCAAGGTACCTACAGTCAGATTCATCGCATTCTAAAAAGATTAAGCAAGTGTATCTATCTACGCATTTTTAACGCGCAATTCGGGTGGTAAAAATCATGTTCGTTTGAGCGAAAAAGGTTAAATATTTTCAGGCAGACCTTTTTATTCTGAAGACATGTACACACGGCCACAGGTCAGGTTATACACCCAATACCACCATAACTACGCTACATACAATGCAGAGAATCGTTGGGGCGGGAGCGCAATAGGCTTAGGCGCGCGCCGCGCTCGCTGCCCGTCCTACACAAACACACTGTCGTCCCTCTCGCACGATTCGCAATGTTCAACTTCTAATAGTTCAAAGTCCAAACAGTATAGATGGACGTGTCTTCGACTGTACACTATCAAGTGCAGATTACTGATTATTTATTTAAAAGTAAACAATAACCAATTTGAATTAAAAAATCAAACAAGCTCATCAGCTATGTAGCTTGAGTAGAGAATTTGTTTTCGGAATAAGAACGTAACTTGTGTATCGGTTTATGTACGAGTATGAATCTATACTCAGCTAAACTGAGTTTGGATCAGTGCTTGAGCAAATAACGCGTACGAGTATTCTCATTAATTACTCAAGTACTGATCCAAACTAGACCTAAGTTACAAAATGATTACTAAGTTACACAATAATTTAGTAAAGTATTCGTACAGGTTCAAGAGGATATACGCAACGGTAGACGACATTGATCTATTCCCGGGAGGAATGAGCGAAAGGCCGTTGCAAGGAGGGCTCGTGGGCCCCACGTTTGCCTGCATCATCGCCATTCAGTTCCGACAACTCAGGAAGTGTGATCGATTCTGGTAAGCATTTACTGGTTTCATTTCAAAGAATTTTGAGAACCTTTGAGATAAATAATAAATATTCATGGACTTTACACACAACGCCCTCTAGTCCAAAACTAAGCAAAGCTTGTGATATGGGAACTAGATGGCTGATAGAATACTTATATACGTTTTTTTTTGTAAATACATAGTAAGTAACACCCAGACATAGAACAAACAGATCTAACGAAAGCATATCTATCTATATGATGTTATCTTTGTAATTTCACAAAATAAAGATTTTTGTCGTGGGAGATTTAAGACCGTACTTAGACACAAGCATAAGTCCAAATCGAGCCTCAAGCATTTTTTCGTGTCTATGGTGTTTTGTATACTTATGTACCTACCTCTCTGTTTATATTCTGCTGTTATTTTAGCGCGGCTTCAACAAATGCTTTATCATTGTCACTAACATAAATGACAACGAAAAGATGACCACAGACTTAGCAGCCATTTTAGAAGACCAATATGGAAAGCCCATTAGCATATTTTAGGCAAACAGGCTCACGGACCACCTGATAGTAAGCGGTATATTGATGTCGTATTCTTTTAACCACAGGTATGAAAACGACAACACAGCGGCACGTTTCACAGAGCAACAACTTGCTGAAATCAGAAGAGCAACGTTATCCAAAATGCTGTGCGACAACTTCGACATCGCCGGTGATATCCAGAGGGCTGCCTTTGATCTGCCCAGCAATTTCTTGTAAGTTTATTAACAAAATATCAATCAACATGTAGGTGTCTATAAACGAACTCAGAGTAGCTTAAGACTTCCTAGCACGTCCGCACACTGCGACCACCCGAGTAAAAAGTGGCAGACGATGCGATGCACCGCGCTTCAAACTCGTAACGTTGCGTCAGCTGCCTAGCCGGCACCGCTGCCCGGTGGCGCGGGATAGGCCACGCCCCTATTGCTATGGTCTTCTCGTTAAACTAATAAGCAACTCATACTTTTAAAATTTAAACCGAGTGGGATTGTACCTCGACTTTCGATCCGAAGGTCGTGGGTTCAAATCCCGACCGTGCATCAATGCATTTTTCGTTCGGAAAATTTATGTGCGCATTAACACGAGCTTTACGGTGAAGGAAAACATCGTGAGGAAACCCGCGGCTTAGTCAGCTCCGCACGTATTGACCTTGTCTTTCCTGTGGATACGGCTGACTAGGCTGAGAGGATGGTATAGGTGCTGGGCAAGCCTACTCCATCTAAACATTGTCCCAGGCACTACAGTGTCCCGTTAAGGCATAGGTTGCCTCCTGACGCTGTGTATATCATCTTCAATAGATGTAAAGGCCTATTATATATAACTTTTAAAATTTGAAGTAACGTTGGTTGGGATTTACTTACGCATTAAATTATTTTTACAGAAATCCCCGCGTCCCGTGCAGTTCGCTTCCTCAAATAGATCTATCAGCGTGGCGCGAGAGTGCGGCGCAGGGCTGCCTGATCGCGGGGCGCTCCGTCGCCGTCGGGGAGTCCGCCTTCCCTTCGCCCTGCACCTCCTGCATATGCACCAACGAAGGGGTCAGTATCACAGTACCAGTTTTGGTGTAGAAAGCCGGTGTAAAATGTCTGAAAAAAAAAGTATAATATGAATACTCTTATTATAATTTCGTATTCAGATTATCCAAACAATTTTAATTTGTATGTGTGCAATTTGTACATGTCTTCTCTCTTCTCTCATTCCAGGCCCAATGCGCGTCTCTGCGCATAACAGATTGCGCGCAGCTCCTCCGCGAATGGCCGCGCGATGCCATCCTACGCGACGATGTATGCACCGCGCAATGCGGCGCGCCCGCCGCCGCGTCCCGCACCCCGCGCCGACCCCCCCTCAACTTCAAGTTCCCCGACCTCAGCCCTTTCATAGCCAAGTGATTCAAACATAGAACGGTACTGCGATAAAGAATTTCGAGCGTCTTTTGTTTTACTATTTATAATCTACCTACTGTTGGTTGTGCGTGCAGTTGTAGATTTTGTTGACGTGACTTTTGATTCAAACATGGAACTTCGTGCGGCTTTTGTTTCTATCGTAACCAAGTGAGGCATGTGATTCAAACATAGAACGTTGTAAAGAACTTTGATCGTCTTTCTACGATTCTGCGCAATGCTATTCTTCGCCGGCGCAGACGTACAGAAATACGAGCTTCTTGTTTCTCGGGAGCCAAGACACGTGATTCAAACGGAACGTTGTTTACGTTGTAGACTATTACTGCCGCGAACCACTGATGCTCGCATTTCTTTGTTCTGGTTTGAAGAATATGAGCGCCGATGCAATTACAGGCACATGAGACTTTATCTCAGAGTGATGGGCGCAGTGCACTTCCCTTGGTTACCGCTTAACATCAGGTGGGCCATCGGCTTGTTCCATCATATAGTTGTATAAAAAATACTTTGACCCCTTCTGCGTCTTGTTTTTCTTGCTGGCGCTTTTCAAACATAGAGATATGAAGAAGAAATAGTACTTTTTAGAAAGTAAAGACATTTGAAGTTTCAAATATAGAACGAGCGTCCTTTGCCTCGATATTTAAACTTAGCAGCTGCGTTCTTATTTTAAAATATGGTCACTATACAAATAAAACTACGGACGTTACAATAAAAAACAGTTTAGAATTGCTTTGCTTTTGGCATCGAATGAGTTCGATGATCCCCGCCCCGATGGCAGAATCCTTCGAGATTTGTGAAAGTGATAGACTGAGATCAAGTCGAGATATTAATTTATTGGAGACGTTTACCGTGTGTATAGTGTATGGAAAGTATCCCTGTACTTAAACCAAAATTTATGAGTTTTGATTGGATGTGTTGTTTGTTAGAAACAATTTTACCTATATTTTTTAAGAAATAATTATTAGATGGGTGACGCCCTCATCAGAAATTTGAAATAAAATGAAGATATAAAAAATTGATGCAGTGCATATCCGTACCTGTATATTAGATCAATAGCAAAAACATAATAAGTAGTTATTATTATTCTTCTATGAAGGCGCCACCTCTCTAAGATTCCAGCCTTAACCTTTGGAATGACCAGTCGTCTCAATACTATCGCTCCAACTCCTGCGAGACCTACTGGGTTGTCAAAGGTTAAATGTTAGATATTTGTATCTATTGGAAGTCGTCCAAAATCTTAAGATTTTTGAATATACTTAAACGTAGTTAAAAATTTTATGCAATTTATGAAATTCTTAGTAGGTACCTACATCTTTATTTTATCGTCGTGACCAGTGGTAATTTTCTGTGGTATTTCAGTTTACGGACTAAATCCAGTTCTTTTTAATTTAGTTATTTAACCTATTGTTAGTTACTATCGTTACATAATAATCTATAAATCAACAACATTTACCGTAGGTCCTAAGCTCAGAAACTTTTTATGTCTATTTTGATCCGCGATGTGACTTCATCTCGCCCAGTAACATTTTGTCGAACGTTTCCGAGCTAAGGTCCCAGATAATCTCGTAAAGATTATTTTACAATCGCATTTTCAAGTCAATGTAATATTAGCAAGTAAAATACTCTACATAGTAGTCTATTGTAAGTTACGACGATCGAATGTTTAGAAATAAGTATACAAAATGTAGGTATAAGAATAAGCAATGGTGATTTCTCGAATTATGGTATCATATCAATGGGTATATTACTCCATATATTTTTTACATAATGCAAGGGGTAACGTCAAACAACTCCTCGCTCTCATCCTTTCAAACCTCCCTTCAAAGAATAACTGAATGTAATTATGCAAAATCGCAAAGCTTAAAAAAATGGGCATTTAGTTTTTAACTTTTTGCCTTTTTTTTTGAGCAGAAAACTTGTTTGTATCAAAATGATACTTTTGCAGAACCTTTGCATTGTTATTCTCTAGAGTTTAAAGCTTTGCGATTTTGTATAGATTACACTGTGATTTTATATTTTTACAATGTTGAAATGTGCGAGAGAGAACTTGTTTGATGTTACCCGTCGTCTTAATTTTATGCAAAAATGTTCAAGTAATTTTAAGCATACATGGCCATCTTTAGCTTTAATCGAAATGTGAACAAAATAATAGAAACTCATTTTTCTTTGACCATCATAAATGTTACCAATATAAAAATAGCTCAGCAGTTTATTACCAAGAATGTTACCATTATCACAACTTTGTTACTGTCTGCTATGCATAATATTATTATATTTTTAGATAGTCAACTTAAAATAATATTTCACTGCCTAGGATGTGAAGTTTTTGTAAATTATTTTGTAAAATATTGCTATATTTTATTGCAATTTTTGTAGTTTTATGTTTTTAGTTTTATAAAACGAATCTCACCTATAAAGAAATCAATATAGAAAATGATTTGCGTTACAATAACATCCTTGTTTTTTTTTTTCTTCTAGATAGAATGGAAAATAATACCGCTCTAGTATCTATCTTCAGAGTGTGACATCCCTTTAAGTTTGTTAGTTGAGATTGTTGAGACACCTGTAGGTACGTCCCAATGGATATGACTAACGAATGCAGTGCAACACCTCGCAGAGCACGTTACATTGCAATGTTTGGGTGGTGAAGGATTCTACTATAAGTAAGTACAGTTGAGTTAAATAAAAGAAATCAGTCAATATTTACAAATCAGTTTAATTTGTTGCATATCAAGTCCATTAGTTCCGTTTCGTTACAATAAATTATATCTATCTATAAGTTATCTCGAGTATAAAAAATTTGGTGTTGCAGTAAAAAAAAACAACACAAAACACAGATTTAAACGTTTGAATACATAATTATAACATTTCATAGTCTTGATTTAATAGGTCAGGCTAGTCCCCCTCATAAGTTCATTTTACACTTGGCCTGATGGTGGGAAATACATTGCACTGTCTTACAACCACTCCGCGGCCAATTTAGCACTCACTGCCACCCGTACTCCTGAAACAACAATCGCACCATTTCATATGGCAGACGGTGATTTTCTTGAACCCGTTAGTGAGGCGTGTGCTCGTTGGAGCACCTCATATAATAATAATAGGCCTTTACATCTATTGAAGATGATTTATACAGCGTCAGGAGGCAACCTATGCCTACACTTAATGGGACACTGTAGTGCCTGGGACAATGTTTAGATGGAGTAGGCTTGCCCAGCACCTATACCATCCTCTCAGCCTAGTCAGTCATATCCACAGGAAAGACAAGGTCAATACGTGCGGAGCTGACTAAGCCAAGGGTTTCCTCACGATGTTTTCCTTCACCGTAAAGCTCGTGTTAATGCGCATATAAATTTTCCGAACGAAAAATACATTGATGCACGGTCGGGATTTGAACCCACGACCTTCGGATCGAAAGTCGAGGTACAATCCCACTCGGCCAACACGGCTTCAGCACCTCATATATACGTATGAGTATGTCACGCGACGTGGCTTACCTGTCGCGAGGAGGATGGCGTGGGTCAGTTGGCAGCCACCTCCTTGAATCCGTTAGTGAGAGGTGTATGTTCGTTGGAGCGCCGCCACAGGCCGTAGGCGCGGCCGGGCGTGCCTTGCCACAGACGAACCGTTCCGTCTTCAGAGCCGGTCGCGTACAGCTCTCCGTCGGGAGACCAGCGCACGCAGTGGACGGGGCCAAAGTGACCTTTGTTCGATTCTGAAAAAAAAAACGGTGTTTTTAGAATGGAAGCTCAACCATCTGATTATCTATCTTTTGATACCACCAGAATATGACAAACGATCAAATTGTCAGTTTACCAAACTTTGATTCGCTGAACTAAAGTCAGATTTCGATGTTATCAAAAAATAGATAATTGGGGGGGGCTGGTTGTTTTAAAGCAATCACATTTTTACCGCAAGTTTGAAAGATAATTTGTAACTAACTCTGGAAGCATCACCAATAACCATGTAACTAACATGTAAGGAACTGAATATCTTAATAAAATAAAGTAGTACCTACTACCTACCTAGCAACATATTATACTAGTTTCTTTTACACCACAATCATTTTACAGAGCTAACATAAAACAGCAGGGCTAGCATGGGCCGGGGACAAATTGTCTTTCCACCGTTTTTATCTACTTGTCGGTGGAAATAATTCTCTTCTCCACCTTACATAGCATGGCAACAGGGAAAAGGGATAAAATGTTTCCACTTGACGTTTTTCGTGGACATTATATCCCGCTACTCCCGCTTCATAGCATGGACTAGGGAAAGAGTGGATAAAATACTCTTCGATTGACATTTGACAGGGAATAACTATCATCTATCTCGAAGGTGGGTATAAAAGTAATTCTCCTTTGCTTACAAAATGTCTCGATCATATTTTTTCATCATTACGTCTCAATTCATTGATAAAAATGAACGGAAAATACACAGGAGGGTTATAAGGGATGCAAGTAATCCGTTGCACTTGCCAGATACCGAATTTCGCCGAATTTTCGCGTCCACAAAGAAATGGCGGTATATCTGTGCGAGGAGCTGAAGGATGCCTTGCAGCCTCAAAATTCACGAGATGGTTTGCCGGTGCATATCAAGGTTATTTTAAAAATATTACGCTGTACCTACTTTGCTACATTCTGTGAAAACCTTATGCTACATAGAATTACTACCTACAATTGTTTTTCTATTATGTATAGATCCTTGCATCTATACGCCTAATGGCAGATGGTAGTTACCAGAGAGGTACCGGGCAAGACCATGGTTTGGCCATTGGACAGACTACAGTCAGTAAATATCTGACCCAAGTTACTGGAGCTATCATCAGAATGTACTTAAGTGACAATTTCGTTATGTACCACCTAAGTACTTACCTACCTACCTAATATTTTGTCATCATTAGTAGTTACCTAACTAGGTTTTTTTTGCACTTTTTTTTCTTCGTCTTCGTATAATCCGCAACAGACCGCAAATAGTCGCAAAAAGAACGAACTATTACCATACATTTAATATACTGATCAAAATATTGAAGGTTGATGCGTCAATATCTCGTCAGTATTGTTTATTTTCTAGTAATGGCAATACAGACGTAGAGAACCGTCGAAACGCTACTCCCCTCGCTATTCCCCGTGGGTAAAGCTTTCCACAGGCGAGGCCATGCTCGGAGGGTGGATAAAACTGACAACGGGGAAATGGTATTTATCCTTTCCCGGAGACAATTTGTCCCCGGCCCATGCTAGCCCTGCAGGATACCATAAACGTTACAAAGATGAGTGCATCTTTGTAAGCAACGTTTACGGTGTATGTATATAGTAAAGGTCATCAAAATAGACCTATACATGGTTAACAATGCGGGTAAATTGGGTAACCTTGTACCAGATATCGGACCTTTTGTGACTAATAGAGTGCCGAGTCCAAGTTTCAGTCTAGTAGTAAAGCGGAACGAATTTTTGCATGTTGGAAAAAAAGTTATTTTTTTTTTCAAACTTAATCAACGATCCGAATCTTATTTCTTCAGAATAAAACTCAGAAAGTAAATAGGTAGTTACCGACAAACTTGTAAACCTTGAGATCGTCAGCGCCGCGTATAAACGTAGAGCCAGGCGACGCCAAATAACTTTGTAGAATATTGAACACTAGCAGTTACCCGCGACTTCGTACGCGAGTACCGTTTCCGTGTACATTATATTATCTGTGCGTGTACCGAGCGGATACGAATGTCAAACGCTAGTCGTTAGACCAAAGAGGTAGTACTACGTCCTGTCAAACTGACGTGACATGACATGACATCATCCTCTTGCTAATAATTGGCGCTGCTAATCCCGTTTTTTCATTTTATCCTGGAGATCCTGTTAATTATTCGGGATAAAAAGTAGCCTATATGTCAATCCAGGTTACGAACTACATATATGCCAAGTTTCATCCAAGTTGGTTCAGTAGTTTCGACGTGATTGAAACACAAACATCTAAACTTTCGCATTTATAATATTAGTAGGATATGCAGCAAACACATATTGTAAACAAAATAATGTTCTTACCGAGTTCAGTGCCAGTGTTGTAGTCAAACTTGTACACCTTGAGATCGTCCCCGCCGCACACGAAGGTGGCGCGAGAGGGCGCCAGCGACGCAGAATAACACTTCGTAGGGACCGTGAACGAACGCATCTGACGGATCGTGTCCGACGAGTAGAACGATACGTTTGTACCTGCAAATATAAACATAAATAAATAAATATAAATAAATATTCATGGACATTTCACACGACACCCTCTAGTCCCAAACTAAGCAAAGCTTGTAATATGGGAACTAGATGCTGATAGAATACTTATATACTTTTTTTATATATATACATACTTATAATACATAGTAACACCCAAACATAGAACAAACATCTATGTTTTGCAACACAAATGTTTGTTCTTGGTGGGGATCGAACCCACGACCCACAGCACGGAAGGCAGATCCATTACCGACTGAGCTGTGACGCCTGTCACAAACATAAATTAATGGCTGAAAAAAATTGCCGCTTAAATTCAAAATTACATATATTGCTAATGCTGTAAATGAAAGAATAATACATCTGTATTATTTCATTTACAGCATATTATGTCATATTACATAATATGTCGCAGTCGCAGAATAAATAAAATATTAGTTGATTTGCTTTACGTTCAAACCTCGCAACCCAAAAAAAATGCCTAAAAATTATGTAGGTACATTTTTTTTTAATTTGTGTCGTTTGTTTCACGTCAGTTTGAGTTGGGAAAAAAGATGAATAATGACTTCGAGGTTTACATTTTAAACAGTTCAAAAGATATGAAAGCTAATTTAAGCAAGCTTACCGTGTGTTACTGTAATCATGGCTCCATCCCTCGATAGCTCTAAACTATTTGGTATTGTAGGGAACTCCACTTTATGTATTTCCTGGAAATAAAATATATAAATAAATAAATAAATATTCATGGACTTTACACACAACGCCTTCTAGTCCCAAACTAAGCAAAGCTTGTAATATGGGAGACTAGATGGTTGATAGAATACTTATATACTTTTTTTTTGTAAATACATACTTATACATAACAACACCCAGACATAGAACAAACATCTATGTTTGCTACACACAAATGTTTGTTCTCAGTGGGGATCGAACCCACGACCCACAGCACGGAAGGCAGAGCTATTACCGACTGAGCTGTGACGCCTGTCAAATTAATTAGATACCTAGTGCCTATTGAAAACTGTAGTCTGAGAGTTGAATTTTAGTACATTATCGTTTATATAATGTTTACCTGTCCGCTATTCCTGTCAAAGATGCGCATAGTGAGATCATCACTGACGCTGGCGATGCGAGAGTTGTGCAGGAACACTGCATGCCGGATGCTGCTCGTGTGCGCAGGGATTTTCTCTACCGCTGGAATAAAAAAAAAACAAATTTTGTAACAAATAAATAAATATTCATGGACTTTACACACAACGCCCTCTAGTCCCAAACTAAGCAAAGCTTGTAATATGGGAACTAGATGGCTGATAGAATACTTAAATACTTTTTTTTTGTAAATACATACTTATAATACATAGTAACACCCAGACATAGAACAAACATCTATGTTTTCCACGCACAAATGTTAGTTCTCAGTGGGGATCGAACCCACGACCCACAGCACGGAAGGCAGAGCCGTTACCGACTGAGCTGTGACGCCTGTCAAAATACCAGACTTTTTAACTTTATTGTTATGGAAAGATACTCTGGAAAAAACTTTGTCATTGGGCAATATAGAACAAGTAATTAAATTAAAAATTTAAAAAACCCCCGAATCTTGGACCGATTTTCATCAAACATAGCTAAGAACAATCCCGACTTATTCACCTTTCAAACAAAAAAAAAAACAAAATCAAAATCGGTTCATCCGTGAGTTACGTTGCCTCAGGCAGACAGACACACACAGACACGCCAAACTTATAACACCCGTCGTTTTTGCGTCAGGGGTTAAAAAGGTGTGTAAACGTCTCTCACTGAATAGTTAGTATATTTTATTGGTCTATAGCGTCGGTCGAGTACCTCTGACGGTCGAACCCCTCGGTAAGACCATGAAATTTGAAAACTAAGCATTTCTAATATTCAAACTATCTTTGGCAAATCCATGGTCATAATAGCCAATTTACTTTACCATAAGACCAGACTATGGAACACTGCTCTGCAATGCGAACTTGACTGTAAAGCGCTGCAACGTTATCGCGCAGTCAATACCTATCTTGTGATATGGAAGCTACATTGTTGATAGAATACTTAGATAAGTAAAAGAAATCGAGTATTTATGAAATGTCACCTCCAGCATCCGTCCTGTTGAGATCGAACACTCTGATCAGCTTCTCATTGCTGGCCGTTAGAAGCAACGTGTCGTCGTGGTTAAAGTTAACACTCTTCACTATGTGCTCGTGGTCGAATGTGTGAACCACTTCGCCGTACCGCGCGTCCCATAATTTTGCTGAAATATTATAATAGCTGTATAGCTATTTATCTTTTACTTAGTTCCTTAATATAGTGTAATGTAAAATCATGTCACAAAGAATCTCTTTGTGACTGTAATGTTGTTTTCGCATAACCTTTATCTCGCTTCCGGTAGATAATTTCCAGTTTTTAACAGACTTCAGAGAAGGAGGTTTTCTATGTTTATTGGCTCAGAACTCCGTCCTTTATAAACTGCATTTTTTCATACATAATTGACATTGACAAAACACAAGTTTTCATTTATCATTTTTGATATTACGAACACGAAACCGAAAAATGAAGTTCTGTCGCAGATAGTCTCTTAACGGGGTTTGGCATGGTCAGCTAGGTATAGCAATGACACTAGATGTCCAAATTGTCCCAGTTTAACGTATTTTATCGTTTTTATAAATGAAAATAAGTGTATTATCACATATTAATATATATACCGCTTATAGTGGATTATTTTTATGTACCCAGCTATATTTCAGGTTGTTTAGGTCTAAAAAGCACTCGAATTGGTGAGAATTCGCAATTCCATATCGCAGCCATTCGCAACAATCTATTCACGCACACAGACAAGGACTTTGTTTTATTCAAACTATGCGCTAATTTCAACTATTTCAGAATCTGAAGTTTGGCTCAGGGGCTAGGACTTTCGCTTAGAGATCTACGCTACCGAGTTCAATTCCTTGCACGTATAGAATCTTTTTTCTTTTCTTTACTTTTAGATATATTTTTTATTTATAATAATTTTGTAAGTCAAGTAAGAGACTAATATTACCTATTAGTAGAAAGGATGTGTTCGTTTGTTTTTCTAAAAATAAAAACAATTTATTGTATGAAGTTCATTTTTATTATTTATAAAGATTTTTTTACATCAGACTTTATTTACAGATTTTTACTTACAAAGAAAATTACGACTGATAATACACATGAAACAAATGAGCCATCTGCAGACCGTTGCACAATATACTTATTTATAGGTACCTACCTACTACCAATTTGTTTATATAATATCTTGATTCTAATTAAAAACATTGTTCTGATTCCGTATACTTATAGTTTATAGTGCTTCTATTATTTCTGATGTTCTTTGTCTGAATATTGTTTTAGCCTGTTTTTGTTCACCGCCGATGGGGTTTGCCTATCCAAGCCTATTTCTCATGTCGTTGGAGGTTGGAGTTGATCCTGCTCTGGCTAGCACTTTCGGTTACTGTGTACCCTTCTAAGAACAACTTCAGACAATATGAGCATATGCAGTTTATAAAATATCACTAGCTTCAGTAACATATACTGACTCCGTTGCGCTCTATTTACAATACGGTGACTTGGGGAAAGGCACCCGATCAAGTAGCATTTCTTCATTGCTGAAATTGCCGTAGTTTACCCTAAATCTGCAAAACAAAACATTTTTTTATAAAAATGTCTTACTAAATTTTTCGTAAATTTTACGATAAAAATATAAGTAGGTGAGTAATCTAAACCAACCTGCTAGAAGTTGATTTTTTTTTATTTATTTGCAAACTTTCGCACGCGGAATGTAAAGCATTTTAAAAAGTAAAACAGTAGGTAACTAGGTAAGTACATCATACATACCATCAGGACTAACTCCTAAAAAGTCAAATTTTTTGTCAATAGGTATAGGTTGGGTCGTTACAGTTTTCTTCACTTTTTTTCGAACGGTTTTCGCGACTCCGATTCATTGTAATTTCTCGTTAGAACGTCGCTTTTGTATAAAAACCTCTTCACATGGTTGTGGCATGGTGTGGTCGCTTTTCTTTTACATAGGTACCTGTGATAAAGCCAAAATTAAGCATAGGCTTAGGTAGGGTACATTTAGATCACTGGCATTGTGCACATAAATTTTCCGAGAAGAAAAATCCATTGGTGCACGACCGGATTTGATCCCACTACCTAAGGATCGGAAAGTCTGTTTTTTTTGCACCATAGGTACTTCATTTCGACTGCAACAAATCAAAGAGGTTGTATAGGTACCCATACCTAACTAAGTTGAAATCGCATTTATCTACGGTATTATTATGAAATGTACCTACCTATTACAACAATAATGAGTACTTGGCGTACATAAACTTATGGTTACTGGCAAGGTAGGAGGGCAAGGTGGTGCGGTCGAAGCCCATTGCGTTGTTGGTCTGCTGAGCAGATCCGCACCACACTCAACACATCCGTCTACACTACAATGCACTGCAATTAGAATAAACGGGATATATAAACTAACCTTTTAATTTGTTCATGAAATCATTTCATTTGTTCATGACTTCGTTTGCAATTTTTCCTGGGACCAGAGTAGGTGTACCTTTTGATGATTTTTGTATTAATTTTCGAAATTCGTGACTCCATGGTTTCTACACATTGATTATGTAAATAATACTTCGTATTATTAATCAATGAAGTAGAAAGGGCACTCTTTTTTCACAGTCCTAAGAAAACACAAAAATTCATGGAAATCAAGAATGAGCGGAATGATATTACCTACGTATTTGACAATTTTGACATATTGTGCGGAAATTATGCGCAGCGCAGCGAAATGAATTCAGTGAGGCCATGCCTTGCCAATATGCTATTCCTGAAATCATTTATCAACGTAATATTTTTAATATATATCTTAAAATCATTTTAGTAAATAATACATTATGATCCACTTCTAAAATAATTCATAAGTACATAATGTTTTTTTAGAGCAACATTTTCTTACTTGTTCGATCTTATTTGTACCGTAGCTGTTTTCAGAGCATGTAGGTCTGCTCTGAAAAGAACTACGATGCTTGCATTTTGAAGGCATATTTTAATAATTTTTATGTACAATATTTTTCCCTACAAAATTTAGTTTCTACCTAATAATATTAGGTATAGGTAGATTAGTCGTAATTTAATTTTGTCCCATAGTTTATTCAAAAATCATAAACTGGCAGCACTCTATTTCCTATCCTATAGTTTGATTTTTATGGTATCAAAGGTACATTTCATGTATTTGGAGACAAGCAAATTATGAAAGAGAAGACAGGAGAAGATAGAGGAAGACAGACAAGATCGAGAAGATCGGCAACAGCTCATAGTCCGCGAGCTGGCAATGTCGCAGCAACACAACCGTACATTGTCAGATGAGCGTACGACATTATCTGTGTTCACTCACACATTGTTAATTTATAACTAAATTTTCGATTTTAGTTTAGCTATTTATCGCCTGTATTTTTCAACTAAATATGATATACAGCAAGTAAAAACCAATATAAAAGCCAACAACAGTTATTTTCAATTCAAAATTATATTCTCTTCGCCCATACATGGAAAAATCCGTGTAGAAAAATTTGTATGAAAATCGTTCCACCTTAACACAAAAATAACAATAATCTATCCTACTATCCTATCCTACTAATATTATAAATGCGAAAGTTTAGATGTTTGTGTTTCAATCACGTCAAAACCACTGAACCAACTTGGATGAAACTTGGCATATATATAGTTCGTAACCTGGATTGACATATAGGCTACTTTTTATCCCGAATAATGAACAGGATCTACAGGATAAAATGAACGAAAAGGATTAGCAGCGCCAATTGGCAAGAGGATTTCATTGTCATGTCATGTCACGTCAGTTTGACAGAGCGTAGTACTACCTCTTTGGTCTAAGAACTAGCGTTTGACATTCCAGTAGGTACGAGTTCGGTGTAATGAGGTGTAATGTCAAGTTTCTCAAAGAAGTATCCGCTCGGTACACGCACAGATAGTATAATGTACACGGAAACTGTAAGCGCGTACGAAGTCGCGGGTAACTGCTAGTTTTAAATAATTACCCGAGAAATCAGCCGCACCGCTGGCCGCCAGATTCGCGTTCTGTGACAGAGCGACACCCCATACTGCACCCTTGTGCCCCTCGAAAGTCCCGATCCAGTCGCCTGTCTCGCCTTGTCGCAACATCGGCTTGCCATCTGTGATATAACACAATCAGAAAATCATTTATTCACTCAAATCACAAGAGGCATTTAGAATCGTCTTATATACTAGGTTATATACCAGTTCTTAACGATCAGAGTCTAGAAAAACCATAATCTTCGAACAAGAAGCATATAAATGGTTTGAATTCAAAATAACATACAAGTAGGTATGGAGTGAAATAAGACCACTCCTGAATACTGTTGCTTCCATAATGAAAATTTGTTCATATTGATGAATACTTTAACCCCTGGAAGTTTAATATATAATAAATGTTCATGGATATTCCACACAACACCCTCTAGTCCCAAACTAAGCAAAGCTTGGAATATGGATATTTCGGAAATTATTACATCCTGTATTATGTGGAGTCCTTCCGTGCAAAGCAATGAAATAAGGTTGTTATTGTTATTTGAAACAAAGAGAAATAATAATTTTAGTTTACTTATATTTATCTTTAGATTCGAGACATTCTAGATACAATAGTTTTTTATTGTCTTGTCATATCTACTTATTACAAAGCAGACAGTCAAGGCTACAAGTGCAAGAAACATTACCTTTTTTTTAACAAAGTAATAATAAAAATGATGATGATAATGATGCAAAAATGCTTCTCTATAACTTTGACATCTTATAAAAAATAAATATTCATGAACATTTCTCATGACACCATCTAGTCTCAAACCACAGATCTCAAACTAAGCAAAGCTTGCACTATGGGAACTAGATTATTGATAGAATATTCACATTCATTGCATACTTGGTTTAAATAAATAGCTTAGGTTTTAGTTAGCTAAAAGAACAGTTAATGCAGCAATAGATGACATACTAAAAGCCGAATTAATAGGTGCTTCTAGGGTTGGACGCGCTTAATTAAATGGGCATATTCAAGGTTTCTAGGGTTAGTGGTAATGAAATCTTATCAGTTGCTTATTGTAAAATATTAATTCATATTTCACAATAGGAAACTGATAAGTTTGAGAGGATGTGGTACCTACATATAAATATGTCAGTACCATCCTCTCAACTTAGTAACTATACTTGTTTATGCAAATTGTAGAACCTGTTTCATGAATTGATGAACAAGAGGCTGGTTTAAATAGTTGGCTCCCTAAAATAGAGTAGATACCTACTTAACTGATTATGGGTTAAATATTTTTTGAAAATAAATTATTTTATTTTGAATGAACCAGAAAAAAAATATTTATATTTTTTTAAATACTACTTATCAAAACAACTATATGATGTACAAACCTAAATCAAACATATTATATTTTATACATATTATATCATAGTATATTATTGAAAATTTTATCACTAAGATGTATTCAAGCACTGTTTCTAACCAGGCACCTACTTATAGGCTTCTCGGCATTGGAATTCTTTATAATGCTAATTAATTGAATAATTCCCAAACAGGAAGTAAATTCTGTCTCAAAGTTTAATAATGATGTTGTTTATACCAAGAACCAGTAACATTCAATGAAGGTTGTCATAATCTCAAATCAAATGTCTCAGATAATCGCAATAGCCAATTAACTTTCCATAGCAAACAATAAGAGGAAGCATAGATGTATCATTATCGGCTATAACATCTTTCCTTATAGGGCCATTAGGGCTGCATAATGAAAGTAACATGTTATTTATACAAACAATAATGTCAAGTGCTAGTACTTGACAAACCTTGATCAGGTACAAGGTGATCAACAATGGGTGAAATGTCAACAAGCAACAGGAACACAATTTCATTTACAATTCCATGAACACAAAGGCGTGGAAGTTGCGTATCATGCGACAACGACGTGAATAAAAGCACGATACGAGACCCCAAGGCGAACCAGCGCCGAGGAAACATACGAGCGGATATTCAAGGTGCTTCCTGCATGTCCGGAAAGAGAAGGTCATCACATGCACAGAATGCACACCGGTCGAGTGGACAGGACAACACCTAGCGAGAAAAGTGAAGGTCTCGCGAACGCGCAACATCTGTCAATGAAAAACCGCACGAAAACACATAAACACACTTGAAAGTCTTCCGCCCACAACTAGGCCAAGGCGAAAGGGCACCCCCAACCACAACTTAGTAATCAGAACTTACCTTTGCAGGCCGAAATCAAATAATATCCATCCTTCGTAACGTCACTAAAATCCAAATGCACCACTGGTCTGGTATGGCCACCGCATGTGAGAGGAACTTGCTTCAACGTTGTCATTTTGTTACAAATTAAAATTAAATGTTGTACTTTTCGAAAATAAAACTAATAAATCTTTGATAAAACTAAAAATTAACCTAATGAGTCTGATCGTACTGGATGTTGACAATCGACTGACATGATGATCATATTGATTTTTTTATAATGAAAGCTGTCAGGCGTCAGGCTGTGCGTGGCTGTCTTTGTCAGGTCAGGTCAGACAAACAGTGAGACATAAAAATGGCCTTGGGAGCTGATTTACCACTCAGTAGGTAATAATTATGATAATTATTATAATAATATAAACTGAAAATAACTTGCTACACAAGCGAGTTGTGGCGCCGCGGGTGGCGCGGTATGGCATGGAGCCTCACTTCAATCAACCTGCACTTCCACTTTACTTCTCTGTTCTGTGTTCCACTCCATTTGTTTCTTTGTCATAGCTCCGAACTAAACTCTGACGTGTCATAGTGACGTCATTCATTATGACACTGACGTTGACAAATAGACAATTCAAACAAAACATTTTGATTCGATCATTATTCGGTTCGTGGCAAAAGTTTAATTTATTTTATAAACGTAGTTTTTGGATATTACCTATTTTATCAGAGATAAGCAGATACTACAAAATAAAATCTACGTGCAATGGATTTCTTCTCATCAATACCGACTCACATTGACTATGTTGGTCAAGCTAAAGCCGAAAAACTGTACAGAGCAATCATCACTCTGTTCAGCATCGTCGGATTCGTTTGGGGCTATATTGTACAGCAATTCTCCCAATCTGTATACATTCTTGGAGCTGGTTTCCTCTTAGCTGCTGTTCTCACCGTCCCCCCATGGCCAATGTACCGCCGGAATCCATTGAACTGGCAAAGCCCAAAGAGTACTGATGAGAAACCACCAAGCAAGAAAGGAAAGAAGTAATATTGGTTTTCGGTGTCAACTTTGTGATGTGATTCTCAAACTAAATAGACTCTAAGATTGCTTATTAAAATTTTTAAAGCTCTACCTTTTCTTATTATTCCTGTTAGTTTTAGGGCGTCTTGCACCAGAATCACTAAACGTGTTTAACAGCTAAATAGATTTAAATCTGACGTATTTGTATGACTTGACAACTCGCTAAATACTATTTAAGAGTTAAATGCGTTTAGCGATTCTGGTGCAAGCCGCCCTTATTTTCATAATAGTTTGAATAGTATATTCTACTGGAGGCACTACAGTCCGACTTCTGAAACATCTGAAATCATTCTTATTTTAAATACCTACACTATAACACTGGTAATATAGGAGGTTCTATTTAATAACATTTTTTTCCATTTAGTAAAACACTAGTACTTACATAATAAACTTTTATTCACAGAATATAATTTAATAATTTTTTAGTTGCAAAATATAGTCACAAAGTGTCCTAACCCCAAACTAGGTTTCCCTATGGTAGGTATTTGTCACTGGATGCCATTGTACCTAGCACTGGTACACCGCTGAAACATCGAATAAGATTACAATACAATGTAAAACATAAGAATTTGTGCATCTATGATGTAATAGGTAGCGGCTAGGGTAGTTAATCTAGGTACTTGCCTGTTGTACTTACATTTGGTCAGCCTAGTTACAAATTATAATACAAACTGGACTAGAAAAATAATAAGTAAAATGCTGTTGTTACTGACTCAGCATGGAGGTACAGATAACACCTATAAGTCATAAAGTGATGGATGCAGTATGATACTTCATAGAACACATTATAAGAGGAGGCTACCATTTAACATCAGTTGGGCCATCATTTTACTCTATTACAAAAAATCTCACTCTTCAATGGCATTGAATGTACAGATTGTGAACAATTAGTAGGTAATAAAAAATAATAGTAACTTTATGGAGATCAATGTTTGGAGCTAATAAACAAAATTATCTGATCGTAAACTTATAATAATAGCAGTGAATATGAAAAACATATTTAAAATCTAAAATAAGTACCTTATTATTTACACATCTGGTAAGGGTAAGTTATATTTTAGTAAAGCATACAATAAATACACATCAGCTGCTGTCCAGCAGGGGTATGCCCATCAAAGTTGAACTGCAAAGTTTTAAATTATGGTCAGTTCATACTAACTCATAGTTATTCTGTGACTAAATGACGTCATTTGATGTGTTTTCGCGCATATTTTGCTGTCAAGTGTCTCAAAAGAATGATCACGTGGTACAAAATTGTACCACGTGACCTGAAGAAATTACACTGAGCAGTGAAATATAACTTGACAGCAAAAGATTGGCATACGGGGGCTGGGGCCTTATGCTCAGTTCGGTAGAGATTTTACTCTAATAGGGATGACGTCAAAATGACGTTGAAAACTCCTATCACCAGTGAGTGAAACTAGTTTTCGACCCAGATATAACGACATCCCTATTAGAGTAAAATCTCTGCCGGACTGAGCAATAAGGCTCTAGATAAAATACATGTAAAGTGTTTTATAAAATATTTTCAACATACTGTCAAAATCATGTCTATTGATATGGTTTTCATGTTATTTTAAGCTAACTCTTAAAATCATATCCTAGTCACTACATCGGGTATCACAATAATAGGCAAGTTACCCCTTCATTGTTAAAACTATATAAAATAGATACCTATATATCTCAAAATTTAAATGGTGACCCCTTATTCATTGAAACTGAGTTTCTCTCTCAAATTTTTGAAAACTTTGTAAATTCTACTTTCGTCGCATAC
The DNA here is from genome assembly GCA_947859175.1 of Gandaritis pyraliata. NCBI lineage: Eukaryota > Metazoa > Arthropoda > Insecta > Lepidoptera > Geometridae > Gandaritis > Gandaritis pyraliata. Next base: position 4,503,455 of record OX401863.1, read on the forward strand.
GTCACAAGTATCTGAGCTGCTATTATTTGACGTGGAAGCGCTAGCGCCAAGCCCAGCGTCATTTGTTCCATTTTCTTCATAATTAGTATCTCTTTTATCTTCCTCGTTATTCCTTTTATTATCTCCACTATTTTTATCTCTATCACTACTGTCATCCCAATTTTTACCTCTTACACTCTTACTTGCATCTTGTCCATTGTTATTTTTGCCTTCTTTGTGTTCATTCGCTCTATTCTCTTTAATTTCTTCAGCACTGGTATTATCGTGAGTGCCATCACTAGATTTATTCTTTCTATTTCTGAATATTATATTCTCAACGTGTTTTTTCGTGCTGCTTAATATTTGACTAAGATAATTCCATATCCGAGCACTATTGCTACGACCTCTTGTATTTACTTCTTCATCGTAGATTTTATCACAGTCTTCCGTTTGAATATGAGTTATAGTCGTATCATGCTTATCTATAAGCTGATGGATAGTTATAGCACAAAATACGGCTATCACGGCGTAATTTGCTACCACTAGAGAAAATGGACCAACAACTATCACAAATACTCCAACTGCGTAAATAAATATTGATAGATTGACGTAGTTTTTCCTGCAACAAAAAAAATATGAATAAAAATAAAAAAATTCAATATAGGTTAGGTACCTCTGCAAGTTTAGTGTGTCATAGCACATACAAAAATGTTACTACCAATGGTCTGAGGTTTTTTTTCATGATGGATACTTACAAGAATTTTCTAGGACTATCTTGTTGCCAAATGAAGCCAGAGCAAGCCGATAACAGTATCCCCGCTTCAAAGGATGGATCTCGGTGTAGTCTTGTTTCATACCTAAAATATGAGGAAACAGTGCGGTTAGTATTCTAGCCAGACTGTTACCAACACGACTTCCATGCTCGTAAAATTATTTCATTTATTTTTTAGAAGAAACTTACTTGAAATTCCTCGCCCAAGCTAAAAGCGTGGGCAGATTTAGAAGCGTCGAGATAATCCAAAGCGAGAACATCATTAAGTGGAAGTTTATATTACTCAGATCTTCGTCTCTAGCTTGGCGCGAGTAAGTTTTCTTCTGCGATGACTGACAGCCCTCTCTTTCCAATTCTTTCAAATTACGCCATTTTATTTCTTCGCCTTTTGCGTTACATTTCGGCTTGCGTATGATGAAGCAAAGTTTGGAGGCTATCTTAGCGGATATCTTGTAGAACAAGTCTTCGAAGTAGTCTTGGAACATTTTCGAGATCTGTAAATAGTGATTTTGTTATAGAAGAATAATATTCCCGAAGAATAAAAGTCCCGTGGACCCGCTAATGGGTCAACGGAGGGTGTACGATAACCCGTGGACCCGTTTATTGTCCGGGTTAGACTGCAGCAGAGGTTAATAAAGAATAAAGTTCAGACAACCGCTCTGGGGAACACAGCTCTGAAATAGCGACCATGAAGCGTATAACAGACCCAATGTATCGATATTATAATATAAAGATCGCGAGAAATTGGTAGATTTAGAAGGCTTATAACGTTCTTTCTAGAAGTCTTTGGGGGAGAACGATGACGATATTGTGAAACTAGTAAGTCTATATACTCACTAAATATGCGTAGAAAGCAGCACCAATAGCTAAGGCTGCAGCCCCACAGGACACAGGCACAGCAGCCACCATCACAGCACTGAGTAATATCGGTACTTTGCGCACCGCGTAAGCTAAACGCTCGCCTAGGGTCGTGCCACTGCCCCAGAATATCCTACAAAATAAATATCAAAATAATATACAGTATTTTGAGAATCCATTCAAGGTCTGCCAACAAGCTAAAGAGCGCTGCGGAGGACATGCAAACGTAATATCAAGTTCACTTTTGCTTCGAACATATTTCTACAATATTGTGATATTATTTCGATTAGAATATTATTTTTCTATATTTTGTAAGCCATATATTTTTTTAAATATACTCTAAAATTAAATGTAAGTGAATTGAATTTCGCGCAGTTTCACATACATTATGGTAATGTTTTCATCTTGTTTAATTCATATTAAAAATAACGATATCTTTCGTATTGTTGACAAAGTTACAGTTTAGCATCACAATGTCCAAAACACAACACGTTTCATTCATTATTTTTGGTATTACGGAACACGAATTTTAAAAACCCCAAAACGTGACCTAATATGAATAGTAGTGGCATAGATAACGTTTTGATAATTTTGATACCTTTTCAGTCGGAGTCCAGACCATCAGTCTGAGATCTAGGTACTTATGTCTCAAATTATATCGGAACCTACCCTTCAAGCAGAAACAGCAATGCGAGCAGAAATAGGTACAGAGTTGTAATTCCTAGGAGATGGTCTTAAGACAAAGAGCTACAAAACAGACTCCTTACCTAAATATCAGCCGATCTATTTGCGATGAAAATGCCATAGCACACATAACTCCTGCCATCCCTATATTCAGAAAACCCATAGCCACCATATAAGCTAGGAATACCACACTCGATTTCAAAACCCATTCTAGTTCAGTGTTACGTGAGCTTGAATATTCGTTGAAGTAAGAAACGAACCTGAAATAGGAAGATAATTTTCAGTAAGTTCCCAGTAACTGGTAACAGTAAGGATAAGGCTGCGTGCGTATCCACCAAAAATGTGCGATGCTTGATATTAACGGTGTGTAAGGAAAACATTCACCAAAAGTAGCTGTGTCAAATATAAATCAAAATTGTTTTTATAACTATATGAAACAGAGCGACATGGGACATCGAAAAAACCTGAGCCCACGTAGACAGAGTTTTGTTTTGTTTATCGCAAAGCGACTGACGAGATATTTTGTAAGCCCTCTACCGGGAGATTTGCAAACAATTTTCTGCATACTAAACTATGAGTATCTCGATTCTCACATTTCGAAAATCAACAGTCAACTCTGACTACGGGATCGGTCGAAAAAATGACCCCAAAATATTACCCCAAATAGGCGGATTTACATTGGGCGGTTTCCATGCGATTCTCAACCTTACACTGTTACACTTAAGATAGATACTCACGATACTCCAAAATAAAGCAGCCTTCCTAGCCAAATAACGTAATAAGGTTTCATAAGCTCGCAGTTGAGAGCTGAATGAAATGACATGCAGCTGCCCGAGTCCCATAGACTAGAAATACTACACGAAGCTGTCATTATGACTATACCGACCACAAGGGGGATTAAAAGTGGGGCATAGTTTCGGACTAGTTGACCTAGGATATGATACCAGGATGATGATATTCTGAAACATAAATGAGGAATTAATAGTATTTTGATAGTTTGTAATTGCAAAACGAGTCAGTATGTTTTGCTGAGAGATGTTATTTCAAATCTTTCTGTTATAGATCTGAATAAATCATAGTAATCATAAGCTTTCGTTTCCAGCATCTGTCTCATTTTTATGTACAGTCTGCAAAATAAATAGATGACAAATTTAAGATTGTCCAGTGTCTAACTTATAATTACCTTGTATCGTACTTTTTGCAAGACTTTAAGTAGATCTTCATATATTTATACTAATTTCATAACTGCTCATAAGATTCTGCCACTACGTTTGATTGTATTACGCTCAATTTATTATTCGACTCATGTTTCTGACTGTACTTTACTGACCCTCACAGTTTAGGGAGTAACTCTGTTTTCGGCGATGTAGGTCGGGAGTTCGATTCTCATAATGTCAGTTTTACTCTTTGAGGCGTTCCTAAGTACACATTAAAGACAGTAGTTTTATTTTTGAGCTTATAAAAATTCTATAACCAAATCGAACTTACCTAATAGTGAAAGAGCATTTAGGATCAAGCAATAAAGTAATTTTAACATGCTCTGTTTGCTCGGATTTTGAACTCCATTCATTAGGATTGGTCGTGAATAACCTTAACTTCATCGGCGATCGTTTTAAATGTCTGAAAATATATTATTATAAGTTATACAAATAAAAATGAAATTAAAACAAGTTTTTTTATAATGTTTGCTTCACAGACTTGCAAACAATTGAGTTACTTTCTAATGTGCAGTTTTAGAAAAGCCTGAGGGGCGATTACGAGTTGACAATGTAAAAACCGGTGTGAAACGTCTGACGCCGAGCACACCGGTGTGCGCTGCTGGGTATGGAGACACTGAGTGGAAGCTTGACGAGACCAAGCTTCTTAAAAAATCCGCTCAGTGTTTCCATACCAAGCAGCGCACACCGGTGTGCTCGGCGTCAGACGTTTCACACCGGTTTTTACATTGTCAACTCGTAATCGCCCCTCTGTAAGTCTATGGTTTCACTCTGGTGTCTAACTTGTTGAATACATCACACTCATTATCAGATAAATCGCATCCCACTGTCTTTAACGTCATTTTAAAAAACAATTTAAAATGAACCCTTGTGATTTTACAACAGACTTATATAAATAAATATTCATGGACATTTTACACAACGCCATCTAGTCCCAAACTAAGCAAAGCTTGTAATATATACATTTTTATATACCATTATCATTTCAACTAAGTATAGAACATCCATTACTGAACAAAGGCTTTAGAAATGGATAGGTATATACATTTCTAGAGCGACCGATTTTGTGCTGCACCTAACGCCTACTAGCGATTACTAGATCGTCATTCATTTAGTAGGTAAACCTCCTACGCTTTCCGTATTAGAAATAGTGCAAGTACTCACGTAAAATAATGGTAATAGCCTTGATTCTCAGCCCAAGGCACATATACTTCAGCAGACACATGGTAAAGTGGACAACTACTCGTAGGTTCTACATACAATAAATACGCTTCGGGTAAAGTCGCGAATTCTTTCAGAATTAACTCGTAGTATAAACTGTCCTGTTCTGTTTTCTGTACTAGTATGCTTTGAGTCCCGAATGAGAGGAAACGAGATGGAAGATTTACTTCAATCTGACGAGAGGCGAGGTCGTTTAGATCGACGTTTAGGGTTATCTGTAATAAAAAAATGAAGAACATGAAAAGTTTTTAATTTTCAGTCATATAAATTTAATTTTATGACTGAAAACTAGGTTATTAAATTTCAGTAATAAAAATAATAGAAAAATATTTTTGAAATATGAATATACTAGATATTCATATTGGTCTTCTAAACCTACGTTAGCTAAAATGGCTGCTAAATTTGTTGTCATCTCTTTTTGTTGTAAGGTAAGAAAAGATCATTGAAGATAAGTGACAATGATTGAGCATTGTTTAAAGTCGCGCTAAGATGACTGATGTTGACTGTACCTACATAAGACTCTTTGAAAATGTATAAGAAAGTAGTTATAAGTACATCCAAATATGATATTTGACACATGCCCACTTTTTGCAATAGGTATGTCTCACGTGACAGGTTAAAAACACATTGCCACTGGATTTCTACAATATTGATGTATTTTCAATTTGAATTTATATTACAACTTACCGGTTTCCTAGTCGGTGATACTTTGACAATAACATGGGTCCATTCAGGGTGTTGCTTTTTCAAATCGTGTAGTTGTATTGTAGCTAATTTTCTTTTCCCCAAGGTTTTATTAGCAACTGCCGTCCAACGACTTAACTTCGATAGTGATGTTGCTTGTTTGCTAGAATAATTTTAATTATTTCATGTATGGTTTATATTTTAATAATGTTTGAAAAGATTATTTCTCTTTGGTGTGCATGAAAGTGTATGAAATACTGCAAACGGTAAGCGTGTGCCAAATGTCCTATTTGAGGTGCCATATGACTAATTTAACCCTTAAACTCTACTCGAGAATATTGAGAAAAAAAATCTCGGACATTTCACACAACGCCCTCTAGTCCCAAACTAAGCAAAGTTTGCATAAATAAAAATAAAAATTCGATGTTTAAAAATTATCCTTGTGTTTAGTGTAATAAGTAACAATTCACTTTGAATGACTGAAGTAGTATGGCATGCAGTTTTAGATTAGACTGAGATTATATTCTGTTGTTGCATTTTTCTAAACTAAACTAATTTGACAGCACTAAAATTCTAGCTATCTTTGTTGTTTCAGTTTAAGAGAAAGATGGCAATAATTTAGTGTTGTCAATTTAGGTATAAGAAAACAAAACAGCAGAATTGCTATCCATTGCTGATTTTATTATAGTCTATTTGATTTAGAAAAATCTATATTCATACCAATACCGATGCACATTGTAAGTGTGTTTGGCATTGCATCCAAAGACCCATTCCTGATCGTCTACGTTGACTGCTTCGACCGCCAAGAAGCGGTTCTGCGGGAATGCCACTAGCCTTATCATCAGGTAAGTCATTCTGAAAACCATTTTGTTAACCTTAAATATCGTAAGAGAGAAAACCATTTAGAATTCTAGTATGGGCTGGCAACTTGTCACAAAGAATACATGCCTAACGTCGGACTGTGGTTTATTTATGCATATCTGACTCGACTACCCTTTTTAAGACAGTCCCAAAGATCCAGAGTAAGTCTGAGGGAATGTCTACTGTGTCTGAATATTACATATTTCATTAAATCATCAAGATTTATATACCTACCTATTATAGTAGTCACAACGGATCTTTGTCCCTCTGAAGTATCTGCGCAGAACCCGTTTTTGGGTAATTTAAGGGCGAATTTTTCCGCACAACAGCACATGCGCAATCGTTTGTTGCATCTAACTTCAGAAGGATAAAGATTCGTTGTGCGTACTGTACCGCTATGCTATGCTATGACACAAAGTTTCTTAAAATAACTTTTCATTCATTTCCTTCAGTTTCCTGGATTTCTGCCAATGTTTACGTGTCCTACGATTATTTGTAGAATATCTACGTTAATTTAGTGTGGATTTGAATCTTCCTAATAAAAGTAGCAACTTTGACAAGAGTTCAGGAGCACTTGCTTCTGCATTTGTACCTGCATCGACTTTTCACTAGAGCTAGAAGAACCGAAGCTCTACTACATAATCAACCTTACGAGTACCTCTGCCTATCCTATATGCAACTTTATTGCATCACATTGAAGAACTATTTTTGAACGTAGGCGATGCAATATAATAGCATCGTCAGCTTACTTTTCTATCCCTGGTCGGTACACTTGGTAGATCCTTCGGTTGTCTTCATACCAGAATGCATCAGCCACCATAGTGGAATTCTGGAGCGGGTCCATAGGCTCCAAAGTCATAGCACGATTTGTCTGAAAATTGAGCATGCCTATACCACCTACACCCGCCTTCAACCCTTCTCATAAAAAAATAACTTACCAAGAAAAACAATTTAGCTTTATCCTTAACAATTTGCATGTTTTCTTCAATCTGATGGTTTCGTGGATCGACCAATGAGAATAAATATTTATTTATGGCCATCACTAGTTGCTTGCACCATACTATGCAGACATGGTCAGGTGAGACCCAGGCACCAGGCACGGCGGTTGTCTAGAAAGTCTAAACATTGTAAGTTCTTCCCCATGGTATCACTCCAAATTTTAGCAATGAATGAACAAATGTAGTATTGGTAGTGAGTGCTGTTTTTTGTATATTACAGGGATGTTTAGGTACTGTACTTGTGCATTAAACAAAATATAAGCCTAAAGACTTAATAGGCAAGAGCATTGCTTACCAATACACTGATGTAGCTGTGATTAAAAGAAGTCAAACCAGATGGCACAAGCACATCTCTCGGTCCATTTCCAAAGCTGATCAGCATTTTTTCTTCTTTGAAGCCTTCGACATGGTCAACATTTTGGATCCATCCTCTCACCATTTGTTGGTAAAAGGAATCTTGGTATGAGTCAAAGAGGACCACCGGAGCCTCCAAAGGCGCAGCTAAAGCAATAGCTATTTTTGTACTATTAATTGTTTTATCGTATGTTAGAAGACGACTAGCTACAACTCCACCCTGTGAAAAAAAATTGGTCATATCCACTACAGAACATAAAAATTATATTATCTATGAGGCCTTCAGCCCATGTTAAAACTAATGTAAGTAAACAATAAGTTTAAATTAAATATCTGTGACGTGTGACTCAATTTTGCCATAATGATTGGATTTAAATAACACTTAGAATACGAGATTAGATACCTCTCGAGGTACCTAGTTGAGATAAGATTTATAGGTAGGAAATAGATTATATGTGTAATTGTAAAATCAATAATAATTGCCACATTACCATAGAATGGCCTATAACAATGACATGTTTGGGCACATGTTTGGTGTACTTGTTAGGTGTGTATAAGTCCAATATTTTGTTTATACACTTGGCTGCAAATTCTGTTTGCTTCTCAAGAGTACCACCATACAATCCTGTTAGCTCTTCATTGTAACTAACTGAAACAAAAAAAGATGGTCTTGTAGTCTTCTAAGATTAAAAAATAAAATTAGAACCAGTAGATTGAAATTATGACACTTTTTTTGATTGTATAGAATACTCACTTGTGAAATAATCAAAATGAAAGTCATATCCTGCTGAGAGGGCTTTTCTAAGGGCCACAGATGCCAACGACCGGGCCTGCATATGACTGCCTGCATTTCCTGGTAGAAAGAGCACGGGTATGCCATCGAATCTGGAGATCATACAAGAATGTTTATATTCGAAAGGCGGCTTCACAAGGACAACGATGATGGTGCAACCTTTACCAGCAAAACCCCAATTTGATTTTTTGGACCAATTTGGGCTGGTTGCGTCGCCACTGATGTCCTAGTGAGATAGAGCCATAAAACTTACCTCACTTTTCTAGCTTTTTCTGTCAATCTACCTTCACTGTATGCATATAGACCATACGCCGGGTAGTGTGAAGTTTCATTGAAATGAATACGCTAAAAATATAACATTATCTTCAGTAGGTACCTACATATTATGTACTTACCTACATACAGTAACCACCAGAAATAGATCACTTTTTCATAATTGATTAAGTACTGTTGGCTCTAATCATATTTTTTTTACCTAAATATTACTTCTAGGATAGTTTTGACTTCGTATCATAGAAAAAAGAAAATGGAAAGTACCTAGTTTTTACTCATAAAACATTTTTGAAACTTTTGTCTCATCATCATTTACTAATGGTGCTGACTGTACCTCTCACATTTCCTATTTCATGCAACATAAAAGAATAGAAAGAATACTTACAACGAATTGAGGATATTCATACATGTACGTCATATCACAGTAATTCGTTTTATCACTGAAATGCAAGTTCAAAACGCCGAGAAGAAATCCCAAAACACATAATATTGTTATGACTTGAAATAAACTCGTACGAAAATATTTTAGTAACTCCATCGTGTCGCGGATTTTAATAATTTTATGGTATTTCGTTGATAAACATCGTTTTATTTTATTGTGAACAGAACAGCCACTCCAGTCAGCAGAGCACAACACACCAGCTCGACCAGCAGCATATCATCACATCACCACACCATGCCACACCAGACACCAGCGTAGCATCTGTAGTTTGTGCCAGTATTTATATTCTCTTTGCACCAAGTTTGCACCACACACCACCAGACCAGCAAGCAAAAAAAAGCAAAGCTGCTTGCTAGTCTTGCTACTTGCTGGAAATTGAAAATGAAAGAAAGAAAAGAAACGCATCAGGCATCAAGAAAGAAATTCATGTTTTCGAACGAATGTTTCGATCGTGGAATAGACATAGACTTAAAAGCCTGCCAGACGATCGTAAACAGGGTCATATGCAGTGTTGCCAAATCTCCTGATTTTTCGGGGGATCTACTGATTTTCCCAGAATTCTACTGATCTACTGATTTTGACTGAAAATCTACTGATTTTTTTTCAAATCCTAGCATTATTTTTAAACATGATAGTAATCAAAATCTGCGTGAAACTAAAATTATTGTGATTAGGCTGGCACTATAAAATTGTCATCGTAAACTGGACGGATAGCGAAATAAACCGGTTTGACTTGGCACACACCCCGCTAAAGTAATTATGTGACTAAAGTAAATATCACCTAATGTGATTCATGGAGAAAGCTACAACTTTAATATAAATTTTCCCCATACATCTCCTGATTTTTTCTAGTCGCATCCTCAGGTTTTATAAAAATTGATCTGGAAACACTGGTCATATGCAGAGGTAGATCCATCAGCGTATTAACCACACGGTTCTCGACCCGGTTCTCGACACGCTTCCAAATTTGGTGCGACTTGAGCTCCCGCATGTCGCGGACATATACCACAGGAATGATTCCGACACTTTATTCGTTAAGAAAAGGCGTTTCTTTTATTATAGTCGGTAGCCGAATGCATACATCAATCTAGGGATTGTAATAACACTATAATATGAGAGGTCACCTCTGCGTATGACCCTTTACGATCGTGTGGCACGCTTTTCAAGATCATCGTGTTCTCGATAGATTTCTGTAGTTTACGACCGTGTGGAAGGGTGTTCCCCGATATGACTTTCGATAACCTTCATCCATGGGCGCGCGCTACCAACTGGCGGTTGGCAATCACCGTTGGCGATCGTGTAGCCGCTAGTTGCCAACCACACTATGCCAGTTGCGCTGCGGGAGCCGACAGTCCACGACATGCATGCGGGAACTCAAGTCGCACTAAATTTGGAAGCTTGTCGAGAACCGGGTCGAGAACCGTGTGGTTAGTACGCTGATGGGCATCGCCGATGGATCGACCTCTGCATATGATCCTGTTTACGATCGTCTAGCAGCTGTTTTAGAGGTCACCTCTGCATATGACCCTGTTTACGATCGTGTGGTATGCTTTCTAAACCGGTTGAATCCGACACTAGTATAGAAATGACAGGTGCTGCCATTACAGAATATTACAATTATATTAGGGATTGACTAAATTGCTTTGTAGATGAAGTCGATATAGTTATCGATGAATTTAGACGGTGATCATTATGTTAAGCTTTGTATTAGAAGCTTATTTATGTATCATTAATTATGCAACTTGAACGGCATTGCATATTTGTGATCGAAAATCAAAACTAATGAAAATTATGCCAATTGGAACGCATTGTATGAGTGGTGGTAGTCACTACACAACTACTGTCATTGTCATGTCATTCAACTGTCTCACGCAACGCCATAAATTATTGTTTTCTGCTTCTGCACTTCTGCAGTTTGCCAGTTTCTTTTCTGCTAGTCTGCTACAAAAATCACAAAAACCTCTTGGAAAGGAACACGAACACATTAGTAGAAAATACTAATTTAGTTACAATGAATATGACCGTAGAGAACATTATCTCAATATGTAACGTACTAACATTTCTCATAGTAGTTCGTGTTGTGACTTTGATTCTACGGATCTATTTATCAGAATGCAGTTTGGTCAACGAAGGACCTGCGTTCAAAACTCTGCTGTGCATCGGTTCTGGCGGCCACACAACCGAGTTGTTGCGAATCGCCAAGAGATTGGATTTGGAGAAATATAATCCGCGGCTGTACGTAGTAGCTGAAAATGACGGCGGCAGTGAATATAAGATCAATATAGCAGAATATGGACGAAAGGATTACTCTATCTGTAAAATTCCAAGAAGCAGAAATGTTAATCAGTCCTTTAGGTCTTCCATTGTCTCCACTTTCTATGCTACTGTATGCTCTTTGCCTATCCTTTGGCGCTTCAAACCTAATGTTATACTGTGCAATGGACCGGGTACCTGTGTCCCTATTTGTGTTGTTGCATTTATTCTGCGTTGCCTTTTCTTATCCAATTGTAGAATCATCTTTATTGAGAGTATATGTCGGGTGCGTTCTCTCTCTTTGACAGGCAGCATCATGCAATATTTTGCTGATGTATTTGTTGTGCAGTGGCCACAGTTGAACGAAGTCTGCTTCCGGGCTAAATACTTTGGCAGATTGACTTAATTTATTCTACTTTAAATTAGGTATTTACTACTTTTTACTAGGTGTTTTGTATAAGTAAAAATAATGTGTAACTTGAAAAAATGTATAATCAATAGATCTAGGGAGATCAGTACACAATTTTTTGAAGTTTATCTTCGTAAACATTGAGGCAGCATACAGATCTAAGTCTGGTTCTCACAATAGGCCAACAGCCACATCCAAGAATGTTGTTCCCTAATCTTATTCCTAACTGTAGCTCTAGCAAAAGACAAGAAAATTGACATTACATTATATTCTTGAATTTGGCTGGTCACTGAATATTCTAGTCAAATACTTTGTGTTACTGATTGTAAAACACAATGTACCTATGTATTTGGTAAAAAGCTTAACATTGTATATTGTAACCAATTGTGAGATATAATAATACTAGCTAACTTTATAAGGCAAAATGCATTACAAATAGTTCTCACCAATGTGTACCCATTTATTTAGAATAAAATAAAATAATACATTCCAATAAATGGTTTTCATAAGTTTTTTTTAATATTATGTATAAAAGGGCCTCATAGTTCTAAAACCTAAATTGCAAGATGCATCTTGCTAAGTACATTTTTAAGTAGACCTTTATCATCTTGAGTAACCGCTAAAGTATATAAAGGCACAATAACATCATAACATAACAGACAAAGTCTGATTCAGGGCTACAACAACTAAAACAATTAGCTTTCTCTTATCATTTGATAATATAAAACAAACTAAGAAAAGCCATGACCAAAATTTGAATGACCTCAATTTGTAAAGATAGCAAATTCAAATAAAATTCTAAGTATGGAGAGTTTGTATTGCAATAACAATTAAAGATCTTGTTTTCGAATCTTAAGTAAAACTATGCCAATTATTGTTCTGATTTGATAACTTAACACAAAAACGATAGATAACAATTCTAAAAAGGTTTTGTAAATGCATCAGTCTTTAAACTAGGTACCTGTTACATTTATAGCATCCTTTGGAAATGTGGATATAAATAAAATAACTTTCTCCCTAGCTAAACCTCAACACTGGGTTAGTTCTTTGATCATTATAGTTCTAGAAATAATTTTTGCATTATTAGGATCTGCACTGCACACAGGAATGCACTCTGACTTTACATGTCCTAAAAAAAGATATATCACAACTATGCTGTAGATGCCGTATTATACTGATATGGGAAAGAGTCTACAAATACATAAATTCTTTCAAGCTGTACAGCTCACTCCCAATTCCTATGCACCATTTAAATTATTTAAGCCTGTGAATATTAAATGTTCTTATTTTTGCAAAAGCATTCTTCAAAACTTGGTTTGTTCTTACCAGCACATTAGCCAGCTGTTTAATTTCATAACCATTTTATTTCAACAGATTTATCTTACACCAATGGTTATATTAAACAGCAAGTTAAAAGTAGTGATAACAAACAGAGATCTAAAATCCCATAATTCGAGAAATATCAATATATCTAACAAATCTTATTTTAGGCACATCAGAGAACACTAGTCCTACATTAAATGACTATACATAAGTACAAAAGGAAGTAATTAAAGTTTATCTTACACATCTAAAGTAATAATGAAGTACATACTTTCACATCTCATGGTTTACTGCTGTCAACGGTGTCCATTGATTGGTTGCTTGTTTCCTGCTTTGCACTATCATCTACTCCTTCTAATCTAAATTTTTCATCACCGATGAGGTACATCGCTTCATCATATGTTGGTGGGGGTGGTTCAGAACTAGAAGGTTGTGGTTTACTTGCCGAGGGGTTGGATATCAGGGCATCATATGAGGGAGGTAATGTAGCACTGGATGCTGTCCTAGGCACTTGTCCTCCATACGATTGCTCTTGAACTGTAGCCAAATCCTGAAAATATATGTAGGTATGTTAGTATAAAATTAATGTCAACAAGTACCAATACTTCATAATTATTCACCTAGCACCAAAGCTTCAAAAATCTACCGTTTTGACAAGATTAAGATTTAACTTTATTTTTAAATTATGTAAAAGTTTCCAGCTAAGTAGGAATCTTTAAGCCAGATTGGTTTTGTAATTAGTTAGGCAAGAAGGTACCTACAATAGCCACATGCGTGACTCACCCTAATTATTGCTCTCTGATGAAGAAGCATTTGGATCACACTCTTCCTTCTCAAATAGAGCATACTTTTCACTGCAACCATCATACCAGAACATATAAATATAGGTCCCACCAGCCACATATGTCCTAGGTTGCTCAAAATGTATCCATCAGCATCTCCCAAGGCTAGAACTGTGATGACGGTTCCCACAGAAAATAACACCATAGAGAGCACGAAATATGAGTAACTCGTGCAATCGCATCTGCCAAATCTTTGGTCCTCATCGAAGTCGTAGTCCCGCTGTCGTAGGCGATGTAAACGTTGTCTGATGAATGGGCTATCAAACACGGTAGCCATTTTTCAACCAGCAATGCACTAAAAACTGGAACAGTTCACAATGTGGTCATGTTATCTGTAAGATTTCTGGACTGCGCGCTGTACAAAATCTAAAAAATATCACAGGAAGTGCGTGTGTTTTGGAAGGCAATAAAGAGAAGTAAACCCCCAACAAATTTATCAAAAATGCATGCGCAAAACAACTAAAACAAGCAAGTATCAGTGTTGCCAGTGGTAGATAGTCAAATATAACATGAAACAGCTCAAAAGTAACATGTTCATACATTTTCACGAGAAAAGTTAGGTACCTTATATTATGTGGAAAACGACACAATACTTTAATATGGCACTTTGTTACACAAAAACTAAAATAGGTTTCCTGTCCCATTGGTTAAACTTCGAAAAAATCGTAAAAATTGCGTACATAGTAATCGTAGCAATCACTCTTCTTTCTGAAATAAATAAAACTCTATCCATATTCCATAACCATGTTCAGACTAAGGCCATCCCTGGCCATCAATCTATTTCATTCATAGAAAAAAGGTACTCTTCTTACTCACTCACTCAACTTCAACTTCAACTTCTTGATTTGATGGCTTTTGCGACTATTGACGCAATTCTGCCAGTGTCGAGTCCGTTATATGCTAGAGTCATAAACATGAGGGGAGTGCGGAATAAGAATATGGTCAGTGCTCAGAAGGAGATTCAACCAAAATTTGGACAATAATTTGATTTATCTAAAGCAAAAGACAGCACAACGTTAGTATTAGTAGGTAGGTAATATGAGAATTAGGAAATATATTTTGAGTTTTTAGTTTTCTAGATTAGTATACAATTTTCATAATTTTATCTTATTAATATGGATAAACTTACATAATATATAATTAATCAAGGGAGAAAAAGTAAGAGATAGGAGACATTTGAAAGATAAAGGTCGGGGAATTTCAGGAGGGAGGATATCGTAAAGAGACCGACGGAGTTTTGGACAGTTAAAAAATATATGATTCACGTTTCCTTCATCCAGGCCACATTCACATACGGAGTGGTCCCTGATCCTAAGTTTGGCCAAAAATACAGGGGTGCAAGCATGTCCCAATCGTAGGCGGCATAATGTCGATGTAGTAGTTTTATTTGCTTTGCGAAATTTAAAAAACCAAGGAATTGAAGGGATTTCGGGTTGAATGTCCGCATAATGTTTGCCTTTGATTAGTTTCGACATGTTCCATTCTTTGGTCCAAGACTCTAAGAGGAGAGATTTAGGAAGAAGGCATAAATCGTGGGAATATGTTTTAAAATGGTCTAAAGATCCTATATTAACAGCATCTTTGGCGTAAGCGTCTGCTGTTTCGTTCCCAGGGATTCCCGAGTGACTAGGGATCCAGGCAAGAACTACATTTATACCTAGTTGATGACATTCAAAGAGGGAGTTTTTGATTTTTAAAATGATCGGAAATCGGGATATTGAGCGAAATGGATTAGACAAAATAGATTGAAGGCAACTTTTTGAATCAGAGAAAATAATAGAGTTATTTAAGTTATGGGATTTGACAAACAGTATAGCTTCTAAAAGAGCGATTGATTCTCCAGTGAAAACTGATGTAGAGGAAGGGCATTTAAAACTTAGGTTGATCCTAGTAAAAGGTATCCATACTGCAGATCCAACGGAGCTATTTAAAGATAATTTGGATGCATCAGTAAAGATGGCATGCCATCCACTAAATTTGGTATTCATTTGTTGATTAAAAATTTCTCGAGCATTTATGGCGTCTTTATCTATACCAAAGTTTAACATAATATTCGGCTGAAAAGTTAAAGATTCAAATGGGGTGAGATAGAGTGGATTAGTCGGGAATTGATGAACAGGGTTTGGTAGATTAGATAATTTAATATAGCTATTAAGAAGACAGGGGAGTTTATCAGGGTTATTTGTATCAAACAGATCGAGAAGAAAACTTAATTTAGGGAGAAGAGGATGATCTGAGTTTTGAACCAATTTGAAAAAGAATCTGTCGGATAGAAATTGCCTGCGTAAGTTAAGAGGAGGATCATTGCACTCAACTTGCATAGCATTGATTGGTGATGATTTCATAGCTCCTAAGATTATACGTAAGCATTTTGACTGTGTTTTATTTATTTTTTCTAAACCAGCTTTATTAAAAAGATTCAGCAGGAAGGAACCATAATCAAAGTGACTCCTGATAAGAGCATTATATAAAAGTTTTTGTGTGTAGGGGTGAGATCCCCACCAAACGCCTGAAAGAGAACGAATGATGTTCACATTTCTTTCGCATTTTTCTGCAGTCGAATTAAGGTGAAGAGTGCCTGACATTCTAGAATCCAAAATTATGCCTAGGAATTTTACACTGTTTGTTTGTGGGATAGAATCCTGATTGACAAATAGTTCTACAGAGGGAATTGATCTTTTCCTAGTAAAAACAACAGTGGAACTTTTAGATGTTGATAAGGATAGACCGTGATTTATTAGCCAATCATCAAGATAATGCAGAGCAGAGTTGAGTCTGTTTTTAGCCGTCTCTATGGATTGAACCTTCAAATAGAGAGCGAGATCATCTGCATATTGGAGAACCTCACAGAAAGAGTTTACCGCATTTTCTAAATCGTAAGTGTATATACTATAAAGAAGAGGGCTTAATACGGATCCTTGAGGTAAACCTTTCCATACAGTCTTGGGGGTCGAGAGTCCATTAAACGTTACTCACTCACTCGTTCTTTGACAGACAATCATTGACATTTGACAAGATAGATTCCATTTTCATTAATTTCAGTTTTGTTTGTTGTACCTACATAAGTAATTTTGTATTGTTCTGTTCTGCCTTCTGCGGCGTGATTACTCTGTCGATTTTAGTTTGATTGGCTAACGATGAATTCTACGATTTTAATCAATTGATTTGGAAAATACAGTGTTTTGAAAGAGTACCTACCTACCTATTTTTTTCTATGGTGTTTTGGGTGCATGCTTACGATGACCCAGTGGAAAGTATGTTTTTATTTGTGTGTCGCAGTTTTCGTAGTGATCGGTAAGTTTCTCGCAGTAAAATACCCGTTGGATTATCTAGCGTTTCATCATGATATTCACATATTTGCCAGGAAATTGAAATGAGGTAGTTTGGCTAAATACTTGAGCTGGCAGACTGTTGCTTTATAGCTGCCTACCCTGTATTCCCCAACTCATCATTCATCATCATTTCCCTGCCCTTATCCCACGCTAGGTGGGGTGGGCACAACATGTCTTCTTCCACTCCCATAGCTAAAACTCCCTGTTTTCCCCAACTAAAATAAAATAAAGAGAGGATCTCGAAACTTTACCATCGGGTAATATCTAAATATCAAGGGTGTCTCTGTTCATCATTCCTGGTAAAAAATGACAACCAAGTAAGCATTGATTAACTTTTGTCATTCACATCTCTGAGCGTGACTGTGGGTGGTTTTAGTTAATGAAACCCTTCAGCAACTAATTTAAATAAGACTTAGGTATTTACTAATCTACAGCTTGATAAACATAAAATGGGTTGTCAAGTGAGCTGGCTCTACTAATTAAAAAATAAATTAAATAGGTAGCAGCTGGTTTTTCTAACACAATTTGATTATATCAATTGTTATCAGTTTATAGTCAAAAAGTCCCATTTGCATTTATTAAATGTATTTATTGATACTTATCTATGTGGAACTTAGTTCCATCATTTGACATTATTTTTAAACACACAAAAGTATTTAAAATAATTATTTAGTAAGGAAACTTGAAATTAATACTGGATTGCAAAAACCTAATAGTTTTTTACACAACAAGCGGTTTGAGACCACAATCTCACCTAATATGGTAAATAAGAATTGCACCAGGATCTATTTATTTCCAGATGGATCAAGTATGTCTGTGAGTCTGAGTAAAGTGGGG
The DNA here is from genome assembly GCA_947859175.1 of Gandaritis pyraliata. Lineage (NCBI taxonomy): Eukaryota > Metazoa > Arthropoda > Insecta > Lepidoptera > Geometridae > Gandaritis > Gandaritis pyraliata. The sequence goes on from OX401863.1 coordinate 4,521,587, forward strand.
AAAGCTGTTCGTGGCTCTAACATCACATTTACAGCAACTGTTTCCTCATATGAAGATCCCGAGAAAAAACTGAAGTTTATATTCCGGGATAACAGCATACCACACCATGAATATTCAGTAAGTTATGATGAGCTTTGTGCCATTGGCCACTGAGGGTGATTTTCTATGTATCCCAATTATATCTGGTTTTGATGGCATGTTCTGTGATGGATAAAACCTAAGCTCTAACTATACCTATTATCTGTGGCTCTACAGTAGAAAGAAAGAAAGAAAAAGTATTTATTTTGCAACTACATAAGATTATAGAAAAAAAATGATTGCTCAAACCTTTCAGCATAGAAGCCACATTTGCCCTCCTTTCATTGGGCCATTTGTTAGTCTGATTGATATATATATGCTGTACAAAAAAAATCGGACAACCATCGCGTTACGTAAACCTTTACTACTTTTACTTATTTGACATACACTGCACAGTGATGCTGCAAAATTCAGCAGTGGAGCTGTCGTTGACGTGCAGTGTAACTGGGATATACCTGTTAGGTTAACGTAACTTGACGATTGACAGATTTATTCGTACTGACCCCCTTGTATATTTATACGAGACTTTCGTGATGTTCGTTTTGTATGAAATCGTCACAATTTGACGACCGGCGCAGCGGCGCCGCCCCTTTGCATTATCTCATGGCAAATGGCGTTAACTAATACCTGTCTCCCTTAAAATAATATGCTAAACGTAAGCGTAAACGTGTACGACCTGTAACACCGGTGACATGAAATGACACTCCTACTCGGTACCTAACCTAATCTAGTTATTCATTTACAAGCTATAAATAAACCCACTGTTTCATCATCATCAAGCCTGTAAAAGACCGCTGCTGGGCATAGTCCTATAGATTTCTAGAAAGAACGATTTTGGGTCTTCCATCCTTCGACTTGATCCTAACAATGTGGTCGATCCATGGAGTGGAGAGCCGTTCTACTCTTTGGCTATTATTCACTCTATTTGAATGATCTATGCAATAGATGTATTATCCCGAAGTGACTATTAGTCTATCACCTATTTACTAGGTGTCTTCGACTAAGTTAAGTACTACTAGTAGGTTGACGCGAAAATCACATTCAACAAAACATATTTTCCCTCATATCTTTTGAAAAGTAATTAAAATATATTTTTATTGTTTGTAGATTATCGCAGCCACAAATGTCACGTCATGGACAGTGCAGTATCCTAAAGCTCTTTATGAAGCTGGCGAGTACACCGTCACAGTGGAGCTCCTAACAAAGTTTTATATCGAATGGATTCACGTTGACCATGATACCACCACGTTTCAACTAACAGGTAAAATAAGCGAAAGCGTCCTTCCAACGTGTATCCTTATTAATAAACTAGCCCTCTGCATTTGTCTCGCTGACATAATCCAATTTTTTAAATCTCAATGTTATTTCGGAATAACGGAAGGAGTTTTCGGAACCCTAGGAGCGCGAGTTTGCCCTGAACTTGACTTTTTTCGCATAACACTTTGCAACAACTGGCGCGAAATATGAATAAAATAACATCTGTACTTACTTTTGTTTAAATAACAAAGCCGTAAGTCAACCTTCACGCAAAGTATTGAATATAATTTTTTGTAACCTATACAAACGAAATGACTTTTCTCATGCCTGTACACTGTAAAATCAAAGCATTTTCACTCAAAGACCCGTTTTCATAAGAGACTGTTTTTGTTTTGCAGATACATTGAACGGAAAACTCCTGCTAAGCCAAAACAACACTGACCGTCCAAATAACTTTGTCGCTGTAAACAAAGCTGTCCGACATTACATAACCCTGCCTGATAATGAGCTTGAATATATTAAAAAAAACTCATCCAAAGTGACTACTTACTGGTTCATCGATTGTATGATTATGGGATCAACTGATGACTTCTCATACAATCACACATACCCTGATAATATGGGCGACCATCACATAGAAGCTATTGTAGTTGTTAATAATGAGCCATTACCACCTGTTACTACTACTACAACAACAACCACAACTACTACAACAACAACTACTACGACCACAACAACAACTACTACTACAAAAAAACCACCAACAATAAGAGCAAACACAACAGAAAGAGTGAACGAAACATTGTCAGTTATAAAACTGTCGAATGAAACGTTGAAGAGATCAAAACGAAGTACGGCCAGTTTGAAATGCAATAATACTATCCCTGTTGGAGATAACTACACGTATGGACGTTTCGAATCTACTTTAAGCGTAAGAGGTGAGCAACACAAAATTGTGACCGAGGTACGGCCACAAAGTCATTCATACATTCAAAGTCGTGGGTCTTAAATGGTCATAAATGAGAGTATGTTTTGTACAGCACTGGATGGAATCGGGTTGTGGATGATTGATCATACTAATACTAATATTTTATAAACGCGAATGTTTCTATGTATGAATGTTTGTTACTCTTTCACGCTAAAACTACTGGTCCGATTTGGATGAAACTTGGAATACATAATAATGTATACCAAGTTGTGTTCCAGGCTACGTACTATATTATAATACGTAGCCCGGATTAAGACATAGGCTACTTTTTATCCCGGAAAATCAACAGGATAAAACGGGTCGCGGACGAAGTCGCTGACAGAAGCTAGTAATAAATAATAAATAAATTGTTTATTTCCTCTCAACAAAACAATGGTTTACATAAAGGGTAACTTAGTTTCTACGGCCAGTTAAATCGGTAGGTAGATTTAAAGTAAAAGAGCTACAAAGTAAAAAGAACATGCTATTGGCTATAACTATAAGTCAACCTGATGAACTATCAAAGAACTACTCTAGTAAGTAAAGGTTTTTAGGTGCCGCAAAAGATAACAAAGTCACACTAGAAATCTATGGGTGAGGTCATTGTTCAGTAGTGAACATTCTACGGTCCAAATAATGATCATGAATCTCAAGGGTAATAATTTTACCAAATGATTTAATGAAACGCAGAACGCTTTGTCTGATAGGACCCTTAAAACGCATTGGAGAAAATAACTTCACAATGATAAGAGTCAGGGTCGTTCTACCAGTGTTTTAACAAGTGTCGCAATTATCATAGCAGCCACATACGTCACACAGTTGTGGTGAAGAAACACCTCATAATGCAAGATAAAAGACAGTCGGAGTCGTGAATATTAATTACTTCAAATAAAACGAAGACGCGAAATAAAAAACTATTCAGCGCATATCAAGCGCTAAAGCTTTTTATGGGTTACTACGGCTGTCCCAAATCAAAACCTAGTATGAACCATTTTTTTTGTAGACTTTTTTTACGACATCGTTCTTTGAATTACATTCTAGAAACGATGATGCAAAAAAAAAGTCTACCAACGTCTATAACGTCTATGTTCGGTGATTTTTTTTATTTAATAAAAGCACAAATACAAGTATATATTTCCCCAGAACCGATATCAAGTGTAAACATCTCTGGCTCAAGCTGGCTGCAACACGGAGATCTGCTGGACCTCAAGGTCACATACACCGGTTCCCCGCCATTTGACTTCTGCTACATATACAAGCTCGGCCAATACAACATCACGGGGAACGAAACATGTCCGGATACAACCAGAACCAGCTCCAACGTGTTCCAAATAATACATTACTTCTCTGACAACGACCAGCATACCGTGGTCGTAGTTATAGAGAATGATATTGGAAAGACTGTGTCGCGAGCTACGATTGTCATTTACAAAAGTGAGTACTTGACGCATTAATTATTACAAAACAAAAACTATGAGAACGGACTTCAGTTTGACTACCTTTTGGTGCTCCCACACTGCTAAAAAACAATAGTAAACAATACTAGTGTTAGTGTTAGTAAATGTTGCAGTGTGGGACTACCTTTTCGGCGTTATCATCAGATGATGATGGCAGTTCATTGAGTGTTCTAGTGACCGTAAACACCACCAAAAAGTCAGGAAAGCTAAATACTCAATTTCGTTTACGTGAATGGCATATTTTGTTTTCCAGTTATTTTGATTTAAAAACCAAACTACTGAAGCAATTTAGATGAAATTTTTATATCCTTGTGCGCATCCTAGGCCCACTAATTACTTTTCTTGGAGGAGGCATTAAATTGTTGGTCAAAAATCAGAAACTTTTGTCCGGAAACAAAATTTTGGCCCTCTCCATCCGCTGACCCCAATATCTCGATAATTTGATTACAATCAATAAAACGTATAAAAACTATAGCAAAATGAAAAGTCTACTCACCACAAACAAATGTCTGCTGCTGCAGTTACATGAAGCTACACTTGAACATGGCTTATTACCATTTCGGCAGGTACCCAAACCTTGTAGAAGAGGTACCTATTAGAATTTACGTATTATTATAATTTGACGAAGTTTTATCCACTGATATGACGAGTCAAAGCACACAAAGATTTTTACTCTAATTGTCTAAAATTATGAAAAATATAAACACGTCGCTAATCTTGTGTTTGTGAAGTTTCCCTAACCACTGTATCGTTTGGCGTAAATTCGATAACTCAATTTGATGCGTAATCATATTTTTTTCCTTAAATTATTATTAAGTATTGATATTTCAAGTGTTGAAATTTCCTTATTTGTTGTTGTATTATTTTTCCTTGTGTGTTCAAATTAAATTCATTTGTGTTATAAAACAGTTTACACTCTGTCGCTTGATTACGAACAATTAAAATTAATATCTGACTTTTAAAAAAATTCTTCTAAAGAGAATAAGTTAATAAATAATTAATAAGTAATATAAAAATGAAGTTTATCCTGAGTAAAGTGTTCTCTTACTTGCTATTATTGCGTAACATGAATTATTTAAGTAACGTAAATCATCTTACGCCAATTACTAACGTCAGTGATTCTACGTCAAGTAACATTAGTGATTCTTATTCTACATATAGTAATAGGAGTGACACTAAGCCGGCCTTTAACGAAGTTATCACGAATCAAAACGCAAACAACACTTATGTGGAACCGCATAATAAAACTGATTCCATTAAGGGTGAACAAACATTTATTAAACATAAAATGTTATAGGGATGAGAAATTCTTATTCAAATAATGTTCTAAATCACTAAAGAGCGCTGAAAATCGCGCATCAAATGCTGGTCTTTATCATCCACAATAACTTTGTATCTTGTATCTCTGCATTCCGAACACTGCGGTAGAAGTTTCTCGAATATTGACTACGAACCGAATGGTGTAAACGGACCTATCCAATGGACCGATATTGTAAAAGTTACAGAAATTCGTTGGGTGGAAAAAAAACAAGTTCTTGGAGATTTTTTGGAAAGGTTTATAACCAGCAGTGGACTATGGTAAAATCTGTAGGAAACTGATCTCATTCAAAATAATTTCGTATTTACCAGTACTAAAGTTGCAATTCCAATAATCAACCCTCTGTAGCATACGTAACACTATTCTTGTTCATATGATGAGTAAGGTACAGTGATAAAGTTGATTTATAAATAGTATTTACTTGTATTTCCAGCGGCAGTCCATCCGCAGTTATCGGTCATCGTGACTCCGGTGGTGTTCTGCTTGGTCGCAGTAATCCTCGTTGTTTTTGGCATCGCGTACTACCAGCATAAATCGAGGTTTGTATCACTTCAAAAATCACAAGGATCATTTGGATGTAGGTGCGCAAAAAGGATTACTTGAAAGACAAAGGAAAACTAGTTTGGATCAAAATTATATTTTTACCGAACCTTTGTATTGTCATTTTCTAAACACTGGTGGTTTGCGATTTTTCAAATGATCTTCAAACATTTAACAAGTAATTAAATTAAAAATTTAAAGTACCCCCGAATCTTGGATTTTCATCAAAAATAGCTAAGAACACTCCCGACTAATAAAATTAACCATTCTAAAAAAATCAAAATCGGTTCATCCGTTCGGGAGCTACGATGCCACAGACACACCCACACGTCAAACTTATAACACCCCGTCGTTTTTGCGTCAGGGGTTAAAAATTGATTGAGAAGTTGTTGACTGTTATCTGTGTGATGTAGTTGCTAGTAAACGAGTATTGTATTGTTTTATATTACAGGCACACAATCGAAGTAGCAGACTTTGACTTTGGCCAAGCGCATGCAGACTACATGACATTTGCTGAACGTCTACGAGAAAGTTTCAGAAATGCTTTTCACATCGGCGCTCGTGATGACACCGACCCACTTACCCCGACTATCAGGGAAGACGATTCTATGTCGTAAGTAATGTAGCTAGTCTGTAATGTACTACAGGGTTTAATAAGACCAAGAAATCTTCGGGTGGTTTTAAAGTACCCATCATTATCAACAACATTTCCTACAGAAAAAATTAAATCCTTCTAGACACGTGTTGGAGGACACACAGGATGCCTGGATGACGCGTTCACTTCTGCTAATAAGGTCAAACTCGACACCAAACAATACACTTCAAAACAAGTAACTAAAATAAAAATAAAAAAAAATCCCCGACACAAAATAATAAAAATAGGTAGTATGAAAGTAAAAAGCCTAAGTTGTGAAAAAAATGTAATTCGCCATTTTGTGGTGGCGGCCATCTTGGATTTGTGTCATAGTGTATGGTAGACTACACTAGACGAGCCCTTTCATTAAAATTTGCTACCCATATTGAGGGAGTTGTGAAAAAATATATAATCCGCCATTTTGTGGCGGTTTTATCAAACATAGCTAAGAACACTCCCGACTAATTCACCTTTCAAACAAAAAAAAAACAAAATCAAAATCGGTGCATCCGTTCGGGAGCTACGATGCCACAGACGACACACACACGTCAAACTTATAACACCCCGTCGTTTTTGCGTCGGGGGTTGAAAACCGACCCCGAGAAAATCGGGCCCGTCTCTGAGCAGACCTCTCCGATCATGTAGCTTCCAATCTGGCAACAACCAAGTCGAGGTTCTTATCTAAGTGGTGCCCTTGTGTTTGCTGCCAAAAAACTTTGATATGGTCGAAAGCCTTTTGCACTCACCAGTACCCCGGTAACGATGTGAGCAACTGACAGAAATCTAGATCGTCTGAAAAAAATCTACTGCCTCACAATGCAATACCTACTTGGCAAATGTATAACAGCTAGGTTCATAGGAAATGTTATTAATATTGATTGCTTTAATCCTCTGAAGTTTTCGAGATTGGTCTTATTAACCAGGTATAGATTAGGCATTTCCCTCCGAACTATCTTCATCTGTAGAATATTATGTTTGAAAGGTATGAGCGCCCCGGTGCAGTTACAGGCCACATCTACTTGTAATTGCACCGGCACTCTTTTAGTACATTGCCTTACAGGGTACGTTCTCAATGGAGTTGCTCAAAGAGGTACTGCATAACAGAGGTAATCACTTAACATCGGAAAAAGATCCGAGCCAGATTTACTTTCGAAAATCGATGATGGAGTTTATCCAAACTCGAAATTCTTGTGTGTCATGTTACGCGCCCCTAGTGAGCGAGATCAGAACCATTTTTCATCTTAAAAAAGCCCCTAACTCTGTCCTCGGTTTTAGAGAATTAAAACTGAGAGAATAACCAGGAAGAAATGCCTGATCTGTAGTAAGTTCAGATTTGAGTTTTTACCAATTCATTCCATTTGTAAATAGTTATCGATTCTTAAAGGTACTATTGATACTAAGTTTTCTAAAAATGATTAACATTATTTTGTCGGCCTTCTATCATATTTGACTTAAGAGTATTAATATGAATTCGTAATTTTCACGTAGATAGTTTGCCAAATTCTTGTAAATAAAAAAACGAATCTGAAAATTCTACTTTATTTACAGCGATATACAGTTTAGAATAGTGTGAATATAATATAGGAATACGAGCATATCACGAATCATCTACTTGATCCGTATTATCCTATAAATAAGGACGAGTTTTCTCTAAATAGTGCGCCTTTAAATATATTATTTGGATGTAGAGTTAAAAGTAGTCAGCATAGGGTCAAAGTGCCACAAGTATTGTCTATTTGATGGTTGAATAGTTTTAGTATGAAGTTTAGTTCATCAATGAATTTAGAAATGTACAAAAAAATCTAAGTATTGAAAAAACAACCGTATGATAATCACAAGAGTCATTGAATCTGCCAAAAGTAAATTGCAATAAAATCCACAATACGGCCGCTGAAATTGTAAACTTGGTGAACTAAATATTCTCTAGACATATGGAGAGATCTATAATATTAACTATACATAGTAGTCACAACGGATCTTTGTCCCCCTCAAGTATCTGCGCAGAACCCATTTTTGGGTAATTGGAGGCAATTTTTCAGCACATTGTTGCACCTAACTTCAGAGGGATAAAATATCCGTTGTGCGTACTGTACTTATTTATACAAAACACTTTTATTTATTCTTCAAACTACATTACCTTATAATATTATTATGTGATTTTAATTTTTGCTTACTATTTATTACTGAATGTATTTTGTACCAAAAATTGACAAAATTATTTTCAAACTTAATAGACTGAGTTATATGTTTTGTTGTTTGTTTATATCATTATAATTTAGCAAGTCATTTATTGTTATTTACCTGCATTATTTGCGAATGAAATAATTATCGTCTTGTTTTTCTGATAAGACTTAGATAAAGAGTACCTAATTATGAATTTTATTTAAGGTGTTGCAATTCTATTATTCGTACAGTAAAAAATACACAATACGAACACTTATGTACAGGATAAAGGGGTTGTAAAATAAGAATAAGCATAACTGTCAAATTAAAAAAAACATATTAATTTATTTAATTTCTTTTCGTCTTTTTACACCCTCTATCGAATCCAATACATTTAATTCTAGAGATTCATGAATTGCAACGTGTTTTTTTTTAAATACAATTCTGTTTACTAATATTAATTAATTGGTAAATAAATTACTTAGTATGTCGACTAATGAAAGCGAAAAGTATGATTTTGTGATATATCTAGGTTTAATCATCAAATAGGTAGGGATTTTAATAATTCGTAAGTATTACAAAAATGTACTACAGAAGTGTACTTTTCATGATTTTTTGAAGTTTAAATGTTCTATTTCTCAACACTTTGTATAAAACACTGATACGTTCTTGTAATGCACAATATTTGCAGTGAAATTTAACACGGCACTTGCATTGTGAAAGTTGAAACGTCCGAGAATAGAACTATCACTGCAATTTTTACTTACACTTCTGTAGCAAAGGTTTTGTAGTTGTAATAAAATGTTACTGAAAGAACTTCTTTTATTTGAAGTTATGTGTGATCTATGTCAGTCGGAAAGTATAGCGAACGGTTCAGCAGGCGTAGCATGACAGCTTTGGACAACGATTTCTTAACGAGGAGAATATACAATGTGACATTTGGCTGTAGAAAATTAAGCTTCTGTCTACTGTCCCGAGCCTGGCGTTTGGGAGAACGAACAGAAAAAAACGTTTCTATTCTCGAGTAGACAATTTTGGGACCGTCATGCTACGCCTACATACATAACAGATCACCATCTAGGCCCAAACTAAGCAAAGTTTACGTAGGTTATGGGCAAAACAGTCCGTATTTTGTTTTATCCGTGCCTGCAAAACGATAAAAATAATGACGGTAACATAATACCTAAATTATTCTAACTAGGCTAGTATTCACAAATTAATTAGCATGTGTTCATTCTAATGAAATGATCAGATAGGTAGTCGTACCTACAAAACTGACCGATAACGAAAGTGCTGATTGCTTTTTGTTCATTAGGGCTACCACACTGACGACGCTGATAGAACTACCTACCCAAATGAAAATGTTTTACGATCATTTCGACGAATGTACCTAAATGAATGAATGTATGGTATTAAGATACCTAAATGTACCTCCTACCAACCACAGAGAGACCGAACGCATTTACAGTGCTTTTATCTCACGAAGGCGGTTTGCTATCTTTGAAGTTGCGCATGCACATACACCAGTCGTACGCCCCTCTCTATCTCGGTACGCCTGAGCAGTTTGGACCTTATGCACACAAACTTAGCCAAACTGCCTACGCGAGATAGAAAAACTATACCTGCTTATTATGTGACAGCGGTTAAAATCCGAAAAAGAACGCCTTGAAAGAGAACTGGCCAGAATCTGGCAAGGTGTGTTTCTAAAACACGCCCTAGATTGGTAGGTTTAAAAAGGAAACTGAAGTGAAGCATAGAACATGCATTTCTACTTTTGAAAGCTCAGTGCGACCTTTTACTCGAGCTGCGTCCCTGTATCAACAAGGACGCTAATTCCTAATTAATTCATTAATTGTTTCCATTTTGCGGATTCGATATCAGCTATTATAAATATGACCAACGATCAATAAGTCATAATGTTCCAGTAACTCTCTGGGTAAAAATGGGCCATTTACGAGGTATAATCGTTCTGGCGTGCGCAGTCTTCGTCGTCGCTGCCGAGGTACATCCTCTCTCCGACGCCTACATAGACCACATAAACTCCAAACAATCCACATGGAAAGCCGGCAGGAACTTCCCTCCCAACACCCCGTTGGAACATCTCAAAAAACTGCTGGGCGTGCTACCTTCCAAAGGAGTCTCTTCACTGCCACAAGTCAAACACGACGCTGAGCTAATAGCCAGCTTGCCCGAAAGCTTTGATGCACGGGAGAAATGGAGCAATTGTCCCTCACTACGAGAGGTACGAGACCAGGGTTCTTGCGGCAGTTGCTGGGCGGTCGCCGCCGTCGAAACGATGACCGATCGTGTCTGCATTTTCTCCAACGGCTCCAAGCAGTTCCATTTTTCTGCGGACGATCTGATTAGCTGTTGTGCTGACTGTGGGGATGGCTGCAAAGGAGGTTTCCTTGAAGGTGCTTGGGAGTACTGGAAGGAGCACGGCATAGTTTCCGGTGGAAACTACAATTCGAATGAGGGTTGCAGACCTTACTCTACACCTCCTTGCATACATCATGCTCCTGGGCACAAAGTGAATGCTACTGCATACTTTGTTCCATGCCTTGAAAAATACAACGACACTCCGAATTGTTTGAAAACTTGCAACAAAAATTACAGCGTGTCTTATAAACAAGATAAACACTATGGAAAAAAAGTAATCTCTATCGTTGACGGAGAAAATCATATCATGGCTGAAATATTTCTGAATGGTCCCGTTGAAGCGTTCTTTATAGTGAATCTTGATTTTTACAACTACAAGAGCGGCGTTTACATCCCAATCGAGGACGCAGACTTTATCGGCGGGCACGCTGTCAAGATAATTGGCTGGGGAATCGAGGAGGGAACTAAATATTGGCTTGTCGCAAACTCTTGGAACTCGAAGTGGGGTGATCATGGTTTCTTCAAGGTCCGCCGTGGCAAGAATGACTGTCTCATGGAAATGTACATCATTACTGGCGAACCACTTTTAACCGGTGTTTAATGTAAAATAATAATAATAATAAAGATTTGCATTGTCTCTGCAAAGGGCTCAAGAGCAAAGCAGGCCAATGCTTTTATTTCACTAAATAGGTGAACCCTTTTGAGTACAAGAGTACCTAAGTATAAGAAGCAGATAAGTATCTTAATTTTGCGGTAAGTTAGTCTCTGATTTCAATTGTTTTACTTAGTTTGACCGGCGTCACAGAGTCGGTATTAATTAGCGCGCTGTGGATCGTGGGTTCGATCCCCACAAAGAACAAACATTTGTGATTTGTTTTATGTCTGAGTGTTACTATTTATTATAAGTATGTAATTATGTATATAAGTATTCTATCAGCCAACTAGAGTGTTACTATTTATTATAAGTATGTAAGTATATGTATATAAGTATTCTATCAGCCAACTAGTTATATTACAAGCTCCTCATCGAACTCGGGTCATTTCGCTGACTAATGGTAACACAATAATAGGTAATATGGTAAGTAAGTAGATGCACTAACGTAGATATACCTACTTAATGGTCACTCTCTGCTCCTAATTATTTTAATTAAAGCACTTATTAGGTTCGTTATAAAGGAGAGGGAAATAATCAGAAACACAAATAATGCGATATTATCCTCGTTGTTAACTGTATTGTATACCTTACACTATAAAATTACCAACATCTAAAAATAAACAAGTGGGTGTCTATCTGGTAGTTGCCTAATAAGCTAATAATTAATCGTCACTGAGCAAAGGCTCCCCGGTTACAATCGAGCTTTCTATACCGCAATGGTCTTCGCCTCTCAGTATCTTGAAGAATCCGTTATCGCCCCAGTCTGTGTTCCACGAGTTCGCGATAAGCCAGTATTTGCTGCCATTCTCCACACCCCAGCCTAGGATCTTGATGGCGTGCCCGCCGAGCGCGTCGCCTGCTACGTGTTTGTAAACTCCGCTCTTGTACGCGAGCAAGTCGGCGTATACCGTAAACGCCCCCTCAACGGGACCGTTCTTGAACAGTTCCGCGCGAATATGATCTTCTCCACCTCTGACAGAGAATATGTGCTTCCCGTAATTCTTATCCTTGCGGTAATCCACTTTGTAACCGTTCTCGCAGGACTTTTGGCATTTAGGGGTCTTTGTATCGCCGGTGCACGGCATTCTGTTTCCGGGGACGTGATGTTCGCACGGAGGTATCACGTACGGCCTGCAACCCTGACTGGAATTGTAGTTGCCGCCTGAAACCAAACCAAAATGCTTCCAGTACTCCCACGCCAACGTTGGCATACCTCCGTTGCAGCCGAGCCCACAGATTGGGCAGCAACTTAGAAGGTCCTCCGCGGAAAAGTGAAAATGCTTGGTGCCGTTGGAGTAGGTGCAAACTCGGTCGGTCATCGCTTCAACGGCGCCGAACGCCCAGCAACTCCCGCAGGATCCTTGATCTCTCACCTCGTTCAAAGTGGGACAGTCGGGCCATTTATCCCGAGGGTCGAAGTTGTCTGGAAGGCTGGCAATGAGGTCAGCGTCGTGCTCAACGCTGGGGAGTTTTAAGAATTTGGTGTCGGGTAGAACGCCCATCAATTTCTGGATGTGCTTGAAGGGCGTCTCGTGAGGGAAGTTTCTACCAGCTTTCCATGTGGGTTTTTTTGAGTTGATTAAGTTTATAAAGGCGTCGGATAGCGGGTCTAGCTCTGCGGCGGCAGCGACGGCGAGCGTGCACGCGAGGGCAACGAGCGTCGCACGCGAAGTCATTGTTCCTCTATTATATATTTAGCACAGTGGAGTGTGTAAAGTATGGACGCGTTACTCGAATGAATGTGGCGCGACGACTGAGTTCCTCTTCCTTCGGGGAGACGGCGGCGGCGGTGTGGTGGGCGGTTGCGCGGTATCGATGCTCGCACGCCGTGTAATTGGACCAGTGAGCGAGGGCGAGACAGCGCTTGACCGCGCGTGTCGAAGGTTAACAACGTACATCGTAGCAAATAACAAAACAAACATACCTATTGTACGGTTGAACACTCATAGTGATTAGCAAATGTTTGTTTGGTATCTGTTGGAAATAATTAGTTGGGGATAGAGGGCGAGCTGCTTGTGTACACAACATCACATGTTTATCTTATGCTCGTTTTCAAGATAAACATGATTGTGGCATAAGTACAAACTTACTAGGTTGGGCACCTACCTACTAACAACGGTCAGCGATTATCACATAAGTACCTAATACGGTTCTTGTACCAAATACCTAACTGACATTTTATTTTCAGTTGTTTTCAGATGCAACGATTTTTTACACTATACTATACCCATAGAACATTATTTAAGGTGTTATTATTTGCTTTTTTAATTATTTTCAAATTTGTGTTTTATATAAAAGTAGAGCAGAGCCGTAGGTACCTACTTATAAAAGGTGAAAAACTCTATACCTGACTAAAAGTAGGTACCCTACCCAGTCATTGATAGAATAATCATTAATTGCCCATTGGTAACAGATTGATGAATTGATATTTTATCATTCGTGATTTGTTTTTACTGGTTAGTAAAACTGCATGTAACCTAACGAGACAATACAAGTTGCCCAGTAGAATATTTGTCTTAGCACTATAGTGTAAGTAAGTAGGTACCTAAATAGGCCATTGATTGTCAATCTTGCTTCGATAATTTACTGTAAATAAAGCAAACATAAAATTTATAAGAACCCATATACCTACCTAGTCGTCAGAAATGCTGTATGAGCGCATCGCTCTTTCCGGTCCAATTATTTTCTATTGTAGACTTAATTTTCCGTTAGACCCAAGAAATTACCACTTACAAGTTTCCCGGCAAACGAATTGTCTACTATACCTACTTATCTACGAGAGCACTTTGCGTTGTAAATCCTATGGATGGGTGACCGCTGCTAGTAGAAAAGTTGATAGACTGATTTCGTGTGCTGATGCAACCATAAGCGTGGAGACCATCTTTTGGATAAAGCGCAGACTGTGCTGGAAAAAAGCTGGCCGTGAAGAGTGGAATTACATCGTCATCAATGATGGGTGTCATGAATCATGATCCTGACCCATCATCTCCATACAGAGAATAGCGATTAAATAGCGTTTTTAAGTTGATCGAATCCGGCTTTACTTAACTTTTTAATCTGACGTGTAGGTAAGTTTTTACTCTCGACTTTTCAAGGCTTGGGTAGGTATACTGCACGACCTTGATAAATTCGATGCAGCTATTTTCAAGCCGTATTAGTTTCTCTTAGATAAAATAGAAGCAGCTTACAGCACTCTAACATGGCCCATCACGGCAGTCTGGGGCATATTCGAGCAGTCTGGACACCTGACGTACAGTACGGCCCGTACCCGGGGCGATAATTACCTACCGTTGGTGGCTCGATAGGCTGTCGCAGATGGCCGAAACATCGGGCCGTTTAGACACCCATTATGTTGGAACGCCCACCTAACGTACAGTCGGCTACACATCAATCTATACACAGTTTGAACTATTATAATTTGAATGTTGCGAATCATGCGAGAGGGATGATATAATGTCTATGTAAAATAAACAATTTTTATTTGATATGTTTTTATGTGAGACTCGCTGCTTGCGCGCCACGCGCCTATTGCGATCCCTGATTCGCAACATTCACATTATAATAGTTCAAAGTTCAAACAACGTATAGGTTGATGTGTAGCCGACTGTACAAAGATTTCTAGGGTATTGATGTGATATGTCTGATACAAGAATGTGTGAAATTAAAAAATTTTGCACGTTAGCTGTTGTCGGTGACTTTTGGAGAGAATAACATTATGGAACTGAAGAGTTGCCTACCTTCTACTCGTCTTATGAGGACATTATTGTCTCATAAAGTTTTATCAAATCGAGTAAGTGGGTAAGTACGTAAAAGAAGAATTTCTCGTTTGCACTCTGAAAAGCTTCAATATTCTAAGACCAGCAGCGGTCTCGGCTGTCCCTAATGGAAACAAGTTGATTGTATGTGTGACTGTAACTACTGGCTCCTTCATAAAACTAATGAGTTTCCCCGAATCAAAGTGAGATGTGAACGTTTGCTAGAAGCATCTATAACAAATCGGAGACGCGGTTACAATGTAATTGCCTCGCATTGCGTCCCTCACAGGGGCTTTACTGTTATTTCAACTGAGACACGGGCATAGATCAATAGACAGACATGTCCCTGGAGTGTAGGGATGTGATGATTTTTGACCCTGTCCGGTTAATAAAATTGCTCGGCCATAGCCATATTTTAAAATTTTATTTGCTTGAAAGAGGTAACATACAAGGTAATAAACAATATCTTCATTAGGCTCATTATTTCGCTATTTTAATATATAACATGCATTTATACAAAATTGATTTATTATTAATAATTTTACTATTTTAACTCCATGAATTCTCGAACAGTGTAAAACCCATAATCCAGCAACCAGGAGCGTAGAACGCTTTTATATCTCTTGAGTGGCCGTTTTATTATTATATTATGTATGACTCTACTCAGACGTTATGCCATCAACTTATGAGAGGGTGGTCCCCATAAAGCTGACTTATGACTGAGAAAATAGCTTGTGTCACAATTTGATAACCAAAGGTATTTACGACGTATTTTGTGGCGTTGCTTACACCTAGGTACAATACCTCGGTAAAAATCTGTGAATTTAATTTTGATTAATAGTGACTCGTAACTCGAAATTAAATTCACAGATTTTTATAGTCCAACGATGAAGATACTGGAGGTCATAAGGTCATGCCATCTGGGTCTGGTGCGCATTAGTGGCGTGTCTCACAAATTCACAAAAGAAAAGCCTCCATCCGGCTATTTTAACAAATTGTATAATTCACCGGCCTTTCTGTTTGCCCCAACTACGTTCACAAAGATTTAATTTACTCGTTTCACTGTTTGTTTTTGTACATGACACAAATGCAATCAACTGGTAGGTAGTTCAATTTGAAGTCGACCAGCGCTTTGATCGCAGTGCTTTCATTAGTCAATCGTACAATGGTCAGACCTAGATATAGTAGATGGACTTTGGCAGATAGATCTAGATAACTAGTAGACCTGGCCTAATCTTGTCTAGAGAACAGGATGATCTGGTACAGTGACTGATCCAGAATTTCGGTTAGGCTTAGCTATTATGATTTTAGGATGTCGATGATAAGTAGGTACACTTAAACAAGTACCTAGGTACTATATCTATTCTATGCTTACCCACGTAGGTCAGCTGTTTATAATAATGTTTGTGCAAATACAGAATAACAGACGTTTATTACCGATAGCTTGGAGTTTCCTAAAAATCTGCGAACGTCATTATTACCGCCGTATCTAGGTATCTACATTTTGGCAATGACAACATTTTGCAGCGTTTTATTACGGCAATGATCAGGTTGATGTACCTAATGACCCTTGAAAAGGCCTTGTGATCAGAAAAAGTAATGACATCGAATAGACAAAAAAATTTAAGAGAAAGTTAGGTGTCTATAGTTATAAATAATAAATAAATAAATAAATAAATATTCATGGACTTTACACACAACGCCCTCTAGTTCCAAACTAAGCAAAGCTTGTAATATGGGAACTAGATAGCTGATAGAATACTTAAATACTTTTTTTTGTAAATACATACTTATAATACATAGTAACACCCAGACATAGAACAAACATCTATGTTTTCCGCGCACAAATGTTTGTTCTCAGTGGGGATCGAACCCACGACCCATAGCATGGAAGGCAGAGCCGTTACCGACTGAGCTGTGACGCCTGTGACGCCTGACCATTGACACGTAAGAAGAAGAAGACCTCAAAAAAAAATTTTTTTTGCCAATTTGAGAGCACAAGGTTCGTGCTAATTACATCCGTCATGATAGCAATCGCTTTTTTTTAGAAAACTGCAGCTCTTGTGCCTACGCAAACAATTCACCATATCGTATTACACATTCCTTATTAGCATAAAATGAAATAAAAGATGAGCCCAACATTATCATACTGGAAAGACAGTCCGAGAATTATTCAAGTTGCCTTTATTCGCAAGAAAAATTCAACTTCTGTCTGCAAAATTGTGTTATCCTGATGAATATCAAAGTTTTCTGTTTCCAATTTTATTTGGATAAAATTGTCTATTAAAATATATTGTAGATAATACCTAAATACCTTTCAGACTCAGCCTATGTCTATCTAACAAATATTGAAAATAACTACTTATAATTTATAGATAACTAGGTAGGTAGGTATATAATATAATTTTCTATGAAAGCGGACTACATTACTTACCTACTTTACTTTGTACTATGATATTTTATACCTAGTCTTGCCATAAATATTGTAATAAAGGAAAACAATATTTTTTTAAGTGCAAATAACATTTATTACTTATACAGTGTGTTAGTTTAATACATAAATATAAAACAATTAAAGATATAAAAAGCTTATTCGAAATGGTCTCCATTGACTGCAATACAGTCCTTTAAACGCTGAGGCCAGTTATCAATAGAAGCACGCACTCTTTCCATGGGAAAATTCTTCACTGCCAATCGTATAGATTGTTTGAGGGACTCCAAATTATCATGGCGCTTAGAGCAAGCTGTACTCTCTAAAACTGACCATAAATCATAATCCAGCGGATTAAGATCGGGACTAGACGACGGCCAGTCTTCAGCTCTGATGAAGTCCGAAACGTTCGCTTCCAACCAAGACTGCGTGGACCGAGCTTTATGACCCGGCGCCGAGTCTTGCTGGAAGGACCAAACTTGGTTATTGAACATGGTGATGTTAAGGGGCTTAACTACCTTCTCAAGAATGGTATCTTGATACACTTGTGCCGATGTTTTGATACCTTTTTCACAAAAATATGGCTCAGTCACTCCTTCATAGCTAACACCCCACCAAACCATCACTGAAGTCGGATAATGTCCACGTTGCACTCTGTCGACTAATTGGGAAGCTTCCTTAGAGCTTTGAGCATAAATACGGTCATTTTGGTTGTTAAAATGTTGCTCAATTGTAAAAATTTTCTCATCCGTAAACAAAATTTTTCTGTGACCTCCCTTTGCGTACCGCTTCAGTAGTTGTTTCGATTTTACCACCCTATTCTTCTTTAAATTATCAGTTAAGAAATGACCAGTGCGTCTCTTATAGGCTGCAAGTCCTAAGTCATCTTTTAAAATACGCGACATGGTTCTAGGTGCTATCTTCATTTCCCGAGATAAAATCTTTTGCTTTCGGACAGGATTTCTTCGAATTCTTTCCCTTACTGCTTTGACCACCTTTTTCGTACGAAAACTACGTGGACGGCCAGATCTTTTTCTGTCACAAACAGAGGAAGTCTCATTGTACCTACTAATAGCCCGGTACACAAATATTTTACTAATACCAAGTGTATGGAGAGTTTTAAAAATTGCATTTGGCTCCATACCTACTTTGTGTAATGCAATCACAGCGATTCTGTTCTCTTTATCAGCCCACTCCATTTTAATATCGCAAAATATTGTACAATGTATTGGCGCCAAAATGAGAAAACACAATGAACAATCGTATAAAAATGACAGATTCGAAATTCAAATGTAATATTTTTTTATTTTTAAGTGTAACAGTATTTATGGCCAGACTAGGTATATACGTAGATTTTAGTATGTACCAGATTATATACCCACACAAGGACAGTATTTTATAAAGAATGTATACATACATTAATTTTTTATCTGTAGGTAGATACAGCGACCGGAGAGATCGGGTCATTCGCCTCATCATTAAAATTACTTATAATAGTAATCATTGTACGATTGTTCATGAATGATAATATTGCAGTCTCTCTGACTACTTTCTTAGGCAGAGAAAAGTGGTTTAAAAATGTTCTAAGATCTCTAGAAATGACCGTAGCTACGACGACGTAGGGCTAGTCGACGAATAGGTACTGTTTCCAAAATCAGAAAATAGTAACTCGTTTTTTTATTTTGGAAACAGCATTCGTAGCACGGCGTAGCAGCTAAGCTACGGCGCGTGGCGTAGTAGATGATCTCGTCTACGAACGCAATCACTGCACAAAAATGTCTGAAAATAGATGCTACGACATAAGCTATGTCGTAGCTTGAAATACCTAGGGTTGTCAAAGCGTTTGGGAATAAAAGTAAAATATTTTAAGTTATTATGATGTTCTACCAAATAAGTAAAACCGACAATTGCAAAAGCAATGCACGACGGAAACGATTCATAATCTTAAACTGTATACCTACGTACCTTCATTAGGTACTTTCAGAGTTGGTAATGCTATTTGGCTAAGAGGCTTAATATCATAAGGCTTCTGTTTGTTATGGTAAACCGCCTCTTCCTTGTTATAGAAGGTTTATTTGAGAACTGGCTTCCGCCCGCGACATCCCGCGGAATCTGTTGATTTTTCGGTATAAAAATGCCGTTTTACTTTTTATCCCGGAAACTCAACAGGATAAAACGGGACGCGGACGACGTCACGGGCAGAAACTACTAATTCATAAAATTTCTGGATTGAGATTTGACTGAAACTTGATTCAAAATTTATTAAGAATTTGAATCTGCATATCTATGCGAAAGACAAAACTCGGTGTAACTATTCCAAGCATACATCGAGATTATCAATAACATACGTAACTTATTAGCAACTTACGTAAGTAGGTTGGCACTGATATTATTTCGGTTGAGAACTATCCTACTCCATACCGAACGTAATAAAATGGGGTAAACCACTAAAACATTTTCAGAAACACCCTGTATCAATAAAGGTGTCGAGAGAAGCGCAAAGTTAGGGTTCTTCCGTGTCATGTGACATTGATCTGCGGTTCACCTCCGTCGGGCTGACGACACGAAATATTAACTGCATAGAAGGGTACTCCCCCATCTCTTTGTTAGGCGGAATTGCCTTATACAGTACTTGTTATTATCAAACGAATTCTTAAAATGATTTCATTCTTACCACGTACTAGAAAATGCTAGTTTTTTCTGAAATATAAAAACAAACTTGCGCGTAGAGGACGTGCTCATATTTACTAGGGATTGCAGCATTTAAATTAAAATTAGAATGATCGAGGAGCTGACCACTTTGCAGAACTTAGATGCTTGGCCGAAGTGATGTTAGACAGACAAAATTTTAACACTAACGTAGGTATCTTTGAAATTCACCTCCTTTATTAAAAGAAATACTTACTAAAATTCTTATTTTTTAGTTTACCCTTATGTATAAAATCGTTAACTACGAGTGAAGTGTGTTTAGTTAGGTTCTCGAAAGCCCTTTGCAAATAGCGACGAAAAAGTGCGTTGTTATAGCAACACCCTCGCTTGAACTTTGAACCTCTGTTTGTGGATTACGGAATAGACCGGTAGATAATAATAATAAATATAAATATTCAAGGACATTTCACACAACACCCTCTAGTCCCAAACTAAGCAATGCTTGTAATATGGGAACCAGATGGCTGATAGAATACTTGTATACTTTTTTTTTTGTAAATACATACTTATAATACATAGTAACACCCAGACATAGAACAAAAATCTATGTTTTCCACGCACAAATGTTTGTTCTTGGTGTTGTTGTTGTTAATACCTGGCGTGAATTAAGGGGATTTTGATTGAAAAGCATGTTAGTTACGCTTCGGGTCACAGGTTTTATTGACTACAATTTATAACAAAGGAGCGAAACTTATAAAAAATGAGAGTCCGACAAAGCATCATTTAAAAGTTGAAGTTGCTATGTGCGGTCTTTTGTACCTCAAAAGAAGAAAGGTATTTTTGCTGGAAAATCTATTCTTAAATGCAGATGCGCAAGCTGAAAGACTCGCTCAAAACCTTTACAAAACAGTCGTAAAAACGAAAGGGAATTCAGATTTATGCTGCCCAAATTTACGTCTGCATATACTATCAACACACAACTTCGCACGAGCTTGAATTTCTACAGTGCCATAAAAGTTGCTTGCTACACATGCCACGACTTATTGCTGTGATCTCGCAACGGGGTAGGTACACTTACTTCTTGTTTTATGAGCTTCGTAGATATTTGTGGCTGGCACATCTGAGACAAAAACCAGCTGTTCAGTTACCAGGGCTAATGGGTGAATGAGTAAAGCTTAAAGACATAAAACCTAAAGGTACGAAAACCCAATTTGCAAACTTTCCCGGCCATTAAGGGACCTTTTACCCCTTTTATGGAACATAAGACGCGAATGGAAACGCCCATTATGCTCAAATCAAAAGTTAAAAGTGACGTGAAAAAATTTCAAAATAACGCTTTCAAATTCTAAGCCTGCTAATTACCTAATTAGGAAGTTTTAGCGAAGAAGTTAGTCTTTTATGTAAAATTTTTATGAATTCAGCAATTCCAGATTTTTCTTAACATTTCAAGGCCTGTTTCAGATCTATCAAAATTATGGAATAATAATACTTAGGTTGTACCTATATTATCTCTAGAATCTGATGACAGTCGCAGTCAGACTAAAACCTACTTGCGGTCATGTAGAGATTCAGATTGGCACCAATTTTTCCAAACTATGGCTCGTATGCTCAAAAAAACTTAGACCGATGAAAATCTCTATTCACATCGATGTTTGAGTATCAATTCATATGTTATGAGTATTGTAATATTGTTCCAGCATAGATACAAACCTTGTACTGGATTCCCAAAGTAAAATACTACACCACCCATGTCTCGATATGGTTTTATGAAACTCTATAATTTTTAGTTTAAAATAACCAATAAGTACTATACCCCATACTATACTTTGCCTAGTTATGCATTACGATTGCGTTCGGCTGATTAGGTCCGAATTAGGGCAATCCAATCGCATTAGAGAACTCCGGGTGAAATGGAGTGGATGACATACCTACCAATACAATGGCTGCGATACTTGTGCAGGATCAACTTGGATTTATTACTTGGTAGCACGCTGACGAGACTGTTCTTTGAATTCTGGCTAGTGGAGAAATGTATGGGTTTTACAATAGCGATGCAGAAGATTTATGGACAGCACTGTTTTTGAATGGCATCTAAATGGAAAACATCGTGACTTAGTCAGCTCCGCACTTATTGACTTTGATGATGATGGTATAAGTGCTGAGTAAGCCTACTCCACCTAAAATCATGACCTTGGCACTACAGCATCCCGTTTATTGGTGCATGGGTAAATAGTGGCCCTGATGCTGTATAAATCATCTAGATTAGATGCAAAAGGCCTTATACTAAATGGATCTGGATCTCAACGATTGATCACACGTATTGAAAATTTCCATCACAAGGCTTTTGAGCTTATTTTTGTTCAAATCGGAGCTCTGGCACTGCTAGGAGGCTCACGCAGTCAACGGTAGGTATCATATACCCTACGATCTATACGAAAATAGCAACGCTATACCTATGACTTTACTTGCGTGAAAGGAGTTTTAGTTTTAATTTTAACGTTTAACAAATCTTCATCATCTTCGTCATATTGTGAAATATCGAATGGTGTCCAATATAGTTTAATTGCTGCAAATCTGCTGAAAAAGTTAGTTCTTTTAAAATAACCAGTACTGTACAGCACCCTTAATATTTGTATAACAGCGCTTGTATTGTATATCCCTATGTACACCTTTTTATGTAGGTTATGTTCATCTGAAGATACATAATATTATTTCGTATGCGAGACCTAGCGTTGCTTTCCCGGTTGCCGTTTGTGGTCTCGATTTCCTGCGCAACCGGAAATTTCAGATGGGTCGCTCAGAAATAGCTAACTCTAAAACTCTAAAAACGGGCTGACTATATTCCTATCTAGCGCTTAGGAGTTTTTTTATCCCTCGGATATAATTGACTTTGTCAAAGCACATTTTCAGTATCTGCTTTCCATCGAGATTGTATCGATTGTATTATATTGTATTGATTGATCTTATCTTATTATCTCTGATGTTTATCGAACGTCTCTGAGCATGAACACATTGCGTTACCTCCTGGTTTTTTCAGTAGGTACCTACTAGGTATCTACATGAAGCAAACATAGAATGACAGATCGCGATATGAGTCGTTTGATAACACTTCGAGTAAAACTGCGGTCATGTAGAGACTGTACATCTGCTAAGAGTGAAGTACTGACTAGTACCTCGTATAATGAGTAGGTAAAATGCTTACAGAAAAGGAATCACGGTATATAATATGGCGAAAATGGTGATGTCAAATCAAGAAATACGGATCAATTGACGCAAGGGTCCATGTTTTTCAAACGTTGCAAAATTTCTTGGGTAAAAGTGATTTCGCCGTAAAATATCTTCCATTTGATAAGTCACTGGTTCTATTTTCATCAACTAAATAAGTGAACGCTTTTAACAAAGTTGCTGTCTCAAACGTAATTGCATGCGTGTCGCTGACGGTCACTATAGTCTCCTTTTTCCCAAACTTGTAGAACTTTTTCCACGTTTGTGACACAAAAATCTGAAACTTCATAGCTTTTCAGCAACATCATCATAGACAACCCACATCAGTCATAAGCCTATTTCAAACGCCCCGCACTCTTTTCGGTTAGGCCTTTGCACACAAGCCAATTTCGGTGTGTGGTTTTTTAACTACCTACCTAAGTAGTAATATATACTTATGGATATAAACATGCGTAAAGTAGGAATAAAATATTTTCATAATAAAACTGAATAAAAACAAACTGTGGAAATCCGATGAAAACTTGTTAAAAATAATCGCATTTCCACACTGAACTGGAACGGTACTGAGTTGAGCCTTATTGCATTGCATTGTAAATCGTAACTATCGCGCGAATGGGGTAAAATAAAAATTAATTGGCAGTGAACGGTTGTTGTATCTTTACTTTCGGTTACGTAGTAACCTCGCCGATCACTTCGTTACACCGCATTTTGATACTAATCCAAATGCTATTTACAGCATTTTGATTCTGGAAATGAACGCAATCTGCATACAAATACATTTGATTTTAGACTCTAGAAATGAATGTGAAATCGAGAAACATTGAATGGCGCTGGCATTGTGATGTATATTTGAGTTCATTGAACCCCAAAATGCATAAATAAATAAATATTCATGGACATTTCACGACGCCCTCTAGTCCCAATCTAAGCAAATCTTGTAATATTGAAACTAGATGCTGATAGAATACTTAACATTTTTTTTGTAAATACATACTTATAATACATAGTAACACCCAGACATAGAACAAACATCTATGTTTGCCACACACAAATGTTTGTTCTTGGTGGGGATCGAACCCACGACCCACAGCACGGGACCCAGAGCTATTACCGACTGAGCTGTGACAACTGTCACAGGCATCTATCTTATTGGATCATTTATCCCGAAATAGAAGCTTACCCATATAAAATGTGTTGTAGAAATAAATTCTTCATTATTACATAAAAAAAGCTTAGTTATTGGTAACGTTGAAACGTAACGTAACGTTGATAAGCTTCCAATGAAATAATTAAATAAAGCGTCTTTTAATAAGGGCCCAGAAAAATATCCCTACACAGTGTAAAAAGTCCAAATTAGTGCAAACTGCGAAGTCTTTACCTATTCATTCGCTGGGGACAAGCTTCGTCCGAGGGACAAGCCGAGGAACTTAATAACGGTGAACTGCACCCATCAGTTCTTATAACATAATAGAAAGCGTGTCTTGATAAATATCTGATGAGCCATCAGATCCAGGAGGCTTTTGCGGAGTAATACTAAGGCATTTTCTTATCTCTTTTTTCTATCCTATGAATTCCTCCTAATGTTAGGGGAGCATTGCTGACCCAGTTCCGGATCGTTTCCGGATCACTCCGGAGGGTTTACGGTTTCAATATTTCGGAGCCCCTATGCGCACTTTACCCTCCTCTCCTCACATAATGCACTGCGTATTAACTTACATTGTATTCTGAATATAGTACCACAATGCGCTCTATTTTTAGCATTTTCATAGTGACAGTTCTTTGCACAAGGCAGCCTTCACAAGGTAGTCTAATCTGGTTCACAGGGCTGTATCCAATTTGCCGCTGCGATTGTGGGGCTTCGACCGCAAACCCCGTAATTGACACCGAAAGTAAAACCGCAACTTACAACGCGGAAAACGTTGCCCAGACAACCGCGGCGCGCTGCAAAAACGCGACACAAATTGCAACACGTCGCGCGACCGACAATCTCTAGCCGACATATCCAATCTCCTGAATGCTTTATCATTATTGTCTCGATATTTCCAATAAAAATAACGTAATTCACCCGTCATCGCACAGCCTTATAGGTTTAGTTTAGAAAGTTGGCATCTTGTTCGCAGCAGCGGTTATTCCGCGTTCCCTGCATAGGCTACCAGGCAGCAGGTTATAAAAAGCAGGCTCTATTTAACGGGAATTGATTCGGAAAAAGGCGCTTTGCGTGCATCGAGGCGAAGAACCGGATTACTGTAGCCGCGCTACAAAACAAATCCACTACGATTTACGTACCGTAAACTCGTTAGGTACGCGTTGCGAGATGAAGGTATCTCGGTTGGAATTTGTTTCTTGCAGCTGTGATGCGAGGGTTCAGATCGAGTTTCTCGGCAGTGCTAAGTGCGTTGACGAGCGGTGGCGGCGACGAGAGAGAGGCGCGCAGTCTATGGAGAGGTTCGCAGGTTCAGTCGAGGGAGGTTTTGTTATCACAGTCGCTGTTCGGCGGTCGGACGGCGTGCTAGCTACGGTCGGAGTGCGCTCTCGCTTCTGGAACACGCGGTTTGAGCGACGACGCAAGTTTTGCGGACGATCGCGTTTCGACTTCGACATTTTATCTGCGTTGGCCTTTCTCGCATCGTGACTGATCACGAACACTAAAGAAAGTGAAACTGCATGCTTGAGTCGTGATAACAGATTGTGTAAGGATTTAAGTAAGACCTGGTGATTTAGTGAAGTGGGACGAGGTGATTTAGACTATAATTGAGAACTTTGGACTCGTTTCGATATCAGCACAGTTTTGATTTAAAAACCGTGTCTTGATTATTGATACGCAGGTACGCAGCATTCTTTTCCTCTAACGGTAAGTCCCCAAAACGACTCTACATTTTTATCTACTTTAATTTCATTTTATAATTTATGGCAAAAACTAAAATCTTCCTCATCAAAAGTGAATAATAAAGCAGTTAGCGGTACTTTTATGAGTTATCTTGTAACACATCGTGAATTAAGGTGATGGATGAAAATTGGATTTAAGCAATCCATTAATACTGCGAGCTCATTATAGGGGAGAATGGTATGAGGGGAAATAAAACGGTAGGTATTATACCTAATAGAGTTATGATTATGGCATGGTGTTTTCTGTCAGAACGTCATAAAAATATGGTCGAATAATATAAAAATATAGCAATACTTACATCATACTTAATAATATTTTTTGACTTGACGTGTGATGTGAACCCGCCACTTCGGTTCTACCCAACCCAAGGGCATAATTAATTGGAAGTAATTTAACTTTGTAAGCATAAATTGGACGTAATTATTAGACGGTCTTTGAAAATGAGATGAACACGTCGCCTTTTAACAAAAAATAATAATTTGGCCACGCACTTACAAAGAGAGTTACAAAGTGGTTTCAAAACAATCCATTTCTGTCAAAATTTCTTTTAAAGAATTCCTGCTAAATCTTTATCAAACAAAAATTTAACAAAAATTTGACTGGAATTGAATTTTAGAAACGTGTCCACATGGTCGATGGCAAAGTACAGTCGGCGACACATCAACCTATCCACTGTTTGAACTTTGAACTATTATAATTTGAATGTTGCGAATCAGGGATCGCGTGGCGCGCAAGCAGCGAGTCTCACATAAAAACATATCGTCCCTCTCGCATGATTCGCAACCTTCAAATTATAATAGTTCAAAGTTCGAACCGTTGATAGGTTGATGTGTAGCCGATTGTACCTAATCATCATAGTCAGCGGGATTTAAGTAGGAAATGCCTACTAAATAATGAGCCTTCTGCAATGCCAGTACTATGACTGTACTTAAGAACAAATTAAGGAGTTGATGTGAATCGAAAATCAGACGGCTATTCGGGTTCATAAATCTTTACAAAGCTCTAAAATATATAGAGGCTAAAGACATTGATTTTGTGACTGTCAATTTAATAAAAGTCAGTCAGAAAAACTTAGTCACTAGAACAGAGTTTCCTACTGAAATACGAGTCCGACTCTACGGGGTGTAATCGTCCTATTTTGAACATTTTCCAGGTAGGCATCCTTAAATAATACCCGACTGTATGTACCTACAGACTTCATGCTGCGTTTTAAGTGGTAGCTCTGACGCTTGATAACACGAAATAATTTTGAAATACAAATTTGAAACAGCAGGATAGTTGCAAGCAGTGAGCGTGCAAATTGGTGCGTTTAATAAGCGGTGTCATGTGGATTTTGTAATTGCTATCAATTAACAAGATGGAGTTGATACATGTAGTTTGCATTAAACCTTGTGTTTTGTATTAAAAAAAAATATGATGTAATTTGTTGTTGATTGCAGGTAATGCCGTCAAATTTCCATTAAGTGCCCAAGACACTGGGGGCAATGCAGCCAGTGTCTCGGGCAAGCTTCCGATTGGTACCTACTGATTTGGATCAGTTGAGCTATCTATAAATCGTTTGCAATGCTTTTTAGATAGCCCAACTGCTTTATAATATGTATTTTGTATATATTATAAATATTGTAAATACTGTACCTATTAGTCGTAATTTTCTTTGTGAATAAATGTGTTTAAATTATTGCTTACACATTGCTAACTAGCTATAGACATTGAACTATAAAATAGGAGGGAGAAGAGACCTACCATGTTCTCATACGGATTACCATACGCCAACATCCTGTGGAACTCTGTGTATTTGTGTACTTGTGAACCTCTGACCTCTTTGAAGTAAGATTAAAAAGAAAAAAATATCACACATAAAAATACCGCTTCGTAAAAACTCAATTTTCATATTTAGCTACTTCTTTCGTCAGGGTCGCTATTAAAATTCTGTTATTTATTTAGCTTAAGAGACCGTACGAGAGATAAAATCTACTTTCTATCAAAATGCTAATTTGGGAGCAGATTCCTATCTATATTTTGTTATTAAAACAAGCGTGTATACTGTATACTCCATGCTGTATAAAAAGTATATAAAAAAGTATTACGGACTATAAAGATAGGATCTAGAACCTCTTATTGACAAAGCTCGATTAGTATGCGTCTTATGATACAAATACGTGCTGTATCGTAGGTACGTTGATAGTTAGATATTAGGATATATACCGTTATGTACCTATTTGGGTACTTATGTAACAGAACGGTGCAGGATATTGTGTAACCTCTCACGTCTCGATTTTATGCAAAGTAGCTTTATGATGACAACTCTAGCATCATATTAATTGATTATTCCTAGAGTTGTTTGTAGATAATTATTACATTTACTAATTTTATTTCATTTATATTAAAATATATGACCTAATTCTATAAAAAAAGATACCTAAGTATTTAATACGATTTGAGCTGTTTGGTAATCTGAGGATTTAAAGCCAATTTTGATGCAATGACTCTCGTGGATTTATCATTGGGTAATTTGTACTTAGACGTAGTAAAGCACTCAAATCTTTTACTTACATCCTGTAATGAGCTATATCATTTCACCACGAAGGTTTTGTGAACGAAACCCCTGGTGCGCGAGTTCGACACACGCTTGCCAACTTTATCCGCGCTTAGATTAGATAACTTGTACCCCGGA
Source organism: Gandaritis pyraliata (assembly GCA_947859175.1). Lineage (NCBI taxonomy): Eukaryota > Metazoa > Arthropoda > Insecta > Lepidoptera > Geometridae > Gandaritis > Gandaritis pyraliata. Next base: position 4,550,656 of record OX401863.1, read on the forward strand.
CATCGTATAAAAATGTAAATGACATCAAAAGCTAATTCTGTAAATGAAAGAAAGCGTCACAAACTTCTAAAAAAAGTCAGAGTTATGATTTCAAAGTATACATAATTAATTTTATGATAATGTTGGACGCGACGCTAGGGGTTGGGATGAGTGCCCACTTATGGTTTTTGGGAGTAACTCGACTGTTTATTAAAGAGGGTAATATTTTTAAGTGGTTTGTGGAATAAGTAGTACCTTAATTTACCTATTGTTTTTAAATTATTTATTACCATATTGACTTAACTTTCATTGTAAATAATCAAGGTATTTTATTACAATTATACCTAAATCGAAAATACTATCCTACTAATATTATAAATGTGAAAGTTTAGATGTTTGGATGTTTAGATGTTTGGATGTTTGTGTTTCAATCACGTCTAAACTACTGAACCAACCTGGATGAATCTTGGCATATATATAGTTCGTAACCTGGATTGACACATAGGCTACTTTTTATCCCGAATAATTAACAGGATCTACAGGATAAAATGAACGAAAAGGATTAGCAGCGCCAATTGGCAAGAGGATTTCATTGTCATGTCATGTCACGTCAGTTTGACAGGACGTAGTACTACTTTTTTGGTCTAACGACTAACGTTTGACATTCCAGTAAGTACGAGTTCGGTGTAATGAGGTGTAATATCAAGTTTCTCAAAGAAGTATCCCCTCGGTACACGCACAGATAATATAATGTACACGGAAACTGTAGACGCGTACGAAGTCGCGGGTAACTGCTAGTATTATATATAACCAACTAAATCGCGAATAATCGTGTCTAATTGCAAAAATTGTACCTTGGAAAGTGAATCTGTGAGAAGATTTTTAAAAACAAGCTGATAGATTTGCCATTGAATCGATGGATATTATTGGATTTCGTTATTCCTGGATTTCAGATATTACGTGCCCACGAATCCCACGATACGCGCACTGAGCCATATTGAGCCTAGTGTGAAGCCATAGCTATAGACAGATTTACCAATTCCCATTTACTTATCTAGTTCTCTCCACATAGTTTTATGATAATATCTAAATTATTCATATCATAGAATTTTATTTAAGTAGATCTTTATGATAGTTTAAATTTTTTGATAAGGTAATTGATATCAAAATTTTAAAAGTAATTGGCTGCCTACATTCATCGCCTGTTGTTGAAACTGTTGAAAGAACGTACCTCATATTTGTAAGACAAAGACGATGACTCACAAGTTAATTCATACTGTACCCAACAGATTTTTTAGAAATCTGGTTTGAAATTTAGGTCCGCATTGTATAACTGGCTATTTGTTACCGTGTTAATTTGGACTAAAACTTGCATGAGACAGAAAATATAACGAGAAAACTACTACCTATCAATAATAATCTGCCGCCTTACTGCCAAGTGTCATGGTAACATGATAAATTAAAAGCTGCTAAAAATGATTCTAATTTCAATTTAAAATTATTTACGGAATGCAATCGAGTCTCAAAATGTTCTTTACCAGGGGGTTATTTTAGAAGTTAATTTAATTTTGATTCAGTAAATAGCGAGTCAAGCGAATCAAATTCGCTGACAGTGACATCGGAAATAACTGATCAACAATGGATTAAATAATGGAGATGTTTTTACCACAGACTTTTTGTGGTATCGCATTACTTTGAAATGATATAAGGCTTGGTTTGACTGAAAACGAGCATGTTCAGTGCAATTGTGCATCTCCATCGTAAGTAGGTATAGGTGGATATTTGTAAAGATAACGTTACAGAACGCAACGTTGTCGTTTTAAGTTACTCTAGCAAAAACGTTTCGTTGTACCACGTTATCGTAATAACGGTACACTAGAGATTTTTTTAAACAGTAGAGTTTTATTTAGCTAGCAGCAACTAGACCGGGACTTAAACTGATGTAGGTTACGTACCTATCTAATCAGAATCTAATTGAGAATGAGCTGTTCTTTTGAGACGTTGATATGAGAAAAAGCAATCGAGATTTTATCATCGTTTCATAGCTGTTTTTGTCAAGTTCCTGTAGGCTGGTTGTTTAGCGATGTTTTTTAGAATTTATTTTTAGAATACGTACATCTACTGCGTTCTGTCTTTTGTTCGCCAGGAACAGAGAATTTTCTCTCCATGAAAATCTTCAAGTTTCCGACGAAAAATCTGAAACCGTGCTGGAACAAAATTACAAACCAAACAAAATTATACCTACGGAACCATTTCCAATGGTCTGAGGTATAACCATTGAATCGACATCGAAAAAGAAAATCAACGTCAAAAGCCCGATAAAAGTTTTAAGAGACGATACGAGAGGAGACTAACCCATGAAGATATCGAATCCATTCACAAGTCGATGTAATTTGGCAGACAAGCTTTCTCGGAAAGTCGTTTTTACCGTGGCGTTCATACCACACAGCTTAGAGACGACCGCCGATACAGTGTAGGCTAGCGAAACTTAATGATTCAGGGACATTTCACACAAACTTAATGATTCTTTTGGTATCGTGTCTTAGCAAAACCGTGGCTTTGCCAAATGCCTTAAAATGTCTGCGAGGTCCGCTCGCATTTGTATTTTATTATTTTGATGACATATACCAACGAGTACATGATCTAATCACTGGAGGAATCAAATAAGATAATGAAGAGGTTAAAATAATAAATAAATATTCATGGACCTTTCACACGACGCCCTATATCTAGTCCCAAGTTAATATAAAGATCTATATTTATACTTCGAGCCCACAGAACAGAGTTTCTCTGTTCTGTGTTCGAGCCTATACACACATTTACACTGACATTGACTTGTGAGCTTATAAAAGCTATGGCTGTCTGTTCCTAAGCTGCATTAGTGGCGTCTTACACCGAAAGCGTGACTTGGCTGAAGAAAGAGAGGAGATTAATGACAGGGGCGGGGGCTACGATCCGATGCTGGGCCGTTAAATCTCTTTTTTAACTAGCTTAGCTATCGCTCTAACCCCTTTGGGAAGGTAAACAAAATATGGGCACGTTTGTAGAAAAATAAACTACAGACGCGAACACTAAGCAATTAGCTATCCTGATTTTCTACTCTACGGTAACGAGAGTTTCTGCTGGTTTCTGTTGTTGGTGATATTTATTCTGGCAAATCTTACAATCCCGTACAAGATTCTTGAAAAAACCACCATAAATAAAGGCTTTGTATGAATGTCTAATGTCATTGCTATTTCTTGGAAATAAATAATGACAAAGTTAACTTTTAAGTAGGTAATATATTTTCCACCTTATTGCAACTTGTAACTACTGACTGCCTAAGCACGATAACGTGACTTTTGAATATAATTTAAAGGGAACTTAATCTTCAGAGTTGGTATCGAGATGCTAAGATTGATGTGCAAGAAGTGAAAGGGGGAAATGACGCTCCATCAACTCTGCCCCGAGGGATCCGTGAAGATACAATGATGACTGCCTTTTGAATGTCGATTTCTTTGTCTGGACCTTGCATCCTTGTCATCAAAGGTATGCTTTGCTCGTAGGTTGTTTCATGTTGGTAGGTACTACATAAGTGTGAACGAGTTGAAAATTGTTATTAACCGACTTCAAAAAAGGAGGAGGTTCTCAATTCGGTTGTATGTTTTTTTTTTTTTTTTTTTTAATGTTTGTTACCTCAGAACTCCGTCATTTATGAACCGATTTCAAAAATTCCTATTTCATCTGAAAGGATATACTTCCAGATTGGTCCCATTTTATTTTCATCAAAATCGGTTGAGTAGTTTGGGTTATAAATAGAAATAACTGAAAAAATATGCCCGGCGCGGCGCAGCGCCTACTATTTTACTGCTAGCAACAATGTAATATGCCAAGTTGTGGCGTAGCGCCTACCATTTTACTGCTAGCAACGATGGACCCTTGTGGGTGCACACCTAACTTTTTACATTTTTCTAAATTTGTCAATAAACCCAGTTTGTACATTCAAACCGCATTTAATTGGAGAAAAGTAAAAACCCACCAGTTGTTCCTCTAAAGAATCAACACCAACCACGTGCACGAAATTGCGTATTTTGCTTTCCTGTGACTTTTATGTGGTGTTTATAGTGACTAGAACATTCCCAATGAACTGTCATCATCATCATCATCATCTGATGATGAAGCTGGTAGTCGAATTGAAGTCGGTTTTCCAGTTTTTTAACTTATAAATTATTTTGTGAACTCGGAATACAGTGAATTTGTCAAATACTACAGCCATGTCATGTTGAAATTTTACAGTTGCTAGAGAATAGAATATACTAATTTATGGAGTTATGTCATTTCAGGGTTCCTATTTGGTTTTTTTTAGCGTTCGTTCTATAAGTTTTCTGTCGTAGAAAACTGTTAATGAGTAAATTTGTAGAGTTCACAATTCTCAGTATAAATAATTTGTTAAGAACTCTATTGTAGTTAGTGATACAAAGTTAGGAACATTCTGGGCACTCACCTAGATAAAACGATCGTGTTTTGTCACATCCTTTTGTCAGGTGACTCTTTATTACGTAGCACAACGGAAGCATAACTTTTTGAGAGCACGGAACAAATGAATGTAGTGCGACACAGCAGCCAGGAATAGGACTATCCTTGTTCCTACTCAGAAGCACAATGGCTGTACGAAATTTCCCGAAAACGGCACAATAGAAATACCTTTTCCTAATAACAAGAAAATTTCAAATGTGGTAGCAAAACCTGCACTAAATTTGACTTATTTCATAAACGAGTAAGAAAAGTACAACTTCGATGGAGTTATTTTTTTAATGTAAGTTTTACGGTGTACAGTTGTGAAGAGCACAAGAAAAATCATCAATCCCAGGCCATTCCGACCGAAAACAATAGTCCCTATCTCCAAAGTTGGCCACGATTATACCGTAAATTTGGGGAGTTTTGTCACTTTTCTCATAAATTCTTTCGGCGGTGCGTTATCGGGCTCGAGATCTACCAGGGAGTGTCACTATACCACCGTTTGTTCAGAACCAGTTGTGGCATTCGTTTGCAAAGGGGACGTGCTCCCGGGAGGAGAACTACCGCAAGTAAAGCTTTAGTGGGTTAAACAACTAAATATAGGTAATAAGAAATTCAACTACCAATAAATTGTTATGAAATTGGCAATTTTTTTCAGCAGACATTCTTTTAATCTAAAACAAATATCAACAGTATCAACAATCGCTTTTCAATTGAAAACTAATCAAAATGATATTTTTCCGAACAAAAATTAACGTAACCATTGCAAAAAAGTTGACATTTTCTATTCTCAGACTAGCGATTGTAGAATTTTGACTTTGCAAGAGGACTAATGTGTTCGGCCAACACGTGAACAACACGGAAATTTTTGATTACCATAACAGGGTGAGGTCGTAAGGCAGTTAAGTGCAAAGTGATTTCTTCCGCTGGTTCGGGTGAAACTCGGACAGAAACTCTGCATTTCCTATTTGGTTCCTCAACACATTAGCCGACTAATGTGTTTTGATGGAAATGTGTACCGACATAAGTGAGGAAATGGTTGGCTTCTAACTATTTACATTATGTACAACTTACACTAATATTTACATGTTTTCCACTAGCATCTTTTGATCTAGGTATTGCGACACTCTTATCTAGTAAGTATAGATATGGTGGCTCTAAGCATCTTGACTGCTAAGAAACTTCAATCCTATAAATAAAAATTCACGTTTAATTCATAAACTTTCCTAACCTTTTCACATTTTACAGTCAAAATCAAACGTATAATTTGGTTAGATTTTCGCGTTTACAAAAGATCTCACAAATTCAAACTGGATTCCAATTCCATCTAAATTTATGTTATAGATAAGGCCTTATTCAAAGGCAATGAATTATTTCCATTGATGATATTATTATCAATTTAATTGAAGTAAACATTAATGTTCGTTTAATGTAGCAAACTACACTGCTATGTGCCATAAAATCTAATTATCCTTAATTTACTGCGATTAGTCGTGCCAACCATGCCAACGTTATTATGTATACCGGTATCTTACACAGTAACTTTTGATAGGTGAATTTCTATTGGTCCCTGCGCGCGGTCCACCTACATAGTACACCTGGTTGTACCATGGGTAATCAACAGATAAAGAGCTTTCATATTAAGTTTGCATAATTTGTTTTAAGTTTCCACGAAGTTACAATTTTTAATTAATAGTTTAATTTTGTTTGTGTTTATAGTAGAAGTTACTATTTTATGTTCATATGTAGCCGATAAGACAAACGATTGATTTATTATTAAAATTTGTTGAATTACTACGATAACTTTAATTTTATTATAAATCTCCTTTAACTAAGCCTTAATACCCTCCGGAACCTTATTACAACTAAAATTAGGTTGATATTAAAATCTAGCAGACGTTAGATAAAACATTTTGGTTAGAATTTTTACAATATTAGGTAGTGAAATCTACAATGTTATTTTTTATAAACCTAAATGATGGAATAAGCCAATGACCCACCTAATGTTAAGTGGTAACCACGATGCTAGTGATTTCTTATTTAAGTTTTAAATTATTTGAGTTGTAAAAATTATATCCAAAGTTATTGAACTCCATTACCATTTCAGTCGGCGATAAGGCTACAGGTCGAATGCTTATTAACTATCGGGAGTAACTTCGTCATGAGAACAGTAAATCAATTTTACCAGTCAAAAGTATCTTTATAAGATGCCGGTACTGTAGTTAGACCACACTGAAAAGGAGTGTAAAACACCTTGTTTAAATGCAAATTGAAAAACGTATGCAAAAATGTAACGCTGGTGACTCGCAGAGAGGAAAGTGTCTTTTGTTCTGAATTTTTAACTAACATTCTGCAGTAAAGAGAGATGCTTACCTACTTTTTAACACCTACCTTTCACACGTGTTTCTGTTGACTGGTATTGTCGACTGGCGTGTAATGTGATATTTTTAAGCATTTGAACGACTGTGTTTTTACTAAACATGTTTTATTATCTAAGATTAACGAAGTTTTGCTTGCGTGACAACTGGATAAAAAGCTTAGCTTACCTGGAAGTACTTACACTATTGTAAGTCACGAACTATACCTACAACCTACCTACTTATTGAAAGTTTCATCATCGGTCTAGTTTGGACGCTACAAGTAGGGTCTATTCCCACTAATCTCAACTGACATTTTGTATATTGTTTGTATATATTTATGTATACGCAATAAAGCCTCTGCTTATACAGATGTAACCTACTTAGGCTTATTAAAACAGACTGGATCGAATAAAATTCAATCCGATTTCAATTTTATGTCTTCAGTCCCTGGATTTCAAAGAAATAACAGTTATAAACTAAGTTGCCACACTTGCCGTTATCACATCACGGTTACCGCATTTTAGAAAATGAAAAGCGAGAGTTAAAGTTTATAGAGTTTATGCTTAGAATTTCCGGCCGTTTCTTTACATTAGCATTTTCTGCTCCGGTCGAGTTTCCGTTCAACTTCCTACTTCCGTGTGGATATCGACTTTCAAAATCTTTGATTTATGCCAAATCTCTTGGTAGTTTCACAATTTTGCGGTAGGATTTTAGTTTCACAATTCGAGAGGCCTGCAACATTTTATTGACCAATCAAATCATTTGTTGAGACCCAGAAAACCTATTATTGGCTGGTCTTTAGTAGCTCAAAATAACAGCAGTCACCGGTTCTAAGAAAACCAAATTTAAACTTCACGAATTCGAATAGTCTCGAGGCCGTGTTTTGTGGTGTACAGTATAAAACTGGGCTTTGTGTTTTTGATAACGTTACGGCAGTCTTGTAGACGCAGTAAGTGTTCGTCACGAAGAACAAGCAAGCATAGAGTCACGCCTTGGGCTTTTGTGACAAATCCAGTCTATGTGCAAATGATGTTATCTCTTTTAGCAGACAGTGGCAAACCGAGGACTCCAGTCTGGGGGCTTGACCCAGCTACTAGGGTTTTCCTTGACAAATTGTGATCCAACTTGGTTGAGCCTCCTAGCCCCCCCCCCCCCTAGTTCCATTAGAAGTTGTTGCTGTAGTTTTAAAGTAGACAATGATACTAGTCTAGACACATAACAAGATTTTCATTTTTTGTGAGTCTAGACTATCTTATCTTTATTATTATAAAACAAAGTATGTGCGTCTGAAAAGATTTTTCTAGAAATGAGAACACATCTACGAACACATAATAAAACCTAAGTTGGTACCTAGGTAACTAGAACTAAGCAGTTGCGTAAAGAATTGTGGAATATTAGTTTTTACGAAATAACAATTTCCCGTAATAGATTCGGCAGTTACGAAAATTTATTACGAAATCGATGATCGTACCTAATACTTATATTATTTCGTACCAATTTGCAAATCTACTCACACGTTTTGGTTTTCGTTAACTTGGCAAAAAGCCTCTGTCATAAAGACAGATGCTTTTTGCCAGGTTAACGAATAAAATCATGACAAAAATTCATCAAGCATGATGAAATATGATGAAAGTGTTTGGTGCTAAAATGGTTAACTTGTGTACAAAGATATTCTCACTTTTACCGAATTCCTGAGGGGTTTCAAAGCCCAAGAAAGAGAAACATCAAGAAACTTTGCTGCAGGAGTGTACCTGCGGGCCAGATAAGCGGGTAGGTCAACAAACAATAAAATTCTTTTTTTTTCATCATTCTTTATGTGCGTAAGTGAAATACTTTTGCGAACAACTAAGTAAAGGGCTTTTTCAAACCGTAGGTACCTTTTTCTCTTGATGTCAACAATACCTACCTACTAAGTTGTTAGATACTACTTGCAATGTAGAACGTTTTCCGTAGATACTTAGGTAGGTATCCTTTGTTCTTCTGCAGTACGTTAAAAAATTAGAGAAAAATATTCTGTACCTATGCAACCGATAGGTGACGCTTATCGTACGCAAGTAGCTAGATACCACAAGTCAGTCATTATTTTCATCGGTTTTTTATGTTTGAAGATGAGTTTAAAAAAAAAAATCAACCTAAAGTAGGTACTTACCTACCGTCAGAGAACTCATTATATAACGTCTTTTAATCAAGCAACATTGTACAAACATGACACCACAACAAAACGCTTCATATTATCCCAAATAAGACGTAATTACAATGTTTTTATCAGCCTATCGAGGTTTCGGGGTCCTTTATTTAGGTATCAGCACATAATTAAATTCCATTCACGCGGGCCAAACGATCCGCTCGCGGTGTAATGACAAGCATTCGGAGACATGAGGGTGACCGTTATGTAGACGTGATGGCATCTCTTATACTTAGTTACTAAGGCTTGTGCGATTGGCCGAAGATGAAGCCGAAATTGGCCGATATGAGAGCTTCATCTCACAAGGCCACGGTTTTGCGAGACCGAGTTTTAAAATTATATAGTAACGTTGGCCCACAGTTAAGTAAAATGGTATCGCCGATATCTAGTAACTCTAGTACTTTACCAACCCTATAAAACTGGTCTTTATTTCTGTAATCCTTGTAAAAGAGTAGCTTAATTTAATAGTTCAGATTTTTATCAAAATGATAGAAACGCCTATTTTGTTTAAAGATTTGTCGAGATTTCATACAAATAATGTCGAAGCCGATTATTCGTTTGAGTACGTAGCTGCGCCAACTCTACGTACTCTTTCTAGATATAGGTAGTAGGTACAGATACTGATAGAACCCTCACGGATTTTTGTAAATAGTTACGTATACGGTGGGGATATGTGGACTGTGGCCCTAAGACCGAGGAAATTGATTGTTCGCTCTCTCCGATTTAAACGATTTATTAGTTTTAAGTAGAAGCAAATCTTAGGTTTGGAATTTTGCATTTTAAGTCGATATCGGAGCGTAAGATTTATGGTATAGTTAGAGATTTATAGTGGTTTTAGAGCCGAATATTTTAATCAGATGACCGCATAAAAAGATTTACAAAAAATGTAGAGCCACATCTACGACAATCTGTTTCTGTCAGCTTAAATTTATCGCGCGCTGGAGCATAGATTTAGACATGTCAAAGTTTAGATGTTTGGGTGTTCAGATGTTTGGATGTTTGTGTTTCAATCACGCTGTAACTACTGGTCCGATTTGGATGAAACTTGGAATATTATTATAGTTGGTAACCTGGATTAACACATGCTCCAGTTTTTTTAGGTTTTTTTTCCGTGGACCAAGTGGCGGGTAACTGCTAGTAAATAATAATGAACATAATTATCAATTTCGATAACTACGATTTTCCACGAAAAATGAGACGATACCGATTAATGTTCCGGTAACGCTAAATAAAAGAAGTACTTATTACGTACTAATAAAGCAAATTCGTTTTGAAATTGCTTAGCCAGTGAACAGATCTGCCTCTGCATTAGACGAGGTCAAACCATAGAATGATTTTGAATACGGAATTAATTTCACGTTAATTTAGAAATGAAAAGGCATGACACTTAGTATAATGCGAATTGCGAAACAACCATCAAACAATCCAATTTAACACAACTCCCGACAAATTGTATGTAAACAAACTTTGCTAATTTACTTATAAATTGGACTACTGACTAATTGTCGCACTGTGTATTCGATAGCGCCATTTATTGTCAGAAGCACTCGTAACTTTGAAGTTTTTGGGGTAGAAACTTCCGGACTATATACCCAAAGTTCAAATAATATCTATGCAAATGATGAAGATGTAAAATCATAAAATAATACCATTGAAATAGGTAAATAAGCTGCTGTACTCGTACCAGCCACGCAGAACAGAATACCAATAGCTAATAAAATACTAAAATAAACACTGTGTATAGCCCCTGTGCTACTGATGGGCATAGTTTTTTGTCATACTGAAATAAGTACTAAACATTGATTTCTTAAAAGTGATTTTACTGAAAACCCGTTTTTATTAAGATTTACCGCAAAACGCACTATTATTGCTATTATAGACAACTGACCGTAAATAACAGTTTTCTCTGCTCCAGCGAAGATAATAGACATGACTTTCATTCATAGCACGACTGGACCGTGACATATCGGATGCGTACGCGCATCTGAATCGCGACATTTTGCTGGTGTGTGATAATTTCTAGACTTGAAAGCAGTCGGTTTGGTCCATAGCTTGTTTTAGATCGTTTGCATTTAAAACAGAGTCAACAAGAATTTTAAACTGTACAGAGAGGTATTTACTTACATTTACTGCCACTGATAATACTATTTAAAATTAATTTAATATATAATTCTTGAATGACCAGTGGTTTTCTTTAATTCATTTATTTACGTGATTTTACGGGTAGTTCAACCTAATTATATTACTCTACCTAATAATGAAGCTGAATTTTGTCCACTCTTATCTTCGGTAGTAAGTAAGTAGCTCTTCAACCAAGAACGAACTTGGAGTGAAACCAATCATAAATCAACAAAGACAGAGAATTAGCCGACTCCTTCGGAACTCCTCTCTATAAATCAGATAAACTCAGAAAAACTACTTCAATATCGATAAGTAAGGACCTATTATAATATTTATAATACAACATTTATCTACCTCCTAATACATATTGGTCACTAAGGCCCATATAGGTAGTAACGTCCAAACAACCTCTTCGCTCGCACATTTCAACATTTTTGAAGATAACCAAATCGCAAAGCTTTACTATCCAGACTCTAGAAAATAACAATGCAAAGGTTCAGCAAACATGACATGTCATTCTGATCCAAACAAGTTTTCCGATCAAAAAATGTGCACTGAAATGTGACAAAAACAAGGAACAGTTTTTGGTTAGAAAACTTGTTTTAGAGATAGTTTGAATAACACTACAGACGGGTGTTCTCAAGTCTATCTACATCGTGAATGATGTCATCATAAAATACAAATATCTAGGCAAATCTAAGCTGGATTCCTCGGAAACGACCTTGCTTTCACTTAGAATCTGGGGCTAGGCAGTGAGGCACTATAACGACTATTTATAAAGAAGTACAGGTATTTAGGTACCTAAGTACCTGTGTTTAGAGTTCTTAGCGATCAGAATGCTGATTCTGACCAGCTTTATAAATTTTTTTATTTTATTGGATTGTATTTTCAAGGCGCGCTGGCATGGCGCTGTAGCTTTTATTTCCGTTTTGACTATCTCGCCTATGAGAATGACTCAAATGAATATAAAAATCTATTTGACTGTTGTAGAGAACAAAGTATCTTCGACTCTATACAAAAGATTGCACCAACTCAGCAGTTCATAATAATATTGTAGGCGTATGACTCATCGATGAAGAAATCTATATTTTGAAGATTCATTAGGTACAGCAGGGGTATGCCAATCAAAGTTGAACTGCAATGTTGAACTGCATAGTTTTAAATCATGGTCAGTTCATACTAACTCATAGTTATTCTGTGACTAAATAGTGACATTATGACGTCATTTGATGTGTTTTCGCGCATATTTGGCTGTCAAGTGTCTAAAAAGAATGATCACGTGGTACAAAATTGTACCACGTGACCTGAAGAAATTACACTGGGCAGTGAAATATAACTTGACAGCAAAAGATTGGCATACGGGGCCTGCACGGTTTTAGCAAACTCATCATCGCATCGTCATGACGCTGGCAGTAATTGGTGCATCACTTTCGAGTACGACGCAGTCGTGGCATGTTACACAACAGTTCGTATCGTGACTTCATGACATGCCCGTGATCTCTTGGTCATAGCAGTCAAAAGTCAGTCGTGAAAATGTACGTGTTTTACGTTGTACCGTAACGTAAATAAAAATGTTATGCTGTAGATTATGGGACAGCCCAAAGGGGGCTCTCTTATTAATTTTAAATTCTAATTCATTTTGTGACATTTACCTTTTTATTTGATTCTGACTACCTCTGATATTATATCGAACCAAGCAAATATATATGTATCTAGGTCATATTAGTTATCTAGGTCTCAGGTTGGGTATAATATATGTATCTAGATCAAAACTTTTTTTTAATAAGCTTAACCCTAGGAAAAAGCCTACAAAGATGATACATTATTGCCTTGACTGTACTTTACAGTACCTTAGGCAAAGACTAAAATGAGTTAGATAATAATTTATAAGTTAAAAAACTGGAAAACCGACTTCAATTCGACTACCAGCTTCATCATCAGATGATGATGATGATGATGACAGTTCATTGGGAATGTTCTAGTCACTATAAACACCACAGGAAAGCAAAATACGCAATTTCGTGCACGTGGTTGGTGTTGATTCTTTAGAGGAACAACTGGTGGGTTTTTGCTTTTCTCCAATTAAATGCGGTTTGAATGTACAAACTGGGTTTATTGACAAATTTAGAAAAATGTAAAAATTTAGGTGTGCACCACAAAGGGTCCATCGTTGCTAGCAGTAAAATGGTAGGCGCTACGCCGCAACTTGGCATATTGCATCGTTGCTAGCAGTAAAATAGTAGGCGCTGCGCCGCGCCGGGCATATTTTTTTCAGTTATTTCTATTTATAACCCAAACTACTCAACCGATTTTGATGAAAATAAAATGGGACCAATCTGGAAGTATATCCTTTCAGATGAAATAAGAATTTTTGAAATCGGTTTATAAATGACGGAGTTCTGAGGTAACAAACATTAAAAAAAAAAAAAAAAAAAATAAAAAAAAAAAATTAAAAAAAAAAACATACAACCGAATTGAGAACCTCCTCCTTTTTTGAAGTCGGTTAAAAAGAAGTAGGTAGAGATATAGAGCCTTTTTTCAGGCCAGTAATTTGGGATTGGGAATAACATTACTCTAGGTCTACTTAGGGCCATCTTGTTCTGAATTTACTACTCGTAAAGCTAAATTCCTGGTAGGTATCTGTACACTAATAGCTTAACATATTAACTGTTAGAGCACAGCCTACAACCGTCCGACCGAGACTCAAATGGCTAGAGACTCATTCACTAACGCAAGTTTCAAAGTTAATTAGTAAAGATGTACTTGTATACAACGCTTATGATTATTACCTCCCTCTTCTGTGCAGATAGTTTCACACGAGCAATTTTCAGGTGAATTTAATGTTTATAGTAGTTGCCTTAAATTTTAGACTCTGGATATGAAACGATTTTGAGCGTTATTGAATTTTATGACTGACTGTTATTTGCTTCCGATTGGGGCCGAAGCTATGGTCCAAAACTTAAATGATGATGAGAACTTGCTGACCAAAAAATAGCGAGATTTCATTTTCGTTTTTCAGTTTTGATTAAAACGTGAAATTATGATGAAAAAATCGTTCATTCCCGTTCGTCCCACCCACTGGGGTTCAGGTACTACTTAGAGTCTAAAAGCAATTTTGAAATTCCGAAAATGTTATCAACTTTTGGATAAAGATAAAATAAACTTAGTTTACGATGTTATCTTTTAGTAACCGTGTTACTATTAGTATTTTACTTACCGAAAGTAGGACTCCGATTCGGATGCGTTTTTTATGTAAGTTGGGTTGATATAACTTCATTATATTTATGAAAATGGGTGCTATAGGTTTCAACATTTTTGCGGAAAAACTGGTTTTGATAACTATTTACTTCCTATTTTTTAATTTACTTTTAGGCTTTTGGAGGTCAAGAGTTACCTAGCTGTAATAATTTATGCTAGAACGTGGTAATCGTCAACACGTCGTCGTGTTGCTCAACTAATTGCCCGTTTATATGCCTCTCTAAGGTTATTACAATGTGTTTGCAAATTGCGAAAGTTCTAGAGAGGTAAAGTGATAATACTCCAAGTCCATCGAGCACTTTCACTGAAACATTACCGACTGTTTACGTAATGAGCAAATTACGTGCAAATCATATGAAATTGTTGTCTTTTCTTTAGAAGTTATCACTTTGATCGTTATGTAGGTAGGTCGGTAACAATATTTTTTAATAGCTTAGCATTTCGTAACTTTTAATGAGGGTGTAAATTGTCTTAATTTTTTTCTGTGAGTATAAGTAAGTACCTGAATGTTATCATCATCATCATTGAAATTCTGAGCCTAATATGTTTAAAATAAAAGTTACTCACCTAACAAAGTAGTATTCGACGTGAATTTAAATTTGGGGATAATTTACAGGTTTATTAAAAAAAAATCCATGTATCAATAATTTAGGTGTAAGTACCTAGGTAGCCTTAGAAATGCTAACTTGTCTTCATTACAAAGAAAACGAGGAAGCTTACGAACAATAGGTTTGAACAAAAGTGAAAACAATATCCACCTGCCAATCGAAATGCCAGCGAAACCAAGTTCCCAAGTACCTGCCTCAGTTCAATGACATTATCTGGTTTTGTACATAAATGGCTAGAAATAGCAAAAAGGCAACTGCTAGCAAATAACCCGGACTTACTTAGGCTTTGAACAGACTGACTACTTAACTTACTGTAGTGGACGACGACAGCTCAAAGATTTATTCAATAAATGCATTTAGATTTTTAGCTAACATAGATACGGTTGCTAGAACAACAA
Source organism: Gandaritis pyraliata (assembly GCA_947859175.1). NCBI lineage: Eukaryota > Metazoa > Arthropoda > Insecta > Lepidoptera > Geometridae > Gandaritis > Gandaritis pyraliata. The sequence continues at coordinate 4,566,062 of OX401863.1, forward strand.
CCGTATCACGATCTGATTTACTCAGTCACCATTTAAAATATTAAAAAGTTTCACTCGAAACTCATATGTTGGAAAATACTTAACGCTAAAACTAAAATACGGTACGGCAGAACTTTTGCTGATGGTAAGTTCAACCAAAAACGTGATGTGTTGTGGATCTACATAATAGTAATAAATCTGTTGTTTCATTTTCCTAAACTAATATGAGAGCTCTAAAAAATGTTAGCGTTCCTTTCTCATAAACTAAAACGATAAAGAAAACTAAAATTTTAATGCTGTCATCTTTTGACAGTTCTGTTAGTTTAGAAAAATGCAACAACCGACACAGCTATCACAGAAAATTTTACAGAAATGTATCTCTCACTCAGAAATAAAGTGCTGCAAGCTACCGTATAATTGTTCTAAAGCAGCTGACTCAACAGCTATTGTCTGCAGTTTGCGGTTTACCAGTTGATTTACCGCTTACCGCTGAGCTGTCCGTCTATTCTTCGCCTAATCCGCGCTAAGGCGACAGGCTGGGACGCCTTTCACTTGCGTTTATGGAACGCTGACTTGGACTTAACTTTTACGTAAGCCACAGGCTTAGCTTTAGATTTTATTCACAGAAAAATTAACTCATAAATTACATATTATTATGAGTTAGGTAACTAAACACTTAAGCCAAAATATAATGAGGTAGTTATTCCTATTTTTTAAACTAGTGGGACTAACCTGGTGGGGAGAACGGGAATTACCACTTTTAAAGAAAGTTAATTCCCGTTTTAAAAGTTCACGTTATTCACCTAGTACAGTAATGAGTAGGTAGAGGTAGGTATACATATTTACAGGAGTTTCAAATTGCACCATTAGAAAATGCCTGACGACATTAAATCTGCAATAGAATAAATGACTAATTTAACTAACGTTGTCAGACTATTATGATTTTCATATTTTGTATAAGCGGTGTTTTGTTTAAACACCTCGTAGGTATTTTTTTTATCTGTGGAAAGGAAACACAACCTAGATCCGCGAATTATCGGAGCTAATTTCCAGCTATTGGCGGGTTATTCGATGTGCAGCAGTAAATTCGTGGTCGTTAATGGAATTTCCGCATCGGAGGCGAACGCGTCGAACAGGCTTGTTTCGCCTCCTGCTGACGCGCTACTCAACGCGGTTCTACAGGGATGTACCAGGTACCTAGCTTAGTAGGTACAATTTAATCGCCAGATGTTAGATCGATTCTATTAGCATATTATTTCTTTCAGGATAGGCAACGCAACGATAAATACTCCCAGGGTATTTTAGTGTCCATGTCCACAGAACACAGTAAGCAAAGCAGTAGTCTATGTCAGCAACTGCTCATAGCTCCATCTGACAACCGCTGATTGGCGCCGGTTCTCGAATAAAAACGCAAGAGTGCAAAAATGCCCTTCACGCAATGGACCCGAAAGGTGGATAAAAGGTTGAAAATCGTTCTTTTTGGAACTCTATGAGGGAATCTCAGTGGATTTCTTGGCCGATAATCCACTAACAGAACATTCCTAACGTTACTTAGAGTAGATCGAGACAAAAGCCAATTGCTGTGAAAATCATGTGGTAGTTAGGGTTGATACATAATGAAATATTTTCCATCATTTTTATAAATATTTACAATACAATATTCTGCCCAGCACAGTCCGGCCCTGTATTTTAGTGTACCGTGTTAATACACGCCATTCCTTGTCCAGCTCCGGCATCAATCAGATTAATTCCAAAACGCACTCAGCGAAAAACTTGATCTATCTTTTTAGCGCTTTTGGAACTCCTAAGCGGTAAGAAAGCCCATTTAGAGTAGGCCTATGCAGATAACTTACTTTCTAAAAAGCTAGATTGTTTAAAAGTTTATGAATATCTGTGGACATCTTCAAAATACTTGCAAAACAAAGAGATCGAAACCACTTGTGGTTTTGCAAAGATTTTAAAGATGCTCTAGTAATTTACTTCACCAAACGGTTTTTTTTAGGTACGGACGAAAAAAGCTGCAGTGTTGGGACAAAGTTCGCAAAGATAATTTTTGTATGTTTTTCACGTCCCCTCTCGACACCTTTACGCTATAGGGACTAGGGTAGGTATAATTGGCCCCTTATTTTGTTTTACAATGAGCTATGAATAATAAAATCGAAGTACTGCCGGTGGGGAGCCTAAGGCTACGACCCCATCTACCTTTAAGCAGTTGCATTCCATCATTGTCATCTGACAGTAATATCGCTATGACATTCGAACGGAATCCCATCACGAAGCTACCTGGGTGCGCGCAGAAGACTCTACTCTAAGACATTATGATGTCATTTAATTTGTTTTCGCGCATATTTTGCTGTCAAGTGTCTAAAAAGAATGATCTACAATCGGAAGAAATTACACTGGGCAGTGAAATATAACTTGACAGCAAAAGATTGGCATACGGGGGCAGTGTCCTGTTCACTACAGGAGTGTGGGTGACTCTGACGCTGTAAAAATAATCTTGACTAGATGCAACGGCTTTATATGATTTATTCTAAGATGGGCTTCACCTAAGTAGGTAAGAGGTCACGGCGCCATACGCTTACATAAAGTTAAAGCCTAATTCGGTAAGGGAACGATCAATCTTATTCACGAGTTTAATATTTTTTTCTCTCAGACAAATGATGAAGTGGGATATCTAAGAGTCAAAATGAAAAAGGCGGCTATAAACCCTTCAGAGGGCGTTTGCACACTGGCCGGTACTGACACCTACACGATACTGGTTATTATATTAACTTTGTCCTTTTCAACAAATAAATATTTCCAACAAATACTCCTTTGTTGTTCTCACAATGTTTAGTTTAGTTTAGACTCTATAATCTAAACTAAACATTTGCCATCACTCTATACTATAGAGTGATGGGTTCGGCAAAATACTAGCGTCTGCTGCCAAAACTGTAGACATAATGCTGAGTCGAAGCCATTTTGCGTGGTACAGATGTACCACACATATTCACCATAGGTAGGTTCTTTAAACAATAGAAATTAGGTGTGGGTTGAAAGAACTATATATCGAAAGTTTTGGTCGAAAGTTTGTGGTTTTGGAAAGAAGAAAAATACCTACTGATGGGTTAAAAAATCTTGGGTTGAAACAGGAAGCACCCTTCTAACTACCTATAATTTGTCTTGTTTTTTAATTTTTTATTTTTTTATTTCGTTTTCGTAGTTAGGCACGTAACGTAGGTATTTAATCTGTTTTAAAATAATTAAATTATGCGTGTTTTGGTTGCAAATAAAAATATGTCTATGTCTCGAACAAAAATCGGTGTCAGCACCAGCAAAAACTCGATGGCCCACCTGATGTTAAGTGGCCCTGCTGAGGACGTCCAGTGCACTGCGCCCTTCTCTTTGAGACACAAAGGAGTCATGGGTCTGTAATTGTGTACATAATAGGGTGGTCAGTAGAGTCAACTAAATAGTATGCTTCTCTACCAGTGTACTTACTTTACTAATGCCTACATTGGGATAGTAGGTACTCTACTTACTGTGATAGGTACTAGGTCGTTTACTCTAGCTGTGTACACCAGACTTATGAGATTAGCTCTCCTCCGATATCGTTTAGGTATCGTGTCGGTAACTGTGTGAAGTAAACAGCCAAATTGGTGTCAACCTTTTCCCTCGGTTATGAAAGAAAGTTTCGTTGTTACTTTTCTCAATTTCCGTAGATGGGAAGGCGCTTTTACTACAAGCGCTCGTGGTTTACTTGCTTTGCTTAGTCATTCATAAATCGATTGATGTGATGTGCGGTCACTTTTTGGATGGGTGACCGGTTGTAGCTTTGAAATTGGAATACTTATTAAGCTATTGGCAGATTTGGCAGTCTTTAAGCAATGACTGAGAAAGTTGATCATTTGTCTCTTGTGATTAAAAATATGCTGAATGCTCGAAATTCAAACATCACTTTTTAAAAACATACCTCATACCCTCAGAACAGATATTTTCAGAATAGAAAATGTCTCTACTCAACTGAAGAATATTTTGAAAAAGAATAATACTATTATAATATGTACCTACTAGAGCCGAAGACCGAGCTCAATGGCGCGTCTTGGGAGAGACCTACGTCCAGCAGTGGACGAGTATAGGTTGATGATGATGATGATGATGATGTACCTACTTAAGATAAGTTTAAGCGCCCAAATATAACATTTTTGCGATACCTGAAAAGGGTGAATAAGTTTTAAAGTGCCTCTGACTTTAGCATAAGACCAAATTGTAAATTCGGCTAATATCACTAGCGTTAGTTGAATCGCGTAAAATTTTTACTGTAAAAAGTTTTTCCAAAAATCCTAAATCACTGTACGCGATTCTCATTTACCATAGTGCCGCGTGAAAATGTTTTATTTTTAAAAAGTAAAAAGTGACAGGCAGATGTGAAAAACGAAAAGTGAACTGGGAAAAAGTTACACGAAAAAAGGAAATGAAACGGCGGTGGCGACCGTCGAACTACACTGTACAAACTATAGATTTTGTAGAAATCTGACACCGTCATTGTGGACTGATCCTACCACTTTTAAAGATGTCATGCTCACTTATGCTGACATGTAGATAGGTATGGTATGTCTGAAATGAGTAAAATCTTAGTGCAACGTATTATATTATCTGTGACGCAACCAACAATGCAACGGAAACCTGTAGCTAATGCTGTTTGTTGCTGTAGACCAGTATACCTAGGCGACGACGCGAGGCGGGACGCGGACGATCAAAATCTGCCTAAAAATTAAAAAAACAGTGCTTAGACAGGGTTACTTTTAATGAAATGCTTTGGTGAAATTCTATAAAATGTCTCCAAGAATTCATAACCACCTCAAAAAATACATAACTTTTGCTCGTTTGTTATTTACTGACGTAATTTATCGTGAACTTTATTCCAGAAACATTGATCGATTGTACAAACACGAGCTCAATTGAGTTGATCAGAGTTCCCCAATCTGAACATAACATGAGTTCAAATAAAGATATCCGCATTCACTCGGAAGCGGTGCAGCGGTAGGTTTGCTTGATTTTAATCAAAAGTTCGATTGGAGTGGCAGCCGGTCGAGTGTGAGCGCGCTAGCTCGCGAACGATCTGTTCCTACATTCTGAGCCAGATGATTCGGCTAACCCTTTGTTACTACCTGAATTATTGTAGGTCCATTAGGGCGCCAAACTGCTGAATATAACTCTTCCTCCAGAGCGACCAACCAATTGTATGCTGCCTGCAAACGCATTCAGCGCCCAACAACTTGTAATCAGCATCAACTTGTAATTGTAATTATTTTAGCCCTCGAATAAAAAACGGGGTGTTACAGAAACTCTGTCTGTCTGTGGTCTCATCGTCGCTACGGAAATAGTTCTCTGATTTCAATGTGGTGTTTTGATCTATGAAAGATTTTTTTTCTGATGACTCTTTGTTTGTTAAAAATCGGTGCAATCTTTTCCAAATCATGAGGATATTCATCAGTTTCAGAGGAATTTCAGAGATAATTTATTGCAGTCGAATTATTTGGTAGATCAGCCGAACCCAGCCGTCTAGTATCTGAAATCGGACTTTGATAACTACTACCCCAATGTATGTTTAATCTAATACCTATTTGCAGTTCCATAATTGTTGAAAGTTTCGTATGACGTGCGGTCGTTTCCACACGAGACGCATACTCGTTATAAGTTCGCAATTCCGCGATCTAGACGTGCAATACCAGCGCTAATGAGAACTGCATTATGTAACACCTCGGTGCTTAACAGAAGGTGACACTAGAATATCAAACATTCTAAGGAATGTCCCATTGACAAAGATTCATGGGTTCCTAGGTTTGCTGGAGACTACTTTCATTGGTTTAGTCAAGTCTAAGCATAAAAAAGAAAAAAATACGGTACTTACGGTCCAGTTTCGATATATTAATATATAGTGATATATTAATAATATTAATATATAGTGATATATTAATAACACGTGAGATTCCATTTTTTCTCGACCATTTCTCACTAATTGGCATCGTTTGATACAAGAAAAGCTTGAAAAGTGGAGGCACAAGTAAATCCAAAGGTCCCTGAGCTCACATTTAAGTGAAATAAAAATAAATTCCTCTCAAAGTGGGGTAGCCGCTCAAATTAAGCACCTGAATAAATTGTGTGATAATCCGTGGCAGTCTTTTAATGCCTCAGTGCCGCCGGCAAGAAAGAATAAACGAATTTCTTTTAAATAATGATTACTCTCATTTCATTACTTCTTCTTGATCCTGGTAATTGAGGAAATTGGGTCGAAGTGTGATAAGAGTTGGGGGTATTGGGTGTTATTGGGCGGTGCCATTAGAGGCCTCTTAATCGTATTTAACGCCTTTATCACCTGAGGGTGCGCAATGGCCCGTGACGGGAGAACGTACGGCGAACCAACCTTTCCGGTAATCCTTCGGGCGATTTTATTTTGGTATACGGAGTACCATTCTTAAAATGTAGCATAAACATGTTTGTTGAACGTGTGATAACAATGCTTGAGGAACGGAAGAACGCAGCAGGAGTATGCCAATCAAAGTTGAACTGCAAAGTTGAAATGCAAAGTTTTAAATCATGGTCAGTTCATACTAACTCATAGTTATTATGTGACTAAATAGTGACATTATGACGTCATTTGATGTGTTTTCGCGCATATTTTGCTGTTAAGTGTTTAAAAAGAATGATCACGTGGTACAAAATTGTACCACGTGACCTGAAGAAATTACACTGGGCAGTGAAATATAACTTGACAGCAAAAGATTGGCATACGGGGGCAGGCACGTTTAACATTTTTGTAATAATTTGGTGCGGACGAAAAACGGAGGGATCTACGAGGATTGCGAGATTCTATTTTATATTTTGCTTTTTTTCTGAAGCAGAGTTCATAATGGACGAAACATTAGTATGACCCACATTGGTTGTTTTTACACTGCCACCGATACGATGCCTACACGATATCGACGGAGAGCTGATATTATTGGTTGATACTGGCAAATGTCAAGTTTCGTTTTCGTCATGTTCGTATCCTTTTTGTCAGTGGTTTGTCGAGTTACATTTTGTATAGTCTGTGGCACACAGTATCAGCACCGACAATGATATTTTGTTTAACCCATTGAGATGTCGTGCCGTTATTGTTTATGTGTCGGCATCGGCCAGTGTGCAAACGCTCACTGTGGAAAGCTTTCAGGGATTCTCGACCTGTGCTAATTCTGGATGAGAAATTATGGTTAGACTATGAGGATCGGATCCAGCGGCTTTTATAATGGACTTGCTTTGAGAAAGCCTTTTGTAATTATTGAGGAACTCCGTGGTCCGGTGAATCGTGAATTATGCTATAACAAAAGGAATGGGACGGCAGACAGATGGTTTGGGAATTGATGGGACTAGCAGATGGCTTGCCATTTCAGCACAAGTTGCTTAACAAATGTTTGGAGTTTGCCAACTCAGCACAATTCACACAGTAAGTAATCAACCATTATGTACGCTGAATTAAATTAACTCGCCCAAATTGTCATTTTAAAATATAAGTTTAACAAAATGTAAGTAATTATTTTAAGTTTTTTTTGTTAATTTTTTACAATTTTACAAAAGTTTACCTGGCTAAATAAACAATTAAGTTAACCTAATTAATATCCAAAATAAAATATTGTGTTGTAAAATTTTATATTGTTTCAATCTGATTAAGAATTAAAAAATATCTTTTATTGTCAATTCAAATATTTTAGTGGATTACTAGACAGTGCAAGTCCAACTGTCCACTATGCAAGATTATAATAGTGACGTCATTTATGCATCAGCTGTTTTCGATGTTTGAAGGTCGAATATTGTGTTATGAGTGAGACAGCAAAAATATCCAGTTTGCCTTTACGTAATAGAGTAAGTAATTGATTCCAAATTGATAGGTGTATAAGTCAATAAACTAATTGATACCTTATTGGTATGGGACAGCTTTATTTGGACATATAGCCTGGAGGAGAGAAAGCTGGCTTGAGAGAAACCCATCAAAATGCAACCCGATCACTTTCCTAAACACATAACATCTTTTACGGTACCTACCACATGTCGCGTCGCGGACTGGTTTAGGAACTACAACTACAAGTTGTCTACTAGTTTACACTGTAGCAACTAGATTGAATATGGCTAGGTATAAAAAACTTTCTTTTATTATACAGAGTAAAGGACGTGTCGAAAGATATAATTTATTAATTTTATAGGATTTATTTAGACACTTACCTAAGCACGCATTAATGTAGATAAGTATCAAAACTTGAAATTGCTATCGAATTAGCATTTGTCGATGAAAAAACCAATTGTTGACGCAAATGAATACTTGAGTGGAGACCGTGTTTAGGCAAGCGTAGTGTAGGACGCCCTCCGGCAAGGTGGGGTGACGATCTGTGAAATGTAGCTGGTCAACAGTGGATGAGAAGAGCCGGCCGGGCTCGGTGGCGCGTCTTGGGAGACACCTAGGTCCAGCAGTGGACTGATAAAGGTTGATGATGATGTAGAAACTGTCGCAACCTACACACTCCTTCAAGTTACATTGATACTTACTTTACTTCTTTTACATTGTCGCATACAAAATGAAATTATCCTTGATACAAAATTTCACGTCTGACTAAGGTACTTTATGTTCTGCAGTTTTTGATTTTTTTGATTTTGATTAGAATGTCTCTACCAGGCTTTCAGTTTTTCGAAAACAATGTTTGACATCCTGTACATACGTAGTGAAGCGCTCATACATAGCAACCACCGTTTCACATCTCGTCCGATAGCATGAATTGACCGTGTTGCAGACAAGACAGACGCAAACAACCACAATGATTTCATGTTTCGACACTTGTATTGAACCTGTATTTTGATTTCCCAGATACCTACCTTATCTACCAAGCCTAATTTTGGATTCCTATGAAGTAGCTACTCAGTTGTCTACTACCTAGTCTACCTACACAGTGCTACTACAGCAGTGTACGGCAAATTCCACAAATAGCTGCGTCACCCTTTTTTGTAGCCCCAAGAAAAGATCGAAATTCTAATTAACTGATCCGTGTTTCAAAATTGGTAGGGAGCACTAAAATATATCTTACAAAATGTAGGTTTCCTTTTTACCAAAATGGCTTCCCCAATTAACGATAGAGAACTGCGTCCGTAGCGGAAGGGTAATCGCCTCTGGATTGTAGACCTCGTGAATAGATCAGGAGTCGGACTCGTCCAATTTAAGGGTGCGTTGTTCGCTTATTACTTGGCGTAATGTACCCTTAACTTTTATGGGCCAAAGTTGGGAATGAGTCCACTCCCGTCCCCGTTTGGGACTAATATAGGGCGAGAGTTTTATCTCCACTAGTTTCCGCTTAAAGTATTAATTTTATTGTTGCGCAGATGCTTTGATAATTTAAGATTTTGTAATTAGCTTAGGGGATTTTAATTGAGCTTTTTACGGGCGTTTTATTATCAATTGTTGCACGAGAGCTGCCGTTACTGCTCGATCGATGGTAGATGCCAATGTTTGTAATAAATTATAACACTCGGCTCATTTATATTAAACTTTATTTGATCATGAATTTAATATCCAACTTTTTCTTTTGCAGGTAAGTGGTGCAAGAATGAAAAGACGTTCGTTTAATATTCGATAAGGTAAAGGACAACAAATGGTTGCTTCACAAAGAACATTCAAGCTCAGCAATCTGCGCGCTACGAGCCCTCAACATTTTATGTCGAAAGCGACTTTATAGCAAACATTATGAGATACCTAAGAATTTTAATTAGCCGCAGTTTCGACGCAATCTTTGTTTAAATTAATAGATATTATCTTGAATGATGCGAGTGCCGCGGTTTCAACTTACCCTATAAATAGTACAGCCCTTACGTGCCTTCACACTTCATAGAACAATAGAGTAGGGTTTTCTGGAACAATTACTGAGAATATATTAGCAAAGAGGCGGCCGCGACGGTGATATCTTCGTGCGTAGATGTTACACGCCTGTTAGACTGTCGGACAAAAGTTCTACACTCTGATTAAGCTGGTTGTTCTTGTTGCCCGATAGTTCATTTGAGAACAAGTTGTACGCATGATACTAGTGCACGCTGTACCATATCAATACAAAGCAACAAATCCTTCCGCCGCGCACGCTCCGATTCCGACGCAGTGGACGCGTAGCTTAAAGCTTATCTCAGGTAGGTAGGTACGTGCGTCTAGTGTGCTTTAGAAGTGACACTGCTGAAGTAATATGGCCATATCTTTAAGCTTTTGCCGCGGGCGCTTTACCGCTTATCTTGAGCTATCAGCGGCAAAATGTGGCAGAAATTTTTAAAACGCTTATTCGTATAGCATTCATGAGCTTTCTTAGTAAGGACAATGTGGTTTTATGGTTTACGTGCAGGCGAATCTTACAGTTGTACAGGGTGTAAAAGACCACTTCCGAAAACTTTAAGAGTTCTCTCAATGATATGTAGTTCAAAAACCTGCCTATTATTCATTCTGTTCTAACAACCAATTTAGGAAACGTCGCAAAAGCTGTTTTGATACTTTTTTGTGTCCAAAATAAGAACAACATGGTGATCTATTGGTTCTAAATTTTAAACTTTATGGTAGGTACTACTTACCTAAGAGTGTGGAGCAAAATTTATAATTGAAATGTTGCTTCGATTGTGTCACACGCACTTTCGAGTCAATTTCACCTACACTAGCAATGCAAAAATATGGGTAGGTTAATACTTAGAAATACCTATTGTATTGATTACTATGAAATAAAGCCCAATAGAACGTGGAAGTTATTATTTTATTTTTGCCACGAGCAATATTTCCACGCGCTTCGTTGAATGACAATATGACATAGCGATTGCATGCATGCTTATAGGGTCACAGCCTTTACATTTCATGCTGAAATTGTCTTCCCGTATAATCCAAGAGATTATAGTAACTTAAAATCTCTTATCTCGGCTTAAGTTAGGCTCCAACTTGATGATTCGAAGGCTGTCCTGGAGTGATCGATCTCCAGACTTGACTAATCCCTGTTATGAGTTTCAGTTCATGGTACGCTCGATCTCAGCTGATGCGCTAACATTGAGCTTACAATGGATATTTTAGAATGAAAAAAAAAGCCAGTCTTGGACTAGTTGGATCCGTAAAATACTCTAATGCTTAACCTTAAATAGAGATGGCGCCAGTAGACCATTTGACATTCATTTGAGAGCTTTTTTAGAAAATAAAAGTGACTAATTTTTTATGTCAGTTTGCGCGCTATAAAATGATGCTCAAACAGCGTTTTAATTTAACCCTGCACTAAGGAGTACCTACCTAAACGGGGCTATAACAAAGTTAATATTCTTCAATCGCTAAAGAATAGAAAACTAATTAAAAAAAACGACATTGCAAAAATCACGTGACCATCCGTATACATTTTTGACTTTTTCATCGTAAAATGTGAACTTGTCTAGAGGGGCTGAATAGCTGAGCTGACTATTGAATGCACTAAGCTTTATGCTCGCAGACGTCGCGCCCCCCGCGACCCCTTGTAAGCAAAGGGTAAGCACGAATAAATCTGACAATCGCTATGGAACTGAAATCCCTACTGGTGGGGATTTCTGGAATATACCTAAGGTTAGCGTATCAGAGTTACACTGCCCGGTGACGCTGCAACGTTCGGCTGTTAAACCGTCGTTGGCGCGCAGTCTGACTTGAATCCGGTAGGCGTGAGGATTTTCAGATTTATTCGCGCTGACTCCCAGATCCGTCTGACTGAGGACAAGAAATGATGACAACTCACCAGCTGGAGGCACGCAGACTTATGAGGCTTCCACTGATTCAATTAGGTCTTTTGACTTTGTTTTAAATATTGTAAGTGAGTATTGATACATTATTTCAATATAATATTAAATAATTATTAATATATTAATTATAGCTATTCAGTTCCAACTTAACCACTGTACAGCCTCGGAGGATTAAAAATTGGGACACGTTTAGATAGGTCTATATCTATACTCCTACCCACACATAGGTACTTAGGTTTAGTATATCTATGTTGATTGTTGGACTTATACTTCAAGTACATCCACCCATCTTTTCCTGTAAACTAGTTTGAAACTGTTAGAACTTCGTCATCTTTCGTGGAAAGAAAAGTTCATAGATATCGTATGCGGGTGAAGTTGGGTTTCTTGTTTATTATTAACAGGATTTTCTATTCGCGGGAAACTAAAAACGAGTAGGCTGGTTCTTTTAAGTATTGTTTGGAACTTTTATGAAGGCCCTACTTTGTTATTTATAATATTTTACGCATCAAATGATATTTCTTTGAAAATATCATTGCAAGCCCTTAAAAAATACAATTTGAAATTTTTTATTGAATGTCTTTTTGTCTAAATACGTGTATTTTTATGGATTTTGTAGATAGATAGATAAATGTTTATTGGTGCACTACACGGAATAAACATTACAGAGAAATAAAGAAAGCAATTCAAGTCATTTTGTAATACAAGTCGGGACATTCAAATGTCTTGGGCAACGTATATCAGCAAGGCCTGTCAAAAAATCTAAACAAAGAAGTACTGACAAATATTTTGTTGTCTTGTTTCTGTGTTGTTTGTTTGTATTTAGGTATCCATCGCGGTATTTTGTTTACCCTAGCTGTCGCTAACAAATTCCGTAAAAGCGGTAACCGTCATTTTGCAGAAAAACAATGCCCATTCTATTACCTACTTCATTATGCAGCCGTAGGCTACCTTTCATGTTACCTATGAAATAGTATTTTCTGCTAAAAAGTAGGCATGTACGAAACAAAATGTACCGAGAAAACCCAAAAGAGATTTATTTTGGTCATTTTTTCTTTTACACCCGAAATTTAAAAGTATTTCTAAAATGTTTACGTACCACTGTGTATAGTTTGTAGGCCAGCGTTCTTACAGAAACGATGGTTTTGGCTCTCCCGTCAAAAGCTACCGCAATCAGGCAGATAAGCTTTACTTATCCGGCCCTTCCTCAATGCTTTTAAAACATTACCTCATTCCAGTGGTGCGGTGACGGCGAGGAAAAATTAGTCTCCTCTCTGAGGGTCGTTGAATTGAATGACTTTAGTGATGCTTCTGAAATTTATTTTTTAAAAGAAGTGCCCCTCCGTGAAACCGCCAGAATTTTGTGGCGAAATTTCATGATCCAATGCTTGAACAAAATTAGTTAAATTCTGAAAGGAAATAAAAAATATTGGGTACGAATGGGTATCATTTTAATATTTGCGCTAAAAACGTTCTTTAGAAATTGATTTGGAGTTTCCTGTTTCGATAAAAGCCATTTTTTTTGTTAACGAACGTGACTTTACAATACAGTAGGTAAGTACTATTGATTGTAAATCTTTTAAATTTTAAAATATCAAAAACCTAATTATCTTGATAAAAGTAATGAAAATAACGTTCCATCTTGTTTCAATATCATAAAATATTATGTCAAGATGTCTACCAGTCACATTCACTCAACATTAGAATTACTTGCTAATAAGTTTTAAATGCTAAAATACGTGAAATGATCTACAATTTATACAATTTTAGGGTCAATGTAAAACATATCGGGCAAAAATATGGAGAAACCTGAAACGGCACAAAAGCGTTGTATTTTGAAAGTGTCAAGTCTTTGTCCCATTTAATTATGAATTTGGTGCAGCGTCGTCGCTCCCTAGTGTAATGCTTGAGCGAAATTGCCACACTCACTGTTCTAAGTATTCTTCACGTCTGGGCGAACAATGAATACACTTCTTAACAAACTTAGGTAGGTAGTTATTTATATAGTAGCTCCTGCAACTGTGTCACGATTTCTCAACGGAATAAACTTTGCCTGCACGAAGGATTTACGTAACTTACTGCAAAATAGATAAAAATTATGTGTCGAACGGGGTCTAATTTTTTCATGAGAGCCAAACATCCACTGCAAAAGAGTGGTCTAGATATAGGATCATTCGTGAAAGACTCAATCATGACAATCACCCAGTACAAAAATGCTTTATCGCAGCATGAAACCCTCGGCTTATCAGTATTGGTATTTTACCAATAGACAATAATTTGGCCGTATAGTCTGGGTGGAGCACGTGTAGATAAAACGCAGAAAAACTAAAACTAAGAATATTCATCTTAGTAAAGAACATTTTTCCTTTCATAGGTTCATTTTCATTTACCGATCGGAAATATTCAAATTAAAAATAAGCATTCTCTTTATGATTTGGAAGTCTCTCAGTTAGATTCTTTGTTATTCTGGGTTATCAAGTAAAAAAGTCAAATTGACAAGAGTAATGTTTTGTTTTGACTGTGCAAACCATGGAAGCCAAAATTAGTTCTGTAATGTTTACTCTACTAGATGGCAGCAGGGCGCGTTTAATATAGCAAAGTAGAGAATGCCTGGTCTGTTGCGTTAAACTTTTACGAAAGTTGGTTAGATTTGGAACTTTTTGCCCGGATGATTATTTTGTTTGGCTTTTGTTTGTTTTTGGTGAAAGAGTTCGCTGTTTGGTGAAATGAATATCTTTCTAAAGTTTTTTTCGACGTAAAATAGTAAAATTTAAGGAAATAAATATCTTGAATTGAATTTTAAAATTAGTTTGGTAACTCAACAGTACGTTGATGAGTTTTTACACTACAGTTTTTGTTTTATATCTTTTACACTAAGTGTTTTTTATGTTATATGACATTACAGCACGATTAAAAATACGCTTACATTAGCGTAAAATACTATACTTAAAAAATTTCTAAAAAGTTCCTAATTTAAGGAATGGGCTACGAAAGTATTTAACAGAATAAACAAAACAATAAACGGATTGTAAACAACGATGATGTAAATTGGACCCTAACAATAGGTAAGTTGAACTTTCCACATTTTACTAAACTAAATAATACAATGTTCGTAATAGTTTCTGTCCTGTCTCATAAAATTAAACAGAACTGCGACCGAAACTTTAATATAATTCGTGTGTAATCTAGTTTCATTTAACACAATAGCCTGTTTTCAGACTGCCAACGATACGATACCTACACGATATCGTCGGAGAGCTAATGCCATACTAAACATTTTCACACCACACACCTAAAATAAACCATGTGTTTCGCACTGTGTCGATTCGATATCGATATTTTTGTTCGAGCCAGTGACATATCGGTACAAAGTCACTATTGAATATTTAAGTAGGATATGCCAAAGCAATTAGTAACCATTTACTATTTTCATTGTTTATTGTGAAAGTCACATGACTAAGTACGTACCTACTTACTTAGTAAAAGTTAGTAAAACAACCTCCAAAATAGATTATTTTCACTTTGTTACGCTGTTTTTTTCCATACTGCAGGGGTATGCCAATCAAAGTTGAACTGCAAAGTTTTAAATCATGGTCAAAGTTCATACTAACTCATAGTTATTCTGTGACTAAATAGTGACATTATGACGTCATTTGATGTGTTTTCGCGCATATTTTGCTGTCAAGTGTCTAAAAAGAATGATCACGTGTTACAAAATTGTACCACGTGACCTGTAGAAATTACACTGGGCAGTAAAATATAACTTTACAGCAAACGATTGGCATACGGGGGCTGCCCGGGCATCCCCTACGTGGTAGGTGTCGTGTCGGGTAGTTTACAAACGCATATAGGGTGTCATTGGGGATGTGGTAACTAGGCTTGTTGTTTTACTGTTAATTGGCTATTGGAAGTCATAATTCAGTGATAACAAAAGGCGAACGGTAACGGGTATTGGTGTGATTCCAATTATACATTGTGAAATTGAGTCTGCGTACGGTCACGGAAAAAAAGAGTTGATTTACTGTGTTAATTAAAAAATGTTACAGTTTTTTCAAAACACAGATCGTTATATGCGATGGTTAAAAAATAAAGAAGGCCTGAAGAAAGAAGCATTCCACTTAAAACACTTAGTTTTACAACACCTGCGCTATTCCCATTGGATTACCGTTTGGTTTTTAAGTTTGGTGCACCAAGTGGAATAATTTTAGTATAGGATAAATTAGCATCTAGTGATGGGACATAATAATGTGACAGATAAATATCCGAAAGACACAACTGGGGTGACTTTGCCAGTACCTATCGGCTACCTGTGAGACTAGAGTTACGGATGATGGTAAAAAAAATATGATGATGATTTTTTTAAATCTCGACTACAGTTACAAAATATAGAACACTTTTTTTTCAATTGTCAATATTTTTTATCTGTATTTTTGCCGTGTATTTCTTTTCACCTCATCTGTACAGAAAACAGTGAACTCTAAACTAAGGTTCATAGCTATTGTTTATGCGACCAGACACCTACTTAATGGTGACATTCGGGGAAAGATTCATTAAAGCAACGACTATTCACCGAATGGGAGACTTGAGCTTGTAGTCTATTAAGTAGAAGCAGTTTATTTATACAGGGTATAATAAGACTGCTCTCGAAAACTTTGGGGTGTGTATAGTATAAACAACATTTACAAGAGGAATTACTTACCGTCATGATTTTGTACTAACAATCATGTAGTCTTCAAAAAAGATTCTTATGTCGTTCAGCCTAAGTAAACTGACATTTTTTAATTGCTACAGAATGAAAAATGCGAGAAAGGATGGTCGTGGTCGCCATATAATGTGCCATTAGTCATTACGATTTTGAATCCTTTGACATGAGGACAACGACACGACAATTGCTTGCGCTTGAAGTATTTTGCTTCAGAGGGCTTACTACGAGTTTTACTGTATAAAGTCGGTGTAAAACGTCTAAAAACGGTGCACACGTACAGTCGCGGGTAACAGCTAGTTTATACTCTAGTGAATTGTAGAACGCCAACTTGGCTGGGAGAGCTGAAGCCTTGGCATGATGTGAAAGAGCCCTGAAGGTAGGCATTTCAATACCCATTCTATGCTGCAGCAATTGTGGCTAGGATGCTCAGATGAAAACAAATAGCTTTTGGCAGCCGGCTCGTTGGATCGAAGTAATGCACGGATGGACAGTGAGTCGGCACAACTACGACCTAGATACATAATATTGTTTTCTATGAAAAGGTTTATGGATTGAATTATGTTAACGAGCTTTTTTTTGTGAAGTTTTTTCTTGTCGGTTTTCTGGTTATCAAATAAACAACTAGCTTACAAAATAATGCGATATACTTCTATTTTCCAGTTCAATTTAACATTTTTGCGATACCCGAAAAGGGTGAATAAGTTTTAAAGCTTTGTAAATAAGTGTGACCAAATTGTAACACTTATTTCGGCAAATAAACGTATGTTGTAAACGTAGATTGATTCCTTATCAAAAAGTGTTCGTGTGTCATGCCATTGCCTTCGATTAGTTTACCTGTCTTATAGGTATCATTATGCCAATTTTACCTAATTTAGCGGAAACATCTGGTGATACTAATATACAAAAAAATATGTAGGTAGGTAACACTATTGTGTACAAATTCCTGCTGTCACGTTTGCTCGCCTCATTCATCATATCTCTCACTTCATTAGGTATGGTTCAAAGCAGGTTGTCACATACTGACACAGACAGCAGGCAATTTATACGCGGCGACCGATACGTCAGTAGCTCGAAGAAAAATATCGGTGTTGGCGCCGATATCATTGGTTGGTTGGTTGGAGAAATCGTCTAGTATTAAAATGTTGTATAATACTTCGACGATATTGTGTAGATGTCGTGTTCAGTGATACCGGATATATTATAGGTACCGTTGTAACTACATTGGCGGCGGGCGGCGGTTACAGTGTGCCAACATATTAATTCGTAAATTAATTTTCGTACCAGCTGCCACAATTCACTTCACTTCAGCGCCTACCTAAACGCAACATATTATTGAGCAATAATTGGTTGCCCTATGTGTTCAAGTTTTAAGCGAAGTTACGAAAACCTGCACATGCAAATCATAAAGACAACACTTAGAATATAGATTCTATAATCTGTGAGACAACACTGTTGAATGTTCTCAACGCCCAGCGCCAAATTTACATTTTCTATGCATTTAGATAAGTCGAGTTACATACATTTCTTTCATTGATTTTGTTTGGTTTAGAAAAAGAAAAGCAGTTTCTTGAACCAAATTGTAAGTAGCTAACTGCCCACTGTAGGAATGAATACAGCATTGGTATGCCAATCAAAGTTGAACTGCAAATTTGAACTGCAAAGTTTTAAATCATGGTCAGTTCATACTAACTCATAGTTATTCTGTGACTAAATAGTGACATTATGATGTCATATAATTTGTTTTCGCGCATATTTTGCTGTCAAGTGTCTAAAAAGAATGATCACGTGGTACGAAATTGTACCACGTGACCTGAAGAAATTACACTGGGCAGTGAAATATAACTTGACAGCAAAAGATTGGAATACGGGGGCTGCACCTAGTGGCTTGAGTCGTTAAATGGATGGATTTGAACTCTGATATATGGTGATGTCGTAGCGATGGCTAAAACAAATAAGTTGCTGGAAAAATGGTTCATCTTCAGAAAATTTCGTTAATTTCCTTTCATTTCATTCAACTTCTTTCATGCTTATAGGTCATGATTACCTCACAATCTCGCACTCCTGAAAATACTTACACGAGAACCTTATCTTTAAATGACTTTCCTGAACGTGTCTATCCTAAGCCAAAACAAAGAGAAACGTGAGGAGGGTACCAAGTACCAAACCAAGATGCGTGAGTTAGTTCCCCTCACCAGTTTACTCATTGCACTTGAGAAAGCACTACTGGGAACCCCATTTTCTGATCTTAGAGTCATACCTTCGTATCCTGTCGTATATCAAAAAGTTTTTACTATACTTTATAAAACCTGACATTCCAATACCTACCCCCTGAAAATACAAACATCGCTAAAAATAACGAATTCTTTTTTCAATTTTGTTTTTACTTTTGTTTTCTGAGACCATCGTCGACCGCATCGTCACTAACATCAGGTGAGATTGCGGTCAAACGCTTGCTTATAAATTACTTGCATAAAAAAAAAACCAAGAAGTAGTGTAGCTAGTATCTTAAAAGTTTTGGTTGTGATGTCACCATTTGCACACTCTGTGTGCAGAATGCGTTAGATTTAACAAAATATTTATAATAATCTACATTTTGTTAAATCTAACGCATTTGGTAAAAACTTTCTGGATTAAGTATACACAGAGAGGCAATTAGATAGATTCATATATTACTAAAATTTTTGATTGGTATAAAGAGATGGGATGATGGGAGTTCCTCCAAAACTCTACCCGAACAAAATAATCTCTTACAGCACATTGAGCCCCTAATTAACTGCTCCCTCAACTTTAATTGGCAGCTATGCGTGCGGTGTAACTTTATGAGGTTACTAGTAAAATGCCCGCGACTCTGTTTGCTATACAATTTTCTTCTCAGTATTCTAAACAAATCCTCTTTTCACGTCAAGCTGAGAGAGTTTATTAATAAGTACGTAATGACATAAAAAACACAGTTCACTGCGTCTCGTTCAACTGAGAAAGTGGTGATGGAATCGAAATTGTCTGTTGAAAGAATGAAGAAAGAAAAACGCGTATTTTTACAGTAGCACGAAGCGATAGAGTTCCACCACTCTACATATTACTTGATTGTTGTTTTTAGGGGTCTTTTTCTTGTCCGCCAATAATACTTTCAAAATTCTCTAGGTTTATACATGGATTTTATTACTTCTATGGTGTTACTAGTTATTTCATACAACTTCTATTTTTGTGAGTCAACGCGCCTCAGAGTTTTAGGTCTTCCATTTGACTTTTATTGTCCGTCAGTCAGAAACGACTGTTTTATTATATTCATAAGATCCGTACTAGCATTGTTGGTTCGTCCAGTTGCTGACTAGTTTCACACTCCCGACGACACGACATACACGATATCGGCGAAGAGCTAATCTAATAGGTATATTGTAACACAGCACCGTGTCGCCGCCGACACCGATTATTTCTGTTCGAGCATCTGGCCAATATGTATCGTATGTAGGAGTCGGTCTGTATGCAAACGCTCATTCTTTAGTCCAGTTGCCGAAGATCCCTGGTAACCAAGGCGAAAATACTCGTAAAACATTGCCAATAAAACTTGGCCGAAAATAAGATTATTCCACCTCATGTTACTATCTCTAAGGATAAAGGATGATTTATGCTGTAGCGTACCGGGTGCGAGTTCTCGAGACAAAATAAAAGACGTATTTTACGCAAGGACACAGAAAATTATGCTTTTTATAACTTTTTTCTTAGAACTCTTCTCATTTCTACTTTTAAATTAGCTTTAAAATAAATTTGAAGTCATGAAAGTATTTTTACAACTACTTACTGCTGAAATTCTACTGCTAAGCGAACATACCTAGGCCTTTTTCAAAAACTTTCAAAGCTACCGATTTTGTGCAGTATTTTGCACCTACCCGCTTCCAGCAATCTAGTTTGTCTCTGGGTCTCTTGATTCACAGTTTTATTTATCGGGCTCGCTGCGTCATAGCATACACAACCCTTAACTTCGTTATTCGTTTTATCCGTGTTTGTCTAACGTTTCCCTACAAGTTGCAAGGAATTGATACCGAGTTCACACGAACTAATGTTTGCTCGTACTGAAAATGTTATTACAATCGGGATTGGATACAATAGATTTTATACATGGAGCTTCCTCACGGAATATAGGGATTTATGTGATTTATGGTTGAAGCATTTTTCTTGAACCGAATAAAAGAGGAAATAGATAATGTACTACATTATGCTGAAACAAGGTTGGTTTGTTATATTTCTTTCATTTGTATTGTTGTAAATTGATAACTAAAATTATTGTTTAGGTAGCCTTTTTATTTCTTTCCATATGCCACTAAATTGTACGCATAAATTATACATAGCCACAGAATAAATACTTTTATTGCGTAAGCTTGACACCAATTACGAATGAAATAATAAGATTTGCACCTATAAAAATGTGAATAAGTACCTGACTTAAAATAAAGATATTTTTTTAATATAACTTTTATTAGGTATGTTAATAATTGTAAAATTGCAAGTGACTATACTCAAATGCACGGCTTAAAAACACTACCATCCCTTTGAGGGCTGTAACGGAGGGTAAAAAAATATTTCTGGTTAAATTGTATTCGAAACCCACTTACTTTTTTATGGGGTGAGTATTGACGCAGAATTGTGGATTCAATGTGACTTAATAAGGCAATGTGGGCCCCCTTGTCATCGCTACTGTCAAAGTTACAAATGCATTTTGCGTGAGTGGTCCCATTATAGGGCTTCTGAAGGAAGGAATTGAATTAGTAGCTTACTTTGTTCATTTAGAGTGTAAAGGGTAGCAAATTAAATCGAGTACCGCACTCTAGTAAATTCGACTTAATTTAATCATGATAATGCTGAAAGATCTAATCCGAAATGTCAATATTCTAAAATGCATAAACTATTGTGAATGCTAAGTAATAAAGCCGAAACTGGCAAGTTGATCGAATGACAATTTCAGAGAATTACATTACGCACCCTATTTTAATAATTAACTTTAACAACAAAATGAACAAAGTTATGACATCGACGAAACCTTTCGCTGAGTCCACGTATTGAGTCCCCGTTGCGGCCTGTTTTATTCATAGGCATCTTTGAATAAAGATGAAAATATTAAGGCCAAGGAAAACGCCAAAACGGTGACTTGGGGCTAATGTGGTTAGGGGTTAATAGTCATACATATTTATGGGAAAAATATCGCGTTGACTGCGCCCTTTGGCCGCCGATTAGGTTCCGAAATAGAAGTGCGGACTTATAAAACTGTAGAAACCAAAGTAGATTTTTATCCTAATAATAAAAAAAAACAACCGTGATAAAACAAAATTATAAGTAGGTAAGTAATGTGAAAGCAATACCGCGTTTGGCTTGAATGAGACCTACAAATAAATCAAGAGAAACGGCCTGCAGAAAAACGTGACTGATTTGTTAAAAATAAAATAAAACAATGACGAGGAAACTCTAATTAGTCAGCGGCTGGCGCTTTCCACACTTGCTCGAAGCATAACCCACGATGTAAGACAAAATAAGGTTTGATATAGATAGATAGATCGATTTTTATTTAACCACACAAACATGAAACATTACTACTAAGTAAAACAGCAAACAGAAAAAAGTAAAATTTAAAGAAAGATTAAAATTTAAATACAAAGCAAACGTTTGACTGAAAAGTGACGATCGAAACACCGTTCTTATTATTTGACGTTATAGGATTCGAGTACTTTGCATTTTAGCCCTTTCGAAAAACGAGACGCTGCAGCGTTGATTACATCCGGCTGATAGTACGTGACTCCTAGTCATCAGAAAGCTTGGTTTGCCAAAACTGGGAATATAAAGTTAGAAAAATTGTAGCCGTCTGATAATATTTTGTCGAATGAACTTATCTTCCTTCATGATTATTAAAACTGATAAAAACTCTAACGTCTCTGATATACTTACTACCTTAATGAGCTCGGTTTTAATTATCATGGGAACAGAGCTTTGAAATATTTCCGAAACGCCTTCGCTAGTGAGTTCTGCGAAATTCTATTCTGACAGATGCTTATTCTCATCAGTATTATCAACCCTCTTCTTCGGTATGAACTAAAAAGCGCTTCATAAATACGCGCCATAACACTAAAGTAAAATTCGGGGGTTAACAAGCATAAGCGTCGAGCATAATTTGTGTAAGTTAAAAGGGTTATTTTTAAGCTGTTAGCCAAACAGACGGTTCTTCGCGTATCTCACTGCGCCACCTGGAAACTGGAACATCAATTCGCAAAAAGTTAAGTCGGTGGAAAAGGACAGCGTCCATTGCACATACTTAGCGATATAATATGCTATTTATGATGCCTAAATAGTTCTAGTGCATCAAATGGCTATAATCTGGTCTGCCCTTAGAACCCTATAATCACCTCGTGAGCAAACTTTCAGCAGGTGCCCATGTTATCTTTTAAAATAATAATTATAGAACCTTTAATGTTATGAAAGTTCATGCACAAAATGCCTTGCAATGGACTTATCTACTAGATATTAAATATAAAGATGAAAATAGCATTTTTTTTGTATCAATAGCAAATTTTTAAGGAATAGTGTTTAATACTAAATCTGTTTTAGTGTCCATTGCCCTTTACCGACAGGTATATTTACTGTTGGATACTTTTACAGTCCTTTCAGACTTATGCTTCTCATCTCGTGTGATTAATGAGTCGTACCACGTGTTTGTAACTAGGTTCTCAACGATGACAGCGGGAAGCGAGGCGTTTAGCGGGGGTGCTGGCGGGGCGTGAGCGGGCTTCGGCAGGGCGTAAACAGAGCGTTAACGGGACGTAAGCTAGGCGTTAGCGGGTTGTAAGCAGAGCGTTTGCGGGACGTAAACAGCAGAGGTATGCCAATCAAAGTTGAATTGCAAAGTTGAACTGCAAAGTTTTAAATCAAGGTCAGTTCATACTAACTCATAGTTATTCTGTGACTAAATAGTGACATTATGACGTCATTTGCTGTGTTTTCGCGCATATTTTGCTGTCAAGTGTCTAAAAAGAATGATCACGTGATACAAAATTGTACCACGTGACCTGAAGAAATTACACTGGGCAGTGAAATATAACTTGACAGCAAAAGATTGGCATACTGAGCGAAATTAGTCAACATAAGGTCTTCTGTAGCTCATTGTTAAACTGACCGTATTTAAAGATCTTAAACAAATTACTAAAATTAGCAGCTACACATAATTCAGTTTATAATATTCTTCTTACCCTGTAGAGCCGTTCACGACAACCCGCCACCGCTCCGCTCCCCGCTACAGCCGAGATCACGACATTCACGACCCAAGATACCAAGTTGGGAATATCTCGTAAACAGTTGGGTTTACTTCAGTTTACTTCGTTGTTATTGTTTCAGGGTTAGAAAAGTTGGGCGAAGTTCGGGCAGTAGTTTTTGGGGAGAATGAGTTAAAGTTGATGAACGGTCCAGATGTTGATTCCACAGAATATTTTACGGAAGTTTCGGGCTTTAGATAATGTAATTCACGCCTGAAAAGATAATTTGCAACCGGCTCCATATTTTTCCCCGAAAACTGCCCTATTTTGTACTGATTTGTGTGAAACACCCTCGAAGCAGAGTATTATTTTCGAGGGCAATTTACATTAATAACACGAGGGGAACAGACAGACAAACATTCAATTTGTACTTGCTTCACGTACCGCTGAGCAATGAAACTAAACAATAACGTAATTTACATAAAAAACGTCTTCCAGTAAAACTTGGATGTCATTCTATTTCATTATATTCCGTATTTCAAAGTCGGTTTGGTGCGAACCGCAGGCTGTCGCTCCACCGCCAATATATATATATATGAATATATATTGGTGGTGGAGTGACAGCCTTCGGGTCGCATATATATATATATATAATATTCATGGACATTTCACACGCCGCCCTCTAGTCC
This sequence comes from Gandaritis pyraliata, assembly GCA_947859175.1. Classification (NCBI taxonomy): domain Eukaryota; kingdom Metazoa; phylum Arthropoda; class Insecta; order Lepidoptera; family Geometridae; genus Gandaritis; species Gandaritis pyraliata. Next base: position 4,590,442 of record OX401863.1, read on the forward strand.
CTAACTAAGCAAAGCTTGTAATATGGGAACTAGATGCTGATAGAATACTTATATACTTTTTTTTGTAAATACATACTTGTAATACATAGTAACACCCAGACATAGAACAAACATCTATGTTTGCCAAACACACATGTTTGTTCTTGGTGGGGATCGAACCCACGACCCACAGCACGGAAGGCAGAGCTATTAGGAGGCTGAGCTGTGACGCCAATGATGGAGTCTCTTCGCATTTTTTGACATGATGTGTAGAAAAAGACGATGTAGAGTCGGTAGTGTAGTAGCCATTTGAATGTGTATTACTACACCTTATTGAAACCAGCTCGCATTAGGTAAAACAAGTTTACGCGACTTCTTTTACTTTTTTTTTCCCACCTTCCTGGCTTTCCCTTTATGTTCTTCAAAACTTCTCCAAAAAGTCTCCAAAGGGTTTTGTTTCCCATTCAACCAATATTTTTACGTTCAGTACACCCAGAAGAGCCATTTCACTTTCACGTGCAATATTATAAAGCTATTTTTAACCTACAAAGGACCTTGTTTGAAAGGCTTTTTGTGTCTGATAATATTTTAGTGTGTACACTGTTTTGTAAGGTAAGACCGTGCATTTTGTTGCTTTTGTAAACCTGCAGTTTTGTTTGAAAGAAAGTACAGAAGCGATGGATCTTTCATCTTTATTCAAAGAGTATTCATGAATAACCCAGAAGCGTAACAACTCCCGAGGGGGCTTGACTGGAGGTAGTGAAACACGCAGTCGGGGACAGGCTGATTTGACTTTATTATGGCAAAGTTCGCGGATAGTGCTAAATTTTCAAAATTCGATGAACTCGACACTATGAATCATATCAAAAAAGAATTATACTAACAATTAGGTTACCTGAAAATCGAGTCATGTGAACATAATGATTTAAACAACTTTAAAAAACGCAAGACATTCTTTCGGATCTGTGGATCAAAATATCATGATATTAATCGATTAAAAACACATTCTGTAGATCGATTAAAACAATTAATATGTATTGGTCCCTTCGAAAAACACACTAGCTAGATAATAACGTAGTCATAAATATAGGTAAATGATTAGTAGGTACTTGAGCTTATTTTAGAACCTATTTAGAAAGGGTTTTTATTCTTAAGCGAAACTTGTAGTCAACTCCACATTTCCATAAAATAAATCCGGTCAGTACCTAAATGCCTTGTTTCGATACACTCCTGAAACGGATGTCAAAATCAAAATATTATATAACATTGATTCCGGTCACGTCGAGATGAAGTAGTAAAATGTATGCCGCGGACACATTATTGTTTGGGAAACGAGATAGCGATTGATTGATCGGAATACGATCAGCCCCCGTATTCCAATCTTTTGCTGTCAAGTTATATTTCACTGCCCAGTGTAATTTCTTCAGGTCACGTGGTACAATTTTGTACCACGTGATCATTCTTTTTAGACACTTGACAGCAAAATATGCGCGAAAACAAATTAAATGACATCATAATGTCACTATTTAGTCACAGAATAACTATGAGTTAGTATGAACTGACCATGATTTAAAACTTTGCAGTTCAACTGAGATTGGAATAAGAATAACCCTGCAGCAACTTTTTTCAAACGATATTATGTAGCCGATTGCTAATTATTATATTGGATTTTGCTGCCATCTTTCAAGACACGAAGTTGCACACTGACCGTTATCGAACTCTCGCTGGAATACGCCGATACAATGCGTGAAAGTGTCATAGGTAGGTAGTGCCAAATGCAACCGATATTTCGTAGGTGTAGTGTTAGTGGCAGTATGAAATCAGTCTTAGGAAAGGTCTATATACACGAAACCGACGTAACTTTCTTCGGAAAGTGAAAACTATGGATCACACTAAAAAAGGCCATATTCCAATGCCAAGTCTTACTACCATTTAGGTACATGAGTGTACTTGTGTGTGCTTATAAAAAAAGGAACGGCAAAGAATTTCTCTGACTTGGAAAGTGTACCTACAAGAAATACCTGAACAGACCCATACCTATAAGTGTGGGTACGCAGGATGGATTGTGATAGTGTTTGTATCTAACTCTGTCAGTTATTCAATGGTCAGTTAGTTTATTTACCTACTAGCCCTTACTTATTTCTACATCTACAAACGCAGGCATATTATTACGTTATTGTCCTAAATAAAATCCAAGGCAATTATTGTTCACTAGCAGTTACCCGCGACTTCGTACGCGAGTACCGTTTCCGTGTACAATAATCCGTGGTTCCGTGTGTGTGTGTATAATCTGTGCGTGTACCGAGCGGATACTTCTTTGAGAAACTTGACATTACACCTCATCACACCGAACTCGTACTGGAATGTCAAACGCTAGTCGTTAGACCAAAGAGGTAGTACTACGCCCTGTCAAACTGACGCAAACTGACGTGACATGACATGACAATGAAATCCTCTTGCCAATTGGCGCTGCTAATCCTTTTCGTTCATTTTATCCTGTAGATCCTGTTAATTATTCGGGATAAAAAGTGGCCTATGTATCAATCCAGGTTACGAACTATATATATGCCAAGATTTATCCAAGTTGGTTCAGTAGTTTAGACGTGATTGAAACACAAACATCCAAACATCTAAACTTTCACATTTATAATATTAGTAGGAAGGATAGGATAGGATAGGATAATTTATCCGTCTGTTTGTTTATTCTTGGTCTGATCCCTGGACATGTGCAAGAGGCATTTTTCTATAAACAGCAGGCAGCATGAGAACTTTATTAAAAATGTTCGTGAAAATTCCCGCTGAAAATCGACGCTTCCCCTGATGCGTTTTATATTTAACGTTAAATTGAATTTAATCTTCAACATTGCAAACCGACCGACGGGGGATTTTTATTAAGCTTTCAAAATGTGTTTTATATGTGAGCTAGTTGAAAGGCTAACCATTCGTTTTGGGCTAGGATTGCTGTGGGAAAAATATTTACCAATATTTATTTATATATTTTTAAAACTTTCTCATCCAAGTTTCATGTTTTTATTTACTAAGTACCAGTTTATTGGTGTTAGAACGAGCCAACTTTATTGCTGTAATTTTGAGTTCTCTGCAAATGACAATTTGATTATATTATGATAGGCTCTTCGCGAATCTCGAGCTCGGATTGATTACAAACTCCTGTTAATGTTCCTGGAAACGTTTTAGTATAATTATGATTACGACCAATCTAAACTTAACTCGTTATTGCGCTAATCACGCCGGGTTTTCATTGACAAATTCTTGATCAACTTAAAATTGACGAATAATTTGATTTTCCAGTTATTTTGAAAGGATATTAAAACGTCGATCAATCAAAATACTTTGTAATCACTTCCCTAGTCGTTACCGGTGCGGACGAATTTTGATCAAATGCCAAAACTGTGTTCAGTTCCACAGCAAATAGGGCTGTTTCGATACATTAAACAATACACTGAAATTGGCGCAGTGCAGGTCCTAATAAACTCGTGTATTTATATTTTGTCAAGTCGTGAAAAAAGATAGTTGCGGCTGTTCGTTCCACACCCGAAAAATAACTAGACGGCAGATGGAAATTCAACCGCATGCTTTTATCTTTTTACGCATGCAGAAAACTTGACACTGCTCTGTAGATAAGTAGGTAGCTGGTTTTTCATCGTGATAGATATCATGACTAGAATGGCATTTTTAAAAGTAAAGTTAATTGCATAATCTGGTGGTTGTGGTGACCGCTGTCACTATTCAAACTCCGACATGGGACACAGTAGAACTTTCGCCCGCGAGCAGAGCTCGTTTGCATAGAGAAAGCGCCCGTTTTGTCTAAAGTTTTCCTTTTGTAAAATCTAAAGTGCTGTTTTATTTTTCACAATTCAGCCTCCAGACTAAACAACAAAGCCGAGCATTTTTATGCCCGCGCCAAAATTTAATAAAGAAAATCTGTTAAATAAAGGCGTTTCTGAGACCAGACAAGAGTCGCGTTGTTATGATATGACACACATGACCTTAAGGTTTGGTTTAGTAAAATGTGACGGCCGTTACAAACATGGTTGGTCATTCAACGCCAAAGTTTTTTTAGGCTATAAAATTATGTAGAAAGCTGGGGGATAGAGTTGGAAATTGAATTGAATTGATGAATGCTTTTGACTATGCATGTAGTTACAAAGATACCTGCTACCAAGCTCGTTACTATGTCGAGTCGTTTACAAAAAACAGGACTTATGTGATGTTTCATTTTCTCAAACTCTTGGCGCTAATTAAATGTTTCGCGAAACTTGTCAAGAGATTTCATTTAATCCGTATGAAGAGAAGGAAATTAAAAAGTGGTTTTATTGCAAACGTTGTAGATTTCTCAGTCGAAGTTCGGACGCTTTTGATTCGGGATTGAAAAAGCTAGGTTTTAAGCAGTGATTTGTTTTATTATGCTTTTTTTAACTTATGTTTATCATGATTACCTACGTACCTATATTTATTAGGTTAGTGTTTGCTTAGAACTCTACAAATATAATGTTTGGTAAATTTTAAATTCAGAGCTATTACTCGTCGTCAAATAACTCTGTAATTCTCACTCCCTACTCCTAGTCCCTATGGACTACCCTCCGTATGTTAATTTGTGATAATTGTATGTCAACATTCGAGAAAAATAATCTACTACGTAGCCTGAGCTGTAAATGCTAGATATTTTTTGTAGCATGTTATCTTATAGCTTTGGTTATCTGTGGTTTAGGGTCTCAACCTCGCCTGGAGGATCTAAAAAGTCGTCCAACCGTGCACCAGCATTTAGTTTTTTTTTTATTTCATTTTGAGATTTTCGCCTGAGGTAACCATCGAGTAAAAAATATTTTTCGTTTCAATTAATAGTCAGTGGGTGATTTGTACGTCAATACTATTATTTTATCTGTGGCTCAGTAGCCACAGATAAAATAATAGTATTGACGTATTGTATTGCCTCTCACCATGTTGAATACTGATTCAACATGGTGAGAGGCAATACAATACACAATTTATGCTCGAATAACTATGTTAATGATGTTGGTACTAGTTAATAACAAAAACACGTCCTAGGGAAACTCTTGGTAAGTAGGTAAATAGGTACTACAGAGTTAGGTATATAGTAACGTGTACTATAATTATAATAAACTGGTCCGTGATAATGTCAAGCTTTGTTCAGATCCGGTCTTTGAGAATGGATTTTTCTATTTGTGATGATTTGTAACCAAAATGACAGTAGCAAAACTTGCTGGACAGGAAAAAACGCTGGATTACTACTATTGTTACTGTTTGGGACTAGGAGGCGTTGTGTGAAATGTTCATGAGTATTTATTATTTTATTAGTAACCCTACTTGAGAATTCAAACAAAATCTTGGAACTTTCGCGTAATGCAATCGTATTATATGTACCTACTTTGGCCAAATATCTGGCAGCAAAGTGCGTTTACAGACTTACGCGTGAATTTATAACATAAGATTGTTTTTTTTAGTGTACCTACCTACTTACTACTTGTATTTACGATTAAGAAGCAACAAAGTCGTTCCGATTTTCTCAGTATACGCAGCTATAAAGAGCGTCATCTGAACGCTCCTTTCGATATTTTACAGCATGATCATGAATTTCGAATCATCCTTCGGAAAGAATCTCATTTGGAATAGTGACACTGTTTGAAATATTGCGTTCCAGATTTTCCAGGTCAATAGGCAAATACTCTTCGGAGCATAACTTTTTGATTTTTTCACGTAAGTCACGAGACTGATTCTACACATTTTTACGTTTTTCTAGTGTCTAGCGAGTGGCATCTTTTGCTTTTTTTATTAGGACTATATTTTGAATAATAATACTTCATTTTTATTTTTCAGGTATGTTCCCGCTATCTTCAACTTAAAGTTGAAACCAGTAGCCGGTGCTACTTACATAGTAACGGTAGGTAGGTATACGTAAGTAGCATACGGTACGAAAAGAGGAAAACTAAAAAGTAGGTAGAGTGCCTAGTAAAAGTACAATAATACTTACCTATTCATTTGACCGAATTCTATTATGTAGGTATATCTACTTAGGTAAATGAGAGGTATAGTTATTTGAGAAATTTTTTATTTTATGGACACGATTACACGTGTAACGTACTTTATAAAATTTTAATAATAGGTTAAGCAAACACCATTTTAACCAGCAAGAATGTTATCTATATGATGGATTAGTATATAACAGGTACCTACTTTTTACTAGAACCAATATTGAAAATGATGCTAACCATGATATCGTTTTCGTGTCGAGCAATGTGAAAACGTCTATTGAGACTCGTAAAGATGAAAATAAATAAATTTACGGTTCGATAAATATGTAAATTTCATCTCGAAGGACGGCAAATTAATGCTTAATTTCTCTGTTCTGTTTCGCATAAATTTCATAAATATATTCTTAAACCCATTTTAATAAGCGCAAGCTGTATTAATTAACAAAACCAGAACAAGTAAAATAAATGTTATCTCTGGCATGTTTACGTCCGATTTGATGTTGGTAAACACCAGAGTAAACACGCTTTTGATGTTTTTATTGTGAGTTATTTGCGGATTCATGAGCCGTTCGTAATCGCCATTGATCGTAAAAATTTTGATTATTTTTTAGTGTGCGGCTCGGTGCTTTAGTACACTCACTGTTTACCATATACTCAATTCTTTTTGGGACTCCACATAAACACTGGTGAGTGCTCCTTTTATTTATTTTCCAAGTACTTCACATGCTTTCTACCGGAAAGCCCTCCGCCCCCAATGTTTAACCTGTATAGAGTTTCCCTTGTAATAACTGTTGCTATGAATGAGAGTTGATGGAGATCACAAAAGGGGGTTCGATGAGCAGAAATTTGTAGGGACATCGTCAATTTCCGGCGTTCAATTATGGCTTCATTGTAGGCAAACCTTGCGATACCTTATCTTATCGATGCGTGCAATTTATTGGAAAATATGAAAAGAAAGTTTTCTCAATGCATTTTATCACCTCACGTAAATTTAAATTAGAAATTTACAGGTTTTTCAAAAAAATAATCTAATACAAAATTATAAAATGGTTGCCGTTGCCAGAGACGCTAACTAATCGTTTTTGAAACCGCCATTTCTCAGTTTATTCATCAAAAAATATATTCAAACTCTTTTGGAACATTGATTAATGTCAACAAAAAGCTCAATTTCAGCTTCGACGTAAACATAATCAGCGCTCGCCAACCTTTCACAAGTTTAAAACGTGTTTAGTTGCACCTGCTGGTGACGTCACAAAGCAAGGGTCTCGTCCCTGACAATTACGCTGAATAACGAGCCACGAGGGTCAACACAACACTATTCCGATGTGTAGTTATAGTCCGTTTAATCGAGGATTTAAGCGGATACGATTTATTTTAGTTTCAGCAAACGATTTTCTATCTTAATTGTTGTTTCGACCATTTGAATTAAGTGTCGGTTACTGCAGGAATTAACCAAAGTTAGAAATTATATTCTGAAGTTGTTGAAGTTATTCTGAAGACATCAGGAAATTTGTCACGCTAGAGTCCCATAAAAATGGGCAACAGTTCCAGACCGAAATCATTATTATGAAAAGAGAAAAAGCAGAAAAACCCTAGTGCAAAATTAATTTTATAAAATTAATAAAAACATTTAAGTAGGTACCCAAATTCAATCCAGCCTTTATAGCAGCTTGAATTCCGTCTTCAGTATTTAGCGGCACATTCCATATCGCTGATGATTTTAACGTAAACTGAAGGAGGCTTTACAAGTTTAAGTACACGTTCCACTATGCGACAACATTTTCAGGCATTTACGAAGTTATAGTGGAACAAGTGTGCCTGATATTCAGAGAATTTTCCAACATTTATGCCGTTCCAGTGGATAAATAAGATCGTTTTGAAACATTTTCGTGTTATGGGCTGCAACTATCGGAAAACATTTCACCATTTCAGCCAGATGGCTAGGCCTTTTGCACGAAAACCTGGTATATTTTAGTGCTTCTATAGTAATTTGAGTCTGTAAATAATAATAATTTTATTGTAGCGAAGGTTTTATTCCATTTTGAAGATACGAAGCATAAGGACGCTTCAGCTAATTTCTCCAAATAAGGTCTCCGGTCTTCTTCTTCTTCTCTTATATATGGCTTCTGTCTGTCATTTCGACAGAACATTTTACCAGTGTCAAGTGAAATATTTGAAATAAGTTTAGTCAAGTCGAGTCACATGTTAAGTCGTTGGTTTTCGAAATTGGTATGGCAAACAGACATTGGCAGATTATGACAGATTGCCGCAAAAGTGAGAAAACGGAAGCTGAAGTAGTTCATTTCGGCTAATCAGTAATAAAAACGGCAAACTGCTAGAATGAGCAAGACCTGTGTAATACACCTCGTAGCAGAGCAGTTCAGTAGCATTTCAAAGCAGCACGATTTTGAAGAGAAACCACACGTTTGTATTTATTCACTCTTGTTGGTATCCGAAGGCAAAGGGCAAAATTACGGCCCCACGCTGCAATTTAACAAATTGCTTTTACTTTTGCCGGAGAGAAGACGATTCCGATTGCATGTCGTTGCATCTTCGCATATGACGTGACTTGTTATGGGCGTAGGTAGGTGCCAACCGTGAGACGTAGTCGAGTCCAGTAAATATACTGGCGAAAGCTTGAATAATCACTTTTTAAATTAACCTTTACAGTGGCCAATTCTACTAAAAAAGTACCTAACATTAACCTTGTGGTTTTCTTTAGCGCTATACTATAGAATACATTATGTAATTTTTTTAAATGGTAAATAAACTAAAAAAAACCTAGTCAAAATAAAGTTCCGATCTTGCCATGCTGTCTCAAAAGATGTCATAAGGCCCTTCATAGCTCAGTAACATTCTTTGCTTCAAATTATATTTGTAAGTTACGTGAATTGCTTTTACTCATAAATCTACACTTAGTAAGGCTTGTATGCTGAAATAATCTCCAAACTTGAATCAAGATTCAAACATATATTTTTTTAGTTTTTTTTTTGTTTTTTCTATTAAAATCTATAAAAAATCTAAGCTATAATACTACTGGAGAAATGTTTCAGCCTCAAACAATGTATGGATTGAGAATTACCGACTTGTCCATTGTAATTGTTGTGTCATGTGATTTAAACGGGTGACGTTGCTGTTCCACCCATAAGCCGCCGGGACAATTAAGGGCCAACGCACATCTATCGACAAAACTGTTTTGTCGCGTACTTAGTGACGTGAAAATAAATTTTCTGTTATAACGAAAACAGCATATGCTGAATACTTCCTCGTCATATGCTGTTTTCGTTGTAACGAAACTCACATCAATTGACACGACAGTCTTTTCTTACGTTTTTTATTAATAGGTTCGCAAACCAGCCGTTAAAACAATTTAATTAATTAATTAATTTGGCCGAGCGGCCTTCAAAAGCAAACATGCATGCATAAAATTATGTTTACCTATCTATTATAGCATTGTTTAGTACCTACCTATTAAACATTGCTTTATACGCATATACCTAGAGAATGAACTGTGCTTTTTTAATAAATAAGAATATAAAGTAATTATGTAGTGTACTTAATAATATTATTAAGTACTTAGGATGATTCTCATTAAATAAGCAAGTAACGAAAACAGCAAATAAAAAGAAGCATATCGTAACTAAAAAAGTTTTACTGAGAAGTTTCACATCACTAACTGTTCGACAAGACGTTTTGTCTTTGGTTTGCGTTCTCCCTAACTCGGGTCTGGGAGAGAATAGGCAAGTTGGAATGGCTACTTCGCACCAACTGAAACTGTGTGTGCTATTGCTTAGAAATTAGTATGATACACACAGTACTTAGGTATGCTAGGAAGATATCTATAGGTAATCAGGTAGGCTATCTGCTCTACTCATTCTCATAAAAAATGTAGTTGTGCAGGTTTCTTTCATCTAGATCCATCGACATCATCCAGTCGACCCCATCTAGTGAAAGATAGGCAGTAAGAAGACCCTGATAAATTCTTTATTCTTTAAACACAGTGAAAAGTTTAACAAACAACCGAGCTCAACCCTACAAAGAGTTCTGTGTGGGGTTAAGCTCGCCTATACGAATGTCGTGTCTGACGCGCGAAACTCTACGAGATCATAAGCTCGCAGAAGTACTATATTCTATACTATCCTAAGTATACTAACTATACCAATGTTGATAATATCGGCATAGAAGAGTACTATTTAGAAGAGAAAGACAAGTGTAACTTGGAATTGGTAGAGAAGATAATATGCTAATTGACCCTACTGTTTACTCTACCCGACTATAAAGATCAGATGGCTTCAAATTTTTTAAGTGTCTATATAGTTTTATGACGGAGATATTCCAAGTTTGTCACGTCTGTATCATTGCTGTAATGGCAGCTTACAAATTGACAAACAGCTAATTTAAGTATACTAAACATTTTACGACCGACCATGTGAGTAGTAACTGGTTTTATGTTCTTCGAAGATCCATAGAAACTTGCGTAATCCAAGATTTACCTAAAGCTCACTTGCTTACGCGCGAATCCTGAGACTTACCAAGTTTGAAATTAAATAGCCTATCTGTAAGGTATGAAGTTTACCAACTTGTAATATAACTCCATGTGAATAACGAGATTCTGATATCAACTTCACCGCAAAACACCTAAAATTACTTCTACAACAAATGGATTCCTTTCAGTAGTTAAACATTGATTACAAATAGCAAAGCTACAAAGAACACGATAAGTTTCTTTTAGGTAAACGTGCTGCACCGTCGACCGCATCATCAGGTGAGATAGTGGTCAAACGTTCACCCATAATCATTAGTATTGTGTCAAAAAAAAGCATTTCTCTGTTTATGTAAGTATGGAGGAATATTTAGCAAGTTTTGATAAGATTTTAGTTTTGTAGGCTGATAAAAGTCACAAGTTTTCGATACTTGGTTGGTAGAGCGAGCTCTAGATCTATTTAAATGTTTTATTCTACATATTGCAATAATGAAATATGCGATTTGAAGTAGGAATTAAGTATACGATTGTGTAGGTAAGTTATTGATTCTCTGACACAGCATTTGTATGAATGGTTACGTGTTTATCATTTTATTAATGGGCGATTATCACGCCAACGTTTTTATTAGGTTTCTAAGCCAACTAGTGAATACGGAAAACTTTTATAACCTCTTAGATATTTCAACAGAGTATAAAGTGAAAAGGTAATTCTACGCACTAACGGATCTAAATTCTAGTCAAATTCAAAGGATAATCTTTACTTAGTATCTATATCATAAGAGTGTCAGACATAAGTATGAGGGTTTTCTGCAGTTTTTTCTCTTAGTTTTAATGCCAAGTTTTATGCATACTTGATGGGCCATAACAAAGCTTTTAAAAGTAGATGCAGGCGATAAAAAACTTTAAAGACTTTCGTGCTAGATTTTCCCCAGTATTTTTAATTTTTCTTGCGTGTGAATTTACCGAAGGCTGTGTTTTTAATTAAAATGTTTAAAAATATCACAAAACTCAGCGACGTGAGTAAGAAAAAGTACCAACCTATAAATTTTAGACTAGGTGTTGTTCGTAGTATTTTTAAACGATTTGTTGAGTCGGTTAGCGCTAAATAAGCAATTCAGAATACTCATAAATTGCCACTTATCCCTTCGATTACATGATAGTTAAATCGATTACATTCTCTGCTGTAATAAGCAGGTTTCAGAGATTATTATATTAACCTATACCCTAATTTAACCCTAATTTATGCCTTATAGCTATGAGACGTAAGGTGGGTAATTGACTGAGATGAGATTATTGTACTGTGTTCCGAGTAATTTTAAGTCAAGGGTAACGAGCTTGCATGCAAGTCTTGCAACGCAATACTTTTTAATTTATCATAGGTAGCAATTTAATTAAAATTTTAATGAATTTATCTTGATAAATCTTTGACAAAATAAGTACCTACAAGGTATCTACCTAATACCGAATTTGAAAGTGAATCCCAAATTGTTAATTAGTATTACTATTATTATACGTTTAAGACTTGTCTGAAGTTACCTACTGATCTCTTTGAAAACTGAGTTACTTAGTTACAGTTGAGATTTACATTTTTACTTATTCTAAAAAACTAAAAGTTTAGGTACGTGATACTTACTGCGGCACAGCTAGGCAAAGGTCTGTCTACAATATGCAGACCTAGTAGGGGCCTTTAAAAAGGTCATTGAAATTTAGTGATGATACAACACCAGCTGCGCTCAGCACAATAACACAATAATTAGTATGGAATGTTGATTATTTCTCTGATGTATCGATATTCACGTTGCATAATTCTATTTGTCGAATGATTGTGAAATAAGAGGTAATTTGTCATAGCACGTCGCAGGTGGATATGGAATGGGAGGTTATTCACGTGCGGTAATCGATCATAGGACATTTTAGGAAAATAAAGAATGAGAAGCTTCACTGCTTGGCGGCAGAAATAAGTATGGCGGCAGTACTTCCTTGGACGAGCTCTTCCACAAAGAGCTCTACGACTACTAAACTGACTGTATGAAACCGGAAAGCACAGCGTAGCAAGTACTAAGTAGGTACCTATGTATGTATATTATGCCCGTAGGCACCAATGAACGCCGGCCGGTCAAAAACTTTGTTTAGACGTCAGCGCACCCATAAGCAAAATAAATCAATAAAATAAAATGAATTCGATAGAGCAAGCAAGTAACTAGATTTTAATCATGTTTGAAACGTGTTTTAATAATTTGCTTATGAAAATTTCTGTGAACAAAAGAATGAAAATGGGATGATTTTGAATTCATTTAAATTGCCATAATTATAAAATAAATAGAACTATAACAAAAATATAGTATAACGTAAGAGGCAGTAATTTTTTTTTTTCAAAATCGTTCTTTCGTAAAATGTGTCAAGATAGTCACCGCAGCTTTTTTACTTAGGTACTTACACTGAAAACAGAAACGAGCATAAGTTCGTTTGGGCATATTAAATTCAAATTAGATAAAAAAAACATACATTTTGCATAATCGTTTTAATGATATTATTGCCTAATTTTATGTTCATGCATTTTGAATCTGGCAATCTAGCACCTAATTTATAATTTTACCACTCTATTCTTACAAAACTAACAATTGACATAAGCTGGTTGCGAACTAATGCAATTTTCGGTGGTAATTGGCCACTTAAATTGAGGCTCATGCATATGATAATAACTCGAGTCTTGTAATTATAAGCTTGGTATGCGTGCCAAACGTAACATCAATTTATTTGCACTTAGGCTTTGCAATTACGAGTAAGTTAGTAACTGGGCCCAGATAAAAATATTTAAAAAATAATATTTTATTTTTTTAACTAGACACACAAAATATTTGTAAAGAAACGAATGAATGCCGAGTGGCTATATTCAGAGAAAAATGTTTTTGCGGTCCCCGCGGCAACGTTGAGAACATCAATTATTTATTTTTATAAGCGCTTGCGGTGTCACTTTCGTCAATCGTTGGTCAAGTACCTATTCGATGACCACTAATCCTCTTCTATCAGCTTTGTAGTCCCTGGAGCTTTTGGGTAACCCAAAAACTCAAATCACATGTCGATCAGAAGAAATCTTCACGGAAGGTGGATCATCAGGAAAAATAGTCCTTCCTCCAAGTGAGTCCAGCTTTGCTACAATTTTTTGTCTAAGGAAGTAATCAGTGGCACGTCCAAAATATTATAGGCTGGAAACCCACCACTACTAGAATATTCACTACTACAAATAATTAGAACATAAATATAACTAAGCTCAGTGTGGGCGAGCTATGTGAAGGTTCTGATCGTGGGATAGACTTACAGTGCCATTTAAAAAGACACCTACGCATGTGAACAAGACTCGAAAGGCGAGTTATGTTTCAAATATAGGCTGCAATCGCGTTTGGCAGACCAGAGGGGTAATCACGAACAAATCTGACAGCCGCCGCGTTACGTAAACCTAACGTATTCAAGTGATATTGCGCGTCAACATCAGCCCGCCTGCCGAACGTTGTAGCGTCACCGCGCAGTGTATCTCGGATACGCTAGCGTTACGATACGTTCACGATTGTCACATTTATTCGTGATCAAGGCACAGTAGTACGATAGCCAGCTCGCGCAGCGGCCAGAGATCTTCATCTCTTTTATTATCTCAGATTGCGGCCTAAGGTTAGGTAGTTCGAACTTTCAAAATCAGTCACCACGACCACACTGACCGACGAAAGAAAAGGAAATACGAAGATCACATGGGTACCAAGCTGGCTGCTACTGCGACTTGACCATCGCAGTGTTGTATTAGGTCAATAAAATTACCAAAAGCAGGTGCAATATCAAATAGATATAAGTACAAAAACTTGATGAAACTTGGCTTAGATTTAGTCAAATTGTTTTTGTACTGGCTGGTAAAAAAATCAGTAAGTTAATTGTTTTTTACATTCAAAGCGCGTTCGAGGAATTATGAAGACGAAAGCATACAATTATTAACTTCAAAATAAAAGGGAGAAATTCTCAATTCGGTTTTACTTTTTCACTTCATTTTGAGGCAATACTCACAGTGTCAGTCTCACAGAGCAATCTTTCCGATATCTAAAGAACGCTAATGCATAAAAGCTTTCTTATCGTGCATTCGTCTAATAACGTTCTAAAAAACAATTTCGATCCGAATCCTGAAATCCTCCTTTTCCTGGTTTATCTTTATCCAAGGGACTCCATTTGATACGTTTCGCAAGAACCTTATTACTGTTTTTACAATGCCAACGACACGATACCTACACGATATCGTCCGAGAACTAATGTAATATGCTACGGATATATATAGTGAAAATCGCAAGTTGCTTTTCGCTGGTAATCCGTAAATACAAGTACCTAAAAAAACAAAAGTAAAAATGGTCTAAATCATTACATTTCCGATCTTTGCTCTAATCCCGAAACATGTAATAATATGTTCTCTAACATTGTGTCTGGATTTCGAAGACAACACATTGGGTTGAAAGTTAGATAAATACAATGTACCAACAGTTTCTTGAGCGATGTCCTTTTCCCTTTTTTTTTGTAAATTATCTTTGGTTTACAAGATATCATCCAAAAACTGTTAATTCACGCATTTTTAATGTCGCGGTGGTCGCAAGCGCCACGGCGAAGCGAATACAGTTTCGAACCTTATTCCGACGTTATAAAGACCGCAGTTTGAAATAGCACGCGTGACTTGCTAATTTTTACAATACACGGGCCCTCAACGCTTTCACCGACAACGATATTTTTGTTCGAGCTACTGACATATCTGTGTCGGGCAGTTGCAAACGTCCTACTACAAAAGAGGGTATTGGGTCAATTGTGCAATTAAGGTAGTCTAAAATACGGTTATAGTGTTCTTTAGTAGCTTCATCTGAATGAATTTGTAAAGATATAAAGGATATTGGATCCGTTTGTGAGGTTTTTACATCATGCGAGTTTTGTTAATGGTATTGAATTTTTGGAAGGTCGGAGAAAATGGTTGTAATTTTAGGGTTAAAATGATGATAACTTGTCTTATTTTATTCTGATAGCACTGATTGCTATGCCTTTTTAGGTACCTATAATATTGTATAATCTGTTTTCATAGATATAATCTGTTATTGTGGTTAACAATATGTAAGTAGATATATTTATGTTAAAATAAATAATACACTTGTCTTGTATACTTATTCTAAGTTATTTACAAAAAATGTACCAGCAATCTGGTTCCTATAAAGCATTGCTTAGTTTGGAACAAAAGCGCATATATAATAAAATGTATGATATATTACTTAGGTATATAAATCTAGCCACAATACCCTCAAATTGACTGTATACTGTTAGATAACTTTGTGAGGATAATCTTCAAGTAAGTATCCATCCAGTCCGTTTTAACCTTTCCCGAATAAAGAGATGGCAAAACCTATTATCCGCTTGATTCAAATCAAAGTCCTCCACTTGCCAAAGGTACCCTTAAATCGGTTCGTGCGCCATCTTAAATCGCACTCCAGCGTGTAATAGATACGGAATGTTTCTTTGTTCAAGGATCTTCATTGCCAGATAAACAAACCTCTTCTAAGAAGCTCTAGGGAAACCACAGTTATTTTTAGGTAGAGAAAAGCTTTACTTTAATTTACCCACAAGAGAAAAATAAACCTCGTAGGTAATGGGGTACCTACGCATTTAGAATTAAGTGTACTTATATTTTTTGAAACTTTGAGCTCATTCAATGAGGAAGATGAGCGTATTTTTTTTTTAATGTAGATCGATAGATTTTTACGTCCAAAACACAACAGTGAAAGAATTTTGGCGATAGCTCAAAAACTGAATTTTCTACGATTTTTTAAAGTTTGGATTTTCAAAATGTGTTTTGAGCCCGGCGATTTCGCGTGTGACGTCAGCCGGTCCGACCGCTCACCCGCGCTTTCTAAGCGTTTTCTGCCTTTACGTTTCTATTTATATTTCTGAAAAATTGGGAGAAAAGTACCAATATTTTTATGTAATATTGTGCCTTTAAGTCCTAAGGACACGTTTAACGCTTCAGATAAACTTTTTAACCACCGACTGAAGAAAAAAGGTGTTCTAAGTTTGAGGCTTTTTTGTGTCTATGTGTCTGTACCTTTCAAGGCTCGTAGCTCCAAAAAATCACTCGTAATTTTTTTATAACTATTCTTGAAATGGAAAGCAGATAAATCTGGCATAGTTCTAAGCCAAGTTTGGTAGAAATCGGTGCAGCGGTTTCCAAGTTATGAGGTTGTTTATCAGCCCTCGACACGCATTTTGAAGGGTTCTCAGGCATATATTGATTGCAGTTTGAAACATTTGGTTCTTATACCAGTATAACGTGAGCTACTATTTCTTAGTGTTTCATTGATTTTGTATATCAGGTATGACTGGTAATGAGCAAGATTGTGTTATCGACGTGATTAGCAATGTTTTTAACCCCCGACGCAAAAACGATGGGGTGGTAAAGTTTGACGTGTGTGTGTGTCAGTGCGTTTGCGTGTGTCTGTGCGTGTATGTGTGTGTGTGTCTGTCGAATGCGCGCGTTGGTGCGCGTGCGGATGCGGATGGTAGTAGTCTAAGTCACATTGTCTACTAAGGACGTGCCTAGTGAGACATTGTACTGTCAAGTACAATGCCTCACTAGGCACGTCCTTAGTAGACAATGTGACTCGCTAAGAAGAAGAAGAATGTGACTTACACTAGGACGTGCCTAGTGAGACATTGTACTGTCAAGTACAATGTCTCACTAGGCACGTCCTAAGTAGACAATGCCTACACATACATATAGTGCAATGCCTCACTAGGCACGTCCTTAGTTACGAAGGACATTGTACAGTAGGTACAATGCCTCACTAGGCACGTCCTTAAGCAATGCATTGCTAATGCCTCACTAGGCACGTCCTTAGTTACGAAGGACATTGTACAGTAGGTACAATGCCTCACTAGGCACGTCCTTAAGCAATGCATTGCTAATGCCTCACTAGGCACGTCCTTAGTTACGAAGGACATTGTACAGTAGGTACAATGCCTCACTAGGCACGTCCTTAGTTACGAAGGACATTGTACAGTAGGTACAATGCCTCACTAGGCACGTCCTTAAGCAATGCATTGCTAATGCCTCACTAGGCACGTCCTTAGTTACGAAGGACATTGTACAGTAGGTACAATGCCTCACTAGGCACGTCCTTAGTTACGAAGGACATTGTACAGTAGGTACAATGCCTCACTAGGCACGTCCTTAAGCAATGCATTGCTAATGCCTCACTAAGCACGTCCTTCGTAACTAAGGACGTGCCTAGTGAGGCATTGCACTATATTTATGTGTAGGCATTGTCTACTAAGGACGTGCCTAGTGAGACATTGTACTTGACAGTACAATGTCTCACTAGGCACGTCCTAGTGTAAGTCACATTCTTCTTCTTCTTAGCGAGTCACATTGTCATTGTCATGTGACTTAGACTACTACCATCCGCATCCGCACGTGCACGTCCTTAGTAGACAATGCCTCACTAGGCACGTCCTCAGTAGACAATGCTTCACTAGGCGCGTCCTTAGTTTCTGAGGACGTGCCTAGTGAGACATTGTACTTGACAGTACAATGTCTCACTAGGCACGTCCTAGT
This sequence comes from Gandaritis pyraliata, assembly GCA_947859175.1. NCBI lineage: Eukaryota > Metazoa > Arthropoda > Insecta > Lepidoptera > Geometridae > Gandaritis > Gandaritis pyraliata. The sequence continues at coordinate 4,608,533 of OX401863.1, forward strand.
GTAAGTCACATTCTTCTTCTTCTTAGCGAGTCACATTGTCTACTAAGGACGTGCCTAGTGAGGCATTGTACTTGACAGTACAATGTCTCACTAGGCACGTCCTTAGTAGACAATGTGACTTAGACTACTACCATCCGCATCCGCACGCGCACCAACGCGCGCATTCGACAGACACACACACACATACACGCACAGACACACGCACACGCACTGACACACACACACGTCAAACTTTACCACCCCATCGTTTTTGCGTCGGGGGTAAAAACATTGCTAATCACGTCGATAACACAATCTTGCTCATTACCAGTCTTACCTGATATACAAAATCAATGAAACACTAAGAAATAGTAGCTCACGTTATACTGGTATAAGAACCAAATGTTTCAAACTACAATCAATATATGCCTGAGAACCCTTCAAAATGCGTGTCGAGGGCTGATAAACATCCTCATAACTTGGAAACCGCTGCACCGATTTCTACCAAACTTGGCTTAGAACTATGCCAGATTTATCTGCTTTCCATTTCAAGAATAGTTATAAAAAAATTACGAGTGATTTTTTGGAGCTACGAGCCTTGAAAGGTACAGACACATAGACACAAAAAAGCCTCAAACTTAGAACACCTTTCTTCTTCAGTCGGTGGTTAAAAAGTTTATCTGAAGCGTTAAACGTGTCCTTAGGACTTAAAGGCACAATATTACATAAAAATATTGGTACTTTTCTCCCTATTTATCAGAAATATAAATAGAAACGTAAAGGCAGAAAACGCTTAGAAAGCGCGGGTGAGCGGTCGGACCGGCTGACGTCACACGCGAAATCGCCGGGCTAAAAACAGATTTTGAAAATCCAAACTTTAAAAAATCGTAGAAAATTCAGTTTTTGAGCTATCGCCAAAATTCTTTCACAGTTGTCCTTACAATCTTCTAGACTTTTGATTTAAGCTATAAAAACAGGAAAAAATGCCTAACTCATCTTCCTCATTTTAGAATAAGGAAGAGCTTGATATGTCTCATGTTTGGGACGATAAAAATGAGATAGTAGTGATAAAAAACCGTTGATAAATTAGGCAATAAAGAATTTGAAACCTCTGCATTGGTATTCCAATCTCAGTTGAACGGCAAATTTGAACTGCAAAGTTTTAAATCATGGTCAGTTCATACTAACTCTTAGTTATTCTGTGACTAAATAGTGACATTATGACGTCATTTGATGTGCTTTCGCGCATATTTTGCTGTCAAGTGTCTAAAAAGAATGATCACGTGGTACAAAATTGTACCATGTGACCTGAAGAAATTACACTGGGCAGTGAAATATAACTTGACAGCAAAAGATTGGCATACGGGGGCAGGTATGTCGCGTGAAGAAAACGCGTTAGAGGGAAATATTAGACAACCCCTTCAGTTTTCAGAGGCAGCCATTGGCATTCAGTTTAGAAAATTAATAGGGTGGCCTGCGCATCTCCCGGTAGTGTTGTCTCGTTCCTCAAAAATCGGTTACCACAATTTAGCTTCATATTATCGATGCTTACATCGACTTGAATAGATCAGATAGCAGGCTTCGGTAGCCATTGGCAGTGATCGTGAATATTAAATGAATGATATGTTTTAGCGAATCATTGTTGAATTCCTGCCAAGAGGCGGGTAAACAGCCGATCTATCGCCGTTTTTAGGTCAATGTACTAAATAGTGCTTTATAGGCGTGTTTTGATACTCTGTCCAAATCCAAACACTCTATTCTATTCTATAACCCTATTCCACTAGAAAGGTAAGAAAGTACTTTGAATGAATATTGGTCTGAAATTGTAATACAATGAGATTTTATTTGAATGTAGGTGTAGGTACGTACCTTATTCTCAGCATTATCTCGCGCTACTGTGATTCGTGATCATTCAAGAACTAAGTAGTGCTATCTTTGTCAACTTCTTCACAGATAGACAAACAGCTTCAAAACCTAGCGCCAATAAACAAACTAAGTACTTTCTCGCGTGTTCTACAGACGACACCGATTATAATCTCCCTGTAATTTGTATAACTCGACAATTTCACTAATTTGACGATTGTGATCTGCGCGAACTAATTCTTGTTGAACACGACATTTTTGAGCTATGTATTCATTGAGAAATAACTGTTACCTGTCTATGTCTAAGGGCGGCTTGCACCAGAATCGCAATAGTATTTAGCAAGTTGTCAAGTCATATAAATACGTCAGATTTAAATCTATTACACACGTTTAGTGATTCTGGTGCAAGCCGCCCTAAGTATATATTTATTATTTATTTACTAGTAATTTTGCTTGAGTTAAGTACTTACCTAGGTATGAGTTTTTGAGTTCAATTTCAATCAGGGGATGTTATAGACAAAGTACCTACCTACCATGCCCAGGTAGGTAGTTAGATGTACAAGTAAGTATATTTTTGGTATAATTTTGCGATCCGATCGCATAGATCGCTGACTGTAGGTACAGTAGATACGAGTTACCCTACTTCACACGCAATTTCAGGTTAAGAGCTTATAGTACCCCAATCTCTCATTTTTGATCCCGCATATCATTAAAAGTATTGAATCAATCATTTTGAAAAAAATATATATTACAGTTGAGAATATTTGTGATACATCATATGATGTGAAAACACGATTACTAAAAATTTTCTCGATAGAAAAAAATCCCAAACTTCCCTCTGAATCAATCTAAGAAACCACAGAAGTCAGTCAATACTTTACCTATACTATTGAAACTTTGTATATAAATTCAACTTAGCAATACACGTACATCATATGTTTTAAATTTATTAAAATGTTTTTTTTTGCATTTAAAGAAATTAAATTCTCAAATATTGCGCGTGAGACGTCGCAATCGCTCAGATTCAGTCTAGCTCCGGCAGTCGAAGAGGGAACCCGCGTCGCTTGCTCGCACGCCTACCTACGTAGATACGTAAAATATAATTTTACTTATAAAGTAAAGTAAAATAGGAAATAACCAGTACAAAAAAAAGAGAAGGGATTGGAGAAAAGAAATTGCTAAAAACATGAATAATATTTTGAAGTAAGTATCTCAAATGAGTCATAAAATGTTTTTTACCTACCTAGGTGCCCGCGGGTACGCATTTTGGTTAGGACCTTATGAGGCCGTATTGAAATTTGACGACGTCAAGTTTAGGCATTTATGAATACGCGACGCGCTGCGCTATGCGTTTGCGACGCGCAAAGGACAAACGATTTGATCTTTCGACATTTTCGTTCACTGGATAAGTACCATAGATTTGTAGTCTAATTACTAAGTTGGTATGTTGTAGGTCACCTATCTCCACGTGACGTGTGTAGAACTGTTGTACGAATTGTAATAAAAAGATTGTAGAAAATAAAATAAATATTGCAACCCCTCTATATCATTTTTTTTATTGACCTACTTATACCTAACAGTAGTTATAATTCCAGAGGGGGCATTAACCCCCTCTTCTCTCAGAGATATTGTAGCCCCCTTGCCGTATCTCCGCTATTAGCAGAATTCGACCTCCAGTATTTGGAGCCATTCGAATCGAAACATGAATTTTGCCAAAATGAAGGAACATTTTGACTCTGACAGAATTTATCTCCCCTACTACGTTTTCGAATCCAGGACAGCGTACTTTACTTTTTCGAGTAAAATGATACAGGTGTCGATTTCGAGATATTTTGGGGTGCTGATTGCGGAAATGGCATCTACTTTGAAATCCAAGATGGTGAACATTGATTTTTTTGAGTAAAGTGATATGGATGTCGTTTTCAGGATATTTTGGGGTGCTGATTACGGAAATGGTATCCTTTTTGAAATCGAAGATGGCGGACATTGATTTTTTTGAATAAAGTGATATATGGGTGTCGTTTTCGGGATATTTTGGGGTGCTGATTACGGAAAAAGTATCCATTTTGAAATCCAAGATGGCGGACATCGATTTTTTGCATAAAACGATATGGGTGTCGTTTTCGGGATATTTTGGGGTGCTGATTACGGAAAAAGTATCCATTTTGAAATCCAAGATGGCGGACATCGATTTTTTTGAATAAAGTGATATGGGTGTCGTTTTCGGGATATTTTGGGGTGCTGATTACGGAAATGGTATCCATTTTGAAATCCAAGATGGCGGACATCGATTTTTTTGAATAAAGTGATATGGGTGTCGTTTTCGGGATATTTCGTAATCAGCACCCCAAAATAACCCGAAAACAACACCCATATCACTTTTCTCAAAAAAATCAATGTAAGCCATCTCGGATTTCAAAATGGATACCATTTCCGTAATCAGCACCCCAAAATATCCCGAAAACGACACCCATATCATTTTTCTCAAAAAATCTATGTAAGCCATCTCGGATTTCAAAATGGATACCATTTCCGTAATCAGCACCCCAAAATAACCCGAAAACAACACCCATATCACTTTTCTCAAAAAAATCAATGTAAGCCATCTCGGATTTCAAAATGGATACCATTTCCGTAATCAGCACCCCAAAATATCCCGAAAAAGACACCCATATCACTTTTCTCAAAAAAATCAATGTCTGCCATCTTGGATTTCAAAATGGATACCATTTCCGTAATCAGCACCCCAAAATATCCCGAAAACAACACCCATATCACTTTTCTCAAAAAAATCAATGTCCGCCATCTCGGATTTCAAAATGGATACTATTTCCGTAATCAGCACCCCAAAATATTCTGAAAACGACACCCATATCATTTTATTCAAAAAAATCGATGTTTGCCATCTCGGATTTCAAAATGGATACCATTTCCGTAATCAGCACCCCAAAATAACCCGAAAACAACACCCATATCACTTTTCTCAAAAAAATCAATGTAAGCCATCTCGGATTTCAAAATGGATACCATTTCCGTAATCAGCACCCCAAAATATCCCGAAAAAGACACCCATATCACTTTTCTCAAAAAAATCAATGTCTGCCATCTTGGATTTCAAAATGGATACCATTTCCGTAATCAGCACCCCAAAATATCCCGAAAACGACACCCATATCACTTTTCTCAAAATAATCAATGCCTGCCATCTTGGATTTCAAAATGGATACCATTTCCGTAATCAGCACCACCTGATGATGTGTAGGCAAACAGGCGTTCAGCCCACCTGATGATGTGTAGGTAAACAGGCTTTCAGCCCACCTGATGATGTGTAGGCAAACAGGTGTTCAGCCCACCTGATGATGTGTAGGTAAACAGGCTTTCAGCCCACCTGATGATGTGTAGGCAAACAGGCGTTCAGCCCACCTGATGATGTGTAGGTAAACAGGCGTTCAGCCCACCTGATGATGTGTAGGTAAACAGGCGTTCAGCCCACCTGATGATGTGTAGGCAAACAGGCGTTCAGCCCACCTGATGATGTGTAGGCAAACAGGCGTTCAGCCCACCTGATGATGTGTAGGCAAACAGGCGTTCAGCCCACCTGATGATGTGTAGGCAAACAGGCGTTCAGCCCACCTGATGATGTGTAGGTAAACAGGCTTTCAGCCCACCTGATGATGTGTAGGCAAACAGGTGTTCAGCCCACCTGATGATGTGTAGGCAAACAGGCGTTCAGCCCACCTGATGATGTGTAGGTAAACAGGCTTTCAGCCCACCTGATGATGTGTAGGCAAACAGGCGTTCAGCCCACCTGATGATGTGTAGGCAAACAGGCGTTCAGCCCACCTGATGATGTGTAGGTAAACAGGCTTTCAGCCCACCTGATGATGTGTAGGCAAACTGGCGTTCAGCCCACCTGATGATGTGTAGGTAAACAGGCTTTCAGCCCACCTGATGATGTGTAGGCAAACAGGCGTTCAGCCCACCTGATGATGTGTAGGTAAACAGGCTTTCAGCCCACCTGATGATGTGTAGGCAAACAGGCGTTCAGCCCACCTGATGATGTGTAGGTAAACAGGCTTTCAGCCCACCTGATGATGTGTAGGCAAACAGGCGTTCAGCCCACCTGAAGATGAGTAGACAAACAAGCATTCTACACACCCGATGATGTGCATGTAAATAAATAAATGCATGTAAATAGGCGAAATATTTCTCATATAAGATGTGGAATAAGCTTCCTCCTGAGGTTTCCCATTTTTCGAATAAGCATACAACCCATTTGATCTGAACCGATGATGATGATCTGATCGAGTGAGAAGCGAACGGTGTTCTTAGGTAACAAACAAAATACAATCGAATTGAGATCTCCCTCTTGAAATACAATAAAATTTTCTGATTTCTCCTTGTTTTTTACTACTGTGTCCATTCCATAATACAAATTATTTAGCATGATCAGGAGCCGTGCCACAGGCCTTAGAAAAAGTGACCAACTATGGACCACTTTTATGCAATATTCCTTTCACTTTATTTCCATACCTACTGGGTGTACAATAACGTGTATCATAACTACCTACGGCGCTTTAGTATATTTGTACAATGATTAATTTTTTTATTTCCATAGCTCAGTACTAGATGTACAATAACTGTGTATTTACTCTATCGTGCGGTCGACTCGTGACCTCTGCGCTGCGTGATGAACTGTGCGAGTGAGATAGCTGCGAGTGCGCGGTGCGGTATCTGCACGAATGGGCCGTGAAACTTTGATTTGAGCTGGAGTAGTGTAGGCTCTTAATTCTCAAAAAAACTCATGATTTTTTTCAAACTACGAATCCGCCGAGGCGTTTGTCTGACAAGAATGATATCGTCGGGTTTTTCAACTCTCCTCAATCATTTTGTTCGGTAAGTTATTTCTAGGTTTGTACATTTGGACCTATTCCGACATAGTAAGCAAATTTGCGTAAAACTTTATTGCGTTTAGTGACACAATCATGTAAATAAATACCTATATTGTTTTGAATAATTGCGTACATGAAATCTGTCGAGCGAGACGCGATAAAGTTTGACGCGAACATGGTAAAGGGTTGCTCTCTATGTCCGAGTGTACAAAGCTGGAATCGCTTACTAATGAACCGCAAGTTCATTAAAATAGCTAACCGCTTCACCATCCCGTGACATCCGGTTGTTAGATGTATTTGTATGGCTGAAGTAATTAAATTTTCCCTGATTATTGCCAAATGTGTGTCCAAATGGAATTGAAATGCTACGAATGATTGAGCATGCGAAAATTCGATACGCTGACGGTCTAGCTTACGTGAAGGTCTTAGCTGGTTAACCAAAGATTTTTTTACACTTAGGATAGAAGATCATTATGGTTTACTAACTACAAAGTGGTTGGAAAAAGCATGCGCGCTATTTCGCGAGCTGAATTCCACTTGAACAATTAATCTAAGTGGGTAAATGAGTTAGGTGAGTATGGTCTGCCCCCTATTCCAATCTTTTGCTGACAAGTTATATTTCACTGCCCAGTGTAATTTCTTCAGCTCAAAATTTGTGGTACAAAATTGTACCACGTGATCATTCTATTTAGACACTTGACAGCAAAATATGCGCGAAAATAAATCAAATGACATCATAATGTCACTATTTAGTCACCAGGATAACCAGGATGAGTTAGTTAACTGACCATGATTTAAAACTTTGTAGTTCAACTTTGAGATTGCGATCGGGCCCCTGTAGACTACGTTCTGCGGTGGTTTCTTTTCACAAGTGTGTTGCGAAATTTACGCATGCAGAATTCCACTAAATGTGTTCCTAGTCCACTCTTGGCCATGTAAAGAGTCTGGCAAGTTTAAAAGAGCGAAAATAAGACGTTGCCTTTATCTTTTGCCAAAACCTTCAATCCGGTACACTGCAGCCACATTTATCTGTCTTGCAAGCTAGAGTATGTAGGCTTCATATAGCATGTAGTGTACCAGCTATCACTTGTTCACCTAAGCGTCGGTTTGGGACCCTCGTTTTGGACGGGCAATGCGATATAAATTATTCTGTTGCAACGGAATGCACGGGTCTGGTTAGCCGACCCTAGCATGTTACGACAAATAGGTATTGGTGCAAAATTAACGGTTTAGTTTCCACGTCTAGGGACAGATGGACATTGGTCAATTAGTGTTATAACCTATTGTCGACGGTAATTCTAGTAGCGTTTCGTACGTCAGTTCGTTGTGACATTGAAATGCGGTGCGGTTCGTGCGTTATTTCGTATTATCTGCGCCCTTACCGCGAAACCACTTTTCTCAGTCCCCATCTATCTATATTTATCTTTTTTATCTTTATCTTATTTTTTGTTATCTTCTCTTTATCTTTCTACCTAAGTGGTAAACTATAGGTTAATTTAAGTTGTATATCTCAATGCCTACTTGTAACAGGCTGTATTTACAATGGTATTTTAATGTTAAGACCCAAGATTTGTTTGAACAAGCCCCGAAATTCCCAGATTAAATTTCCGTAGCGTGCGTCGATACTAAATTCTGTAGCTCCGTCGGAATAACGCTCAAAAAGTCACTTTTCTTATCAAGCTTTGCCTGAGGAAACATTTAGCGAATGCGATTTTGGGTTAATATTTGTGGGAAAATTATTCTTGGTAGGTAGTGTTTAATCATGATTACGTAGCATAGAAGAACCGCCTAATCTAAAAATGTACGTCTCACGCAGTGGAATGTTACTTGTTACCTACAAGTAGTAGGTAATTTCGAAATATCGTAAAACATCACGTGACTAAAAACGCCTTTAAAATAAAAAAAACATTTTATTCTATAAAATCACAATAAGGATTTAACAGACGACACTACAAAATTTGAGTAGTAGTGAGTAGCTATTTCACAAACTATGCAAATAGGGCGCTCTAAAACTTTATTATTATCCTGATAAGTCGTGCGTGACCAATCTGTTAAAAAATAAAATGTGAAAATAAACCCATTAGTGTGACAGTTATAGCGCAGACAAAATACGAGTACTTTCACACTTGCGTATTACCATACTCTGACTCGTGAGGGTAGTGGAAGCTGTATAGCTATGTAGCACAGGGGTTGTAAAAATGTCCTGTATAATGGAGATTGTGAAGGGGCCTTTAATTAAAAGTCTGCGCCGCGGCAGTGCTTACGAACAATAAAACCTATTCACTTTGATTATTTTAATAGTTATTTTCTTTTTAATAATGAAGCCGGTTTTCATTGTGACTTCGAGTGGTAACTATATAATAGATGCTATCATTCCTTTGATACTTTTTAGTTGATTTGATCACGTAGTTTATGTAGACAAGATAGAATATAGTTTTGGATGAACGTGTGACATTTGTGTTGAAACTGTTCTTGCATTTTTTAAACTAACCTAATTTAACTGCGCTAAAATTATAGCTCTTTGTCGTTTCAATTTATGAGAAAAGGACAGCATTTTGTCTCGCGCTTTCAAGAATAAGAAGTTTAGACAAATGCAACAACAGAAACAACACTATTAGCTCTACACCGATATAGTGTAGGTATTGTGTTAGTGTTGGTGCACGCTTGAACACGCGTGAAAACGAAAACTTTATTGATAGAGCGAGTGAAGTGAGTTTGTATGTTAGCGGCTTATCCAACCTGCATAGGAATCAATCTTTAAAACTGCCTACAAATTATTGCAGTAGCGGAAGCAGGCCACACCTAAGACCAATTCGATTCGACGCCAGCAGGCCCTAATCCTAGCGATATTTCACGGCGGAGCTCCGATGAAACAAGCCTGCCGCCACGCATCGCAATGATTTATGAACTGTTTTAGCACCGTTTAAAACTAAACTGAAGAAAATAATCCCTTTTATTGCCAGGGGTTTGCGTGTGCTGTTTTTGTTTTCTTTTTCGCCAGACATTTTGTTCCTTACGTAGGTGATGGTCTACAAACATTTTCAAACAATGTTGTTTACTTGTGATAAATACTGTGGTATTTTGACATTAGCGAATTGTATTTTATTTATAAATTATTTTAATTATTAATGAAACTTGTACCGGAATTAGTTCCTTGCTTGTAGGTATATAGGTTACCATACTTACCATAATTAATTATACTTAATTCATCGCCTTCAACATTTTGTCATTCAAATGGATAACTACATAATGGGCGGTAGGTACATTTTCAGACCCCTTAAATCATAATTAACTGTGTATTTTCATCCTTGGCCTGTGTTTTGAATCAGATTCTTTTTTCTCTTTTTTCCTGGATAAAGTGGGAAGCGGACATAAATTGTGGGGTTCCGTACAAATTGCGTTCCACCAGTAATGTATTCCATACGCTATCGGCATAGAGTAGGCACAATGTAGAGTCTATTATTCATTATCTCAAAATTTTCATATAAGTATCGTTTTTTTACTAGTACTGAGTATTTTTTGCAAATAACTAACCTACACCATACTTCTGAACTTTTATTTAATTCTAGACTGAATAGATACAATAAAAAATTACAGCAGTTGCCGTCAATAGACTGATCTTTATCGTGTGCGTGACCGACCGTATCAATTTCATAGCGTCATTGCAAACAAAATTGACAAGTCAACAACAAACAAACGTTGGACTGGCATAAAGTGCCACCTTATTTATCAACTTGAATAACGCTATTCGTCCGATAAAATACTATTTTTGTAAACTTGTCAAAAACAAGGATGAAATTATTATAACAAAAAAAAGTTAAGTAGGTATTAGGAGTTAGTAAAACTCGGCCTAACTCGCCACTTCGGACCCACCATACCTCCTGGCCATACCCCTGGGGGTGTGTCCAATGTAATCTTATCGTGTATTTCATTTCAAGTGTCCTTTTTGCAACAGGTAAGTAAGTCAAAATGCTTTTATAGCATAAATGAATTCTTTGACTATAAAATATAGGTAGGACTAATTTATATGTACTTATTTTTCTTATTCATACGCCTGTAAAGGCAGGTTTTAGTGAAACATATGCTATTTTTTAAGATCCTGTATCACACCTGAAATTTATTGAATAAAGATATTATGAATTATGAGTCATACTAATAACTCCTTGCACAATTAGTTATTATACTGTTTTTCGAAACAAAGTTTTGAGTGACGTTGAATGCGTGTGTCAGAAAGGGGTACCTTTCTAAATAAAGCAAATATTTTAAAATCAACTATTTCGTATATTTAACAAATATCCTACAACTGATTACACTTTTCTAAGCCAATTATAGTTTTATTCGACAAGCAACGTTATTTTACACGGAAAACTTTAACACTTTAAAAATAGACAGCTACAAATATCACAAACTACTTATCTTATTCGACAGAAGTATATAAAGTACTCAGAGATGGATATGACCACCAGGGTGCAGAGCGAAAACTGTAATGTGCTCTTCTCGAGCCTCAACACTGGAATGCTATTTCAATATGGCGTCGGGTAGATATCGTTTGACCTACATTCGCCCTGCATCACTTCTGACTACCAATTTATTGCTAAATAAATTGTAACTAATGTCGAACCATACATTTAAAATTACAAAATGAATTATAAAGCAATATCTGAAGCAATTACATTGCAAACTGAATATTATTGAAATAATCATTTACCAAAAACAAAATAAATCACTGCATCACAAAATAAATACTTAAAATCAAAAACAGTAACAATTATTTCTAAATAAATAAAATAATGAATTATCATAACAATTTTAAGACTTTAAACCAAAGTTAAATATTATTTGAGAATCAGTTTCCACATCCGGCGTTATTAGCTTATCTTTTACAAAATTCAAACTAATATAAAGACTTACAGAGATATTACTACTATATAGTGTTATCATTAAATTAAGAAGAAAAATAACCGTGACGATTAGTACCTATATACGTCATAATTATTTACTGACTATGACACGGCCATTCTGCAAATTACTTCGTCCCCGAAGTACACCTAGTTCCTTTATAAACCCATCAGCTCGGCTGCGACTTGCGAACTACAGAAAACGTAGTGCGCCCGGAGTCCTGGCATCTCAAAGGTTAACGCAGTAGACACTTATCTATAAATCATCGTAAAAGGAATCTGAAAACAAAAATATTGTTACCAAAAATTTAAAGTTTCTACCTATTCTTACGTATGTGTATCCTGGTAACATTTACACCTATTAGGAAAAAAAAATGCTATTCAGATTGGGCTGTCATGCTAAGTTCCATCGCGTGTTGGTATCGCAATGTCTAAACTCGCACCAGGCCAACCGTTCCAACATATTCAATACATATATATATTTATATCATTAGGCTCGGGCTGTCGACTGTCGCGTTCCGTTCCATCGCACAGTCGCAACTACTACGATGTCTAAACTTCACACCAGTCCAACCGTACCTACCTACTCTAAAACCTACTAATAGGGCTGTCGACTGTCGTGTTCCGTTCCATCGCACAGTCGCAACTACTACGATGTCTAAACTTCACACCAGTCCAACCGTACCTACTCTAGAACCCACTAATATTTTATCAAAGTTTGGCTGTCGTGCTCAGTTCCATTACTGCTGCTACGTAATGTCTAAACTGAACACCAGGCAAACAGCAGCTCGATAAATATCACATTAGTAAGGTTACTCAGGTACTTCACTATTATAATAGTAGATGCTGTGACGAACTTCAGAAGAAATAGGTTAAAGACTATAACCTCTATACACGGTACCACTCCGTGTAGTTTTTTTTTTTATACTAACTTGGGACCTACTGAGGGTGTCTGGGAGAGGTAGTAAGGAGAACGTCCAACCATAAACAAGTTACGGCGAAAAAACCAGTAGCCTTAGTACATTGTACCCGTTATAGGTCCATTGTACGTTGTAAAAAAAAAACAAAACGCTTGGCCATTCTGCCTCACTACTACAAAACTAATTAAATAAATTGATGGCACGAGCTATAAAAGTGCGGGTAGTAGGTAAACGACTACTGTAAATAAACGTTTTTCATGGAAAATCTAAAACCAATTCGTGGGTTTATGGTTGAGGGTAGGATTCGAAAACTTTTAGAAAAAGGTCGTGGCCCATAAGGCCTTGAAGATTCTCACCAAATAAGAACAAAACCCCGAAGGGCCTTACCACACTTTGTCTCCGTCCGAATTCCACTTTATTTTAGTGCAGAACTGATGCAAAGTTTTGCACTATGCTTCGGTAATCGCAGAAACTGCCACGTTACCTCGTCGTTTTATAACGCCTCCACAATTTTACGACATCGGCATTTCACATCTGAAATATTCGAAAAACAAATGTTAAATTTTACGTGAGCAAATAGGTACCATCCCACTTCTGATGTCAGAAAGGGGTACCTTTCTAAATAAAGCAAATATTTTAAAATCAACTATTTCGTATATTTAACAAATATCCTACAACTGATTACACTTTTCTAAGCCAATTATAGTTTTATTCGACAAGCAACGTTATTTTACACGGAAAACTTTAACACTTTAAAAATAGACAGCTACAAATATCACAAACTACTTATCTTATTCGACAGAAGTATATAAAGTACTCAGAGATGGATATGACCACCAGGGTGCAGAGCGAAAACTGTAATGTGCTCTTCTCGAGCCTCAACACTGGAATGCTATTTCAATATGGCGTCGGGTAGATATCGTTTGACCTACATTCGCCCTGCATCACTTCTGACTACCAATTTATTGCTAAATAAATTGTAACTAATGTCGAACCATACATTTAAAATTACAAAATGAATTATAAAGCAATATCTGAAGCAATTACATTGCAAACTGAATATTATTGAAATAATCATTTACCAAAAACAAAATAAATCACTGCATCACAAAATAAATACTTAAAATCAAAAACAGTAACAATTATTTCTAAATAAATAAAATAATGAATTATCATAACAATTTTAAGACTTTAAACCAAAGTTAAATATTATTTGAGAATCAGTTTCCACATCCGGCGTTATTAGCTTATCTTTTACAAAATTCAAACTAATATAAAGACTTACAGAGATATTACTACTATATAGTGTTATCATTAAATTAAGAAGAAAAATAACCGTGACGATTAGTACCTATATACGTCATAATTATTTACTGACTATGACACGTGCATCGTCTTCGTGTAGGGCTCTGTACACAACCTACTCTGTGTTATCGCGCTCATGTCTGAATTCAACTAAATGAAACTTTCCATACCCCGGTGCTTTTCACACTTATTCTGTATTTAATCAGTTTGAATTAAGGCGATTCGTCGCAGCTGGAGGTATTTCCTTAGCATGTTGATAGAATTAAATTGTTTGAACGGTGCTTTCAACTCTCTGCTGTACACATAAACTTAGGCCTCGTTCCAGGAAATGCTGATTACATTTATGGCAAAATTATAAATTTAAAACGAATGTATTTAATCTAAATTTTGTTTTTACCTTACTCAGGTAGGTATTAATTTTTTATCTATTTTGCAAAAACCTCAAAAGTGCTACGCACGAATCGCTATTAGGTATACCGAAGTTTATAAATGATTTGTTTTTAGTTTGACGTGTCAGACATTATGCATTTGTCTGTAGGTAGGTACCTAGTTATTTGATACAATAAACAAAAAACTAAAATATAGAAAATAATTGGAAAAACTTGAATTTTCAATAGATTTATTGTCGTAAGATTATAGATAGTTTTGTGCCCATGCAGCCTCGCTAGGTATTATAAAGCTCATGATCTCCACACAAGTAGGAAATGACAGGAAAATAAGAACAAGCGTGGCTGTAAAGTATTTCTAAACCTATCATAAATTCGAATTAGTGAGCTTCTACCGCGCTGGAAACTCGTTACAGAACGAAATAGGGTTTTGTAAGATTAAAACTTTGTGCAATAATACTCTAAAACTCATGCTTCCTATGCTTACCTTGTTATAGGTAATTTTATGAATGCTACTTTGAAAAGAGCTTTAGGAATGTTATGAAAGTTTTACCGAATCATTTGAATTAAAACTTTTTAGGCCATTTTCCAGAATATGGCACGGTTCAAAAAAAAATAAAGCCTTGGGATACGAATGTTCTAGAAGACTTTTCGCATTCTTTTTAACCGACTTCAAAAAAAGAGGTTCTCAATTCGCTTGTATTTTTTTTATGTTTGTTACCTAACAACTGCGTCATTTATAAACCGATTTGAAATAATATTTTTTAAGTATCGGTATTGGTATGTTCTTTTATCGAGACTCAATCAAAAGTCTAATTTATTTAGCGTGTTTTTTTCCTCTATGTATTTCCTTTAAAATAACATTCTAAGCAGCTGTTGAAATGCCTTTGATCGTTTGTTTATTCCAAGCAATCAAACTAAGTATTATTACTTCGAAATCACAGTACTGCATTACTTTACACCCCAAGATAAACATGCCCGTACAATGCCGTACATAAATAAAGGAGACGATTAACAAACCGATGTGTACGGGGACCGTAATATATTCAGTCGCTGATCCCAATTTGTCTGACCTAACGCAATATTGGGCGCTGACCCCTTCTATTGGCTTGCATATTTTTGGACGTAAATGGTTTCCTGTTAGAATAATAGGGAGAAAACAAAGACTGGCTTTATCTATCTTTTGGCATATCGTTGTGAACTTTCAAAAGTCACTGATTGTAAATTGGGCTGACCATTATAATTATTGTGTTTGAAATTAAGTAGAGAATACAGAATATTTGTTTAAATTTCTGACGAGAAACATGATCAGTCACTGCATCATCTCATACCATAACACAAGTCTATGTCTGAGAGTGGTGACTAATCGATGGGCGGACAGACGGACAGACAGACACCGGACTGTTCTGTTTTTCTAAAACTGAATCGGAACACTAAAAACCAAACACTGCTATGAAATTATGACGTGTAAAACAAAACGAGGTTTTGTACGCACAACGGATCTTCATCCCTCAGAAGTTAGGTGCAACAAACGATTGTTCATGTACTGTTGTGCGGAAAAATGTGCTTACCTCCAATTACCCAAAAATAGGTTCTACGCAGATAATTCAGAACGACAAAGATCCCTATAAGTGTGACGCACGAATCAGTACTCGAGAATACCGCAAAAGCATAACATTGCAATACGACATAAGACACATAGGTAAGTGCGGTTTCAACTTGTAATCGTTTTCCCGTTTAGCGCGTCGCATAAGCCTCCCCGGCCTATTAAGCAAATAATTAAATTTATGCTTGCCGGTTGGATTATTTCACATCTAAGGATTTTATGGAACAAATCTTAATTATTACTTCATTAACTTTTATTGCTATTAAGATTTTTATGGCTTTGCTTGAAGGTAGACATTAAATGCGGTTGTATATAACATTAATTTAGGGATTACTTATTGAATCTAGACTAGTACCTATCTACTTATTCTAGAGTAAACTTTGATGCAAATAGATAAAATAAAACAATTGAAGTATATTGGTTGTATAATGCACGTTTGAGTTTTCTTTGTAAATGATTACCATGTTAATTTATAGGTGCTCTTTTATTACCCTATTTCGTCCCATTGCTGGGGCCGTCCCGAGCTTTCTTCCACTATCTTATTCGCAGGTCTCAAGATCGTCTTTACCTTATTCATTTAATAATAATTCATATGTATAAAGAAGATAAAATGTTATGCATAGACTGAAATTCCTGCTACCGATTAATAAATCCAATAAATAAAGATATTAATGGTAGGTAGGTATTCTCAGAGAAATAGTGACTTATAATAATGTCGTTGAAATGTAACTTTATACTTCGTTATAAACTTTGTTAACATAAATCCTGTTGCACTATCCACAGGATGATTCTTAACAAACGATTTATTATAGTTATGTATCTTAAAAATGTGTCAATTCAGTAATTTTAGACCACACAAAATTCATAATAAATTCTTCTTCAAAATTTTAAGCCAAGTAATAAAGGATCTTTACGCTTTTTTCACTCTTTTAAATTTTTTCAGAAATCCTTTCTAATCCATACATCTAAGTTCCCTTTTTGGAATCGTGTTCATCAAAGCTTATAAGTAATAGATACATTGCTAATTATCCACTACTAGAGTGGTCAAATTTAACCTTAAATAGTAGTAAACAGTAGACCAGAGTCTTTCTCCACATTTCAAAAGTAAATTTTAAATTTTTGAATTCTCTCTTCTTTATACACACTTGCCTCGAATAGCTCAGCGAATAGCACTGTACGTATCGCAATTTGCGATCGAAGGCTAAACCGATACTACTTTATGATAATCCAATGCAAACGTGGGTTGTCTATGGTAGTGAGAATTATTCACTTCACTGTACGAATTGATGGGACATTCCACTTATTGCTGCGAGTCTCTGCGAGTTTTGTTAGGTGTTATTGAAAACCATGAACTCTGAAAATACTGCCTTCGAATTGTTTGATTGCTGTAACTTAACATCCACACATCAATATTACTATACAGTGCAGTATTTTTATTCTTTGGTAGTAATTTGGCAAAGGTAGTATTTTGGCGTGTTTCGACTAAACAAAAAATCAATTTACTAACAACAAAAAAAAATTATCTACCTTATTTTAAATTTAAAATACAAATTAATAAATCTAGGGACCACAAACTGAGAAATACTATTGTCTGAATTCGGTTCAATGAAAAAAATCACAAAGTTGCCGCAAACTCATCATTTTTTTTACAGGAAAACCAATTTTATCGGAGACATTTGAATTAGACTTTCTCCATGAGATTTTTAGAGTTCAAAAGCAACAAAGGTCGCTAAAATTACTTAAAACTATGTTATTAAACAAGAATATGAAGGTTAGCTAACCATCGTACGTAATAGGTGGTGGTGAGTTGTATACAAAGGAGTAAGTCAAACATTGTCTCGTATTTTAATTTATGTGAACACTTGTTTGTTTTCCTTTATTAAAATTTACCGGCTTGCATATCCGTGGTGTAAGTACACAAACCTTTTATGCGAAGACATGGGATTGTTTGTATTAATTTGTTTTTTTAACAAATACTAATCCCGTGAACCAACAAATATAATATGGGAAGGGTTTAATTTTGCCTCGATTCGTTGAACATTGTTTTTATATTATTGTGATACCATCCAGTATTAGGTACCCAATCCCTGGTCACTTAGCTAAGGATAAAACGAATTAAGTATTACTATGTTAGTATACTATTCTGTGTTAATTATTACCGTCATCGGCTCTTCTTCTTCTTTTCTTATTTATGGCCTCTGTCCGTCATTTCGATAGACAGTTCTTCCAATGTCAAGTGAATAAATTGAAATACTTAGAGCGGCTTGCACCAGAACCACTAAACGTGTTTAACAGCTAAATAGATTTAAATCTGACGTATTTATATGACTTGACAACTCGCTAAATACTATTTAATAGTTAAACGCGTTTAGCGATTCTGGTGCAAGCCGCCCTTAGTATTTAGTCAAGTTGAGTCATTTGTTAAGTCGGTAGTCATTTGTTTTTGAGGTAAAGTCATCGACTAAAGTCAGATAAGACTTTTGACTTTTGCAGTGTCACAGTTTTTATCTTGTATCCAATGATCTTTTTAACCGACTTCAAAAAAGGAGGAGGTTCTCAATTCGGTTGTATTTTTATTTTATTTTTGTATCCGTGTTTTGTGTTCTAACTAAAAGCTACATTTTGAATTTGAATTTAAAATTTTTAAAAGGTTGATGACCAATTTTGTCCACTAGATAGAACAGTTTCTCTCTACGAAGAAATTATCTACAGCAAAGCTACTCTTCGAAAAGTCTTTGTACAAAAGGCGCAGATCAGTACAATGACTTGCCCTATAAGTCCACAATAGTCGTTACAGCTCACCTGGGTATTGGTTCTGCAGCTTCATCGCACAATCAGCAAAGGGGTATCCTTTATACTCAACTAGCTTTTGTTATGAGCTTTAATACAACGGAATAAAGCTTGAATTCCGAGTGCATTATTAAATCATCGTATTAACCACAATGAGATGGCCGCTTTTAGCAAAATTAAAATGCTAATGTTTCGGACATTGTAGCGTATTTCATTGATATTAATGGGAATGTCGGTGACATGGGATGTCTAAACGTTTGGTGACTAAAATTCGAGTGATGGTGGATGATAGACCAAATATGGTGCTAAGTGCAGTACTTAGTTAATATTAGTGGACAAAGGAAGACAATATCCATACAATCACCATAAGTAAACCCTTTGACGCTGTATACCAACTTTATTTGATCGTAGGTAAAAATCAATATTATCAAACATCTAGAACACAATAATTACGAAATATTTAACGATGCTCCCATGGATTGTGGTCAGCGACGGTAATTAAAAGTCGCACGTATTACCAACTCATTAAAATTTTAAATGGAATATTTTGGCTGGATGCAAACTATGAACAGATTTCAATTTTATGTTTATGCCTTTTCCAGACGCATGCATATTAAACCTCTTTTCAGATCGTTTGTTTCTTAAATAAACTACCAATAAATTTTAGATCTGTCTACTTTTTGCACTAAAGCAAGTTTTCAAGAGAAAAGTGATAGAAAAGCAGGCCTATGGCCCACCTGGTGTTAAGCGGTGGCATTTAGGGTTAGGTAGGTAGCTCAAATAGAATATTTAGTTTTTTATACTCTGCGTTGTACCTACTGGTGGTACTAGAGAACTTGAAATAGCTTTGTATGTCTTTTTCTTTGATGTTGACCTACTTATTAGTACCACAGATAATACAAACTATTAAGTCTTTTTCTGTGGTAGAGAGTACCTGTACCTACTACCTACCAGCATAGTAACTTAGGTAAATTTTCCAAAGGTTTATTAAATAAAATAAAGTTAGGTGTCCTTAACAGATTTGCCTGTAAATTGGAATTTAATTTAAATATCCACTGCTTGATGAAATTCAGAACAATACGTCGAGTAAACTGTAAAATATTGGTAATTAGAGTCTGATTGGTAAAACTGGATTCAGAGTTGATGGCAATTTAACTTTTCGCTCTGGTGATTTGGTTGATGACTGACTGACACAGGTAGAATATTCATTGTGTATTAATTGAATTAAAATTAATTAGGTATACGAGCCGAAAACTATTGCTGGCAACTAACAATTTTTTTGCGATTCTTTAGGTACCTTAATTCTGTTTTTCTATTTCTTTTTGTTATGACTATTTCCATACATATTTCATTAACTGACTTTAAAAAAGGAGGAGGTTCTCAATTCGGTTGTAGGTATGTTTTTTTTCTAATGTCTGTTACCTCAGAACTCCGTCATTTATGAACCGATTTTCATCAAAATCAGTTCAGTAGTTTGGGTTCTATAAAGAAATAACTGAAAAAAATATGCCAACTGTTGCGGCGCAGCGCTTACCATTTTACTGCTAGCAACGATGCTCGCGTATTTACTAGGTATTTATGTTCAATAAGCTAATGCATTACTTTCGGACCCTTTATGTTGTGCACACCTAAATTTTTCCATTTTTCTAAATTTGTCAATAAACCCAGTATTTGTACATTCAAACCGCATTTAACCGGAGAAAAGCAAAAACCCACCAGTTGTTCTTCTAAAGAATCAACACCAACCACGTGCACAAAATTGCATATTTTGCTTTTCTGTGACTTTTAAGTGGTGTTTGACTAGAACATTCCCAATGAACTGTCATCATCATCATCTGATGATGATGAAGCTGGTAGTCGAATAAAAGTCGGTTTTTCTAGTTTTTTAAATCATTGAAGACGTGGCAGAAGGCAGAATCAATCAATCGCCGCTGATTTACCTAATTTTTTTTATATTTTTCAGGTAATTCACAATCTTGCAATACAAGAAGTGATTTTCTGTGGAAAAGATAGTCTATATTGTAAGTACTTACCTCTATTAAATCTAGGTTATTTCGCCGGCTTCAAATAATATTTATATTTTTAACTTTCCAAATAAAACCAGAGCAGTATTTATACAGAGCGACTGGACATTCGTTGCACCTACAGAATTTATAGCTATCTGTTATATTTAATCTGTGGCTCTGTACATCCGATTTCAACGGACCGTGAAGCGTTATGCTTTGGGACTAATAAACGTGTCTTTTTTACGCACGGTAAAAAAAACGACTATGTATCTACCTATCTATTTAGCAAAAGTATTAGCGATAAGCAAACACTTATCTTATATTTTACAAACAGTTTTTTTTGTGAACGTTTTCTAGTGCTTTCTTGGTCACATTATTTATCAAGCTATATTTAGCTAATATAAAACAAGAACAAAGGAAGCTTACGTGCTTTTTATTCAGTTTTTGTTATTTTCTAAAAATGGTTATCTATGTAGTTACGATGCTTTGTCTTTGAATCTTTTTAGTAAATTGTTTAACAAGGTCTGTTGTAAATAGTATTCATAAAATACAAAACACGACACAAACGAGCTTTGCTCATTGAACCGGAAATCTAAATCGGAAAACGGACGGCACTTTCAGGCAATACTTTTTTCTTCTAAGTGGTATTTTGGGACATTATTTCAATAGCTGTCCAGACAAAAATAGAAAAGGGAGTCGGGAAGTATTTTGAGCACGTTCTCCTGCCGAGTTTTGGCCCCCGTTGTGACTTTTAATTAATTTTGAAAAAAGTCTACCTATCGGTAATCACGTTCGAAATGCAACGAGTTTTGGATTGTTTTTTTAGCTCATTCAGGACAGTGGCTCTTTTAGCAAATGCTTAATTAAAAACTTCGGTATGGGTAATAAGAGGGACGCACGATAAATTCAGGGCGAAAAAAGGTTTTACTAACCAAATTTTATCTTTTTTGGACAAATCACAGCCGTAAATAAACTGGAAATCCTATGAAAAAGTGACAACTACATATATGTGATATGCGCTTTCTATAAAATCAGTCACGTATCGCTGCTCTTATGTCGAGGTCATAGACTAGCATGTGAAATATTTAGGCACCTACCATGAGTTTTCAGTCGATTCTGTAAATCTTTAGCCCTAGAAACTCAATAGTAGGTAGAATGTTGCATTTTTACGCTTTAACTTTTTACATCTAACTTTACAGACCGAGTGCTAAGTTATTAAAATAATCTTCTAACATTCAAATGCGTTTATCTTTGCAGACGCTTGAGCACCACGATTTTTTTGCACTCACCAAGGGTTTTTATATTCTCCATAGTAGGTGAATATTATAAAGGAGTTGGTCTAGTTTCGGACTACCCAAAAAACTTATACAAAAACAAATAAAAACAAACAAATGTTTAGTGCCATATTTTTATTTTATAAGTTTTCGTTTCCAAATTGTTCACACTCATTTACAGGGATTATTATTAATTTTTATTTTTATCTATTTATTGTGCTCTATTAAAGGTTTCTATTCTATTCTATTCTAAACTAATAACGCAGACCAACACCATATCTTATTATGCAAGAAAAAAGAGGTAGGTACCTACCTACCTCTTTTCTACCTACACACACCAAAACCTAGATACTCAATTTAGCTACCGCTCAAGTAGCGCTAGCATGTTGTTGTTATAAAGAGGTTTCAAAGTACAAACGTCAAAGTTTCTGTGGTGTTATGAGAGGATTGGGTAACTTGAACGTTCTTCATTAACTTAATGAAATAAAGATAGCATTATAAAACTCGGCGTCTACCCAAAATAGGAAAATGAAGTGGGTAATGATGAAACACGGTGCGGTGCAGCCGAAACGCGACTATTTTAACGGGTTGGAGGTTTAGGGCGGCTTGCACCAGAATCACTAAACGCGTTTAACTTTTAAATAGTATTTTGCGAGTTCTTAAGTCATATAAATACGTCAGATTTAAATCTATTTAGCTGTTAAACACGTTTAGTGATTCTGGTGCAAGCCGCCCTTAGAAGTCGTTATTTAAATACAGCAGTACTATTTTATTTTGTTTATTTATTTATAGCAATACGTTCGTACCTTCTACTGACCTAGTGGTAGGTACCTAAAAAGTAGTTCTTAGAAAAAACCTGGCATGCATGCCTAAAAGTTTTGCCCTCGTCCCCCACCTTGGGTGTAAAGTTATGGGGTGTGATTCATTTTTAGAATTTCTGTTCATCAGCGTGATTGACTCCCACTGTAAAATTTACTAAGACTGCACGAAAATCGCACGAAAACGCAACGCATCGTGTATACACTTACCCTTCGTTCGTGCTTACAGTCACTCGCTTGCAAATGAGTCGGCCCAATTTGTATCTTATTTATTTTGTAGTGCTCGGAATTAAAATTCAAATGGGATTGAGCTCCTTGGCGTTGTTCCATAAATTTCAATAGCTACTTAGATTTATCTGAGGGAATTTTTAATTAGATTGGAAGTTGGAGGTGCCTAAATTACGACCATAATAAAATTATTCCTAAAATATTGGGTATTATTTACTGCATGATTTGGATACTTTATTGGATAAAGCTCAAATAACTTTAACAAAGCTTTGTTAAATGTCAAAAAGACGCGTACCTAACTCACGTTCCTGATAATAATGATAGGAACCAAGCTGTAACAGTTTCTTAATCTTTCTTTTGGTCGTGAGAAACTGGCACTTAGGCATTGAGCTAACACAACGCGATGACGTGATTATCGCGCAAACTGGCGACGCGACCATCACGCGATCGCTTGAGAGCGGGGAAAAAACGCAGTTTGATCGCGCGTTCGTACGAGTAAAATTCGGGCGAACTTGCGATGATCGCACACCTAGCTAGTTTATAAGACGATTCTAAATTATCCTTGTGATTTTACTGAATAAAACATAACTTTGACACCAAAAAAACAAAAAACAACACATCCACAGATTAGGTAGGTAATTCATTAATTGCAATTGATCTGTCACTATATCGCCCCCACCGGAATTTATACGCAGTAGATACGTTTGTATCTTGTCACTGCGTATCAAATAAATGAGTTCGTTCGGTTTGATTCATGTGAATGGGGAGCGGGAAATACCCGGAAACAAATAAAACGATCCGAATACGTATAAAGGACCCGTGAATTCGGGAATTCAGTGCAACGCGGGCAGGGTTACCAGTGTCCAGCTTTTAAGTAACTTTGCGGGTGTCTATACTAAAGCCGACTATGTTAAAAGTGCCAACCCATCCATATCAAGTCACAGTTAAGTACAACAGAAAACTGCAACTTAAAACTTAATTAAGAACCGTGTAAATAATAGCGACTTATTTAACAAAACCATTAAAAAAATTAGTTTAGAATACGAAAAATTGGTTGTAAGAGTTTGACTTTTTTTCAACAGGGGCAGTTTTGAACGAAAGTGGAATCCAACTGTCACGTAGATTATTTCTTAATTTGAACGCCATGCTCTGATAAACTTGAACGGCCCCTAGTGCATTGCTATAATTAGTTATTTCTTAAAATTTAAGTTTTAGCAACCTTTTATATTACTTGATAGGCAACACTGGTAAGTGTTCACTCGAGCTTACCAATTACAAAGGTACTAGACGCCTAGGTTTTTTTATTGGTGTAAGTTAAACATTTAAAAGCCGTTAGAATTTGTGTAACCATTATAAAATATTTTGTACCCATATAAAACTAAAAAGACCCATGTAAAACAAACTAATTTACAAAAATATGGTTTTTCAGGCAGAAATATATTACTTATAGATTTTTTAGACTGGCAGAGTATTTCATTCGCCAAAGTTTATATCGAAGCTTATTTCGAAATACTTCAGAAAACGCTATTGCCGTCCATTGCACCGTGAACAGTTTCAGACAAATCGGTCCGACACCGGATATTGCGTTTTGCATCTCCACTATTCGCGACACCTGTATTGGACACCACAGTACCCGTTTACCCGCCATCACAGTAGGTACCTAGCGTACGCTTATTGCAAACGAGGACCCACATCACTGGGGAACATAAAATACTTAAGTGAATGAGATAAAAATTTGGGTAGGTGAACCCACTGTAGCATTGTGGGTAAGTATACAACAATACTTTTTTTATTTATTATTGGTACGTTATACAAGCAATTTCTTCTATACCAAATTTTAGTATCCAAGATCTGTCATTAGCTGTACATTTTGCTACAATGCTATTGATAAGGTAATGTTATTTTCAGAAACCAATGCATTTCACTGACCTTAAGTTGTTATGTGATTCCAAATAATGGCTTCATCGAAGTCTCCGACTGCCTATTTAGAATTCAGAGTGGTTGAAAGCGATAAACCGACTGGCCAGACCTAATAACTGGCAGTAATACCCACTCAGACTTGTTACGAAGCCCAGGCACGGAAGGAACAACAGCATTATAGAATTTTCACCGTAAAGTTTACAAAACCTTTGGTTCCCCGAGTTTCCACTACTAATTTTAATCATGTATTCTCTTCTCAGGGCCGTTTAGTTACCAAAATGCAAAAAACGTAAAAGGTGCCACGTTGGTAATTTAATTTCACTCTTCATACAACTTATTGGTTAAGTTAGGTATATTTAGGTTAAGTATAAGTGCCTTTCTCTGAAACGTCTCCGGGATTAATTAAATTTACCTAATAGTTAATTTATTTAGTCCCCAAAAACCCTCTTTGATAGAAAATTTTTCAATTAGATACAAAAATAATAAGGGTGTCGAAATTTAAACAAATGCCTAGCTAATTCTAACCTAAAAATTCTATCTATCTGCCATGTTTTTTTTTCTTATTTCAGTATTATCTTTAGTGACACAGGTTTGTCCTCGATCTCGGCATACCCCTTTAATTGAATAACCATTGTTTATAATATTATTGTCCGTGTGTTAAATGTTAAATTGAGTGCCTGTAGTTCGTTGTTTGGGGAGATAGAACTGGGATTTGCTGGGCCTTTTGTTAGTTTGATATCAAATGAAATAATGCTCAACACGACTGTACTATAATTCCGAGGTATGATAGACTATGTTTAGTTCTAGATGCTTTCGCACTGCGTCGGCGCCGACTTGACTGTTCGAGCCATTGATAATATCGGTAACGTAGTAAGTGCCGTGACGGTGTCGGGCAGTGCGCAAACGCATACGGCGATGGCAAAGTAAATACACACAGAAATTGGGCTCATTATTAAACAGTATCAAAAACCAAAGAGGATTAAGTTTTCTTTAACAATAAACACAATATAAATAAATTAATAAATTTGGCAACAATATTATTGAAATTGTATTTATTGGCGGTAGCTTCGAATTATAATCAAGTTTTGAAAGTTATCGCAATGAGCGATATTCTAACATTACATTTAAGTGTCAGTGATCTTCATCCAGCCTTCATCTCAATCATCCTGTCAAAGTTTATAGAAATAGGTTTTGCCTTTCTCTCCTGAATTCGATTAGTGTAATAAACTAAACTATAGCCCAGTTATTAATAAACTTGATATAAGTAGGTAAGCTTGGAATAGTTACACCGTGTTTTGTCTTTTGCATTCTAAGGCCTCCTACGCACTATGCGGATAGCCGGAATGCGGCCAGCCGTGCGGCTAACCGTAGGAAGCGGTTGCGCTTGCGGTTAGCCGCAAACTAGCATATCCGCGTAGTGTGTATGGCGACCGTCCGGCTGGCCGCGAACGACCGGAGCGGTCGGCCGGCAGCCGCGTCGTAGTGCGAATGAAAACTACATTCTCGTACAAATTTGTTATTGCGGTCAGCCGCACGGCTGGCCGCATTCCGGCTAACCGCATAGTGCGTAGGAGGCCTAAGACAAGCAGATTCAAATTCGATCGAAAGATACAAAACATGGTTTAACTATTCCAAGCTTACATCGAGTTTATTAATAACATGGTCGGTGAATAAGAGATCCACAGAAGTCACTGCAGTTCTTAGATTTACTTACGCAGTAGTCAGAAGCGCGCAAACGTAGGTATCTATAGAACTTTTGTCATCCACTTGATGCTGTAAAGAATTCACGGATGAAATGCTATCCCGAGTCGCCCTCTAGTACTTTCAGAATCACTTACAGACGTTCTACCTATTTATTTTTGTTGTTTAATTTACCTCTACTTTGTTTGCCCCTTTGTCTCCTTATTGCATACCGGCGAGAGGGTCTCGTTATTCGGATAAGTTTAAAAGAAATACTTCCTCTAATCTCATTATTGTGAAACTCCGTAACTGCGACCCTGTCCGGGTCCAGGACATTATTATTGGCGAATTCCGTCCCGGGATCGTTACGTCCGACCGAATTACTTCGCGCCTTGATAAGTATTTTTTTATGAAAATTGTCGGTGAAACCCAATCCTCTTTGTTGCAAGTGAAAAAAATTGAATCGCGGATTTTTCTATGAAATTACGTTTACGAGTATGTCCGTCGGTTATTGATGTAAAAAGTTTTTTTATAGCTGTTGAGAAGCGAGAACTTTTTACGACAAGTCCCGATTTGCGCCGCGTTAACGACCTCCGATTTATTTGTCTCATCATTGTAACTTTTTCTGGTATTTTGAAGGGCTCAATTTTGCTTTGGTTATTGTTTTACTTGGTCAAATTGATGCAGAAACAATGGAGTTAGTCGGAGTAACTGAAGGCTGTTGGGAAAAAATGTAAATGGGTATTCTCTGTTTTAGATTTCTCTAGCGTTGTTTTCGTTTGTTCGAGCAAGAGCGAAGGTATCTGTTCAGAGCTTGTGCTCAACTAGGTTGCAGCTCCGCTGAGTGGGCGAGTGGTTCCGCTTCCGATTCTCTTAATTGGTAAATCTTAGCTGACGGGGCTCTTTGCAATTAAAGCGAGCTTCTATGCAGCAAACGATGAGAAGGATTTAATGCATCAGCTACGTAGGGTGGTTAGTTAATTAAATAGGCAAGGTTCTGTTTCAAATGCATTGAACGTGGAGCTTGCTGATTTCGCGGATAAAATGGGAACGTTAGGAGCTTCCCTCTTATTCACTTGAAAGGTTTAGGGAATAATACAGCGACTGTACTTACTAGAGTACCTATATACCATCTTGCTCTAATAAATTTCCGGAAAATAATAATTTTCTTATTCTTAGGGAGAGACAAACAAATAAGTTCTACCAATAGAGCCTTGCAAATACGTTACGGTCGTGCGTGAGGCACCGTTTACGAAAATAAATCGAAGTGAAGAAGACAACCGTGAGACAATAAAACAACCACAAGGCCGTTCGCATTGTTCACACACTTTTGTCGCTCGCTGTACATAATTGACTCGCTTGCAAATTCCGAGCACGTAGCAAACTTGTCCAGGATTGTACGTGTTGTTGGAAACCGATCTCATTTTCGATACATTACAGTTATGGAGGCGCGAATCAATTAGCTACACGTGTCGTGTTTGATGTTGAAACTCTTTTCGGGATCAAAGTTGGAACTATTTTTATTACAATCTTGTCTCGTATCTTTTCCCACCGGATCTTGTTATATTCCCAAATCTGTTTATGTTTTATTTCATTGGTAATGTAAGTAACCTACTTATACTAAATTGGTTTGAATTGTATTTTCACATTTTTCACTATGCTACGCCATTGAACACTTCGTCATAGTTTACTAAAAACAAAGTCAAAAAAGTTACAAAAAAAAATTCAATTATAGTTCCAGGGTTCACCTTACTCTCTATGACACTCTATGTCTAGTTTAAAACTTTCGTTATTTATAAAAAAAATTGATAATGTCAAGAAAATCACACATTGGAGTCGATGTATATTGTTGCCTGCGGTAAAATAGAATTTGTGGTCAAATTCTTAGGTTCGACTGGAATGAAAACGTTCAATATGTCTGAGTACCTAATATTGAGCTGCTATCTATCAAGCCGGCAAAAAGCCGCCCCCTGAGGTCGAGAACCAAGTTTTTCTCGAGTTTTGATTTGCGAGATATTGGATTTCCGAGAGATCGGAAAAATTGCTTGATATATTTTAGATGATATGCCTGCTTTTTGTAGAATATTCTAAGTATTCGGAAATTGAACATTCAATTTAGGAAAGTTTGTATATTAATGTCAGCTAAAATAAATATTAACTTGGTAAATACAGATTTTCATTACATTTTCTCAAAATTTTAAGAAAAATCTTTCTTTCTATCATAAAAACTTTAAACTTAATTATAATAGGCTTATCAGTGTTGTTGTGACATTTTATTTTCATTTTACTGCTAATAAAATTTGCTCCAAAGGAAAACACGCAAAATAACGTTCAAAAATGGCTACACCATTATCCTATCTACCCTATCTCATCGCTTACCATGGAAAGTTCTTTTGCGGAATAAACGAGTTAAATCAACCATAAATTTACCCCAAAATGGGCTTTTCGAATAAGTTATCATCGGATGTTAGGAACGGTGAATTTTATCTCCTGATAACAGTGGCTTTCTTCGTTACACATAAACCATGGTTGGTTATACTCGTATGTATGTCAATGAGGAATTTTTTACTTGCGTAGGCAATCTTATAAGATATAAAAGTCAGAAGTAAAACGTTTTTTATGTTTGAACTTTTTTTACCCACTGGAGGCTACCAAAAATTCTAATAAAAGAGAAATTATTCTAGATCAAAAACGACGACAGACGACTGTGTGATAAGTTAAATATAATAAAGGCTATAAACTTACTTTTTTTAAATGCTTTGTTTAAAACTAGCTTCCCAGTTATAGAATTTGAAGAAAAAAACTAGGTATATTGAATGCGAACCTAGAGGAAACCGAATTGGCTTGGTTAAAACTACAGTATTGAATTGAGTTAACTAAGACTACAATTTATGAGCATGATTGTACACATCATATCCGTTACCTTGAGTCTGATACATTCGAATTCCATTGCTAATGATCTGCTACTCTGCAGCATCCTGTCTTAGTTTTTTGATGCTATATAGGTAAGGCTACTTTGTACCTGCGTGGTCTAGTACCAATACGAGATACAAAGTACATAGGTAGGTGTTTAATTTTGATTTATTCAGTAATTAAAAATAGCTATAGGTTGTTAAATCGTTATTTTAAATAAGACTAACATAGTATTAGAACCACTATAAATTTTTTCTACTGTGGTACACAAATACAAAAATTGCTTACCTGCCTAGTATTTTCATACTTCGATCACTCGAGTTTTAAGCGGAATAATGAAAAACGAAAAATTGAATTTAAACATAACAAAATTAAATAGTGTACCCAAAAGGTAAAAAGTTCACAAAGTATATAACTTGTTCTAGCGTGTAGAAGATTTACTTCTGTACGTGAAAGTCCCACGTGGTCCCGCTTCAGGCTTTCGCAAATTGTGCTGGACCGGTAAGTTGGTAAAGTGGCTTCCTCTGCAACATCATTACCACTGGGAGGCTACTAATCTTTGCTGTATGCTTATAGTTGCTTTGAGCTCCTGCTTGTTCGAAAACATACCTAGAAAATTTAACCAGTGGTCTAAGGTGCTAATTTTATCAATGCCTTTATATAAACTTTCCGTACGAATATGAAATGCCAAGGGTTTTTCGCCTAGATATTACAAGTTTCTACAAAATCATACATGAAAATATATAAATTTTATTATAGTTACATATTTTTGAAACATCAGGTGAGATTTATTTGAAAAAGTTGGAGTATCAACAGTTAGGTACGCAATATTTATGTTATAATTAAAACAATAAAATATATAAATTACGCCATTTATTTTGCTCGCACCACAATAAACCTAATAAAGCTTGGGAAAGTTTAAATTTTATTGTTGCGAGCACGCATGGTTCACACGACTTTGATATTACTTTACCTCTTACGCGCATTTATGTAAGGCATTGTTTCAATGGGACATGAACTAGATAAATAACTTCATAGATTCAATGCTGACTAGATTTATCGTAGATACCGATTTTGCTGATATTTTGTCATTTTTACTGGATAACACGCAGAAAATTTTACAGAAAAAACGATATAGTAGTATA
The DNA here is from genome assembly GCA_947859175.1 of Gandaritis pyraliata. Taxonomy (NCBI): domain Eukaryota; kingdom Metazoa; phylum Arthropoda; class Insecta; order Lepidoptera; family Geometridae; genus Gandaritis; species Gandaritis pyraliata. The sequence continues at coordinate 4,639,156 of OX401863.1, forward strand.
CTAGATAAAACTAGATTAGGTCATCACCGCTAGATAGAAACCAGTTAGGTATACGGTATGCATGCAACATCAAACTTCTGTTTATCTTTGCTTAATGCAAGCCGTTGTTGCTGTTGGCTTGGATAGATTGTAGAATAGGTTAAATTTTAGACAATTAATAGTAAATTATTGTATTTTAAAAGCTTAATACATAGCTAAAATACTAAAAGAACATAAATATTTAAATTCAGAAAAAGAATTCAAAAGTTGGGTTAGCTAAGCTTTCAAAGAATACTTGCAAGAATACTTGAATAGTATAAATGCAACTAAATACGATATAGATACTTGCAAGACAATATTAAGTAAACTATTAAGAGGAGTCGGGTGTAGTTTTAGTTGAATCAACTACCAACATTTATGCATACAATAGAATGCTTATTGGATAATCTGTTGTTAATACCCTCACTATCAGTGGATATGTTTTGTTGGCAGATTGTGCAACCGCTTTCACTCCATCAGCACATTCGATACTCGATCTAGCGTTGTATCTACACGATTTCCTCATTAGCAGGCTTTTGTTAGACGCGTCAGACTTGTGTGTTCGATCGTGTAGATCACAGAGGAATATTAGTACAACTTTACCGAAGTTTCACTTTCAAATCATCTCAAAAACTTGGAACATAATAGTTTTTTTCTTTTCTAATATCTTGTACCTAATATCAGCCTTCACCATTTCATTCGGTTTTCTGAGTGATTAGATTGTCAATATAACAAAAAACTACCTTTTTAACTCTTACTTGTTCTAGTATAATCTAGTAGAATGATAGAAGCGAGTGGAAGAAGAAGACATGTTGTGCCGACCCCGCCTAGCGCGGGATAAGGGCAGGGAAATGATGATGACTTGTTCTAGTATAACTTACATGGTAAGTTATGTATGAAATCAGTGAAAATATAAAACGAAATCGAGAAAATTTTGTGATTGACGACTACTTTGAAACTCACTTATAAGTGACACAGGGTGTGTGTATAGTTCACGCTCCTGTGTCGGGACAGCCTCTAATCAAAGCGTCGAAGGTGTCTCGATTTGGAATGCAAGTTAAATTAAACCCTATTTTGTAGTTTCTAAGGTCTTATATGATGTGCCTTAAGCAGGTGTTGTAATCTATGTTTGCAAGTGTTTGAATTATCTTCTATTGCGATGGGATTGTCTGTCTCCTTCATGATCAACGACGTCTTGATTGCATCTGAACCCATGGTAATTTGTCTATAATATAAGGTAGGTTCAATTATAATCAAAACTGTTACCATGACATTAGATGGTGCAATATCGTGTTCAATCTGTGATTCAATTTGGAACAACCGATTCTTTCATACTGTGTTTCACTTCGTCTGGTGTCTCTTTTTTTTTCTCAGATTGGTGCTCAATTGATTTCATAGTGTAAAATACGGTGATAAAGCCTATATTTGAGTAGAAATTTTCAAATTAAATCTATGCTTGAGTCCAGATCAGTGCTTGAGCAGTAAATGCGAAAGCAGGCCATAGTCTTACAGGTTACACAATAGATTAGTAGCAAAACAATTACTGAGAATATTTAGTGATAATAAAACCGCTTACTCTCTAAATAGTAAATAAATTCAATACCATTAGAACGGTTTAAGATTTGCATTTAAGCAATCGTAAATCGAGTTTCAAGCATCGAAAATACGGTTCTGGATTTAAATAAGTGCCTACGTAGAGTTAAATTTTGGATCACGGGTGGAAAAGTACCGTAGCTTTATTTTTTTATAATCCTGAAAATCCTAAACATTAATTAAAATACTATAAAAATTATGAACATATTTAATTTGTAGGCTCACACACACACATCACACACACACACACACACATACACGTCCCTTTAGTATTCGGGACGTTATTAAAAAAATTGTAGATACACGTCCCTTTAGTTCGGGACGTCTTTTACATTCTAAACATTTACCTAAAAGACGATGGAAGCAATTATTGTAGGCATTATTGATAAAAAAAGTATTTGGGTAGAGGTGGTACCTGTTTTGAAAGCTATTCTTGTCTAACAAAGTAAGTACACTATTATAATTATTATTTACCGTCTCAATCTTATTTTCAAATATAGAGTCTAGAAATAGCGTAAGTTGAAAATAATTTTCTTTGAGTACCTACCTACAAAATCGAACTATATTTTTAGAGCTAAATTTTCTGTTCAATTATCTAGCTGTGCTACGATTTTGCGCACATCATTTCCTTCCAATTGAAGAAAATATTCTTTGTGGATGTTCCCAGAAAGAATATTTTCTTCTTGAGATGAACAAGAAAGAGGCGTGCCATCTGTCTATACCTATGTCTAGAAAAACGATCTCGGATTGCCAAGTTCTACCTAATACAGTAGGCGTTTCTGCCGTTTCGATATGAACTGTCTACAAAGAAGTTTCTTTTACATTATAGTTGAGTAAATTTTGCGCACGCTGTAGCGTACTGCAGGGGTATGCCAATCAAAGTTGAACTGCAAAGTTTTAAATCATGGTCAGTTCATACTAACTCATAGTTATTCTGTGACTAAATAGTGACATTATGACGTCATTTGATGTGTTTTCGCGCATATTTTGCTGTCAAGTGTCTAAAAAGAATAATCTGAAGAAATTACACTGGGCAGTGAAATATAACTTGACAGCAAAAGATTGGCATACGGGGGAAACACAGAGCATTGATTACATAAGTACCTTAGATTAAAGTTTTTACTGTTAATTGTGATTTCCTTGTTGTAGGTATGCTTTAAATAAATAACATAGAATACATACTTAGGTACATAACATGAAAAAGAAGAGACAAAATGAAAAAAGCTTAAACATGCGCGTTAGGTTTTTTGTTTGAAAGTAACATAACAATCAAACTGTTAACTCCTAGGAATTTATGAAGAATCCTTTTTTGGAAATACAGCAAGACTACAATAGATTGGTGTACGGTATTTTAACTGTAGGTACCTACAATTTAGTATTTAACCATGAATAGAAATCGTGGTTCTGTACGTCTGTGTGTATACCATTTTTGTTCATAATTACATTACATACGTACCTACCTATAATAGTACCTAGATAATTTTTAAGGTATGCGAAGGTCAGGTAGTTTTGATCACGCCTGCCTCCATCGATCTTAGTCAATTACAGACTTTAATGGCTAATATTGGTGTGGGAACTCATTGTGAAGCACTGGTGCTGATTCTGCTGTTGCATTTGCCTAAACTAAATTTATTTGACAGCTCTAAAACAATAACCATCTTGTTATTTCAGTTTATAAGAAGGGGACAGAAACCTTTTTAGTGCCGTCAAAGTTTCGTTTAGGAAAATAAAACAACAGAATGCGTAGCACTGTATGTAGGTATATGTATACTAAGGGTGGCTTGCACGAGAATCACTAAACGTGTTTAACTGCTAAATAGATTTAAATCTGACGTATTTATATGACTTGACAACTCGCTAAATACTGTTTAATAGTTAAACGCGTTTATCGATTCAGGTGCAAGCCGCCCTTAGTTAAACTTTTTGAGCATTTTTATGAAGCAATTTAATGTAAATTTTTTTTTCAGATCAGAACATAGGCATTGATATAAATAAACTGTGAAAAAAAAGTAAAATTTCAAATTGCATTTGAAATCCGCATAAGATGTTCATGGTATTTTATTCCACAAACATCTTATTTTATACAAACTTTTCAAAACATTTGTGCGTAAGTTTCAAAATATAAGGTTCAAAATGCATCCGACAAAATCTTTCGATTTTTTTCTGCACGTAAAAACTGCAATTTTACACTTAAACACGCCTAGATTAACGCTTTATTGAGATTGGACGTATGCGACTGCCATTCGGTACTTACTTAGAAACCTTTTGCTGATAGATAAGGCTTAGAGAGAGTGGACCGACTTACTAACACCATACAAACCTTTAAAATAATGATGCCGTACTCAGAAGATTTTCCCTTGCAATAAAAAACAAAATTTAGTACCACTTTTACACAAAGACCCCATTTTACACATTTTGCACAAAGCGAGACGGTATATAAATTACAAATATTAATGTAATTTTGTTTACAGAGAGGAAAATTGAACATAATGACGACAGCGCATTTTCTTTAGAAAGTAGGTCGGACTGATGAAGCGTCTAGAAATTCACTTTCAATGTAGTCAACAATAACATTTGAAATCTGTAAGTGGCTTGAGAACCGATTTCCGTCGAAACAGTATGGTTTTTACTGAACTATCGATTCGATTCATACATCGTCGTCGAAGTGGATTTATGAAAATTACTATTCTCGATATCCAATTCGAATATCATATACCTAGGTAGTTATTTTTTCTATCAGATAAATTCGAATGGTTTCGTATTTTTCCAATTTATTCATGTACCTACCTAAAGCCAAATCACATTATGTTCGAGATCAAATAGGAGTCTCGCTCGAGTTTCTCACTTCAAATGTGAAATAGAAACCACATTTATGAACTTCTCCCTAGGTATGGTTGCATGGTTCCAATCATGGTTTATTTTTGTCGTTGAAAGTAACAAGTATATTTGTAACAAGTAACAAGTGTATTTTTGAGCACCTATGTCCTCAAAATTTGGCACAGGCTTTGGAACAACTACATTCTAATGCAGCAGTCTGATCAAATCCAATAAGGGTGACCACGAAATTCTAGTGACAGACTATTAAATTGTATAGAAGTAGGGCCCTCTGGCGGCGTACGAAACCGGAAGTTCATAACCAGTTTGGTAGAAGTTTTTATCTCTATACAAATAAAATACTTAGGTACTTTCCATATGGTTGGTAGGTACATAAAGGTTAGGGCATCATTGATATAGAGTTATCGGTAGAATCTTGAGTTATTGTAAATGTGATTCAATACCGATTTCGGAAATTTCCTTTAGATTTCATGAGAAATAATATAATTTCCTGACCCCCGGAATCTTACCACACCCTTTTATCAGCTTAAACATTATCCTCGTGTTGTTTTAGGACGGTCAAGTAAATTACATCTGGAGTAAAGCTCATCCCAAATGTCTGCCGCGTTGGCGTGGGGACATGCGACTCGGTTCAATGATACAACAACCAACCTTGAACCAATCATGTGGGTGGTCTTTGGTAGTGGAATAAAATTTCTAATAAATTCTATTAGATGCCTTTTTAGCTATAAAGACCATTTAGTCAAACTGCATAAATGGACGGACCACCGCTTTTTCTTAGATCGTTAGGTCTACCATCATGAGTAACATACCTAATAATGGTTAGTCGGTCGCGAATCTGAGTAGGATATCAGTCATTTTGCTTGATAAACCCTTTTCGTGCAATGTTTTAAGTTTATTTACAAGTCACGACAAACAAGAAGAGCCAAAAGCACAACTTAGCACTCAGCCGAGTGGTCACGATGAAGCAACTTTTACTCATTAAGGGGTCGTGGGTGTTAAGTATTGTCCCATTGTTTGCAAACTATGCCACAGAATTCGACATAATTACCTAATTTCAGAGCCTGTTTGTACTGCGGTATTGTTCAGTGATTTGCAATTTTCGCAAATGAACTTATTCGTTTTTGAAATGAGGTTTAATTTGACACTATTATTACACCAAAATTTTAGGGATACGCTCAATTCAACTGGGTTTATAAGTTAGGTAATCTGCTTATCCACGGTCTGGTTTATTTTTAGCTTTACATTTTATAACTTACTCCATGGCTTTATCAGTTCACGGCACGCTATTGATATTAAATATCGTAATAAGATTCAATAAATGACGTTGAACCAGTTCAAAATATGGCTAACTGAAATCGTGTGCAATTGGATGTGTTACCCAACGATTGTTGGGACAACATCTATTTTGACGAATGAAAGTTCGATTGAAGCTCTTCAATGTTAGCCCTCTAGCCAAGTTTACAATGTACAGTCGCTAGAGAATCGAAAACATCACAAAATCTATTATATAGAAAGAAATTGTGACAGGCGCCACAGCTCTGTCGGTAATAGCTCTGCTTTCTGGGTTGTGGGCCGAAAGTTCGATCCCCACTGACAAACATTTGCGTGATGGCAAACATGTGGATGTTTGTTCTGTGTCTGGGCGTTACTATGTTTTATAAGTAATGAATTTACAAAAAAATTTATAATAATATATCAGCAATCTAGTTCCCATAGTGCTTTACATAGTTTGGGACTAAAGGGCGTTATGTGAAAAGTCGATTAATATTTATTTAATTTTTCTTTCAGAAATGTTATTTATTTCCATACATTTTAATACTTTTCTATTCTTACGATTGTAGAATGTCAATTTAGCTAAGGCCCCGGTAGACCGTTACTAGACACGGAAGAGTAAAACACGCATGTTAGCTACAAGCTGGTTTAAAACTTTTATTTTTTGCCTAGTATAGAACGACCCTGGTGGGCAGTTCCCTTCCTCATTTCACACTGATATCAAACAGTCGTTATTTTGATAGAAGTAATTCAAATAAAGGTTCATAGAGATTATAAACAGGAAGATGAGCGTAGAACGACCCCAACTGGTACAATATTGTGAATGGATAAAGTCAAATATCTTTTGTTCAGCCCTTGATTGTCATCTATTGGTACCATAAAAATTTGACAAATCACATCAAATATTTTTCTGATGGGGGCCTGGTTTCTCTAAGAAGATATCCTGAAAATAGACTTTTTCAAGCATCTGTAAATGGATAATGAATAATGATACTGATAATATTCAGGACTTATTTTCATTGAACATTGTTTTTAAACATACCTACCTAGCAAGCATGAGAGCTTATGGGTTTGTGTCCAAAATTCATAAGGTAATGCTTATTTAAGGTAATAAGGTAATATTTTTCGGAAATCTATTTTATTGAGCGAAAATTGACCGTTTGATGCGTGAATGCCCTAGGAGGATGAACCCCTCCGCTGCAAGTGACATTTAATTTCCACTTTATTTTTATGGGAGTTTTCGGCTAGGGTTTTGTCAAATAAAAGCACCCCTTCCATGATGGCGTTCGGTTTAATATTATTGATGTTTACGATCGAGTTCCTTAGCCTGAGTGATGGGAGAATTTATTAATTACAAGATACAAGATACATTTATTTGCCGAAATAAGTGTTACAATTTAGTCTTATGCTAAAGTCAGAGGCACTTTAAAACTTATTCACTCTTTTCAGGTATCGCAAAAATGTTAATTTTGATAATCGTTAGTATCAAGGAACCACTTTTATCGAGGTCTCGTATTTCGTAAGCAAGTGACAAATTCACGTGCATTTTGCTTGACGAAACAAAATTATATATAAGTAAACGAAACGTGGATGAAACCAACGACATTTTATACAATGGTCTTTGCATTGGCGCTTTCAAAATGGAACGGTACAATTGTGCTCAGATGAGAGTGTAAGCACATTTTTTACATACATTAATGGTTTGATCATCGGGCTAGAGTGTCAATCGCAAACAAACGTACCACTGACAAGCGTAAAACCCATGATATTTTGGCTTTTTCGTAATAGGCTTTTTATTCCCACGAATGGTTTGTAGCTCAATGGATGAGACACAAAAAAAACTATGTAGGTACTTACTTTGTAAGTTAGTGTGCAAAATAAACCAAAAACTCAGTGGTATCTCAAGGATAAAAATAGATGAGCTTGTCTTTTTACTGCAATACTTTATCACTCGCAGTAATGAAGGTTGGTTATTTTGCGAGTGTCCGCACTGTAGCCGCTTACGAATCACAATAAATACACAGCTTAGTTTAGAGTGCAGTTAGTGCACTTCTACATTCTGAAACTTGTGAATTTACATCTTCCATTACAAATGGTTTAGACATATAGGAAAAGGTTCAATAGTTACAGAAATGTCACTGTGATTTTCAAAATAAAAAAATCATTCCATGTCTCACCACATGAAAGCCCATATTATTAGTATACTTCAATCCTCACACGTTTATCTGTGATTCACATTTGTTTAATTGAAAAATGTGATAAACATGTAATGCACGTCTGAAGTGACATAGCTATGATACATAGCCTGTGATAAAATTCGAGAAGAAGGGATGTATCCCTGTTTTTATCAAGTAATAAAATAAAATGTTAGCTCGCGGTTACGAAAACTCGTTCCCAGATGTACCTATTTCCGTTTTCCGTGTAGTAATAGAGTTGTAAACGCTTCTTGTATACAGTGGCTCCTGGATTCTTGGGGTATCCGAAATCGAATTAACTTAACCGAGTAACGTAACTCCTGAGAAGAAAATCAGGAAAGAGAACGAATGAAATATAGCTTTTCGCGGGTAACTTTAGTAAAATATAGTTCTCGATAAGGATTCCTAAACTAGACAGTAGTTTAGTAGATAAGATCATGATTAATAGGTATGTTTGTTTGCGTGAATGTCTTTAATTTTTTATTTGATGTGAGTACGTACGTACTTATAATACATAGTAACACCAAGAATGTTACTATATAAGTATTATAAATATGTATCTATAAAAAAAGTAGGTATAGGTATAAGTATTCTATCAGCAATCTAGTTTCCATATTACAAACCTTTAAATATATTTTATTTTATTATATATATATTCTTTTTTATTATATTCGGACTAGAGGGCATCTTCGTGTGACATGTCTATGAATATTTATTTATATAGTTAGCTTTATAAAAAAACTCAAAATTCATATATAAAATCATCGATAATCATTACACAAATTCAATGAAAGTTTGGTTGTAAACAAAGTGTAGGTAAATGTAGCCTTACAGTTTGTGCACTGAACAGTCGGTAAAAAGCGAACATGTTGGCAGCCCTAGAGGAAAAGACAAAAAAATTGCCAACTGGCACCGGCTTGTTTTCCTCCGAACACTGGGTATTGATTTATTCCCGCAATAAATCCAAACACCAGGATTAATCAAGCTAAGTTTCGTCGAATTGGAAATATGTCGATCGGTGTTGTCGCATAAATCGCTTGTGTAATGAAAAATTACGAAATGAAAAAGCCGTTTCGTTCCGGTTTGCGGGCTATATTTTTGACATGTTGTTTTTCAACTTCAACAAAATGAGTTTGAATTTGAAGTCGTTTTTATAGAGCTATTAAAATATAGCTCGCTGTCCGAGCAACTCCATTTTGGTCATTCATACACTCGCTTTTAATTATTTTGTAGATCACTTATTTGAACTTTACTTACACTGGTGGAATAAACTTATCTATTTACGTTTGAGCCATAGAGTAGGTAAACATTTAAAAATAAAATCTGTTTTATATACCTACTCGCATAGAAAATGACTGCTACGAATGCTCTCTACTCTCTACTTACTCACAACACAGCACTCTACTATGACTCTTCTGTGGTCAAAGTAAGAGCAACTACGTTTAGTTTTCAACGACGCACTACATTTTATTTGCATCGGTCTCCACAACGGTCGCCATTTCGTTTGTACCGGCCAGTGCTTTGCCAACAAGCTTTATATTTCGGCAACCGTTTTTGAACGTAAAATTAATGCTACTAGAGTTTTTATCGAAGAATATCAATGGAGAAACCCTCTTTGGGGTAAAATAAAGAACTTTGTGAGAGCAATGAGGAAAAAAGTATTTTTTTTATGCAAAGTGGAATGAAATGCTGGGCGAGGTAGGCCTCGTTTCTAAGATAAGATCTAAGTTTGGTAACCCATCTTTTTTAACTGCTGCCGTCAATTATCATTAGAATGTTAGGACGGGTAACTCGTAACTCAGTATTAGTGACTATAAAGGTGAGTGATACCCGTATTCTCTTGCTCACTTCCTCTTTAGTTTGAAGGTTGAGATGGAGGATAATAGGCAAATACGCAATATGCATAAAACACAGTAATGGATCTGTTTTCGCCAGCTGAAGATTATCGAACAGTATGGAACCCCCATTGAGATGTCTTATTCAAAGGAAAGTTTTATTGTTATTTCAATAGTTGAATACTGTAGTCATACATTGAACGTACAGTCAGCATCAGAATTAGATCACGTTTTCAGGATTTTAAAATTATTGGTTCCAATCATTATTTTTTACTATACAAGTTAATGAAATATTGCTAATTTGACAAAGATAACTGAAAATGATAATTGAATTGTACCAAAGAATACGTGTAAAAATGATATTAAAGTAGCTTCAACCTGTAAGCTGTAAGGTACCTTTCCACCTCATGTCGTTGTGTTAGGTATATCCTTCAGAGGATCGCAATCGCAACACAAACTACATTACTATATAGTGGTGAAAAATATTTACCTAATGAATAACAAAATACCTTAGGAGTTGGTAAAGCGTCATGTTTTTCAGGCGCCCCAAATACCTGCAAACTAGTCTGAAATACTCCAATATGTAAATTACAAAATTGTACCAAAAAAAATCATAACACTGAAAGAGATAATACATTCAAACGATGTAGCCACGTAAAATTGGAGTTTAATTTAATTATAATAAGGACAAAATACCTTTGCGTAGGACCGGAGCTATTGCGATGCAATCCTTGTACGGCTTGATGTCCGGAATTTGTGATGTGGACTGACCCCTAACACGGTTATCTGGATTGTTTTGTACAAAATGGAAGAGAAATCTTTTCCGCTGTATGACTTTATTTCACACGTTTACATTTGACTGTGTGTCAGGTGAGACAAGTGGGCTTACACCCATTATAAAACTCAGCATCGTTCTTAAAAGACTATGGTTCGGTATAAGGTGTAAAAAATCGTAATCACCGTGCGTAATAAAGAACCTATAAGACATGTTTACAGCCTCGGAAGTATCTACACTTTTCCAACGATCAATCTAAGTTTAGATAGACAATAGAAGTTTTGCTATAATTTTTTTTTGAGCTATTAGAATGTTAAGTATTTTTTAAAGTTTAGTGATGATAACTAAGTAAATAGAAATCCTTATGGCCAACAAGAAACGGAGAAATCTTAATTATAACGTCAAAAGATTTACCTATGCGACCATATCCCATAACTTATCAGGGTTGACGACAAAAGACTTTTTCATAAGACGATTTATACACTTTTGATCGAATTTAGCGTCAAATACCATTGAGATCAACAAAATATTTATTAAATAAGTAGAGTATGTCAATTTGACGTCTACTATTGACAAAATAGTGTGTCCATCGCTGAATATTAGCAAAAACTGGATTTTACAGTTACTAAACAAACTCGCTTTAAAAACTCACCGTTATGATTATGAATGTAAATAATGGAATTGGAGAACAAACACTATTAATTCTAGACATTCTTTGAATAATTTAAAAATATTATTAGCCCAACTTACAGCTAGATAACTAAGTACAACTTTTGGGTACTTAGATGTTAGAAGTTTTCTTGTTCCTACAATACCTACCTGAATAAAAAGCGGTCTAATGGATTAAGGTCTTAGTCTAAAGTAGTATCTCTTTCTCAGACATCGAAAAACTTTGTAACAACCCCTTCGACCCTTCAACCTTTTATGTAAACAGCCCCCGTATTCCAATCTTTTGCTGTCAAGTTATATTTCACTGCCCAGTGTAATTTCTTCAGGTCACGTGGTACAAAATTGTACCACGTATCATTCTTTTTAGACACTTGACAGCAAAATATGCGCGAAAACAAATTATATGACATCATAATGTCACTATTTAGTCACAGAATAACTATGAGTTAGTATGAACTGACCATGATTTAAAACTTTGCAGTTCAACTGAGATTGGAATACCCCTGCAGGTAACATAATTTAGCTAGGTTCGAACAGAAGAATATAATAAATCAAAAAATAGTTTAAATGAACATCGAGAAACAGTACTGTAGGTACAAAGAATACTCCAGGAGTTTCCTACATGCTTGGCACGTCTGCCAGCCGCCTAAACGGATTATGCCTAGCTTTCTTGATAAATTACTACCGTTGTTTGGCTGCCGTTATTTAAAAAGAACTGCAATTTTGGCTTGAACCGTCAGGAGGCATGACTGAGACTTAAATAAATTGATTACCTATCATGACTCGGACAAAAGAATAATTAAAGTAATAAAATATTTGTTTCAGAGAAAACATAATATTGGCAAAGTTCTCTTAGAACTTATACCGAGACTAACCTATTAATCTATTACATACCTACCAAACGACGATATAACTTCATTACAATTTAGATATTGAAGAATAAGTCTACCCTACTTTCCTGTTGCAATACCCCTGAACAGGGTTCATAATTATGTGATACCTAACTACATTGTAACTGCTAAATTACCATGTAAAAGCTACAAATGTATTGAGTATTGACTATATAAACGTGAAGTTCAAAGTTTTAACTGCATAAAAGGTATGATCAAACATAAAAGCGCATAATGAAAACTTATTTACGAATGTCCCGTTCTTCGTTTGTTCGAAAATGGGTATGCTTTATGACCTTTCTAAAACGGTCACCGAATTTCAGCAAACTGAAACTTTACAGCGCAGAAAATACAGTTACAACTATGTAGCCTACTTACAGGCTTTTAGACCTGCAAGACGTGCCGCGTCCGTAATGAACTGGGATTTTGGAAAGAGTTTCTGTTAAAAATGACTCAAAAGTCTTTTAGAATTGGTTAAAGTTTTATTGGTTAAAAGTACATTTTGTGATGCTTTTTTCGATATGTTTCGTCAAATTAGTCTAAACAGACTATTTACTCTATTTTCCTAAGTTTTAACCTAAGTTCATCTGTAACCTTTTAGAAATAGACAAACTGCAAACATTTTAAACATAATGTAGGTAATGTTTAAAATAATACTTTTGTGCATGATTCTTTGCAAAATGATACTATGAAGTGTCGGTGTTGCACCAATCAATTTTTATCTGAAAAAACAAAAACTTTTTATAAAAAGCAAAAACGAAAGAATCTTACGTCAAGGATATAAGAAGTAACAAAATCATATTCTAGCATTTCAGCTTCAGGTTAAATGCAAATCAGATCGAGAAGCCATGGTAGAGGTTGGCTGGCAGTGGTTGTGGAATCTCCTGGCAGGCCTGGCACGTGCACCGACCTCTAAACCGTTTGCTGACATTGTACATACAAACACTATACCTGCATATAGCTAGGCCAAACTTAGTCTTAAATATTCTATGTAGTCCCTAGGTTAAGGTGTGCAATAAAGTATTTTCTATCTATCTATCTATGACGCGATTGACAATAGAGCTGGCCTGCTGCAAACAACAACAAAAACCCATATGTCTCAACTACACTAAAGTATAATAAAGGTAGCTAGTTTAGAATGGACGGTGGTACACTATTCTATCTTTGATGGCACACTTGCAAAGAAGCAATGGAGAGTCAAACCAGTACAATCGGCTTCTGTTTTAATTAATGGCTTTGTCTTTTTGCTCTCGAGGGTCTTGGCTGTTTATCATTCGTTCCTTCCTTGGTTGCGAATTGCTAGTTTTATTTATATTGGTTTTATTCGACCCTACGATAGGTTTTGCTACGATAAAGCCGGTTTTAGTCGCTAAGCCACGACACTATTGACTTAATATTAAATATCTCCACGTAAGCATTTTGGGTGCCGTTTAAAAATTTTCGTATTTTTTATCTGAAGCATGCTACATTCTTAATTCGATTTCTGAATCCGTTTTCGATTCGAGAAACGATCATGCAGTTTCGAAATGTCGAGGCTACCGGCGGTGGCGTGCGTGATTCAAAATATGGACTCTATTATCACAGAATATCACAAAGGCATAAACTGCAATAATGATTGAATTTCTCATTCGGAAATATCAACTGCTTCAAAATCTACCGCTTGTTTGGCCCCAAGTCATCGTACCACCCAACCTCCAAGTTAGGTTTGAAAATAGCGTTCACTGCAAGTCTACTACGGCGATCGTTTTTTAAAAAATGTAAGCTTAGAGCATACTGTCCGAGATTAGCAGCGCGTTGTCTGTAATTACGTTGTGTTTAATTCCTTTAAATGCGACGATATCGGCATCGCGTCGCGTCGCAGCAATCCGATTAGCACCGGCGTTAATGAATCTACCGATTCGGAATCTCGTTTATACGACTTGTCGAATTTACTTTCAGTATCATTAGTTCGAAACTACAGCGAGTCGAGTTCAAGACAAGTGAAAAAAACCGTTTCAGAATATTCTAGAACGAAGTAGTTGCTAGCTATACCCTGGCTTTTTGGCGCGTGGTCTTCATTTGAGAACTTTTCTGACCCAACAGCCGTCATTAGGTTCAGTGTTTGCCAGACCGTTCCACGTTCCACAAACCTGAAAATGAATGTAATATGGATACTTACTTACCTATTATGTTACTACTGATAAATTAAGTACCTTCTCATTAATAGATTTTTAGCTATTATAAAGATGCTTTTTGTATTTTTTTGTATGAGAAGCCTACTTTTGAAATCTGAAAAGACCGTTTTGTTAACTATTCACAGTATTTTGTAAGCTTCCTTTTACGCGATGCCTTTATACAATTTCATTATTTATTAAAAAACACCATGTTTTCATTCATTCTCGTAATGAAAACGGCGCAAACAATATTGTGTAATTTACTTGTGCGGAATTAAAATAGAAATAAAATGTAAAAGGGCTCACAAATAAATGAATTTATGAAACCGTGTGCGATAAAAGTAAACGGGCCATTATCTCTTTGTTATACCTAACTGTTATAAAAGATCCTCAGTTCTTACAACAAATAAGTACTTATATCTACAACAACCGGTGAGTTGACATTCTGCAATCGCTACAGAAAAAAAGCAAATCAAAATGACACCGGCTACATTATCATTATTCGCTCTAATTTGCTTTTATTTTATTGAAGCTATAAATAAATCTAAATCAATTATCGCGATAATTTTGACAGTAACGACAGATCACAGTAGGTTTTGATGGATCGTGGATTATAATCCGTGATAATATTGATATGTAGCAGGCGCCAATGAGATAATATCTAAATAAGTCACGTAACAGCTACATTTTGACGTTTTCTATCCTCTAGTAGTTTTAGAATATCTAAATTGTAGAGTACAGACGATATGGAGTGAAAAATACGAGCATAGTTTTTGAGTAGGTATTTTGTTCAGTAAACATAGGGTAACTTACTATTTATGTTAAAGTCAGTGCTATTTAAATGCGAATGCGTAAAACCACTTTTATTTTTAAAATCAGCAAATGCACGTTATCCTCCCACTTATTTCCCGTCGAGACAGAGCATTTCATTTTTATCCATTAGCAGCGCAATACAACTAGACGTCCGTTAAGCCCGGCAGAGCGTCGGAATCATATCATAGTTTATTTTTATATGAGAAATAAAGTAGTCTTTTAGAAATGTTTAGATAATAAAAGAATTTGAGGAAACTTTTTTGTTTGTTTTTATTCGATTTTATTGAAGCATCGATTCTTAAGACAGATTTTCATTAAATCGACAAGACCATGTAAAATACAGAGGAATTTTAAAAGATTTCAGATCCTCACTAGCACAGTTGAGCCAATGCGCCACTTGCATCGCACGATTCAAATCGCTGTAATATCTCTAACCTGCAATTCTCATCTTTTTAAAATGAGAATAGAAAATCTAAAAGCAAAAATCGCAATGTCAGGGAAAAGGCGTTAATACCTACTTAGATTGTACAATGCGGACGGTAAACAACGCTTGTTTTCAGTGTAAGCGGTTTAACTCGGCGGCAGGTGGTGAAAGCAGACAGGCGAGGTACTGGAGTCCGGAAATGTTGGAAGGAGTTGGCATTTGAGGGCAAGCCCTGACTAGATACACCTTCACAGTTACTAAACGTTACTAGCGTTTCTAAAAGGATAAAGCACAATGGTGTTGATTCGGTTGATTGGCTAAAAATATTACAGTCTTTCCTCATAAACTGAAATGACAAAGACGGCTTTGATTTTAAGCACTGTCAAATTAGATACGTTTAGAAAAATGAAACAACAGGAATCGACACCACTGTCAATAACCATACTATATAAACGTGTAGATTATTCAATTTTTGACTTTGTCTATAATTTTAGGAGCCAAGACGACATTCTAGAACCGCTAGAAATTATAAAACTATTCAAAACATACGCAAATAACATTTCAGCGAAAATTCGCGAGGCAGTTCCCCTTATGGCACATTTTTGACGATTTCAATTCTCTAGCGACTAAAATGCAAGCTTAGCTGTTTTCCATTAAGTCTCTCCCATTTTCCGTTCGCTAAGTATGTTACTTGCACATCACCTGTCGTATCGTCTAATCGGTAAGCAGTTAGGCACCAGACATGGGACGCAATCTCAGCTTTTAGTTTGCCACATTACGCCGCACATGCTTTTAGCGTCGAGACATGTTGCAACCCAATGTTTTGAATGAGCCTGGCGTAAGAATTTAACAGTATTACATATGTGCAGTATGCCGCTTGGGCAAGTCTTAGCAAAGCTTTGTTTTGTCGCGGTGTATCTGGTCGAGTCCTTGCGAAGTCTTCAATACACGAGCCACTTCGACGAAAGTGCAGAGTGCGGCTTTAAGTTTGCTGTTTTCACGTTTTTATTGTAATCCAACAAAAAACCTACACCGAATAATTTCCATTAGATAGAGTAGCTAACTTTCTATATACCTACATCTTTCAGACCGAGGATGAGGCACTAGTAGTTTAGTTTTACTATGTCTCGACCATTCCTCTGTCAAGAAAATAGGCAATACTTAAGCAACGGGCGTTCACTTCAACATAAAAGTTTACTCGCTTACCCAGCGTCTGCGACGTGGTTTTACCTCATAAACTGAAGTTTATGTGTTGGTTTTGGAAAAACTAAATCGTTTATATCACCGGAAATCGAACCGCGCTGGCACAACACCAACTCCTATGAAAACTTAATTCTTGAAGATACCTGCAAAAATGTATGTCACAGAAACAGCATTTTTATTCTCTTTAAAACTTTTTCCATTTTGTCAGCATCTAGAAAGAATTATGAGTGCACTGACCTAGTACTATCTCTCACGAAATATTGAACAAAGAAAATATGAACAAGATATTTTCAGTGTTTATGTTCAAAAGAGGTCAGCCTAAGTGCAGAAGATAGCGAATACGCCAACGTTCTTGAAATTTACCACGTGAATATAGCCTCTATTCCGCGGGAGTAACGGTCGGGTTTATGGGGTGTGTGGGTTACATAACTATTTATAAAAATGACCCACTAAATAATACAAATAGGTGTGTAATCTACATCAGATAGGTGGTGCAATAAAGTGATGCGTACAATAAGCGAGGGGGTACCAGCAACTTTGTTTTTGCCCTGCGGTTATCCTCATGATTTATGCTGCTCCTGCCTGGAATATGATTACCCACTACGTGTCGGAAGTACCCTTAATGGATATAAACGTCGTATTTAACCGGCAGCTTGGTAAATACACAGTTTTTTCGACGCTCAATTGCCGACGCATTATTTTATTTGAACGTTATGAGCTTGATTGTACACAAATTGGGGTGTATTTATTGCAATGTAGAAATGTACAATAATAACTTATTATTGTGCCAACATTATTCTGCTAAATGAACAAACTGGCAAAATAGGTAGCACATTTCTGTTTAATTTGAAAATGAAAGCTTTGAAAGAACATAATAATAATACACAGGTGAAGGGTTGACCAACGATGCAGTTCCATCTTTTTATAATTTTAATTTTCATGTTACAATATAGGTAGGTACTGAACATACAAAGCATTTTTTTATTTACTAAGGATCCACAATTTCATATATCATCGTTTGGGTAGGCTAGTTATTAAGGCTGGAAGCTTGTAATAAGGAAAAACGTTATCCGCAGTGATACCAGTCTGAAGAATGAGCCCTTGGCTAAAGTGTCAGCCTCTCTGTAGGGTTTCGAAGCTAAAGAATATAAAATGCATTGTTGTTGGTGTGTCGCAAAGTACACTTCTAAGTAATCCACTTATTTAGAAACTAATAAGAATTAATATCCAAATCTCGTACCCTGATGCAGTGTAACTCAGGTTAGGTTTGGTTTACACTCAATAAAAATCTGTCGAAAAACGTAGTCAAAAATTCTACGCTTTCATTTAGACATGAACGAACTTGCAGATATACGTGAGCGTTTTTGAAGGTTATGTAAAAATAAACAGATTTCTCAATATTTTTAACGTTTTTTCATATTTTTTCAAGCGATCGCAAAACGTCATTTTGGCCAGAACGCCTCTTCAATTCCTGCAGTTTTGATTAAATCCAGTACAAGCACTTTGGTTCCAGTACCTACCTTAGTCCTAAAACTAACGTGGGTAAGGTATTATCCCTGGTATTACTCAATCCAGTCCATATCCTTTCATCCTTGCCCTTTATCCAACGAAATCGTAAGATTAGTATATGATTGTGCGTGCCCGGCTCTACTATTCCCGGCTTACTTGGGGTAAACGAGGCTCAGTCATTATCTACCCACAAAAACCTGAAATTGAAACAGAAGGACAACAAACATTTCTGATACCGGTACTCTAAAAATAAATGGTACAGCAGGGGTATGCCAATCAAAGTTGAACTGCAAAGTTGAACTGCAAAGTTTTAAATCATGGTCAGTTCATACTAACTCATAGTTATTCTGTGACTAAATAGTGACATTATGACGTCATTTGATGTGTTTTCGCGCATATTTTGCTGTCAAGTGTCTAAAAAGAATGATCACGTGGTACAAAATTGTACCACGTGACCTGAAGAAATTACACTGGCAGTGAAATATAACTTGACAGCAAAAGATTGGCATACGGGGGCAGGCTAGAAGTAGAGACCCTAAGGTATAGGACTGATAAAAACTATAATCACAACAGAAGTAATATAAGTACAAGCTACCATAAAACGTAATTAGCTGGGTACTTATAACTCGTCAGATCTCAATACAGTGAGACAATATAGTGATGATGATGAAATAATTTAGTTCGGTCACGAACAAGCCAAAACCTAACAATGAGACCAGCTTCATGCATTCATTTATTTCAAGGAGACTTGAGTTTCCTAGCTTTTACATATCGAGCCGCAGCTTACATCATTCGGGTCGGGACAAGCAAAGTACTGGATGCTTGTAACAAATGTGTTTGTCCGGGGTCAGTGTTTCGTGTTGTTGTCGCGGAAACCACTGACACACACTGAATATAATAGCAATAATCATTTGTTATGATTAGAGTTTATGAGCGTGGTATCATGTAGCATCGGATTGCTTTATCAGAAGTTCATGTTTGTGCTGAATTTCTCTTCGACCCCGCTACATTGTGTCGCTTTATTTACACCACTTTGTATGCTGGAACCACTTTGTCAAAGTCACTTTTCAATTCCATACAAAAGGGCTCGTGAAAAATGGGACATAAACATTTGGGGAAAAGTTCGTAATTACGTTTCGTCGACGGACATCCACCCGATTTATGCTCGGCTTAAGCCGAATTGAGTTATCCGACTAAATTAACAAGCTTTTGCATGTTAAAAATAGGTAAGTAAGTACGTGGCTTTTGTAATGTTCAATGAAACACGGACTATCGCATACTGATTTATTGTAGGTAGATTTGCGGTGTAGCAAAGCATTGCTACCCTCAACTAACGAAACATTACATTTTCTCCCTCTTAAATTAACAAATAACCCTAAATTAACTTAGTTGATAGATTTAGTTTTTAATACATGATAACAAAAGATATTAGACTTTAAGATTTTAACAACCTGACCTACAATAATAAACACAATTACACAATTTGCGTAGCAAAACTTGCAACTTTTGTTTGTGAAGCTATACTTAGTAACATACACCATGGCACACTTTATTTACTTAGGTAAACGTGACCTCAACTTCATTGTGTGAGGTGAGTTTGTCAGGTACTGGCGCTTTTTAACGGGTGTTTGACATTTATTTTCAACATGCTCATTCAAATTCACCGTAACAGGATGGGCACTGCACTCCACATCGCTACTAATAACCTGCGCGGAACTAGGAGATTGAATTAAAGGTGTAGACCAACCTTCCACTTCTTCATTAGACTCAACCTGGTTTGTATCATTATCATTTGAAGGTTCAACGGAAGCAATCGAATAACGCGATTTCCTAGCTGTCTTCGTGAGAAGTTGATCCACGTGTCGCTTACTTATTCGACTATCCTGCGTTTTAACCTGAAACGAAACCGGTCCTGTTTTGTTAACAATGACTCCTTCCTTCCACTTAACATCCTTGTTGGCGTAATCCCGGACGAGCACCGCGTCCCCCGGCGCCAGTTGGCGCTGCACGCCCGCGCGCCGCTGCTCGGCCGCGCTCTGCGCCGCGCGCACTACGTCACCGGTGCTGGGCCGCAGCAGGTCAAGTCTGCCGCGCAAACGACGCCCGAACATAGCTACCGCGGGCTCCTTCTGAGTCGTGCAATGTTCGGTATTCCTATACGTAAATAAAAACCTACAGAGGGCTACATCGTAATCCTCTCGCTCGACAGTCGCTTTCTTAAGCACCTGTTTAACTGTACGTACTGCATTTTCGGCCGCTCCGTTGCTGGCCGGATGATAAGGTGCTACAAGAAGACGCTTAATGCCGTTTTTTTCTAAGTAAGCAAGGTACTCTTTTGATGAGAAAGGCGGACCGTTATCGCTAACTATAGATTTTGGTAATCCGAATCTAGCAAAAATCTTACGAAGACACGAAATAACCACTGGGGCAGATGTATTCGAAACATTTGCTACTTCTAACCATTTCGTGTGAGCATCTAACAATACAAAATAATATTTGTTTCGATACGGACCTAAAAAATCAACATTCAATCTTGACCACGGCTCGGCCGGCCACGGCCACGAGTGCAGCGGCGCTGGCGGGGGCTGGTCGCGCTGAGACGCGCACGCACTACATTCACGACACATTCGTTCAATGTCTGCATCTAAACCCTCCCACCAAAGATAGTTACGAGCCGCTTGTTTCATTTTGACAATGCCGATATGCCCACTGTGCAACTCCCGTAGTACAGTTTTCCGTAAACTAGTAGGAATGACAACCCTATAACCCCATACTAAACAACCGTGTTCTATGAATAGGCTATCTCTCTTTAGAAAAAACGCTTTGTCTTTTTCACATTCCAAACGTTCTGGCCATCCGAACTTAACATAGCCCGCGATTTTATTCAACTGAGGATCTTTTTTTGTCTCAAGTTTAACTTCGTAACAGGTTGCAGGCAAAATATCTTGAACAAAATTTAAATAACTTCCCTCTAAGATGTCCTCATCGTAATTATGCTTTACCGTGTGATCTAACGGTAAACGAGACAAAGCATCTGCATAGCAATTCCTTGAGGACGGAATAAAATCAATGTCGTAATCATAGGCAGCCAATCGGACTGCATATCTTTGCAAACGACTAGCGGCAGTTTGCGGAATGCCTTTATTCTTACCAAAAATATAGCTAAGTGCTCGATGATCGCTCCGTAACAAAAAATGTCTGCCGTATAAATACTGATGGTGCTTTGTCACTCCAAATATAATCGCCAAAGCCTCTTTATCAAGCTGCGAATAATTTTGTTCGTGAGAATTTAGAGTGCGCGAGGCACAGCTGACGGCACGTTCTGAACCGTCTGGGTAGCGATGCGCCAGCACAGCGCCCAGCCCGTACGAGCTGCTATCTACCGAGAGGATGAGCGGCAACGTCGCATCATAATGCGCCAGCACCGGACTACTACTTAGCACGCTTTTTATTTTATTAACCCTCTGCAGCTGACATGGTGTCTCTTGGACACCGCCAAACCGATATGTGGTTGCCATCTCGCAATATGGCGCGATATAGTTCTGTCTTGCTCAGTACCTTCCTCGATTTGTGCACGGCAGCGGGCTGTGTGGTGCGATCGGTCGCACGGGTCATACGTCGGGCGGTAGAAGCTAAAGGTGTCTCTTAGACGTAAGTACAGCAATAAGACCTGATTCTGTTAGACGTAACCTCACAAAGACCGTTCGTATTCCCTAGTGTCCGATATTCATAATCTCAGTAAAATATGTATCTTTTCATAGTGTCTCGCATACATAATCTCAGTGTTACTAAGCTGATTATCTTTTTAGAAGGCAAATCCTGAGAACTCAGGTCCTGGACCATCCAAGCCATGTTTCAACGGAAGGCCATGTAATATTGATACACACATTGAAGACTGACTTCAGAATTTAGAGGAAGAAAATGAGTTTAGTGACTGATGATTCGGTTGAAGACCTGGATTTTGTGATTGAATAAACAATGGAAACTATTTGAGAAACGTGAGAAAAGGGGATCTCAGGAAATTATGAGATAGGAATTAAACGAAAGTAACAACAGCGATGTAAACGGCAGCGAAATTGAAGACGACCAGCCACATAGCTCATTTACTTGGTACTGAAGAACATGGGCGAGCAGTTTCAAATCATATTGGCTAGAACGGGTTTTTATGGTCAAAAAAAGAAATCGATGAGAGTTGGTTCTTCCCACTTTGAAGAAGCGAGTCTATAAAGACAGACTGCTGAGAGAGCTTCGCTCGATCATCAGAAGAGTTTTAGGTGAGGATTTGCCTCTTCTTCCTGAAACTCCCCCTCTAGCTGGGCCATCTGGAAGAAAGCTGTGTAGCGTATGCCCCAGCAGACTTAAAAGGCAAACCAGGTTTAGCTGCTGCGCTCGTAAGAAAGCGATATGCCTATAATGCGCCGCTCAAATTTGGGAAGACTGCCAATTTTGACCTAAAATAAGGGTCAACTTTGAGATTGCTTTGTGCCTAAACGTATCATACGATTTCGTTGATATTTTTTCTAGTTTTAGATGATTGCTTTTAAAAACAAAATTTGCTTGATTTTGGGGTAAAATTTAATAAATGTTTCTTTTTTTTAATTATTTCTAAGGTCTGTTATCTTTTGTCTAAGAAATTGATCTCAATAAAACTGATTCTATAAGAACTAATATATTGTTTTATTCCAATAGATATTTATTGATTTCGTAAGTTTATAAACCGAATAATAATAATATAAATAAGTATTTACAAATAAACTTTTATGTAATGGTAATTCACGCTAGTTTAGTTGACGCCTGATAGACACCACATCAGTAGAATGTTAACATTATTTTCACCTCAGCTGCAGAGGGTTAAAGCCTACTTGACATTGTTCGCTCCAACACCATTCTACATCTTTTTTAAGGAGCTCGTACATTGGTTTTAATATGTCACTTATATTATTACAGAATTTCGCATAGAAATTTACAAGCCCCAAAAAACTTTTCAATTGTGAAACGTCCTTTGGTACAGGAGCCGAAACAATGGCTTCAATCTTTTTTTCATCAGCGTGTAAACCGTGCTTATCTATTCTATAGCCTAAATAGGTAACACTGTCTTTAAAAAATTCACATTTAGACCAATTAACACGTAAACCGGCTTCTCTCAACCTGATCAAAACTGCACGTAAGTTTTTTAAGTTATCTTTAGCATTTAGACCGCTTATACATATATCATCACAAAATACTACCGTGGACGGCAAACCGCTAAGAATTTCCTCAATAACTTTTTGAAAGTTCTCTGGTATACACTTAATGCCAAACGGGACCCGTTTGTAAACCCACGTGCCTACATGAGTAGTGATAGCTGTCATAGGTTGCGAATCCTCAGTTAAACAAAATTGCTGATACGCATGGGACAGATCCAACTTTGAGAAAACCACACCTCCCGCAAGAGTAGCAAATATTTCTTCAATACGGGGCAGGGGGTAATGAAAATCTTTTAACCGCGGATTAATGGTGGTTTTATAATCACCACATATACGAATATCACCATTTTTTTTTACAACCGGCACTATAGGAGTTCCATAGTCTGAACGGTCTACTTTATAAATGACGTCATCGCGTTGTAATCGTTCAAGCTCCCTTTCGACCGGCGCGCGGAGTGCGAGCGGCAACGGGCGCGCCTTTACGTAAACAGGAGTTTTATCAGACAAATGCAACTGCATGCGAATCTTACAAGTCCCAAGCCCATCAGCAAAAACTTCTGGAAATTCATTTCTTAGCGACTCCACAGTAGAATCATGTTTCACATCGGTTAAGCTGTAACAATCGCTAACGTTTACATTCAAAATTCTTATCCACATACGGCCCATCAACGGCGGGCCGCCATTCTCAACGACATAAAGTGGCAATACATGCGATACTGTGCCGTAAGTGACATTGACATTAATGAACCCTAACGGTTTAATTACATCACCAGTGTATGATTTTAAAATTAATGATTTCTTATTTATTTCAATCTCATTAAATAATTCATCATAACAAGATTTTGAAATTGCAGAAAATTTACACCCTGTATCGACTTCAAATCGCAACGAGAGCGTTTCAACTTTCAAATCAACATAGTAAGGGTCGTCTCCACCGTCACATGAAAGATTGTAAAAGTTCACCTCTTCAGAATCAGAATCAGAGTCAACTAAAAAGAACTGACCTTTAGACTTCCCCGAAGAATTCGCTCCGCGCCCGCTTTCGTACTTACGACACATCACTTTCAAATGCCCTTTTTCACCACAATTATCACAACTATAATTTTTAAACCGACACCGAGCCGCCGCGTGTCCCTCCCGGCCGCACCGAGCGCAAGGCGCAGCGCGCCGCTGCGACCCTGCTGCTGTTGTAGAAGGCGCTGGCGCTGGGTCAGCGCCGCCGCCGCCGCCGCCGCCTGCGCGCTGCTGCTGACGGCGCTGGGCGGGGCTGCGCGCCGCAGCCACGCGGTGCAAGCCGTCAGACGCGCGCTCCCCTGCGCTGCCAACGCTGCCACCGCTGCTCCCCACCGCCGACGTCGCTGCATGCCTGTCCGCCGCTTCCAATGCCAATGCGAGCTCGATAGCTCGCTTATAATCCAATTCGCGTTCAGCAAAAAGCCTGGATCTCATATCCTCAGAATGCAGACCGGAAACAAATTGATCCCTGATATTCACCTCCAATGTGTTGGTGAAGTTGCACGTTTTAGCTAAATGCTTTAAACTTTGCAAATATTCGTTAACGGTCTCGCCTGATGCTTGCTTTCGTTGCCGAAACAAATGACGTTCTGCGATCTCCGACCTTTGTGGCTCGAGATGTTGCTTCACAATCTTCTCGAGTTCATCGAACTTTTTAGTTTCTGGTAAATCAGGTGCACACAAATCACACATCAGCTCGTAACAAGCCACGCCGACATGAGTCACTAACACCGCTACATGTAACTTTTCGTCGATGTTATTGAGCACCACAAACTGTTTCACTCGTCTACAATACGCGTCCCAGTTATGGGTACCTATCTCGAATGTTTCTATTTTACCGATAGGCATCGTGGAACACGAAATGAGAGCAAAATAGGTAAAAATATCCGGCTGCGCCACATGTAATGTTCAATGAAACACGGACTATCGCATACTGATTTATTGTAGGTAGATTTGCGGTGTAGCAAAGCATTGCTACCCTCAACTAACGAAACATTACAGCTTTGAAACAACCCGGATTCAAACATCGTTCGTAACATTTCCGGTACAATTCTGCAGAGTGGTTTGACAGACCGTAAAATTTTTACTCCTTATCTAGCTAACATGATCTTCGATTCTGCTTCGAGAGCCTCTATCGCATTTTCATGAGACCATAAAAAAGGCTGACTCTACACGTACGCAGCTGCATAAATTGACATAAAATTTAAGGTATCGCCAATATTGCTCGTATCATAAAAACTAAGAGAAGACCAGCGAACCGCCTTAAGAAACAAGCCGTGTCAGAGGGGGAATTTTCTTGTATTTTCCTTAGACGCTAACAAGGGGTCCCTACATGACTGGAATATCTTTGTCACCAATTTTCTCAGACGAAGGGCTTAACGCCTCGGTAAGTTAGATAGCCTTACCTTAGTTAGGGCTCGGGGCACGTCAGGATCCTGTATTTTATAGACTCGTAGTGGCGGTATACTTTGTAAAACGACCACGCCGATGGTCGGTATCCGCATTATTCCTTTAGTGTCAGATAAAATTACTCTATCGTTCCGCTAACGTCAGATCCTTTCAATAATGTATGAATCCTTTCTATATTTTTTTACAAACCTAAAGCTTTTTTCTAAATCCAAAGCCTCAAGAGCAAGTGAAACGTTTAGTTTCGTTAGATATTCGAGGGACCCGACTACCCAATTTGAATCGGGCGGGATCGCAACCATAAACAGTTACTTGAAATATTCTTCGACAGATCGCTGGGACGGGTGGGTTGAGGCCTATATATCACTTAAAACGACACGACATAAATCTATGGGGTTGTCTGCTCGTTATTTGCAGTCGCCACGTGAGCCGCTGGTTTCGGGTGAATATTAACGGTATCGCCAATTTTCCGCAAGCTTAGTTCCGTCACAATTTCTCGCCAATTGAACAATCGCATCGGGGGTGTGGCGGCTCACGGCTCGGGTGTCGATACGATTACTGCCGCGTCGCGCTTAAAAAAACGTTTACAGCAGGGGTATGCCAATCAAAGTTGAACTGCAAAGTTTTAAATCATGGTCAGTTCATACTAACTCATAGTTATTCTGTGACTAAATAGTGACATTATGACGTCATTTGATGTGTTTTCGCGCATATTTTGCTGTCAAGTGTCTAAAAAGAATGATCACGTGGTAGAAAATTGTACCACGTGACCTGAAGAAATTACACTGGGCAGTGAAATATAACTTGACAGCAAAATATTGGCATACGGGGGCAGGATTCCACCCGCCTTACGGGCTCACGGCTGATTTGCTTTGGCTCATTACGGTCTACGACCACCAGTTGAAGTGTAATCGATCTACCCTTCGTCTGATTTTCAAACGACGGTTTACCGTTTGAAAACTGCGGCTAGTCTGCTCCACAGTGATGGAGATTCAAGCATATGGCTTGTTTGAAATTTTTCAAATCTTTTCTGAAATCGATGCTTGAGTCTCAATTCAGACTTGACTATTATTGGACTCGTATGCAGTATCATCTACGTGTATCTATGTAATTTATTTTTAAAATGATGCATTTTTCACCACTCAAACTTGGACTGTAAATTGAAAACGATAAGAGTAATAATCAACGCTCGGTAACGAATCGTTTTCATTAATTTAATTTATTTTTGAATAAGTAAATGAGAAATAGCTTCAACAGGTTCAAAAGAACTTTAAATTGGTATTAATAATGGGTGGAAACGTGCAAATGACATCGCCGGGCTTTGAAAGTGGAAATAAATAGTTTTGACCTTTTGAACTATGGTCTAGTTAGTTCCTAAATGATTTGGCACAGGTTCTATTTTGATTGGATCGCTTCAACAATAAAAGCTTACTATTGAATTAAGTTTTGAACTTTATCAAAAAGCTCTTCCACAGAAAGATAAAAACTTTTAATTTTAGTAAAATTACAGAGAACCTAATACTTCTCTAGACTATATAATTTGTAACTAAATCAATCCCAATACACATAAGTGATAAGATGCAGTGAATATGTTCAACTAGCAGTTACCCGCAACTTCGTACACGTCTACAGTTTCCGTGTACATTATAATATCTGTGTATTATTATTATCATCTGTGCTTGTACCGAGCGAATACTTTGAGAAACTTGACATTACACCTCATTTCACCGAACTCGTACTGGAATGTCAAACGCTAGTCGTTAGGCCAAAGAGCTAGTACTTCGCCCCATCAAACTGACGTGACATGACATGATAATGAAATCCTTTTGCCAATTGGCGCTGCTAATCCTTTTCGTTCATTTTATCCTGTAGATCCTGTTAATTATTCGGGATAAAAAGTAGCCTATGTGTCAATCCAGGTTACGAACTATATATATATGCCCAGTTTCATCCAAGTTGGTTCAGTAGTTTAGACGTGATTGAAACACAAACATCTAAACTTTCGCATTTATAATATTAAATAATAGGATTTGCACTGATGAATAACTGAAACCAATTGAAACGTTCCTCACGACGAGATTTCAAGTCAAATGCAAATAAATAAAAACCGCTTACAAGGTGGGTTCTCTACTTTGCTCAATCGTAAAGACCTACAGAAAACATTCAACCTATTTGCTTATATCCTCCACGTTTCCAGCAGACTCCTATATTGCAACGTCGGTTGCCGCAGGGTAGCTATTCAATTTAGCTGGTTGTCATATGCACGCATGAACAATCACGCGAGAAGATCTACCCCACAAAACTACGAAAGTGAAGTAATAAACGAAATACATTGCGCGGACGGTTCCGCTTTGTGCGTGGGCGTGCAGAGCTTTGCCGTGTTGCCAAGTAATGTAACTCAAAATATCCGTACGAATCTTCGTCTATGGTTTTCCGAAGTAGATCCCAGACCACACGGGGCGTTATTCAAAACTGCAACAATTACCCTTGTGCTTCTGATTCCTGTACGCAGCGTGAACTTGGGGTATGTGAATCGTGAAAAATATGGGAAGAATTTTGTATGCGGTGGGATAGAGGACTTGTTTGGTGGAAAGTTTTCCGTTTGAATGAGGTTTGCTTTTGTATCGATTTATTTTCTAGAAAGTCTATTTTACAAAAAAATTATTCGACAATTTGGGTTGTTGTTGCGATATTTCTTAGTTTTGCACATAAGCGGATGAGGAGTTATTCTCTTGATAAAATCTAGTCTTAGTATTTTGGGTTTTGTACCTACCATCCTATTTAATATGTATTTATAATACACATATTTTTACTGATTGATTTGCAATGGCAACTTCTGAGATTGGTTGCCGATTCTCCGTAATTGTAATGATCGAATACACTACATTACAGCAATTTCCCAGGAGTGGGAATCTCATTAGCAGTTCACATCTGTGCCTGACAGATGACTGATTCGGTAGCGCACCTACCCTGCTTATTGCTTTTTTTTGTATTAAATAGTAGTCTCGATTTTCGCAACTTGCTTAATTTCTGGGTTCTGTAAAGATCCACCAATTTTTTAGCATGAATTTATGACATTTGCATGTTTTATGTTGTTTTCGATGTGGAGAATCGTAGCAGTTATACACGCTCTACATATATAACTACGATATCCTATGTTTATATTCACTTTAGAGTAAAAGCCATATAGGTACTAAACTTTACCACGTATTGATAGATCTTGGCATATAAATGCAAAGACGGACAAGTTTTACAAAATAGTTTTCTATGCATGAGAGAGCAACAATGTTGACTTCAAACTTCACGATTGAACCTCTACAAATAGATAAGATAAAACGTAGATCTTCAAATACGAAATCCATTTATCTACAAGGATTCAGCAGACAAGAATACGAGAATATGAATATTCAGCTGCAGTACGCCGTTGCATATTATATTCGAGATAACAAGGTTCGTCAGCAAAACGCGACGCGGCCAACGGCGGAGCGCAACCGATTTGTGCTAACTCCAGTACCGCTCCTTGTCTTGGCACCAGCATAAATCAC
This sequence comes from Gandaritis pyraliata, assembly GCA_947859175.1. Classification (NCBI taxonomy): domain Eukaryota; kingdom Metazoa; phylum Arthropoda; class Insecta; order Lepidoptera; family Geometridae; genus Gandaritis; species Gandaritis pyraliata. Next base: position 4,668,495 of record OX401863.1, read on the forward strand.
AATCCGATTATTCCACACATGAACATTGCCGATACGAGTCGCAAAGTGCGACAAAGTCGAACGCGGACTTACAAACTCTAAGCCCAAAGGTAACACTCCCAAGAACCGATTCCCACTTGGTTTTAAAGCCGTGTTACTTACGAGGTTTCCAACTCCCAAATCCGGATCCAAGCGTCCGATGCGAGCTAAACAAGTTTCAGAAATAAGCAGGCGCCGCACTTGTTCCTTTCGCCTCAGGGATAGGTACGGGAAAAAGAAAAGTGCGAAGGCCGACGGTTTCTCCGTACAGTTGCATTGCATATGCACGGATACGTATGGGAACTTTGCAAATCTCTCTTGTTCGAAATGAAGTTACGTATCTGCTCACAAATTGTGTTTTATATTATCTCCCGGGCGCGGCGTGTGACGAGCGAAGAACTATGCAGATACTTTCGGACGTTTTATTTGGATATTTTTTTTAGAAACTTTGTTTTCGAATTTCCGATGGCGTTCGAGAATTTCGTTACTGAAATAAGCTTAAACGCTTGAAATCACAGCTACTTAATTAACATCTATTAAGCGACCTCAAATGGCTGCGGAGAGGGCTATGCATACGATTAACACGCCACCGAGTGCATATAGCTCTTGCGTAATTATGCAAATTTACGTAAACATCTCTCATTCACTTGAGTTTAAAATGTTCACATAAAATTTGTATAAATAATAAGAAAAAGTTTTATTGGGGTGCTCTTAATTAACTTTTTGACTATCTTTTCTATTAATTATTAATTTAGGCACGTAATGATCCTCACAGCTTTTAGAACTCATTCCCACGCCAAGAAAATAATATTCAAATTCAGAACTCTCTAAAATCTAAAATCTTTATCAACCGATTCCTTTTTATTCTATTCGCGTTGTGCGTAGGCTTCTCTTTCAATGCAAGTTATTAGTTAATATAAGAAGGCGAAAATCAAAAGCTGTTTAGTAATAGTAATTCAGTGGTCCATTGTCTTCGTCTCGTGAGTAAGTAACACCTGCCACGCAAATTGCATGTATCAGGGTATGAGGTTATGGCATTGAAAACAAAGTTGGTTTCATAATAAGGCCGTAAGTTTAATGCAACGAACTTTTAAAAGCTACGTAACATACAATGTTCCAAAGCAGAATTTTAAAGATTTCTCTTCATTTTTGTATATTTACTTCTTAATTTGTTAATACTCAATCCAATAAAAATAAATAAACTTAGGTATATACCCATCCATCAAAAGGCTATTGAACCGAAACGACTTAAAACAACCCACACAAAAGTTTACTTATTTATATAAATATACAAAATACCAATGCTCGCGAGCCGGTGGTAGATCAACGAGTTTACAGTGATCTAACTGCCGTTCGCTTCAAGTTTCTAAACATGAGTAGCTATCAAGGTAAGCGATAGGTGACTCTATCTACTCGCAAGCCTCGAACCGGACGCACGCTTTGCCACGGTAAACCAGCGCGTTCTAATAACTTTTTACTTCTTATTTTGAACATGGAAGGAACAAAACTTTTTACAAAAATCCGGAAAGTTTAAAAAAAATATAAAATTCCTTTTTCAAAAAAGCTAACTTCTTTTGTTTTGTTTCAGATGTCAACAAAAGGGACTTGTGAGTGATTTCGTCATACATAAACGAGTGTTGTTACATTGAAATGTTATTGAGTGCAGTGATAAAATAGAACTTTACCTGTGAGTTTGTTTTGATCCTGATGAAGTTTCACGTGTAGTTTTTCTGAGAATCGGTTTATTGAAAATCATTCGCCATGGAGACGGAGGAGTTAACGAAACTTGTCGACGGCATCTACAAGGTAAGTTTTACCTATGAATTTATTAACATACTTACCTAACTTTTGCTACAATATTTGGGGTGATACCAAAAATATTTCTTTTTTACCTAAGGATTATTATTTTCTTTTGTTTTATAAACATACGAACTCAAGTACCTAGTTACAAAGAATTTTGATTGAAAACTTATGCCATTCTCAATTAGAGGGCCATTAGACTTCGAAGATTTTTTGTAAATCAGCGAGAAAAATTAGGTGATTGTTTAAAAGTTAAGTTGAATTAATTGAATTCTCTTTTCATTCCATTTATCGGGCAAAAGTTCTACATTTTTAAAAGGGTCCCGCTATCGAAAAGTTTAATATTGGGGTATTTCATTACACAGGGTCGGAAATCAAATTCCATCATTGGCCATTTTTTTACAATACGTATTTTTATAAAACGATAAGTACCTAGGAACGTTTTAAGCTTTAGTTATAATATTTGTGGATATCATGCGTACAAAATCAATTAGACTTATCCATTTAATTTACAACCTACATCTACATCCCAGTAAGAGTACCTATATAGTGCTATTAGAATAATTATTTTAGTTTGACCTTTGCAATCAAAATAACTATAAGCCCGTTAAAGTGAAAACGTAGAGGTGAAAAAGCGTTGAATGGAGCGTAAAAGCACCTGCTATAATGTCAAGGCCGCATTATGTGGCAGGCAGGTACTGTCAGTAGTAAAGTTACATTCCTTCTCGATTTCTCTAACGCCTTACCGAAAATACATGTTTATTCATAGCATGCCAATGTACCATCTGACTTTCATTTTCTTATTTCGTAGCATTAAAATTTTATCGTCCGGGTTTAGGAATATCGTGATTGGACAAGATTTTTTTATAACCTGTTGGTGCTCTACTATTTTAGTAAATTAGTTTTATTTTAATCAGGTTTATTCGAACCAGGCTGATAGGTTGCAAAGTTTCGGCACTTTTAAGTAGTTTTCACATTTTATGAGTTGGCTTCCAATTCTATTATTTCCCTGATTTATTAAAACACACTTTTACCAAACGCTTAATTTAAGACAGAAAATAAAAGTCGGATAAATAAACATAAATAACGAAGCAATTAATCAAAGTAACACTAATAAATCACTTAATTTAAATATCAAACGCTTACCTACAAAGAAAGCTTAGAAAAATAATCGATACGGTTAGGAATCAGGCCAATTTATCAGTTCGCCTCAAAGCCGCTACAAATAATTTACCTGATAAAAAAGCTTTGCTATGTTTCTAATTAAAATATACCACAATATCTAGACGAAGAGAAAATGAGTATCATCAAAATTCATTAATGTAAGGAAACCGTTTTTAATCTGGGTTATTTATTAGAATATTAAATAGAAAACCTTAGATAATTAATTTTCATTGTATTTTCGAGGTCCTATATAAAATTTGATATAACGATCAATGGTTTTCTATTGCAATGCTTGTAAATGCTAGATAAAAATTGTTAAAAGTATTTCTTGCGTTATACGTATTTTGAAGTGTCGTAGGTTTTTGTCCGTGCGTTACCGTGTGACATTCTAGCTCTTCAGGCATCTAGTTTTGAAGTACTATAAGAACAGTTTCAAAGTTTTTCAGAATACCGATTGTAAAAAAGAAAAAATCATTGAATCGTAAGTATCTGTTCGCAAAACATTCCAAGCGCATGTTGACAAACGAAAAACCAGGCAAAGCCTCTCAAAATTAATGACGTCAACGCGCCAACCTTAAATTATGGAAATGGGAAAAAAATTAAAACACAATTTTAATACGAAACTGTGATAATACAGTACGTGACTGCTATAAATTTTCCACTTTTTACTTCGCTGTCACTTAATGGAAATTCGGAGAGAAAATTAGGATATTTTCGCTTCAACAGCACAATTACGTGGTCTTTGAATCACTTGGCTGAGTGGCGGTGTTTAGAAAAGACTCAATTTTTATAAAAGAAAACATCAGCATTTCCTTTCTGACCTTTCTCTTTGTCAGTTGTGCTTTTATAATTTTCTGAGTAACTTTCAGTTTATTGTGATTAAACGAAACAATGGAAGTTTTTGAATAAGGAAAAAGGTTCTTATCATTTTTTTACAACGTATTTACCAAGTTAGTACCTCCTTATTGGAAAAATATCGAAATTTATTGTAACAGAAAAACAAACAATGAGTTTTTTATAGTATTCGAACCAGAAAAAAAATTAATTAATTATAAATAGAAGAACAGAGTTATTTAATTAAATATATATCTTTTTGATGAGAAATCTTAGAGGCACAGTATAATGGTGATTTAAAACTCGACGGGATTCGAACACCGAAGTTATTGCATAATTTAGGGTAGATAAATCGGGTGTACCACGGTAAATTATTATCTCCCATAACTAAAGGTATCTTTTCGGTTCTCTGCCTCTCAAGAAAATGAGGGAGTCAAGGTTATGAATGCTAGACGTCTCTTACCCGTAATATGCGACACATTTGTCTTAGTTGCGATATCGTGTGTCGCATCGCAACTGATCTCACGCAACCATTACTGACAGACCTATGTTACAACGTACCTCCTACTGTGAAATATAATATTCTGAAGGCCAAAGTTCACTGGTTTGGCTGGTCTGGTTTGTTGCCCTGTTTCCTCTACAAAATGAGATTGCCCCGCGACATTAAACCGGTCAAATGTAAATTTCATCGCAGCTCTATCTGTTTGTACATTGCTCGTGTAAACTTTGGGCACGTAAATGTAATTTTTGTTCAGAATAAGTTTCAATGTAAGCTACATTACGTAGGAATGCACACCATTTTCTTGGTAATATCCGTAATTTATCACGGAACGTTGCGTGATTCCCTTCATTCAAAAACAGGAACTTTCATACACGAAGCACATATGAAACTAAAGATTACGGATTACAGGTAGACCGTAGATACCTACCAATACTAGCGAAGAGAATAGGTACCTACTTATACTTAGGTATATTAACCATCAAGAGTTGTAGCAAATGTGCTCTTACAGTTCGGTGCAGACTGATCACAATGAAATGAAAATTGCTTAAAATGTGGTCAAATTACATAATGTCATAATTATGACATTATGTAATAGGTCATAATCTTTAGGTTCAATACATTTTTCTTAGGCTTAGCTTAGTGATCATAGACTCCAAGCATTTATGCTCTTGCTAAAATACAGCCAAAAATCAAGTTGTTATGCAGAAATAACGTTCGCTGTAGTTTCGGACAAGCTGTGTATTTTAGGCCATGCATGTCACTCCCTCGAGTAAATCGCTGTCCCCACTTATTTGAATAAGAATAGCCAGGTTCAAACCCCGAGAGAGGACGGCAGACGGTCGACTTCGTACACCGTCATGGACTCTATGTAATATAGTTGGAAATGAAGTTTACTGTCTTCCCTGGAGATAGTTTAAGTAGAGCCTATTTTGTGTGTGCGTGCATGAACCGAGAACATGATATTTTTAGGGAAAGGATGGATAGGTCCATACCTACGTACACATGTACAGAACCGACAAGATTATTTAGATTTACTCGTCATTAGAGTTTTTATTACGCACTTTCTTATCCTACTAAGATTTTATAAAACTTCAAGACACTTAAGGTACTGAACTGAACTGAACAGATACTGAACTGAACATTCTTTTGCGCATGTAAGATAATCGATATCGTTCGTATTGTGTCCCAATTCGGTGTTTTACCAAAAAATAAACAAAAGCAACGAATTCTGCAAAAAAAACACCATATCAATTTCAGCTATTTCAACCTCTCATAGAATTTGATAGGATCATATAGCATTCTCGGCCTTCTTATAGATTGCTCTAGGAAGTTGGATTGAGCAAGGAAGCCCTCTTTCGATTTGTTAGTCAGAACGATCACGATCGGCCCCATTGACGATGGAATACTTGAATAACTTACTAGTTATACCGTGGCTTCATTTACATAAGTTTTTGTAAGGGGTGCTTCAATGTTTGACTGGAAGTTACCCTATTTACTTAGTTTTTACAAATTTTTGAACATACTGTATACGCATGATTTTTAATCACCCATCAGATTGATCCCTATTTATTTTTATTAGATATATCAAAGTTCGCTTCTTAGCATATTTATCGTTTTCAGTTTACTGTTCCGTCCAATAGGATCCGTCCTACTATTTTATGCGATCCGCAAAAAAAACTCTCAAACATAAAGCCATCAATATAAAACATGTCGTAAAACACAAGTAGGAGTATCAAAGTCTATGAGGCTGGGAGAAAATATAAAATAAAATTTGTCTTTCGGGTCGCATGTATTAAGTTTACGCGCATTCGTCCAAATACAATTTTAAGAAGTAAATTGCCTCCCGGTAGCTCTCGTACAAAATGGAAGATGTGATATTAAATCTGGATGACAGTTATTAGGACTGCGGAAGTGCCGAGTACCTCTTTCTGACTCGCTACAAAAAGTATCTAAAATTAAATGAGGATTTTTTTGTATGACATTTTTATGCCCGCGAAATGAGTTTCACGTAGCCATTTACGCTTTTTACATAAATATTTATGAAGTAGCACTTTCAGGTAAAATTTATTAGCTTTTATTGAAATGCATGGCGAACCTTATTTGCTAAGCGCTTTATTGCATTGCAATAAACGTACTATTCCAAACATTCAATGGTTAATGAAGCTTTCGTTCTTTTTGCAGAAAAAATTGTATACCTACTAGTTCATTTATATTTTCAGATTTTGATGTTTAATTGAAATTAATAAATCAAAAAAGAAAAACACCAAATGCGATAAGATCAGGCGTGATTGTTCGAAAGATTAAACAACATGGTAGGTATGCCGCCCTGACGTAATAACACCCTTTGCAAAAACACCGAAAATTTATTTTACAAAACGCCTCCAGTTCCCCTTTTGCTGAAAAAAAAATAAGCTTTGTTTTTTTTTCAATCCCCTAGCTGGAAACACACCTTAATGCCCAATTGGATTCCGTAAACAGAAAGTCAAACTAAACCGTACAATTTGTTAGTATCGAGTCGTTTTGTTGTAGTTCTTCGGTGTTGCCTTCGTTTTTAAAACCCGTAGAGCCAGTTTTTTGTCCATTGGTTAGGTATAATCGTATCTTTAAGGTCAAACTGCGTTGTTTTTCACGTTTTTAGGTCATTAATCTGGCAGACTCTTAGCTTATAACCTATGCATTTTTTAAGATCAACTTCTTCGCCTGTGACAGTAGAAAATATAATTTAATAATACATCTGAGAAGTTATAAAAGCTACATATAAACATTCTGGCAGGCAGACTTCGTTCACCGAACCGAAATGATATCATTAAAACCGTAGCTTCAATTTACATATACCCCGCGAAAATGGTTGTCGACGTTAGTATAAAACTTAATTTCTGCGAAGAAAGGAAACAGATGCCGTCAAACATAATGTAATTATGTCTGTATGTATTTAAGGGAGACACTGTGCCCTCTTCGGAACAGTGACGCTCAATCGCAGCTAAACAAAAGGAAAGCCAAGCCACCTCATTTTGTTCACCCAAATGATCTATGGGGGATATAATCAGTCTCACAAAGGGTTGTCCCATCTTCTCACGGTTTGTCCCACTAGTACCTAATGGAGAATAAGAGAAGAATTAAAACTGTAGGTCCATACTTATCGTCTTTTTAACCCCCGATCGAAAAACGGAAGGGGTGTTATAAAAGTCAAAGATTTTTTATTCAGTAAAATCACGAGGATCATTTGGAATGTTTGGTGTTTGGGGAAAATTGGTACAGCCGTTTCCAAGTTATGAGGACATCAGATCTGAAAACTAGTTTTTAGGAATCTCAGACGTAATTGCAGTTTGAAACATTTAGTTCATTCATCACAATATATTCAGACTTGATAAACTAGAGTCCGTAAGTCCATACTCCAAGGTCTGATGCTGACCAGCAATGATGAAGAGGGTCTAAGGAGATTTTCATAGTCGGGGGTTTTAACATTTTTGTAAAATTAACTTGTACCTATAAGCTGGTCTCATGGTCAAAATGTAAATTCAGACATGTTCAAAATCATGACTTGAATGATTTGGCTGGTTTTACGAATGCTACGCGTTTACCTTTGGACGATGAATTTACATTTGTGAGTGAACCAGCGGCAGTTCTTTACCTTAGCTACACAGCTAATAAGGGAGAGTTTTGCCGTTTTCATATTTGCACAAATTACGTTAATGCTAACTGCTCCGCTCGCCAGAAATGTTCAAATTGATGCAAGAGAGTACTTAAGGCCTAAGGGTTATGGTTTTGGCTATTTTCAAATCATTTATTTGAGGTTCTTTGAATGTTTTAGCCAATAGTTTTACTATTATTGTGCTTGAACACGGCCTCGGTTTCATATAAGTATCAACTATTTTAGCGAAAGCTTTGAAAATACGGAAATACTAGTTTTGTAGCACTATATTCATAGTGATCTTTTTGACTTTACTAAACTGTTATTTCATTTAAAGTGCTTACTACTAGTAGGTTTAAACTTGAAATAATACCAAATATAGGTACGTAGTTCAGTCGTTACGTGCACGCAACACTTGACAGTCTGAAAACACCATTACATTTTTCGGGATAATGTTTTTCATTAATCGTAGCTCGTGCCGTCACAACACCCCGAAACGAGCTTGCAGGGCGTCACCCCCTTAACGTGGCATATCTGTGTAATAATTACATTACCTTTCCCTTCCTTCCTGACATCTGTGTCGTTGATTGTCGTTCATATAATTGCCTGTTGTGATTTGTCCCCCACCACTGAAAGCCGTTTAGAGTTCGCACGAGACTTTGCACAATTTCATTTCTTTCACTTTTCTATACGCGCCAACTTATCACTTTCTTATTTATTGAACTCGTATCGTAACGATTGTTATGTGATGTGACTTGTAATTACTGTCAATTCATTTTTTCAATGTAAATAAAATCAAAAATCCAAATAGAGCAGCCTCAGCCTCCCTGAGACAAGTTGACATTTTACTATCCAAAAGAGATTAGAAAAAATTAAAATAGTATAACAATAAGTGGATAACTTTCATATGGTTACCACAAGATAACGTTACGTGACGGTTCACGTCCGGATTGTGAAACGTTTAGGTTAGAGAAATGTCCGATAGAAAAAAGTCTATACGTCTTGGTGGTAAATTTTTCATTCAGAAATATAATTCCCATACATTTCAATAAGTTTTCAACGACTTCGGTATTTTCTTTAGAGATTGTAGAATGTCAACTCGAGGGCACAGAATGTCTGAATGGAGATACTTAGGTAAGTAGGTTCATTGATACAGATCGATTGATACACATCTCTTTTATTTGTAAACGAAATACAAAACAATTTACGCAGTTGCTAAAGAAAAGATTTCGCATTTCCAGCCAGCACCTAACATTTCCCAGAAAGTAAACATGGTATCGTCAACATAAACTTGTTTACGCTTCTGTTTGATTGTGTGCTATTGTTAAGAGGTTTTGAATCCGAAATTGAGACTGGTTGTTTGTTTTGATCCTGTTTTGAGTTTATTTTCCGAGTTGTAAAAGGTATTAAGTAATTACCCACCTACAGTTTTGATTTTACTTCCGATAGGTACAGCCCAGCAACATAAGTAGGTAACTGGATTAATAAATTGAGTTTTGTATCAAAATAAATACAGTCGCAATCTTTAGCTCTCTGAAGTTAGGTGGAACAACGATTGCACATGTACGATAAAATTTTCTTACTTACTTCCAATTCGACCCAAAAATCAGTTCTGCGCAGATACTTCAGAGGGACAAAGATCCGTTGTGACTACTATTACTTTGTAATACAAGTATGTAAGGTGATTTATAAGGAATATACTTATAAAAATAGAAATTTTCGCCACATTTTTACATGCGAGTGTGACAAGCTGACAAATATCGATGACCCCCTTGTATATCGATAGTTTGCATTGTCTCCTCGACTTTCTAGTGTCGGAAGGCGAATAGCGAGAAATTGGCATTATTCGGAACGGTCCAAGTCAACTTTTACACAAAAACGATGCGTAGGAAGTCTGTTAACTACCTGTTACTAAGCGGTGACAAATAGGTACTTACATCAAACAATGCTAAATAAGAACTTGCCGAAACACGAACATGATGAATCCATAATAATAACGGATCTTGTTATATAGGCAGATTTTTTTTTGAGATTGTCTGAAATCGCGCTTTTAGCTATAGGACCGCCCATTTTATAATTATTATTTGTAATATTTATTCTGTAATTTTCTTTTTCCCTTGTCATTAGTTTACCTAGAAGGTGTACTTACAATAAAGAGTTTTCATTCATTCTATGAATATTAGAGCTCTAAGCTGTCTTTTTTTATTATTCGTTATTGTACACATAAGTACATGAATACTGTTCTTATATTTAAAGTTTTGTACAAAGTCATTGTACAAGTATAAAGGTCTGTCATTCATTGTACATTTAGTATAACGGTATTAATTAAAAGTCTAACAATAAATAGCTAATATTGCTGACAAGATCAATGATCCCAATGATGCTTGTATCCAATATTTTTTTTATTGTGGCGATGAACGGTTTTGAGTTTTTGAGTCATAGTCATTGAGTCCCAATTGTCCCAATGACCTAATCACCGATGAATACCTACTTCTTCTTTTTGTAGCGGCCACTTAACAGTGATTTTTAATTAATTTTTTAATCTTTAAACGATACAATCCGGGAGTCTGCTAACTTGGACGCACCCTGTGTGTATCGTTACACGAACCATTTCAAGCTACTTTATTTGACACCCCCATATCTCAAAAGCTATGAAGTCTACACGCTTTCAATGTTGCGTACCTAAGCTCGAGAGCTCCATGGACCTATATAATTCTAATTTTCAAAAATATAGCTATTGTAGTTCTTGATAGAACCTTCAGCTTGCTAGGCAATTCAGAAAGTTATGTCTATGGGTCATAGACTACTATAAAACTACGGAACAAAGCTAGTCTTTAGTAAGGCTTACAACTTATTCAGGCGTTGTATAAAGGTCAAGGAAAGCTCACGAGACTAATGCCAACTGCATTGTTCGGTGCTGTATAAGCTCCTAAGTATAGTTTGGTAGGTCGGTACTTATTTTAACAGAAACCAAAATAATTCCACAATTATTATATATATGTGCTCATAGGTACAGACGAAATACAATATTAAAATATTATATACCTGTACTGTTCCTACCTACTGTACTGGGTAATAATATTATGTAATCAAAACAGTTAAAAAAAATCCATAAAGGTGTTGGCGTGTCCCTTGGTACTAACAAAATGATACATTTTCTGACCAATGAGGAATTGTGAAGATTACCTGCCGTTTCGTCAAAAATCTGACGAATACCATCCATACTTGGTAAACATTCCACCCATTCGCATGGATCTACATTCATTGCGAACTGCCAAGGAATGGAACTCGTTGCCGTCTTCTGTATTTCCTGATAAATATAATCTGGGTCTTTTCAAGGCAAGAGTGAATAGGTGTCTTCTAGACTGTCCCGCTCCATCGTCGGCCACATCGTCACTTACCATCAGGTGAGATTGTGCCCAAAGGACATTCTATCCTATCCTATCCTACTTCCTACTAATATTATGAATGCGAAAGTTTAGATGTTTGGATGTTTAGATGTTTGTGTTTCAATCACGTCAAAACCACTGAACCAACTTGGATGAAACTTGGCATATATATAGTTCGTAACCTGGATTGACATATAGGCTACTTTTTATCCCGAATAATTAACAGGATCTACAGGATAAAATGAACGAAAAGGATTAGCAGCGCCAATTGGCAAGAGGATTTCATTGTCATGTCATGTCACGTCAGTTTGACAGAGCGTATTACTACCTCTTTGGTCTAACAACTAGCGTTTGACATTCCAGTAGGTACGAGTTCGGTTTAATGAGGTGTAATGTCAAGTTTCTCAAAGAAGTATACGCTCGGTACACGCACAGATAATATAATGTACACGGAAACTGTAGACGCGTACGAAGTCGCGGGTAACTGCTAGTATTAAATAAATAATAAAGAATGCGGAACAAAATTAAGATCGGTGAAAATAGAATCCTGCGGATATGAACTAAAGTTGAGCGATAAATGCGTGTCACTTGTGTTATATAACTATTATCGGGTTAGTCTCAAAATCCCCTTTCTACTTTGGCATACAGCAAGCTCAGCTATAGTTACACTCGTAAGACAGAAGACATTTTTATGTAAAAATGCCGCATATTTTGCTCGGTTCGCAGGCAGTGTGCGTCTGTTGCGGTCTCCGTGACTAATGCTCTCCGTCCGAATTCCACTTCTTACAAGTATAAAAAAGTATTTTCCTATTTTTGTGTGAAAGCTACCGTATCTCTAATCGAATTATGCATTTAGCCTATCGACAGGATATCCTCGTACTGGACGCATTAACGGTGTAAATGAACCCATCAGGAGATTTCTTGACTTCTTGTCCAGAAATCCTGTGCCGGCAAAGTCCAGAAATCCCAGGGCAACACGCAGGTGATTTCTGGAATATGCCATTTATTGATGTTCTATTATAATTATTAGAAACTTATTTAAGGATAATAATATTTTATTGTTTAAAAATATAAGGAATAGGTGAGCTCTAAATAATGGTAGTAAATTCGCTCGTACCGCGATTATCTTAATGGGTTGTTTTCAGTAATCGGAGCAAAGATCCTTATAAAATCCATTGGAATAATTTTATTACTTTTGGTCATTATGACGCTGTTTTTGTGATGGTAGGGAAATATTTATTTCGACTGATAAAATTAAACTACTTAGTCCCAGAATAATTAATGATAAATCGAACCACTTTTTTCCTTGCCCGATGAACGGGACACTGGTAGTGCCTGTTGACAATTTTAAGATTGAGAATGCTTGCATGCCCAGCACCTAACCATCCTCTCAGTCTAGTCACACTCTCAGTCAGGTTTGTCTGTCTGCCAATACACAGCAAATAATTACCTACATACATATCAATGTTTGCACGGATCGGGTTCCAATCAAATCTGATTACAATTCCGCATGGCTGCCAATGGTTAGCACGTAAATCTGATGTGGATAAATATTTGCACGACAGGTTGTAAGCTGTACGTGCCCCGGACAGTTAATAGCCTTAACAGTTAGGTACTAGAATGCTACGAAATTTCAATAACTCAACTCGCTTCACTAAACGTCTTTTGAGTGCTGTGCTAATAGAAATAATTAGTAAAATACGATTTCATAAAAAAAAGTATTTTGGAAACAACTTTTAGCCACTCTGGTGACAAAATCTATTGAATAAAACATATTTCACTTATATACCTACCGGTCAAAATCATAACCCTCCTTTTGCTTTGCCGTAGTCGGGTAGTAACTGCAATAGAGTTTTGACTACCATGTGCCTTTACAAACGTTTCGAAGCTGCATATAATTGAAATTTTGGTTGAGAACGAGAAATCAATAATTGCCGCCTTTGATGTCATGTTCGATACCTTTTGCAAAGGAACACAGGTACCCTGTGACTGCCTCTTTACTCAAACAAGTGTTAGTGTCAAGTCACTTGTAACTACCAAATAGAGCTTTTTACTCTTATTTCTTGGCTTTGTCTAAAACAGATGGATAATTTTTTACCGGATTACGACCGGTACCTTGTCAATATCATTATCTGTGTGAAGGGAAAAAACCAAACAATGCGATGGTAACGTCCATTTTTTGCTTCGTGATGTTTGTGACCGGTTGAAAGATTTTGGTCATCCGCACTATCTTTACTGTGGATAAGGCCGACTAGGCCGATGATGGTATAAGTGCTGAGTAAGTCTACTCCATCTAAAAAATGTCCCAGGCCCAGTTCAGTTAGAGTCCTGTTCATCGGGGTATGGGTAAAAAGTGGCCTCTGACGCTGATTAAATTATCTAAATTAAGTGCCTTTACTTTTTTGTACCTTTCTATTTATTCTAAACAGCTTTCAGGTCTAACTATATTTTACAAACTGACCATTAGGTAGTTTTATAGGTCAACATTTGGCAGGAACTCCGGGCGAAATGCTTCTGTCACTATTTCCATTATTTCGGAGTGTGAGCGGCATAGGAACCACAAGCGCAATTACATGAATTTTAATCTCTCGCCCCTACTGAGCGATTTGTGGAATTTCATTACTGGGGAACTCTACCTAGACGTTGGAATTTAAACAAAACACAAGTTTTCTTTCCAACTTCTGTCATAATCTTCATTTACAGCTCAAGATTAAAGGTAACAAGTACTTGTTTATTGTTTACCTTTGAGTTGTTCGAGTGAGCAGTGGAGATAATGGAAGAATTCGTTCTGATTAAACCACTTTAGGGATAAATACGATTGTGAACGGGTAACCAACGGATTATTGGATTTGATTACCAACAAAGGCTTCACAGATAATTGTATTGCAACAGACAAGGTGTTTATCATTTTATGATTGGTTGGCCGGACCTGGAATTTACTCGGAACTAGTTTTAAATAGCTAAGTAGGTACTTAGAAAAACTTTAATTTATAAAACGCAATATAAGTTTGAATCGAATTAGTTGATCGTAACTGTCTGTTTTGTGGTATGTTTCTTACAAGTGGAATATAGCTAATTTCGACACTTTATGCCTAGACTTGGAATGCGGCAGCAACCAGCAACTGTTACCGCTTCGTGACTGAGCTTCGAATTATGCGTAATACGCGGCGCAGTTGCTAACTTGGAATTTTTAGAGCGGAAAAAAATAACGCAAAAACTTATACATGTTATTGTGTTAACAGCAACATGTTGTATTAATGTGATAGCTTTAAAGTTCCTGCTCGTGTCTATGATTGTAAAAATTACGTTTTTTTATTTTCAAACAATACGTGCTATTAGGTAATTAAAGTACTACCTACTACTTAGTGCACGCAAATCCTATCCTATCCTATCCTACTAATATTATAAATGCGAAAGTTTAGATGTTTGGATGTTTGTGTTTCAATCACGTCTGAACCAACTTGGATGAAACTTGGCATATATATACATGTATAGTTCGTAACCTAGATTGACACATAAGCTACTTTTTATCTCGAATAATTAACAGGATCTAAAGGATAAAATGAACGAAAAGGATTAGCAGCGCCAATTGGCAAGAGGATTTCATTGTCATGTCATGTCACGTCAGTTTGACAGGGCGTAGTACTACCTCTTTGGTCTAACAACTAGCGTTTGACATTCCAGTAGGTACGAGTTCGGTGTAATGAGGTGAAATGTCAAGTTTCTCAAAGTATCCGCTCGGTACACGCACAGATAATATAATGTACACGGAAACATTACTCGCGTACGAAGTCGCGGGTAACTGCTAGTTAAAAATAAAATCCGAATAGCCAATGTGTTGAAATTGTCTCCGAATCGCTGTTAGTAATTTCAAAGGTTAACTCCCTTTACATCCAAACAAATCACACGTCTAATCAAAAACGAGTCAATTTAGCAGTATTTTATCTGAAACCCACTTAATTTCGGTTCAATTCATCACATGCGGCTTATAATGAAATAACCGCAACGAATTCCGCAGTGGTTCGCAGTATTTTGCAGTACGAACAGGAATAATAGCGTTTTACTGTAAATCTCTTTCAATAATAAGTAAAAAACCAGTAGTAACAATCTTAAAGTGGACTGATTTATGTCGATTGATTGTATGAATTCGTGTTACTTAAGTGAAATTAAGTTTATTACACATTTTAATACAATTTACTCGTACTTACCTAAGTACTTACTTACTTAATTGTTTCACAAGTTTTTCAAACCATTAGGATTTGATGAATGAAAGTATAATATTATTTCTAGTAATAATAGCTCTTGCGAGACAGACTTGATGAACTCGCTATAGTAGAAGAGGTAGGTACCTACTCGTAGATAAGGTAGAGTCTAGACTCCATTCGATTGGAACGGCTCTTTGTCGCGATTGTTTTGATTTAATTTACATGTTCCACTTTCTCCCTCAAAATCATTCTCATCACAATTTCATAACATCCAAAGTAAAAAAAAAAATAGTCACAATTCCAACTATATTTTTACTAGATTTTATTAAAAGAATTGTCCCGACGGTTGTCTGTTATGTAGTTATTCATCACTACTAAGAAATATTTGCTCAGGTAAAGAGTCCGGGAATGCGGCAGTGCATGGACTAGCAATGACGGCATCATGATGTAGAACCGAGTACGTGATTAACCGATCCTTTAAAGAGGCTTGAAACATGCATGAGTAGCAAATAATCGTGTTGAACGGAGCAGTAGATTTACAAACTGTATGTTTTTATATGAGATAGAATGTCCGTTGGCTAAATCTCACCTGATGATATAAGTAACGATGAGGCCGATGATGGAACAGAAATATCTAGAAAACATCTACTCACTCTTGCCCTTTTTGTGTTTTCCGAAAAAGACAGAAGACGGCAAGAAGTTCCAATCTATGGTTTATATGTTTTAGGTATTTATTTGTTATCTCAACAGGGCAAAAGTTATTATTAAGATGGTAGAGCCATATTAGTTCTAAGTTTTAGAGTCATTTATTTTTCGCAAGACTTATTATAATAATTATTAAAGAATTAGGTACAAAATAATAGTTATTTGACAAGTACTTACTTAGCCTTACCAGTGTTTATTTTATACAACTAAATGATGGAACAAGCCGATGGACCACCTGATGTTAAGCGGTAACCAGTGTAACCACTGCCTATAACGACGCTCTACCAGTGTGCTCTACCTATTATAATACTCTGTATTTTGTCCAAGACTCTGCAGTATGCGATTCTTATTCACGCTAACTTGCCACAAGATCTAACTGTTAGAAATGAAACACCGGCTATACTAATAATGAGACAAAGTTATCCAAAATCTGACCTTGCTTCTGTTTTGACTTACAAATACATACGAGCTATAGGTACAGGCGTAAACAATGGACAACATAATATTTACAGTATAATAAGTTACCATACAAAACACTTTCAAGGTGACCTTGCTCTGAGACAAATGAGTATCTATAGGTATCTTGCATAATTTACCTAACTCGCCGGTAAGAATTTGTTCATGTAGTGTAGAATATGTAATGTAGATAAATAGGAAAGTTAGAACAGATAAATCCAATGCGATGCAGCAATTATTTCAGCTTCATTATTCTCACCAGAAATTATCGACTTCCTGCAAAATCTTTTGGATAAAGTTGGAGCCGAAGTTGAGCTAAGAGTATTTGTAAAGTCCTGCAAGTGAAACTTTGCAAAAATTAAACTTTGGAAAGTACGGAATCAAAGCCAGGAGCGGTCGGCGTTCGGCCGGCGTTCATTTGAATTACGTCTCTCTCAGCCTTTTGTAGTCGACTTCATTTAGCGAACTTAAAAGGCGACTCTTTTATTTTGCCCAGCAAAGAACTTAAGAGGTGCATTGTTGAATCCGTAACAAATTGCACGACGTGATTACGTTAAGAACTCCGGCTTCGGGCAAAGGTGCAGCTTAGATTGGAATTTAACAGTTATCTTTTTGCCATTTGCAATGAATTTTAATTCCTAAAGACTCTGCGAAAGAATTGTTTAATTAAACTCTTTTTTATGAAGAGAACTTTACCTAGCTTATTTTTTGCGTGAATTCACATTTTATAATTCGGAAAAGAAGGAAACTTTATCATTGTTTGGTTTTATACTTCAACCGTTTTCTAGCTACGCTACGGACAAAGTTGCTGTGCTCGGTAAACAATAAACATAGGTATAAGACTTGTAAAAGTGTAGTAACTACAAGTTAGGCTATACCTACATACAATGTGTGTTTATGTTCGCCAGAAAATGGTATTCTTTCAAAAACTTATCGAAAACAGCGAAGCATAGTAAAAGTTGAAGTGCAAGCAAGTGGAGGAGTTGCATGACATCGTTGTTGACATTATTTTTATTCGTGTATAAAGTTTGCCTGCAGGCTTCTGTAAACATGGATCCGGCAACAAGTGTGAACAAACACCTCGCGCCTTCCTCGGATACTTTTTAAAATATATTTTTTAAAACTTCACTACATGTCACATCAACGTGTCTTTGTTGTGCTTTATTAAATACGAACAAGAATGAAAGCATTTGTGAAAACGATGTTTTTCCTGTTTTTTGTTCCAGAATTTTAGATTAAACTCTCCTAAATAACGCTTTGCGCCACTTGGTGGTATTAGAGTTTGTTTTTTGGATTGCGTTTCGAGCATCTATTGGAATGCAAACAGAGTTTTAAGAATTCACGTTGTTCTTTATTGTTGCCGTAGTCGAGAAAAGAGTACGAATACCTAATTTTGGTGAAAGTCCGTATCGTTGTTTTAGGAATATTTAAACTTTAACAAAATTTTTCACTGTTTTCTTTATTTCATGGCAAAACATTACTTTTAAAACTTAAAACTGACTATATTATACCATTATACTGAGGCTATTTTCAATGCTCTTATGTAGTTTTACAAACGACTCTTTCCCAAACTCTGTCACTTTGATTAAAACATTCAGCGACAAAGTAAAATCTCATAATGCATTTAAATACGCAATTTCTTTTCCGAGGATTCTGTTCGTACGTGTACGCAGAACATTAGGCTCAAAAAAGGGTACGAAGGGGAGAGAGTCACGAAGTTCGCCTGAGGCAATTTTGTACCAAATGTCGTGTGTACGTGCCGAACAAATAAAGAGGACAGGATAAACCCCTGTTGCCGAACATTCGCCCTATCGCATAATAATACTTATAATACGAGTGTACAAGATGCAGTGCAAGAAAATACTCTTGAAATAGCATACCTAATCATAGGTCGCTCACAAACAAACAACACAAATAAGACTACTGGACTATAAGAAGTATTCTAAGTTAAAACCATTAATGACTGTCCCCATAAAGTTAGATACAAAACAAACCACTAAAACGTTAGATAAAAGATGATTTTTGGAAACCTGTGATTAAGGGTGAATACTAAAAACATTTTGTAACCCGACTTTAGCCACTGCATTAGGTATTACCTTCACTACAAAACTTTGGAGACAATTTGTTATTAAATTGGCTTACAGAGAGTAAGTTTCCTCTCAGATAAAACTTTCTAAAGTACTTGTGGAATATCATTTTGGTTTCAATCGGTTTAAGTGGATAATGCAATAATTTTCAGAGCTTGCTCAAAGCGTCTAGGTACGATTGGATAAGGATTTATGTAAGTTAGATGCTGGTTAACCCAAATATTATGATTTTAACATAAAATGATTATATTTTAAGCAATACAAACAACAAATCAGGCTATTCTATTGTATCTAATTTACCCAAAATGTTTCTTAGTTTTGTTTATTTTAATTTGCTAAGAACATACTTGCCCAATAATTAGGTAGGTACTTTTCTTCGGGATGAGCGGGCCGAGTGGAAGCTGAGCCATAAATATTATAGGTAACATTTAACTAAATATATTGGAAACATTATAAACTGTATCGTTTAATAACTAAACACTTTCGAAAAGAGCGTGTCAAAAAGCCACTTCCCCTAACAATTCGCCCTTTTAGTTAATTTTTCTAAGTGCAAATCTATTTTTCACCCCTGGCCGCCTTCTATGCGAAACACCCTGAAGATTTACGCTCTCGACGCGAGCAATAAGCGGGCCTACCTATAGCTGTTTTCATACTACTACCGACACGACACCTACACGATATCGGTAGAGAGCTAATCTCATACATTTAGTACAAGACGCTTTTACACCGTGTCACTGATACCAATATTTTTATTCGAGCTACTGACATATCGGTATCGTGTAGGTGTCGGTCTTGGCCAGTGTGCAAACGTCTTATATCTAGAGCAGGCTGTTCGGTATTTTAAAAAGGTACGTCTGAATCCGGTGAAAAATTGCTTCCCGCCTGCCCCGGCCCAGAAGCCATATATTACAGCCATCGTCTCGATTGAACGGAGCATGAAGATGGGGACAGATAACTTTATAACGAAGTGTTTATCCCGTCACCAAAGTAATAATGGTAAACAAAAATAAATGAATGCAATTTTTATACAAAGATTTTTACGCATACTGAAATTGATTTTATTTTAGGTAGAAACCAACTACGTTTATAACAATGAAAATATTCACTGGAAAAATAATTGTACCTATGTAAATATTATGTACTTATTTGAAAAAAAAATTAATATTAGCTAAACACACAGATTATAGAAAAGTACAGATGTAATATATAGCCGTTTTTGTGTCACAGTTAGAAGTGCACCATAATGGAGTACTTTGTGTCATTCAGTCTCTGGCCATTGACACCTTCAATGCCAAACATATTTTTATACAATTATGCCGGCGTGTGTGGTTCCCACTTGCAAAAATTGGCCTGGGTCTAAAAACAAAGTAGATGGGATAACATACATCACATTTGGGTCTCTATTTGATAAGGAATCGTCTTGGAATCATCAATTTAAAGAAAAATTACCATCAATTCAATAATGTTGCAAACAACACCAACATTTTTTTCCCAACAAAATTTATATTAATCTTTATGACTACACATCATTAGGCATCATTTCAATAGGTATTTTTAATCATAGAGCGCTAAATTTGTTATTTTGAAAAAATATTTGTGTAGTTTTAGGTTTCTTGTTGACATACGACGAGAACAATGGACAAAAATCATTCAAAAGACACGTCCTGAGTCTTTCCTTAATTCTATTAAAATTTATAAATATCTATTTCAGTACCTCCTACTTAGGTACCTAAGCAGCATTTACAAAAAAAAATACCCCAATAAATTGGGAAATAGTTTTGTAGGTGCAACATTGGGCTGCGCGAACATCATGCGCACGGGAACATTTTTATAGCATTTTGGTGACAAAATCCTTCATACAAATTTAGTCAAATGCGGCTTCTAGTGTTTTCTATATTCTAAGGCTAAACATAATGAAAATAATATGAATAATGGGAGAAACGATGTCTGAATGCTTATAAATTCTAGTCATAATAAGTAATATAACTTTTCTCCTACATTTCAATGAGGTTAGTAATAACATCGCTACGGACAGGAAAAGCAAATTTTATAGACTTCATAAACAAGCCTCAATGAATTAAACATAGGCAAGTCTTCCATAACAGTTACGGACTGTAAAAAATTCGAATTGGCAAGATCGTAAAAAACATTAGCACGTAGTTTTCCCTCACATACCGTACCGACAGCTCTCGATATAGGGAAGAAGACTACATCGGCTTTTTGTAATGTTACCATAATCCAAAGATTAGGATCTGCTGGGGCTGAATATTAGACTTTTTCTGTTCGACGCGCTTAGTGAATATATATGCTTAGTGGTGAATTCAGTGACCTTTTCACATTAGCAATACCCGCTAAAATTAAAGAGTAGCATCTTTATTATGCAAGCGTAGTGCCATTTTAAATTCAAGTTGGCTGGAAAAAATTCAATATGCAAAGAATTTTATTCATAAAAGAAAATATGAAAATGCGTGCATTCTCCTCCAACACGTGCTTGAAAGCTGTTTGCCTGTTTGTATAGGTAGGTACGTATCTAGTTTGTGTAGGGTTATATCGTTTTATTTTCTTTTGTTTATTCGGTATCATATCGCTAGTCTCGTCGTGTGTTCGCACACATTCATAGACAATTTGTATTCACTGTAGAAGCAAGTTTAACTTGCGTATGCAGACAAACTAGTGATTGTGAAGCGTTTAGAGCTTTGCTGTGAAGAAGTAGGTTTGCGATATTTGCAGAGGAATGCCGTCATCGAATGCCGGTGAGCTGGCCACACCTCGGGTAACGAGGCCAGCAAACCGCACCGCGCAGCATCCTTGAAAGGCCACATTCCAACACCGAACTTTGTTTACCAACTAAAGTCCCCATTTCTACTTCTATTGCACATGGTGTTATGAATGGCATTATCTGCTTATCCACCATCACAACAGTCAACCTTATTTCGTAACGTTACTGAGGCCTTAGCCAATGTACATTAGCTAGGAATCGATTCTATTTCTACAATCTTTATCGCTGCAACGATATCGAAGATAGATCGGGAGACCAATTGACATACAAGTAGAAAACTCCATATCTCCATCCTTTTCTATCAGTCTTTCGAAGGTCTTTCGCTACTTGATGTCCGCCGACACCACAGAACAATAAATATTATATTTATTATTTATTATTGTGTGGCCGACACATTGCGTTGGCCAAATTGTTGGTAATTCTTCTTTAGTATAAATAAATGCTAATTTTGTAAGAAAAAGTTCTTGTAACATTCAATTTTATAAAAGTAGCCATCGTAATAGAGTCAGTGTAGCCAGCAATGTTGCATTTTTGCGAGCGCACAGGGTCGGCCACACTCAACAAACGCCATGCCTGGCATGGCGCGTATTTGTTTGCCTAATCAATCTCGTTTAATCTTTGGTTTTCTTACATCCAATGTCAGTGTCTTTCGAACATAGAAAAAAATTCTAATAGACAGGTACTACGTAATAAGAAGCGGGACTTCTACCAAGAAAACAGGAAAGCATGAAAAAGAAGTTTACCATACTCGCCACCAATGGCCACCATAATAACAGAAATAATTTGCCAAAAGAATAGTAGCAATAGCACCTGATAATGACAGGAAATCTTGATTTTAAGTGGTGCTAGTCTAGAGAAAATGAAATAGGTGTGTACTTTAGAATTGTGTAATTTAGAATTTTTTATCGATATCGATAAACTTAGAACCAGGTTTTAAAAAAAAATACATAATTATACTTACTGCAAAATATAAGATTTATTAGTGTAGGTGATTTGCACATCGTTTACATTGTGAATACTAATCTTGACTTTTATAGAAGACGAAGCGCTCGTGGCGTATCTTGCTTAGTCAATCTTCACCGATTATTCGAGGGTGACAAAAATCGGCGAGAGAGGGCACTCTATTCCCAATTATAATATTGCTCTATGATTCTATTTCTACAATCTTGATCGCTTCAACGATGTCGAAGTTAAATTGGTAGACAAAGTAACATACGAGAAATAAATGCCTACTCGATCAATAACTTCGCTAATTCTGTCAGTCTTTCGCTAGAAATCACGTTTAGTCTATGGTTTTACTACATCCAATGTCATGTCAGTGTTATTCGAACCTAGCATATTAATTTTATTATTTATTTTATTTTTATGTAAAAAACGAAAATTTATGTTTTATTGTGAAACATTTAGATAAAAAATAGAAAAGTGGACTAGGTACCTAGTAAATAAAGTACCCACAAAACCCTGAAAATATAAGGTGTGATTGGATGCAATGTGCAAACACCAGAAAAATGAAATAAATGAAGAAGAACTCTGGCTATGGAGAATAATATTAGATTTTTTTGGATTCCACATTCCAGATCACATTCATAACATGCCACATTGCAGAGGTAAAATATTGTTTGTAGGTAGATACCTATGAGGAAGTGATTTTAGTTTCAATCCAAACAGTCAGTGTAAAGCGGCTTACCTGCCTACAAGCATAATATCAAGGGTTATTTATTTTCTTGTTACAGCGGTGTCCTTAGCCTCGATACACTGATGATATATTAGATTTTATAACTTATCTAAATACGGTATGTGGAAGGTAGGTAATATTAACATCTTTATATTTTCAGATATCATCTGCCTACATAATAATATGTACTGCTGCACTGAGCCTAAACAAAACATACAGTTATCTACCAAGTATTCCTAAGTACTTGAAAGTTGCAACCAACATTCTATGATATTGGAATTTTCGTGGAATAATATTTTTGTGCTCTTTTTTCCTGTGTTAATTTAATTCTGAATAAAATATGTTTTTTTCTTCAAGTACTTATATGTACTTTTATTTTTTTAAATGCATGCAGGTTAGGTCATTGCTCTTAATAAAATCAGTAGCGAACATCGCCCTTTACTGCAAGGTTTAGTGTAGTAAGTTTGAAAAAACCTAGGATTATTTCGCGGTCATCTCGGCAGTCACAAAATCGATTGAAACGTCAAAATTTCACCTAAAATCGCCATTTTGTTTCGATATCTACAGGGTTTTGGTTTTCGCTGGCTTTTCTATCGTGCTGATAGAAAATGAAGTGAAGTCGCTTGTCAAAAAAGCCACTTGGCTACGCATTTGTATGGAGATAGTCGTTCGGCTGTTGTCGGTTCGTGCGAGGGAATCGACATGTATACCAATATTCGTTTCGTTGATCATAGACCACGTGATACATCTATGCCTTATGTCAATCCCATACATTTTTGTACTTTTGAAGTTGCTTGTCAAAAGTATTATTTGTATGGAGGTAATCTCGATTCGTGCGATCGAATGGACATGTATTACATTTGGCTACCAATGTTCGTTTCGTTGACTACAGACCACGTGATATATCTATGCCTTATGCCAATCCCATACATTTTTGGACTTTTCTACTGCCGACTTCGCTTGTCGAATGTTACCTTGGCTAAGGCCTCTGTTTCACTCATGGCCTTTCATATGCAACAAAGCAGAAATTGATTGATTGCTATTTTTAACCGACTTCAAAAAAGGAGGAGGTTCTCAATTCGGTTGTATGTTTTTTTTTTTTTTTTTTTTTTTTTTTTTTAATGTTTGTTACCTCAGAACTCCGTCATTTATGAACTGATTTCAAAAATTCTTTTTATTTCTGAAAGGATATACTTCCAGATTGGTCCCATTTTATTTTCATCAAAATCGGTTCAGTAGTTTGGATTATAAATAGAAATAACTGAAAATATGCCTACTGTTGCGGCGCAGCGCCTACCATTTTACTGCTAGCAACGATGCAATATGCCAAGTTGTTGCGTAGCGCCTACCATTTTACTGCTAGCAACGATTGTGGTGCACAGTGCACACCTAAATTTTTACATTTTTCTAAATTTGTCAATAAACCCAGTTTGTACATTCAAATCGCATTTAATTGGAGAAAAGCAAAAACCCACCAATAGTTCCTCTAAAGAATCAAACCAACCACGTGCACGAAATTGCGTATTTTGCTTTCCTGTGACTTTTATGTGGTGTTTATAGTGACTAGAACAATCACAATGAACTGTCATCATCATCATCATCATCATCATCTGATGATGAAGCTGGTAGTCGAATTGAAGTCGGTTTTTCCAGTTTTTTAACTTATAAATTATTTTAGTACAAATTGAGTAACCCGATCTAATTAACACGCGTAACGAAATCTTTCTCGGTGAATTAAGCGTAGATTTGAATGCCATAGCATTTTATTAACAATCTCTATAACCTAAACTGTTTTCGTTGTTTCAGAACATCCTGGATAAATTCAATCCCGGTGCCCGACAGATGATAACGGCTGGCAAGGCTTATTTGAAGGCTTTGCATGGTGAGTAATGCATTCCAATGATAAGGAATCCTTCCACAAAAAATAAGCCAAACAATTAGAAAACAAAGACATAATATTCGAAGACAACTAAATAAGAGAGAAGAGTAATAACGGCAGTGTTTATGAGCACGTCTAGACATAAATATGAGATGAAATGCAATATGCATCGTAAGAGGTTTCATAATAATAATAAGAAAGTGAAATCCCCAAGGCGGGACATGAGTAAATCATAATGATGTGAATCCAGTGGAACGTATACAATTAATTTATGTAGTGTAAGCCAAATAGGCGCATCTATATGCAAAACCTCAGTGTTCCGCGCTTGCTTGGCTGCGGAAACTGGGGCGTAGTTTGTGCCAAATTGTCTCTGTTGGCTTATCTAGAGTATTATAGCCTGCGCTATAGTAGCAATAAACTTGAGCATTGTGCACGATGTATGGCTGTTAGCGAGTTCCTACTTTATTTTGAGGATACTTTGGGACTAATTTCGTTTTATTGCACCACAATAATTAACCTTATTACGAGAGCGTTTTATACCTACGTATGTTTAAATTACCTACTTCTGTGGCACAATAAAACCTGCTGAAATTAGAGTGACAGCTACAGATGTCATAAAGGTCAAATGTCCTCACAACGGAACTTTAAATTAGTTTTTCTGTAATGGGTTTATCTTGAATTCGATATTAGCTCTTATATTATAAACGTAGGTACTCCTTTTTAATATTGAATCCTTAATACCTGCCTTTTGGCTCTGAATCGTATCTCTTCTTTGAAATCAGTTTATTGCTTATTACCTACTAAGAATCGGTTTCATTATCTAAATCGGTTAGTAGGCATAAAGTTCGTGGAATTAGAGTTTTTTCATTCTGAATATCTCCAATAAATTACGAAATATATTATGGCGAATAGTCCCGTAAATGGAAATAATTTAAGCACAGCTTTATAAGGAAACCCTCAGAATGTTTTAAATGTAGTATTTAATCAACCTGTGCCCTAAAATCCCGACTGGGTTAAGTAAGTTACCATACCAAGTTTAATTCAAGAAACTGAGATAGTTTGGGTTAACTTAGTGTTTGTATACACTGTGGGAGGTACGAGTAGGTACGTTGAAATTGAATTTTAAAGGCATAAGGTTCACGTTCAAAACACAACATTAAATAGACAAAGGACATTATTATTTCCATATTTTGTGTTCCTTTTGGAACGTAATAACGTTAAATGGAGTAGGTAAGTATGCCCCAATTTTCCTAACAAATAAACAATTTATTACATCCAATAAAAACATCGTTTGTTCCCGTGTAGAAATATTAGTCTACTTGATTACGAAATATTTTTATTTGAATATTCTGTCGTTGGGTATATTTACATTTCATTATTTTTTATTATGATGATGCAGTATAAGTTACCTCATCTGTAGAGTGCAGAATCTTAATGAGCACTGATTTCGTAACGAAATAGAGATGTAACGTTGAGATACATCTGAAGCTAAATTTCGTACGATGTAAAGATTAAAAGCCATTTTGCTTTGAAACACGGCAAAGACGATAGAGTTTAAGTGTTTCTTCGTAAAAAGGATCATACAAAAACACTATAAGAACCAGGCCGTAAGATTCTTGCCCGTTCTTGTACAAAGGTGTTGCGAAGAACTGACACCCTAGAATCATCTAGTAGTACTTATCTACTTTATGCCAATTTCTATCAAAACCATCCTCGTCGTTTTTAATGAATAAATATTTATGGACTATAAGCTTGTTCATTAAAATTGTGTTATTACAGGTGCTGCCGCTGCTTCGAGACTGTACGTGGACGCAGTGGGAAAACTGGGAAGACAAGCCCAGCAGGGTACTTGGGGAGGATGCGCGGATATTGGTAAGAACCTACCTATGCACACAGCGTATGCCACGCTGCCTCTGCAGTTTTCACCCATTCTGCCTCTGCTTTTTAGGCATCTACGGGTGCAAGTGCATTGTGGAACACGTTTTGTCTGCGCTAACAAAACGCTGTGTGCATAGCCTCTTACTGTACTGCTCAGTCATCGTCAGCTTCGTGATATCCCCTAGCTTCCATCATGAAATGACGAGCGGAATATCATCCGAAAACTTGCTCTAACTACCCTACCTAGCTAGTTTCTTGATGCCAGCCAGCATTGGTACACAGCGGTAAAGCCTACTTTGTTAAAACCTAAGTATGTAAAAGTTTGGTACTTGCCAAACTCAACCAACCAATCACGAACGAATTTGGACTCTTTTTTCAAATACAAACATTTTAACTTTACATTTTTCCCGAAAATAAAACTACCACATTTTAAGTCCTCGTATAAGTAGGTAACAAACTTATTGCAGTTGAGTCAGAAGGTCAAATCCTTTATTTAATTACTGTAAGTACCTAGATTTAACACCGACTGGTTTATGTTTACACTCCATGTTTATTTTTAAAACGAAGATAAACTTGTTCCAAGTGGATACTAACTGTTGTAAAGCACACTGACCAAGATTTTTACTACTTGCAGGGACCGCTCTCATGAAGGTCGTGGAAGTTTACCGCGAGATACAAGATCAACAGATGAACATCGTAAGTTTACTTTTACCCGCGAATTTATAAACAGTCCGCCAAACCAGTTTGAACCAGCATTCGCCTAGTACAGTGCTTGAATCCGCCTTCTGTAGTAGCCTCTTAGTCGTTTATGAATTCGAGGTTCAGACTTGTACCACCCTGTACATAATCTTGTCAATAACACGTCTGTCATCAGTATTACACAATTTTCTTTGTCAATTTTATATGTGCCGTCATTATACACCTCATGCTATTTATTGGGTTTTGGAGCCGCTATTGTACCTACAGTTAAAAATTCGTAATAGATTGATACTGATAAAAATCACGTTGCTGATAAGATCGGTGGTCGCTCCACCGGTGATACGCTCAATAAAAGCTCATGCAAATTTATTAAAACATTTACCCAAATAATAACTGAGGTGCTTGCGCGCAATCCCATTGTCAGTTATTTATTTCGAGATCAATACATATTTGTAAGTGTCCTTTTTGAAGTGCCCGTACATCAAAAGATTTAGATTGTAACTGATGTGTCAACCTTTCCCACAGCTGCCTTTTATATCACCTTTAACCCTTACAGCGATTGAATGAATGACGATAATCCACAACTTATTTCAGCTGAAGGCGTTCTACGTAGATTTGCTCGTCCCCTTGGAAACTAATCTCGAAAAAGATACAAAAGTTGTACAGGTCAGTCAATAGGATTTTTCCTTTCATAATCTTTTATAGGCGCCCCTTGTTTCCAGGAATTGTTTACTGGTATAAGACTCCCCTTTGAAAGGCTTAACGTTCGAAGGTGAGATAAGAGCTCTATCAACAAAAGTTTTAGGAAATGTAATCACAATACCCAGAAATCTGTAATCATTTTCTTATTGTGTAGACTACAAAACAGTGTTTATTTGTATGTGTTATATCAAAAATACCGTGGAATATAGATTTAAAATCTTGTTTTTCTTACCTTCATCATAAAAGATACATTAAGCACCTTCATAAAAATATCGAGGCAGTAAACGGTGCCTTTCACCAGATGCTCTCAAGTTCATTCCATGGATAAAAATCCTTTGAAATAAGTTGTACAGGTGTAATTATGAGAGTTTTTTTCAGTCTGAACAAAAACGATTCCTGCAACAACACAAACTGCGGTCGGAGAGTTACAGCAAAGCTGCGGCTACGATCAAAAAGCAACGCAAGAAGAAAACAAACGTCACCAAAGTTGGTACAGCGATGGACAAAGAAATGAAGGTATGATTAATTAAGCTTCAATTAACAACTTGCCGAGCTTGTAATGACGGTGTTATTATGAAAAACTGAAATTAATTTCTGTTCGCAGAATATGCAAATACTGGAAGAGGAAAAAACAAAATTGGACGCTTTTTGCGAACAAAGTCTGAAAAACGTAAGTGTCCTTTTACAGATTTATTACCAACCTACATATTCGGAAATAAAAATCCAGAGTCAGTTAAATTATTGTAAAAAGTATAGTTAATTCAATAACTATTAAATCCCTTTCAAGTTTAACTTGGACTTTTTCTTTAGTCTGATAAGTTAGGTGCTCTTCAATGGTTTATTTTCAGGACTATCTCGATAACCTCTGATGAGATTTCATAACATCATTGCTTCTCCTTCCACAGGCCATGACCCAAGAGCGTCGTCGCTACGGCTTCGTTCTAGAACGTCAATGCTCATTAGCCAAGCACTGGTTAGCGTACCACACGTCTGGTGCAGCGTCATACAGCTCAGGACTTGACGAGTGGCTCGAAGTGTCGCGAACCCGGGAGTACCTGCCGCCCAATGTCGAAGCTATGTTTGTCAGCAGGATGAGAGTAAGAACCTTTCTAGCTGTTTCATTGTGTAATTAGTTCCAAAGTCAGTGTTATACATATAGCTCGCGACCTGACGAGTTGGAAATATCAGTGTCAGTGTATTGTTAGTGTGTTAGTTTATTGTTAGTGTATATTGTTGTGCTGTTGTGTGTGTGTTTCAGAATGAATGTTTTTTTTTCTTTCTTTCTTTCTTTCTTTCTTTCTAATGTCTCAGCTATGTTTGTGAGCAGGATGAGAGTAAGTGCTTACCAGTGTGACTCTTTCATTCCATTAGGTAATAGGTACCTACCAACCATTCGTCGGGTGCAGCGTCAATACCTCGGACCTTGACGAGAGATAAGAGCTGTAAAGCTCTATCAAAACTAGAGTATGGGCTATTAAAGAGATCCACGTAGGGAACAAAGTTTTTGGACTGCCCAAAAGCCACTTATTGCCATACCGGTACTGGTATATAATTATATATATCTATACACTTATACATACTATATAACGTAATGTTACGTAAAGGATTTTATAAAACAATCACTTAAAATTCTAAAATAAATAGACATGAAACCATCAAAATTACGCAGCAAAATACCTAAAGTATATTTGCTTGAAGGGTCTCCAAATGGAGCTCTATTAGGATTATGTCACACCCATTTAGGGCCAACGCACATCTATCGACAAAACTGTTTTGTCGCGTACTTAGTGACGTGAAAATAAATTTTCTGTTATAACGAAAACAGCATATGATGAATGCTTCCTCGTCATATGCTGTTTTCGTTGTAACGAAATTCACATCAATTGACACGACGCATGCATAAAATTATGTTTACCTATCTATTATAGCATTGTTTAGTACCTACCCAGCAAACATTTCACGTCACCTTTTCTAAGCTCCCGACTTATTAACTTATTTTAGTTGAAATTACGTGTTAAATACCTTTCTAAACTTTTTAGAATTTTTTAGTAATAATAACAAGATCGAAGTAAAAATTTTATCATTTTCACCAATTTATATTACTTATAGGTTAGGCAACCTTATGGTTGTATTTTGGTTTTAAAATCAGGTCAGAAAGACTTATTATAATTACCGTCAGGTTTTTTTTTCTAGTTGGTTAAAGCTAGGTGACACTATAGGTAATTACTACCCAAATATTGTAACTTATCAGTCGCTGACTTAAATGTAACATTTGTGACTTAGATGAAGTTATTTTTACTCCATTTATAAACTTAACTTCGACCAGTTAGCTAAAGTAACTTATACACCTATGTCAGCACCATTAGGTTTCAATAAGTACTCATCTGTTCGACTTTATGGTAACAACAACTCTGAAATAGAACCAACAAGTCACAGGAACTTTAAACCTCGTTCGTTTATGTCACATTTCAGTAATATTTGGTGAGAGTGGACGCTTCAACCTAAGCATTCATTTTTATTTAAAAACCGCCATCGAATAAATTGGTATATCTCATGGACAAAGATAAAAAACCGTACAGACATTCCAGTACATTCTATAGAAAATGTAAGTAGAAGCGTAATAGTAACGATGAGAATGATTCATCCCAGGAATTATCACAAAACATACCATGTCCACCTTTGCAAGATAAGTTAGGACCATCAGCTCTCACTCCACCTACATCTTCAACGTCTCGCAATCACTCGCTTTTAGATGAAAGTTTATTAAACTCGCAATTAGAAAGAGTAATAACAACAGAAGACGAAGAATATAACACAAAAGATGACGAAGCAAATGATGCCACAAAGACAGTAAACTTACATAAAAAGTTGAGGACAAGGGCAGTAACCCATAAACCATCCGTATCGGCTTTGAACGATTTGTTAAGTATATTGAATGAAAACGGTTTAAATTTACCCAAAGATGGTCGGACTTTACTAAAAACCTATGATGTTTCTTATAATATGAAACCGATAGGCAATGGACATTTTTGGTACAACGGAATACAACAAAACTTAGAAAAAATTGTGAATTGTATTAACTTTGATGAGGTTTCGCATATGGAGTTACTTTTTAACGTTGATGGTATGTCTTTATTCAATAGTACAACATCTGAAGTATGGCCAATATCTTTCGCAATTTATGATATGCCTCAAATAAAACCAATGTTTGCAGCAATTTATTACGGAACTGGAAAACCAGATCTGGAACCCTTCCTAAAATACTTTATAGCTGAATTGAAGGAAATATTAAAAAATGGACTTAGCTTTAATGGCCAAAAGCTACAAGTAAAGTTAAAATGTTTTGTTTGTGATACTCCCGCAAGAGCATTTCTAAAAGGTACGCCATACTTTAACTCTGGAAAAAGTAGCTGTATTAAATGCACTGTAGGGGGAAAGTGGGACAAAAAAGGCAGACACATGAGTTACCCTATGTTTGATTGTCCCCGAAGATCTGACGCTAGTTTCCGTAACAAATTAGATGAACACCATCACATTCACGATACACCTCTCGTGGATTTACCTATTGATATAGTTGAAGATTTTATTATCGCTGACTCATTACATTTGTTTGATCTTGGTATCATGCGGAAGTGTTTAATGTCCTGGTGTACAGGAAGTTTCAACTTTCAAACAAAACTAAGAGGATTTGAAATTGATTTGTTAAACAAAATGTTAGAATCATGTGAAAAGAAAAGACCTAAAGAAATACAAAGGACAATCAGAAGTGTAAAATTTTTAAAATATTGGAAGGGTACTGAGTACCGTGTGATGCTCTTATACTTGGGCTTTGTCGTGCTAAAAGATGTTCTAACTAAAGAAGTGTATGAACATTATGTACTATTAGCTTGTGCTGTCACAATCTTGAGCTGTAAAATGTATTTAATAAATCGATTTAATATCGAAATTGCAAAAATATTATTGGAAGACTATCTGGAAGGCTGCATTAATATTTATGGTTCTGTATTACGTTGCGAGCAACTTAGTTTGGTTACACCGTACGATCTATAGGCTATTTTGACCAACAAGTCGCCAAAGTTTCTTGTAAGTAGCCAACTTAGTAGTTATTGCGACTTTGATAGGTCGCATTTACAAAACGTGAAGTTTACACAACCTTAATTTGTCACTAAATACTTACAGGTCGGATAATAAGTAGTTTTAACGTGATGGTAGATAAAATTGACTACTCCATTTTGATTCTTGAAATTTAAAATTTTTTGCAGGAACCGAATGAGTTTTTAGTTAATTACTCCTATACCAATGGTCAATTTAAGTAAATAAGGCATGCTGGTATTATAATATATCATGGTTAATAATAATTTGCATGAAAAACTTAATATTTATGAAATGTAGGATACTGAATTCAATATAATAATTAATATTAATCGTGTTAATATTGCAATATTGAAGGCCCGTTGTTATTTTTCGAAGCACCGTTATCATATTACACAGTGAAATTCTCTTCGCATACTATTTTAGCCACTGGTTCGGCTGTAATTCATATTTTTACTTAGTGAGTAATGAATAAAGATTTTATAAATCAAGTTACCCCATTTTTAAATTCTTGTTCATTCATATTTCACGTTAAAGAAAAATAGTCTTTAAACAGATCGTAACAAAATTGATACAAAAACTAGACAAAAATTTGCCATAGGAGAATGTAACCTCATTAAGTCATATTTATGAAATGATTACGTCAAATTAACGTCATACCGTGGCCGTAATGACCAAACAAGTAAATACAACCATAAGAAACGTCGTAACTACGTCGAATCGACGTCGCACCAGCTACCTTACCTGCGACCGTGAGGTTAAATTTACTTACGCTACGTCGATTCCAGGTAACCGGCACGTGCCAATTTTCCCCACTTAGGTGGAATCGATGTGGATTCGAGGTAGATTCGAGGTAATTTTATTTGGTCACATTAAAATGGCAACTTAAAATAGGTGTAAAAAAACGTAATTCAAACCAAAAATGTTTGCTGGGTACCTATTAAACATTGCTTTAAACGCACATACCTAGAGAATGAACTGTGTTTTTTAATAAATAAGAATATAGAGTAATTATGTAGTGTACTTAATAATATTATTAAGTACTTAGGATGATTCTCATTAAATAAGCAAGTAACGAAAACAGCAAATAAAAAGAAGCATATCGTAACTAAAAAAGTTTTACTGAGAAGTTTCACATCACTAACTGTTCGACAAGACTTTTTGTCTTTGGTTTGCGTTCTCCCTTAGCTTTCAACATGAAGCGTGGATATACAAAGTTTGTGACATATTCATTTTACTTCAAAATAGCTACTTCACAACTTTAATAAAATGTTCCTCTTGTCGTGTTGTCGTAAAAATCTGTCTCCACTAAAGTAAAATTGTTTTATGGCCCCTTTTATATCGCGTATTGCCCATTTAAGTTTGTTTTTTCCTGACGAAATGGCCTGATAAATCGGAAGGAGAGCTGTTAAAATAATGGTAAAAATATTGAGCGTGTTATGATGGACGATGGCACAAACATTATTTTGTTTAGTCTTTTGGTAACTTACACAAAAATTACCTACGTTTTGAG
The DNA here is from genome assembly GCA_947859175.1 of Gandaritis pyraliata. NCBI lineage: Eukaryota > Metazoa > Arthropoda > Insecta > Lepidoptera > Geometridae > Gandaritis > Gandaritis pyraliata. The sequence goes on from OX401863.1 coordinate 4,702,503, forward strand.
TCTTGGACAAAATTAGCTTCCTCAAGTTGAAAGTCATTATTTAAGTAACTCGTGGAAAAGCGACGATAAATCGGAAGATATCGGAAGACGGCATCAGGCAGTCCTCATCCGGTAAATGACATTGGTAGATTGCGTGAAGCTAGAAGAAGATGCATAGGTACTCGTTCTTCCCGGAAATCTGAAAAGGCATAAAATGTCCAGCAGTTGGATTCATTCAGGCTGGATAATGAATTCCACACTACAGTTTAAACTTTATTTCTTTACAGCAAGTTTCATTCTGGGCTGACGAAGATGTGTATGCAAGCCCTAGGATTGGTGACGACGACGACCGAGCATCAGTCGGCTCCGCGTTGAGGAAGACGCGTTCAGTTGATGCGTCGTGTTTGGATGTGAGATCTATTGCAGAACTTGGATCACCCGCTCAAGGACTTTCAAGGGCAAAGTCCGACTTCAACCTTCAAGCCAGCTCGCTCAATGGCGACCAAGGTATGTTTTTGACAACCTTTCGGTACTGACGTCACGCTCGAAATTCAGAAGTGCCAGGCTAGTGCCAGGTACGAATTGCTACCTTATGACTATATCATTCGACGAGATATGCCCATTGCACTCGTCGTAATATGAAGCTAAAGGGGCTTGATCTACACAATAATATAAAAAAACCCGGTGTTTAAGAAAACTTCCATTATTTATCCGACTTAAAAAAAAAACGAACTAGGTTCTCAAGTCGTGTGTATGCTTTTTTAGTTCAAATGTTCAAATGAGTATTTGAAAATTTGCAAATACACATTTGTGTATTTGTAATGCAAATGTAAGTGTATATATACTTTACTTTATATAATTAACAAACATTATAAAGCAATGGTTGTTTAGCTGGAAACCTCAAGATGATCTCATCATTAACCTTGGCATTGTCCTCACTGAATTAGCGAACACTTTAGTCATGGTTGTGAAACTTGTTAATATTTTTAGTGCATCACTCACTGTCCAATAACCACAATTGAACATTTAAAATGTTATTAGGTTTCACCATGCTTAGTATGCTTGTCAGCCAATTTGTGTTGCACTGTCGTTTTGCACATCGAAGAGCTAGGGGTCAAAATGACATGATCAACTAGCTGACAAAGGTGAAACATAATTCTAACTGTTAAAATTGTGACTGTCGGAACACGATTAATTTAACACCAAATTTATAAACGGAGGCTGGAATAGTTCACTAAATTAAGATAGCGTTGGCGGTTTGGTTATACTGTAAGATTACTACAATAAAAAATAACAGTTTCAACCAACATTCGCCTAGCGCAGCGCCTGAATCCCCCTCTAGAGGAGCCTCTACATCTTTTATGAGTTCAAGGTTTAGCCAAGTCAATAAAAAGGTGATCTCATCTTATAGAAATCGACCGCGACACACGTCCAGCCACCCGTCCATCTTCACTCGCGCCACCAAATTGCACATCCCGGGATCCCCCACTAGCGCGCGCCCTCTACGCATACTCCGCCGCTGGAGACAACCAACTCAGCTTCCAACAAGGAGATGTATTAGCACTGCTGGGCGAACGGACGAAGGGCTGGCAGTATGGAGAGAATTTACGCACCCATCATGCTGGGTGGTTCCCACTGGCTTATACTGAGCCAGTGGCTAATGATGAGCCGAGGTAAGAATCCACTCTGCTTCTTTTCTGTGTATGTGAGGTTTAAAATGGATGGACTGGCAGTATGGGGAGATCTTATGCACCCATCATGACGAATGATTTCCGCTAGCCTAACTGAGCCAGTGTCTAATGATGGGCCGAGGTAAGGAACTCTGGTGAAATGTTATCTGTGTCAGAACCTGGTGGAGATAAGTTGGTGGGCAAACGGACAATAGGCTGGCAGCATGGAGATAACTTACGCACCCATAATGTTGGATGTTTCTCACCCAACATGATGGGTGCACATTATAAACCCACATAACATTAAATATTCATATACTTAAGCAAACACTGAATCGCAGATGTAAAATCACGCCGTTGTCGGTAATCCTTAATTTAATTGCATGTTGCAACAGTTTGCTCTGGTTATCGACGGTAATGTTATAAGTACCTTGTTACCTTGGTATGTTTTTCATCTCAAATTGCATGCTTAAGACATAAGAAAGATTATCGGCAAAGAATTTAAGATAAGGCAGATGGCACACTTGCAATGCTCTGCTAACGACAATCATCAGCCGTTATAAATGGAAATATTTACAAAGATAAGTAAAGGCTACGGTTTACCAACGCAAACCTCTTATTTCAACCAATATTCATTAGCTTGGTTACCATAGCATATACTTAATACTTAGCTAATCCAGATGATCCAGCTAAAGCCATATATTGGTTCGCACAGTACGGTTGGTATAAGACAATTTTTTTCTCGCATTCTCAAGTTACACAGTAGGTAAGGTTTGGTACCTAATGGTGTTTCAATTTTTTATTTAAAATTATTTGAGACTTGAGACTTTGAAACTTTGAGACTTTGAAACCGAGTGAAATGTAAAAAATGCTTTGAAGTTTCGATAAACAAGAACCTGTCTAACTTACCTTAAAAATTTATTACAAAATAATTCTGAGTTCGCATGAAGATACCCACTAAGTCCCAGAATTTGTAGGTAGAAATTTGACGCTCCTTCAACAAAAATGCTCATACATTTCATTCGTGATGCCAAATGCTCATTCAAATAATGTTTCTATTTCTAACAGTGCATCTCCAGCTCGTTGGAGCATGGCGCAAACGCCGAGCGAGGCGCCTCCACCAGCGCCACACACACACGCACAAGTCACTGCTACTGTGCACACACACAATCACCCCTCCACGAGAATGTTTGGGGACACAGTTACTGCTCATCATGTCAACAAGGTAAGTTCTTTTAGGCACTTTTATAAAACTATTTTCTATCAATGTCTAAACCCATCTTAAAAACCCCAACGGAGCGATTGTGCCAGTACAAAGTTTATTTTCTCTCCCCAGGGTCGCCTCGGAAGCGGTTCTCCAGGCCTACCCCCTACTTTACCAGCACCGTCTCCAAGCGCTCTCAGTACTTCAGCAAGTGCCAGCTTCCATCCGTCAACTCCGGTCGTACCCAGCGTTGGGCCGATCAAGAACTCTTCATCTGCCAGTTTTACTACACACGCAGTCATTGAGACTAGAAGCTTTGGCCCTCAGACACTGCCTCTACGCTCTCAGGTATCTATACTATTTTAATCATTTAGTACTTTTCTGCTAGACTTTTGTTCAAGAACTTTTCATCTGTTAGCTTCACCACATACGCAGACACTGCCTCTACTAATATAATGATGCTAATAGTCCAGTAATCCAGTAATTTGCTGCCGCTGACAATATAACAATTAAACTGGTTTCAGATGACTCAAAATAAAGCCGGTCCAGCTAAAACAGTGGTGTCTGCAGTGGGGGCTGTCGGCAATGTCTCGCTCCACAGCTCCAACGATTCCGGATTCTCAAACGAGCCGCCACCGCAGCCCGACGTCGATTACAGCGATGAGGAAGCGCAAAGACTTCGCGTACCCATCAGGTAAGATTCCAAACATATCAAAAAATCGTTGCCCAAAAGTTTATGGCAATACATTTTAAACGTTTGCTATTATCATTGTTTTCCTTTGACGCTTTGTTTCGTTGCTTATTTTGTGTTGTTGTAGAAGTATTTATTGTTTCTTTTGTTTGTATTTGTAGTAAAGCTGCCCATAAAGCATATCTGCTAAAAACCCAAAGTCTCAAACGCGGCCCCAAAGGTGCCACCTCCAACGGCTACCTAACCGATGACCAACAACTGATGTTGCGCAATATGCTCGATATGGATAAAGATTCTCAAAGAGTGAAAAGAACCAAATCTTTCTGGAAGTTCGGCCGTACCACATCAGATGAAATCATGGAAGGAATGTCTCTCTGGGAACATCGAGATATTGTGGACACCGTACCGGAGTACAAGAAAAAACTCTTTGGGAAAATAAAGAAGGAATTGAGACCAGCACCTGAAGTGCCCGAAGTTAAAAAACCAGCGACTCCAGATAAATCACCTCAACCCGAAACTACAATAACAGTACAAACTCGTCCTAAAGAAACAATTGATAGAAAAGATATGAAACTTCCTAATGGGGGAATACGTCAAGCTAAAAGTCTAAATTCAATACAAAATGATGAAAGAAATGACAAAGCTCGGAAAGGAATGGAAGGCTATCAACAAAACCAAATAAATAGAAAGAGCATGTCTGAGAAGTCAATTGTTGAAGAAAAGCACGAAGAGTATTCTCCTAGGAATGAATCTAGACACTCTGACTTAACCAATACTAGCACTATCAAAACTAACTTTGAAAACAGCTTCTATAATGATGAAACAGGGGAAGGATTTGTTATGAAAACTGTGAAACGTAGAGAAATACTACAGAGATACGACAATGATAGCAGCTCTGATGTTAACTCCGTTGCATCGAGCACTGACCCATATGATTGCATCATAGTAGACGATCACATGACTCTAAGAAAACAGCAGGAACTTGATAGACGTCGTAAACAACAAGTCATAGATAACGAAGTCAAACAACGTAAAGAAAATGATTACATGCCAGAGTTTGAAGAAATTGAAGTCACGCCAATCAAACCACATGTGCGAGCCACCATGTCTTCGGAAAAGGCCAAAAGCCCTTCGCACGAGAGGAGCCCTGCTAAAACTATGGAGTTTAAAACCTTCAAAGACAATTCAAAAGAAATAAAAACATTCTCAGCTTCATCTGAAACATTAAAGTACAAAGACAATGATCACACCGATCACTACGGTAATAACACAGAAAGGAATAACAATAACATTCACAGTGAAGATGCATACACTGAACATGATGGCGGAACACTTAAGTACAAAAAACGTTCAAGCGAAGAAAAGAGCCGGACGCAAAATAATTTTGAAAATGGTAAAGCCCAAAAAAGAGAGTATCCACACTCTGAATCAAGAAACCAAAAAAAGGATCAGAGGCCGTACGAAACTCGAGAACCAAGAATTGATTATTCACTAGATCGCCGACACGCAAAGAAAGAATTTGACACAAAGACAAGAGAAGGTAGAAGAATCAGGACCAACAGAAGTTACGATGATAGTTCTCTCCCTTACAACGGCAGAGGTAGAGAAGAAAGATTTTATGAGTCAAATATTTCGTACTTCAGTGATCAAGAGCGTCGTGTTTCTCGGTACGATTATGAAACTGATTCCAAAAAAGCTGAGAAATCCAAAATACGTCAGGAAGAGGCGAGACTTGAAGCTAGACGCGTGGTAGACCGTCGAAGCGAGGGCCCTTACAGTGAGTCTGACGACCAGAAATTCAATGAGGCTTTGAAGCAACAAAGGCCACAGCTCCTTCCCCGTACAAAGCTATTGAAGAAACCTACGGAAGGACAGGAGTTACCAGAAGAGGGCCATACCTTTGGCCCGTGGTATGATTTGTGGGGACGGGAACAAGCGGTTTACAAATAAAATAAGTCATGGTTTGTTATGTTTAGTCCCCATATCTTACTGACCAATTAATTTACTTGATAGCTTTTCCTGCTTATAGCGATGTAGTGTTAGTAGTTTTAGATTCTTGGATATTATTATTTTTTCATCTGTTTATGAGCACTGTATGTCTCTGTACTTGGACGAATATTCGTCCAAGGCTCTGTAATAACTTAGAGCTATTTTTATAGTTTTAAAAATTAAAAGAGTTTGTGTAATTTATAAATTTGTAAAGAAAATAATAAAATATTTTAATATTTTTGTAAGATTATACAACAAAAAAAGCCTGAAACTACAAATAAATACGTTTTCAGGCCTCAACAATTTGCAACCGTGAAACTAAGGAAGGCATTAACAAATGACCGCTCGTCACCTGCCATCGAATAATGTTTGTTATCTGTAGATAAGAATTGATTATTATTATTTTGTTAATTAATATTAAATGTAAATTAGAAACCCCGTGTATTTTGTACAGTTAATTATTCATATAGTTTAACAAAAATATATCACAATTTTTACAATAATCCAAACCGTTGTTTTCTTATTTTATTCACCCTTACAATATCAAAAATAAGTAGCTAAGTTATCCTGTCACATACTGAGACACACAATAAAAACCTTCACGATATCAGCCAATATAAAATCAACTGAGGCATTTCATGTTTTCCTCCACTGAATCAGCATGGCATTAGGCGGGCAAACAAACTACACACGGAAACTACATTCAGCTCTCGCCAAGTACAATACAAACACGCACAAGCAAACAACTGACACGGCACGAGAGAAGAAAAATCAACGTCAATTGGCCCCTCGCGACAATGCCCTATGATTTATTGCGTTTCCGTCTCCTGTGGGGCCGAACACGAAAAATATTCGATATGTTACGGCCCAATAGGCCTATCCATACGAAAACGAGACGATGACGCGCGACGCGACGGGACGAAACGAAGGTGCCAGTGTAAAAGAAACCCTATGCATATCAGCTTTGGGACTAAATGAATTAACTTCAAACGCCTTTTGGCCTGCCCGATTCACTTTGTCCCTTTTAGCACCTTTTACCTAGCCTATGTTACAGTGGTAAATAAGGTTCATTTTACGCAAACCTCTTTGTTCCGTGCTGTTATCGGTGCGTTAGAACATGGATAGTCTCTCGGAAAAATATTCGATATGTTAGTCGGCGCCTAGGGGTATCGCCCGTCAATTATACGCACAAGATTTTGCTAAGGAAACTGGGTTTTGTTTGAGCTCTTTTGAAATCGATACGGGCCCTCAGGCACTTCGGTTCGGAGAAGTAGTGTGAATTCAGCAGGAAAGTGATTTAATTTTGAAGAGACAGGATTATCGGATATTTCTAACAAAATAATACTCGGTGGTGGTAGGAATTCACAAAACTGAATTTTTTGGACAACAAACTAAAACATACCTAAATCAAACCACTTAAGTCTAGGTACCTTACCTACCACAAAAAGTGATTCTTACTGAAAAGGCCGACTTACCAACTATGCTTCTGGTGGCGCCAAGACTTGACCTCAACAACTAAGAAAAGACTTAAAAAGCCAAAACTAGCACACCGCTTCCAACTAAACTGCAATAAACGCAAAGAAAAGAAAAGTTATTTTTTAAAGCATAAACGACTGCCAGTCTGTGGTATTCAGAGTCCAGACTTAGCACTTTTTCTGGAGTTTGTAACAAGCCAAATGGCTGCGATTACGTGCAGGAAGTCACCCCAACCCCAACCCAACCCGGGTAAAAAGACATACATGTAAGTATGTAGATGCAGACTTCGTTTTGTAAACACGCTAGAGTGGCGTTTACAGTTTCGAGGAAAACCACGATACTTTTAAAATCCTCATAAAGAGCTGAAAATAGGTAAATGTTTCTATAACTGCCAAAGTAGCTGTTTTAACTCGCGAGTCGCCAGACAAATATGATCAAATTCTTGGTCTAACCGTTGTTTATAGTAATACGCTTGACCCAATCAATTCGTAATCTATCTAAAATTGATACCTAGCTCTGACAAGGAATATGTTTCAATATCACAGCAAACAAACAGCTGCGAAACCGTCGCCAGTCCATATAAAAATCAATTTGCAGTGCAAATCGAGCGAGGAGACCAATACTTTCCAAGTCATCGACTCCCTTAAGCGCTCTGGCCTGGAAAAATCCACAACTTTTGTAAAAAGTATGCACCAATGTGCTCGTCACTTACAATGATGCACATCGCGAGGGATTTTACCTTATAATCCATCTGTAGGCGCAGGTAGCTAATTTGAAACGTGTTAATCAGACTACTAGGACTATTAGGACTACTTAGTGCATCATGTAGACTGTACTTCTAGAAATGATTTTATTTTAGATAGGCAATAAAAAGTCTACAACAGGGTCTTGGGTATCTTCAAGTTAGGTAGGTATTTTACACGCATAGCACCTGAAAAGTTTTTGTTTGCCATACTGCAATTCTAACAACGCTATTCTAGAGTTTAACTTCTTCCAATTCTTCATCTATAAAACATTATACCTCTCATGCCTATTTAAATTTACACCCAAAGACCGTTACGTAATCTGAAACATAATCCATACGATAAGAGTCATGCAATTTGGCACCAAACTCGCTCTATCACATTTCGATGCCAAGAGGCACGCAACATAGACCGCTGTTTGAGTTTGGTGGCCTAATTTACGTTAAATGACCTCCTATTTAACACCACTGGCCCAGAATTCCTGGTGGGTATTTGTCGGTAGAAGTGCCATTTTGATGTCCTGAGGTTATTTTGAGGTGATTTTTACAAAAGCCTTGGTAGAGGGGTTTTTATCGACTCTATATTTTTAAACTGTCTTTTACCTACTATGATGTTATCCCATTGAGCATTGAAAAATATGCAGAGACCACGCACTGGAAAGGTCAGCGTAGAACGCCACTATATGGAAGGACGACCTAAGCGAATTGCTGGGAGAGCGTAGGTGCTCTTCAAATTGATGCTCTTCTTGGAATGCCTCGAATCAAGACAGTACAAGATATCGGCTACAGAAATATATGAGAGTTGCTTCATATACAAATACATGTATATATACAAATAAATACATACATGTAAATACATACATGTAAATAAATACATACATACATACATACATGGTAGTATATACAAATAAATACAAATATACAAATACATGAAATATGGTAGTAAGTATACGATGCAATGACATGTAATTCTAACTAACCATTTCCTAAGAGCAAGGGTTTGAATACCTATTTGATTAGGTAGGTACTTGATTAGAGATTGATTGATTGCTTCATTACTAGCAATGTCTACCTCACTTCGGAGAAATCATCATGTTCAATTAACACAAGCGGTATACTCATTAGCGCAGTGTTCTGAGCACCAGTGAGGCTGCTTTTCGACCAAATATGATTGTGCGGGGAAAACTTCGTATTATGTCACGTTTTTTTTCTCGCACACCGCTCAGCCGGGCACGTCTCTGGTGGAAACGCAGCCACTGCTACTACCACTAGGGAGTTAATTAATTCCAAATGTCATTACCGAGTTACCTGAATTCATAATTACCAAAATTGTTGTTGATGAATTTCTGACGTGACGTTGGGTCGTTATCGCGATCTTAATTGTATGAGAAACTTGTGCTTATGTATACGTACAACGGGAACTTTAGTAGGAAGCTCTACATGGGCATTAGGTGTAGTAATTGAATAATAGTTTACGCACTTAGGTATCTACCATACTATTTGGTTTACAAAATTGAGGATCTTACTCGTACCTACCAAGCAAATAATTCTAATGAGGCAACAAAAGCTAACTCGGCTGGTATATTTACATGCTGTTAGTTTCTGAAATCCTGGAAATTAATTTAATTTCATCACAAAATGACGTCACTCTCATCAGCGTAAATAAAAATTTAGGTTTGTAGGAAGTTATAGTAAGTTTTTTTACTTCTCACTACTTGATAAAGTATGAAAGTTCTGTAAATCTAACCACTGACTGGCAAGAAGTTTGAAGAAGGTAAACTGCCAGTTTTATAGTTCGGTCCAACTTACGACAAAGTTCGAAAGAAGTGTTTGTAAAGTCCCAGCGGTGCGATAGATTACGATCAATCAAGGTGTGACTGATCGTGGGTAAGATACTAGTTATGATTCTTCAAAGTGGGATTATGTTCGAAATGCTGCCATTTTGTGACTGTTATAAGATCCGAACTTACTAGATTTTATTAGGAAAATTACCCCTCTGTGCTTTAACCAGGTTTGATATTGATGACGATTCAGATTTCATTTTTAAGTTCTGACCGGCTCTTTCTAACTTAGAATGAACTGGAATTAAGATGGGTCACCACGCTACTGGATATACCTATTTTTATTTGAGCATTTTGGTGGTAGACTTATTGAAATCACTTAACAAGAATATGCCTTAGGTAGGTACTTATATCTACTTAGTAAATCGCTAAAAAGGATGCAGCTAGGTTTAAGAATGAATGTGTCTAGACTGCAAGGACTTGCAGCCTCTTCTGCCGTGTTATTGTCCCACTTGTGTTTGAGCCAAGAAGAGCGATACTGCTACAGTACCCGGCTAATGGTTTGGCACATCCTGTGAATATATAGTGTAATAAGACCACTTCCGATAACTTTGCGGGAAAATCGACTGTTCCATACATTTTTGCCAAGTAGGGTACAATACCCTACTTGCCTATTTGGTTTTTGATTTGCCGAAGTTTCCGGGAAAGGTTCTATTACACCTTGCACCCGTTATAGGTTACACACACCCTCATACTTACAATATTGTGTTTCAAAGTTGTAAAAAAAACCTTTAAAAACTCAAAGATCAAAGAAAACGTAAGTCCACAAATTGCATTACAAAAAGAATTTCACTTCGAAGACAAAACGGAGAGTGAAATAAAAATGTGTTAGGTACCAAGATTTACCTTTTTAGTAGTTGGAGTTGAGAGCTGGGAGCTGATACATATTGCATTAGCTGAAGTCTCCGGCGAATTTAATCTCCGACACATTGTTCAAACCATTCACCCAGTCCTGCGTGAATGGGAAAGCGAGGCGATAATATGAGCCAACCTAAGAGTTGATTCTATAATAAAATCTAGTGAAAATTACATTGGGTTTCTTTAGAATATCTTAAAACGGTATCCGATTTGTGACTTTTATGGCATCATAAAATCTCAAAATATTATCTTTACTAGATTAAATAATAATTGAGAGTCACCTTCTCTGGAGAGTGACTAAATTCGTGGAGATCACATTACAATTCGTTGATCTAACCTAACGTCTCCCGACAACCGACGCAACAACGACGACGCCTACCTTTAGTACCTAACCTACCTAAGCTAAGCACCCGTCCCACTCTCCCAGCCTAAATCCTCAGGAAAAACATCTAATAATTTTTTCCTTCGCCGTTTCTCAAGCATTGGCATTGCGCATTATTTACATAAGTAATTGTACATTTTTAATATAAAAACACAGTAAGTAAGACTACGACCGAACCCACGATCTCAGTGTCAGGTGTTACTAGGTGCTACAAGTGATAGCAAGTTACTGCAGTAAGGGCTCTACCTATCACGCCCCATCCATTGATCGCTAGCAAGGACGAATTATCACACATCGCTAGCCGTCTATCACTTAGGACAGTTAGGACAGTGAAACTTTGACTTTCCCAAGACTTTAGCGAGGAAATCTCCCCTTCTGTAAAAACTAGAAAAGTTTGTTTTCAATTCGAGGAATAAACTAGATTACAATGCAAAAAGATTTGAGAGTAAGTACCTAGGTATCTCCCTAGTAACTACCTATCTAGAATTCATACCGAATTTTTCTACCGGTATGAACGAACTCTAGATAGGTCAGTAGTTAGTTCTAGTTCATACAGCAATAGGTAGGTACTTAGAATCTCGACACCATTGCAGCTACCAAACCAAACCAAACTCCACACTTACCTCAGTTTTAGTAGTCCCAAAAAATATCGGTAATAAAATATAATCCCTTGGTTGGCAATAGTGAGTATTATGCGGCAAGCAGACAGCTGGTGGCTCCATGTTTACCCTCGGAAAGTAAATGTCAATAAAGTACAAGAGGACCCTCTTGGGGGAAAGTATTGAGCGCCCGTTGTTTTAGCCACGAATAATGCAGTGCCTGTACTTACAGAGCCCGAATTCTGCTACCACTATTTCTGACTCTCAAGTTGAAGTTGAAATATATTTTTGTAGGAAGAGCGCCTAGGTAGGTAAGTAAGGTACCTACTCTACAACATCTTGTCGTAACTTTAATCATTTATGTTTTGTAATAGCATTGAACAGTAAAAAACCCGATAAGAGATTTACACAGCTAATTGCACATACTTAGCTAAAAACAACGATGTAAGTACTTACCTAACTTGTGAGTACTTATATACTTAGGTAAGTAGGTAGGTCAGTCATCAATACTTACAATCTATGAAAAAATTTTAACCATGTGCCTGTGTTCCGGTCAACTGGACCATTTGGTCTAGAACACTAAACTCTGTCACGGGCTTAGAATATAGACTTTTCTATAATCTGAGGTCACGGGTTATCCTTTAACATAAACAGTAATACATAAAAAATACCTACAGAATTCAGCTTTTTTTACCCATGCTCCTATTTTTGAACAAAGACATCTAAACAAGCCCTGTTAGCTATTTTGTTTTGTATTTTTGCGGAATATCAAAAAGAGCGCTGCATTTTCTCTGTGATAAAAAATCACCGACAGCTAAGAGAGTTTCCTCCTCGGCTCATTCTAATAGTTTGAATTGTTTGAAACAAGCCAGGTGGAACCAAACAAAATGAACGAACGGTTAAAGGCCGAATGAGAGCGCTCCAATTTGCAATTCCTCTTTCATTTGAATGAAAGTTTAGTTGAATTATTTATTCAAGTGACAATACTTCCAAACCATAAATTAACCCTACCTAAGGTTCTAGCTCTAGTTCATGAAGTTGTGTACTTAACCATAAATAGTTAAAGTTATTTTTTAAGCGATACCTATTAGGTAGGCATCACTACATACTGAAATAATTATAGTTGTGAACAACTACCTATAATAAGTATTCCAGAAAGTTTGCCGCAAGCAGCTATACTTAGAGTACTTACAGTCAACACATTTTACCTTATCCTATTGTAACGTTGTGCTAAACATCGTACAAAAATAATCTAAATATAACTTTATAGAAAAAAAATTAAATAAAATATTATTTAAAGAATAAAAACTAAAACATAAACTACGTCTAAATAATTACAATTAAAACACTAAAATCTTAAAAACTAATATAAAATATACTAGGCAGAACCCTTAAACTATTAAAACTACTCCAAGAGCTTTCGTATTGCGTAACTAGGCAAAAGGAACTCCAAATACTTAAGCGCCTCACGCGTACTAACTATGCCTTGGGCTGTGGCGCTGCACTCATTTGTTTGCACGGCTATTCCCTCGCTGGTCGCAGGCTGCAGCGGACCTCTCTACTAATAAGGACGCTCCTGCTTATTCTTTTTTTTCAAAAACTACCTAAGTGTGCCAGGAATCCCGCTAGGGTGAGTTCACAAATTATTATAGCTATCTACCTAAGCGCCTAGTCAAAATTAGCTCTGTAAAGCTGTCTGCTAAAAAGCACACGCTAGCTGAATAATTTAAACACGTCACTCTAGGCGTTGGCCTTGTACCTATCTACCCTCAGCACGTGGCTTGGCAGCTGGCTTTTGGACCTAGAACATTTCCTAAGGCCTGCCGTATCTTCCAGGATTCTTCTACCACCTTCCCCCATCATCCTCGTTACAAGCTGGGACAGCTGCTTCTTCCACGGCTGGATGATTGGTGCTGGAAGCCTACTGGCAACATCGCTTACCCACACATTCATCTACGCGCGGATGCGCGAAGGTGCTTCCTCAAGCTGGAACTGCTGGACTTGCCGCTGCCTACTCTGAGTGACATTAGGACAAGGCCAGTGACGTTTTCAATCTACCATACTAAGTGTGCGGCTGTGCAATATTTTATGGACAAGTAAAGCTGTGGTCTGTGAAAAACTAGTTTCATTCCACATCCTTACAGGACCCCGTCTACCCCTAAATCTGTCTGCGGCACAAACGCCGCACTATTTAAAACAAAAAAGAGTAGGTAAGCTTAGGTGATTCTGTAGTGCTCGTTATAAAAATTCCATTTGCATCTGCGTCCGCTAAACCAACGAATAAATCGTTAATCGAGTTACAAGGATCTCAACCAGTCTACTGGCTAATTAACAAGTTAACTTGTAAAATACACACTGTTTGGCCGAACAAATACGAAACTTGAAGGACTTTGAAGCATTTTGGTTTTAATTTGATTACTTTCAGAGAAAATAGAATTAAAAGCAGAAGTTCTAATATAAGTAGATCGTCACTTATACTTACACTAAAATTTACAATTCCAAAAATAATGTTTTGTCAAGATTAGTCTACCAAAGTCGACTGTTATATTATAACGGTACCTATAATTTGAACTCTAATCGGGTAACTAACTTATAAACCCTTAAACTTTAACCTCCCAGATCCGAAATGATAATTTTAGGTACCCATACTTCGTCCAGTTTATGTAACCTAACGTAAGTAACAAAATAATGAGTGTTAGATAAAAGTTTATGGTGTATAAAAGAACATGAATGCGTTAAAGGGTTAGTAATAGCCGACGGGACGATCGTTAAATATAATGAGTCCTTCTATCCTCGTTACAGTCCAAGTAATACGGTTATAGAAGTTAAATATACTTTGTAAACAAGATCAATTATTTTTGCTGCAAATAAAAATGTCATTGTTGTAACACATCAGACCACTCCAACCAAACAATCAACAAACGATATTTCACAAACTGACGTACCTACTTAGATGTTTTAAAAAACTGAAATCTTCTTTTTCAAAACCTCAAATATTCTTATTTTTCAGTCAAAGGAATTGGTGTTCGTTTGGGCTCTACTTTTCCTTACCCATAGCTATTTGTACATCTAAATACTATTGCTAAGTAGATCGAAACAGTCATTATCATTAGAACGGAAAGGCCAAATATTTTACGAACCTTCCCAAAACTGCAGGCAATCACATTAGATAACACATTACATCTGTTTTTGCAACTTTGAGATTGCCTCCTTTCAGTACATTTAACCCGTCTCTGAAGACCAAATTACCCAGACCTATGCCTTCCTTCAATGCCATCAATTAATCAGGGAATGCCGGGGTCACGATGAATGGTCATCGTGTTAGAACTAAGACATTGTCTCCATGTAATGGTCCAGATCTTAATAGTCTGCTGTCTCCAGCACCACTCAACTTGGGAGCTTAGCTGTAGGGTTCCACGACTTGAAAAAAAAACTTGTTCACATTCTGCAAGGACTTACATATTTATTTGTGCAAGATTTGACAACATTGTCGAAGCTGTGCACCGGCGGCGCCGCCATAAACAAACATAATTTCAAACATAATTTATTCAGAACAAGGTACATATTGATCTAATTACAAGATAAAACGATGAGACAGCAAAAGTTGTAAACTGAGTAGCTGTCTCAACGCCCACCTCCTAAACACATGAGTTATTGTTCTGACAAAGATATAGTAAAATACATACTAAAATAGTAATTAGGGTAAGTAGGTACAACAAAAGTAAGCTAACAACATACTAAGAATGTGTGAACTAAATTGATTATGTGAGTATTGTGTGTGTGAGAAGTGTGGTGAGAAGTGTGTAGGTTAGAGGGGCAATATGACGGTGTGTACTCTTAATCACACTAGACTCCTGAGAGTTTAGGTAAAATAAGAGTAACTTTGGAGTTTAACAATGCACCTAGTGGGAATGAGTGGAAGTGGGAGGATGTGTGTGAGTGAGGGAGAGTGTATGAGTGTGTGTGAATGGTAGTTTAACTAAGTAACAGTGTAATTTATGTAATAGGAATGAGGAGAGATTCAGTTTGATCATAGGATAGGGAAAGGAGCCACGTGAGACATTTTGTTTTGCATTGATATAGTATGCAGGGGTATATGTTAAGTTCCTTGTTAATTCTATTGTATAGTAGAGAACTTAGAAAGTGATAGTGACGGCTTGCTACAGCCGTCCTATGAGATTCAATTTTACAGACTTTATCAAAGCGACGCTTGTGGGTAGTGAGGTGCGGATCAAAGCATAGGTGAGAATGCTTACGGAGAATAGTTGCTAAGATAAACAGTTGCCTAACAGAAAGTACTTTACAAGTTGAATATAACAGGCTCGTAGAGTAGCGCCTTGGGACTGATAACATTACTTTGAGAACAGCCCTCTGTGCTCGTTCCAGTCTCAGCATTTGAGTTTTGATGGCACCACCCCAGGACGTAATACAATAATTGAGGATAGATTGGGCTAAAGCAAAGTAAACCGTTTTAAGGCAAGGTAGGTCTGCAACACTTCTTAGGTTCTTAAAGACGTATATAAGCTTGCGCACTCTAGCTACTGTTTTATCAATATGAGGCATCCAAGAAAGGGCACTATCCAAGTGAACACCAAGATATTTTATTGTGGGAGTACGCTCCAGGGGCAGACAGGAGCAAGGGTCAGCGGTGGAAGGTGTAAAACAGGAGTGGGCATGGAGGGAAAATGAAATAGGATAAGTACGAATGGAGGGAGAAAAGGTAATATATTTAGTTTTAGTTGCATTAAGGGTTAACAGATTTTTAGAGAGCCAGTTCAATACTACTCTTAGAGCAGCGTCGGCAGTCACCTGAACTTCTTCCCAATTATTTCCCTCAACAAGAATCGCTGTATCGTCTGCGTAAGTAATTATTTGACAGTTGGGTAGAAACAGATTGCACAGCTCATTGATGAAGACAAGAAAAAGAGTGGGGCCGAGTACACTCCCTTGAGGAACGCCGAAAAAAACTTGTTCCTCATCACTGGCAATGTTATTAATAACAACAACTTGGGACCGATTAGATAGGTAACTTTGAAATAAGCTATTGACACTGCCCCTTATCCCGACCATTTCCAGTTTGTCAAGTAAGAGCGGGACAGAGACTGTGTCAAACGCCTTGGAGAGATCAAGGAAGATACCGACAGTTCTGAGCCCTCTGTCAAAGTTCTTGATAATTGTAGTTGTTAGCTTAATTACAGCGTCTTCGGTGGATAAGGCGGTTCTAAATCCGTACTGGTTGCTCGACAAGATATGGTTCTCGTTTAGGAAACTAACAAGCCTCTGATTTATAATTTTTTCTAGAATCTTCGACAGAATGCTCAACACAGATATCGGTCTATAATTATTTATATTATCCTTATCTCCACTTTTATGTATCGGGTGAACTAGAGCTTTCTTAAACACTGAGGGAAATATGCTGGTGGATAGGCAGAGGTTATAGATATGTGTTAGAATTGGGATTAGGGTGTGTCTTGCGCTCTTGATGACCGATGTAGGGATACCATCCCATCCCATGGCACATCTGTCTTTAAGGTTAAGAACTATACGTTCAATCTCTTGATTATCGGTAGGTAAAAGTGCCATAGAGTTCATCGGAGGTGAATTAACTTGGGCTTGAGAGTGAGAGGAACACGGACGTTGGTGGAGTTTTGGTGAGTTAGATACATTTGAAGAAGTATTTATCTTTGATGCCAAATCTCTTCCGACATTGGCAAAATACCTGTTAACAGAATTAACTGCAAGTTTGGGGGTAGTAGCTATTTTTAGTAGCTCCTCAGGTGGTGAGTTTTTACGATTAAGATTAGTCATTATTTTGATAAGGTTCCAGGTAGCTCGTGGGTTATTTTTGGCCTTCTGAAGCTCAGCACGTTCAAACTCACGTTTTAACTTTTTTAGAAGGTTATTGCAAAAATTGCGATAACGAGTAAACGTGATTTTTAGGATTACGTTATCAGTGTTCTTTTTGTATTTTTTGTAGAGCTTATCTCGGTGGCGAATGCACTTCAAAAGGCCAGGGGTAATCCATGGTTTAATGATACGCGTCTTACTCGGGACAATGAAGATTTTGGTATGCTTTTTAATAGTTGCGGAAAGTAAGTCAACTAGAGACTGGGCAGCACTGTTAGCATTGCTTGATAATAAAATTGAAGAAAAATCTGTGTTTTCAATTTCTTTAGTAATTTCAGGAAGATTTATTTTAGTAGTAGAGGATTTAGAGTGGTTAGGCTTCGAAGACGTATCAATCTTACAATAAATAGGGGCATGATCAGTGATTGCGCAATCCAGGATCAGACTTGTCGCAGAATGAGGTGATTTTAAAATAAAATGGTCCAAGCAGCTGGAGAGTCGAGTTGGTAAGACGTGAGCTGGTAACATACCGTGAGTGGCCAATAATTCTAAATATTCATCAGAGTTTGTGTCGTTCGTACTAGGGCTGATATTAATGTTTATATCTCCTACAATGACAATGGTAGGGAATTTATTTAATCGAGATAAAGTGTCATCAAGACTGTGGAGAAAGCCATTTATGTTTTTGACCGAAGGGGAGCGGTATAGAGCTAAAATAGCAATTTTTTGGTCAATTTTTAAAAGCAGACAATTGGCATCCTCGAACGTTAACGGCACAACGTTGCAGTCTAGTCCAGCTCGTACATACGCAACCACGCCTTCATTTTGTGTCTTGTAGTCAGAAGCATAAGATTTAAAGCCATGCAAGAAAGGCAGGTGGGGACACTTACTCAACCAGCATTCTGACAGTATCACAATGTCGATGTTGGATTTAATTCTGTGCATAAGTAAGACCAGATTATCAAAATTGCAGTTAAGACTTCTAATGTTAAGATGAAGAATTTTAATGGAATTATTATCATGTTTAAAGTACTGACCAGTCTCTTCAGGAGAGCAAACGAATGAATCTGATACAGTAATGTTTTCAATATCAACAGCAATATTATCCAAATCATCCATAATTGAATTTAAATTTGAGCAGTGGTACCGGGTGCAGAGGAGCATGAGTTTCGCTAAGGTGTATAAGAGCATGGGTAAGTATAAGGAATACGAATTCGCATAACCATGGAAATATCAATATAATTAGCTTAAGTGTAGGGTAGTTAAAGTTACTTAGGAGTGGTTTGAGTTGTTGGAGAATAAGAGTGTGTGTTTGTGTGAAGTGTGAGAGTGTAAGTAACGATTTTGTATTGCAGTATGTTGGTAAATTGTACCATATTAAAGTAAGAACAGTAAATAAACAAAAATTAAACAACCTACTAGAATGTAGAGCGTGATAGACGGACTTTAGTCACTTTTCACTTGACACGATTTTTAAGTCAGCTTCTGAGTTAACTCTTACAAGAGGCCCACCTTCTCGCCTGCGAAGAAAGATTTTGCCATTAGCTGCCCAGCAGAACTTAAAATTGTTGGCTTTGGCAAATTCCCGAGCCAAGAAGAATAATTTCTTTAGCTTAGCCGACAGGTTTTCAGAGATGAAAATCGGCTTGGGCACCCCCACGATTCTAAGTTTCTCAGTGGTAAGGCGATTATTCTCTTTGTTGCACTTCTTGTATTTTGAGATAAATTTCTCCTTCAAAAGGACGCTGGTGAAGTCAACAATCACCGTTCTATGGGCCGGATCCTTGGAGTTAATCCTAAAGACGTCCTTTACTTCCGTAGTCTGGATCGGCACATTCAACACGCCCCCGATCTGGATGACTCTATCTAATAAAGTCGATTTGGTTTCGGGCTGGATGGACGGGATTTGACAACATTGTCGAAGCTGTGCACCGGCGGCGCCGCCATAAATAATAGGTAATTGTTTAAAATGTAGACCAGCCGATTAGACTAACGGAAATGTATTTTAGACTGACTGTGGATGATGATAAGTATTGATGAGGTTCGTTTGAAGAACTTAAAACCCTTTTCTTCTTAATGAACACCTGAAACAATACGAGACATTCCTGAGTTCTTCAAAGCTTATCATGCATGAAGGTAAACAGCGCGGTACTATCTGAGTAATAAATAGAGGAGCATGGTATAAAACGTATACATACATGTACTCGTACTAGGTAGGTACCATCGTACGTAAGCATTTAACTAATGCCCGGCTGGCTACTAGTTATTTCAGGGGTTCGGAGAAATGATAAACACTCATAAACACTTTTGGACGTATAATGAGGTATATTAAAACAAGCAAGACAATAATAAAAGAAGAAATACAATGATTTTAGATAGTTTACGTAAATGCGCGCGCGACAATAATGCTACCTCGGACGGGACTGCGCGGGACTCGTTAGTTCACCCGCGTCAGTTTAGGTGGCGCTAGACGTTGCGGCGATTTCGGAGCGCCTTGGAGAAACGTCATTTCCGTCGCATGACATACCCACACATCTCGTATCCGGTGGAATAGGGTATCGCGCTACAAGCATGCACAATTGCACAGTCCAAATTCAAAATGTCAGCGGTACAGTGATTTCCGCTACTTATCTTAGGATATTTAAAAGAAAAATGACGACTAGAAGATCAAGCAATGAAGTCAGATACACGTCCTAGCACTACTTAAGGTACCTACGCATGACACGTCTATTCTTTTTGGTGCAATTTTATTTATTTTATAATAACTACAACAGCTTTACAAAACGAATTAAGTACACTAATTATTATTAAAACTAAAAAAAAATTAATGAAGAATAAAATACGCACAGTCAGATTAATAAATAATAAGCAATGGGTGCGGGACGCGGGTGCCATAGAGCAAAGATTTTGGTTGATCGTGTGGTCTAGTGTTCACTTTGTTCGTAGTTTGTAATCACACCCATAACATAGTACTAAGTAGGTAGATTATAGGTAGGTATTAGGTATAATATGCTTGTAACTCCCAAGCGGTACTTGCGTTTTAATGGTGACAGTTAAACACACGCCTCTAAGTCGGACTTTTCTACGTAATTAGCTATTTTAAACTCCCTGTATAACGACATGCTTTTCAACTGCTCTGACGAAGGCGCTTTGCTTTAAAATTATATTTTCTTTGGTGAATGCATTTCTTTTGTTATATGAATTTGAAAAGAATTATCTTGCCTCGAGGGATCATCAAGATGCGCGTCAACCCGCCATAGCGGGTATATGTAGCAGTTTTTTTAATATCATTGTTATACCAAATTAAGGGCCTCTCTTCAAACCTAATTCAACACCGATTAGGAACCACTTGTTAACAATTTTGTGAGCTCCTTCTAGTTACCATTTTCAATTTCTCCCGAGTAAAATAAATAAATCAATTTACCTAGTTATTGCTACGTGTAGCGGAAGAGGGCGACAACCCTGTACTCTATTACCTTCCATATCAGATGAGAGACATCCGATTTCCTTGTTTGTATAATCATTTCCTGGAAATATCGAATTCACCTTTGTTTGCGAGTGCACGACTTCCGAGGTTTGCGAGTTTATTTTCATAATATTTGATCTTGAACATTTTCCTGATTGAAGGAAACTTACACCGAAGAAAATGCCTTTCTACAAGCACATACCTGTCTGTACTTGGTGCCTGTAGTCAGATAACCCTAGGAAAAATACTGGTCTAGTCAATAAAGACGCTTAGCTAGTTTTTTTGTGCAATATGAACTCGTGGCTAATATGTCACAAAGAAAACAGGTGATAAGGAAAATAAAGCTAAAAAATAAAATCCCCCATAAAATGTCACCCTAAATGTTACAAGCAGTTGACACATTGAAAAGACTTCTCATGGAAGCAGAACTCATTGAAATCTCCCATTTTGAACGGAATATAAATCACAGTCAGCGGCACCTGCCATGCCGTGGATGAAAAATACAGACATACGGAAACGTTTCGTATCAACAAGTTCTAATATCGGATTGCTGATGGTGCTGTCGTATTTCTACGTCTAGGTGAATGGGAAATGTAAGCCTAGTACAATGCATTTCGACTAGTAAAATGAAAATGTTAAAACAACCATCACAACATGACAACGAGTTTCTAGAGTCGCCTAGATTGTAGAATACTCTCATTATGCCAGTCTGCCTTCGTATGCCAATCTTTTGCTGTCAAGTTATATTTCACTGCCCAGTGTAATTTCTTCAGGTCACGTGGTACAATTTTGTACCACGTGATCATTCTTTTTAGACACTTGACAGTAAAATATGCGCGAAAACACATCAAATGACGTCATAATGTCACTATTTAGTCACAGAATAACTATGAGGTAGTATGAACTGACCATGATTTAAAACTTTAGAGTTCAACTTTGATTGGCATACCCCTGCTGTAGAAGCCTGTAGAAGTGCATAGGCTTCTCCATAGATTTTCAGAAACAACAATTCTGAGCTTTCTCCATTCACCGGTTGCTCAACGGAAGGCCGTGCTACGCTCTACGTCTCTAGAATACTCTAGATTTTTTATTACAATATTAAAATGATTGAATATTTTATTTTGGATTTTTTACCAGGTAAAAAAACGTAAAGATTGGGTAATAATAATAAAAATAAATCTACCAGTCGTCTGAAATTTTGTTATAAATCGAAAAACAAGTGTAAAGATTCAAATAAATGAGACGATCTAAGTTCTACCTTTCTAGGTAACCTTTGTAGCAGTATTCGAGTCACAATGCATTTTCCATTGTTCCTTGCTCTCCGGAGACCAGCCGCCGGTTTTCAAAGGCTAGGCATAATAATGCATAGGTACCTACAATCCTAGGCAGTTTAGTTAGTCCTACCCACCTACCACGGTGCTCGGTCACTTTTATATCTCTACATTTATCTCTCCCAAAAAATACATATAGAGGCTAATGTTCAATAAGTAGGTAAGGTACTACTAGATACCTATGTTTTCTTTTCCTATGAAAACGAAAGAAAATGTACTGTTTCGTACTAAACGTAATACCCACATTAACTGTAGGTACTTATGTATATTTTAATAAAGCGGTAAAGCTTATATAGGAACTACTGAACTGATTCTAAAATTTATTCTTCCAGCGATAGATAGCTACAAAAGTAAAGTTATGTATTTACTTACCCAAGTATAAATACTTTTTTATCAAAATAAATAAACTAGTAGGTACTTATTGCAATTAAGTCAGTGAAACGTATACGAAATAAAAGGTAAAAAATTAAGATACCTAACAAAAGAAAAGATTTTATAATAAAACTGATCTGCCCATATTATTATACCTACTCTAGTCGACATCGTAAGTAAGTAGGTACATACATACATACATGATAATATACACTGCAGATCCCTATTTACGCGACAAATCCTTTGTACGGGGCGGGTGCGTCCATACCGAGTGTCTAGACACAAAAGTAAGCTGGTTTCTACCAAATCCTTAGCTCATTTACTTATTTTTTATGTACTTATGCACCTACTTGGGATTCTGGGATATTATTGAGATGGAGTAGGCTTGCTCAGTACATATTGGTCTAGGTACATCCTTTCAGTCTAGTCTGCAAAATAAAGTTCAAACAAGCAAAGTGAATTTATAGAAGCACGTCTTCAGTGTAAACGGATCATTTAGCAAAACGGTTCCCAAACAGAGCAAGTCGCTTGATGAGTAAGCGCCTCCTTGTCAACTCTGTCAAGATGTTAATTCGTTATCTAATTAGTAGAATCCCAGAGACTTGGCTAGTGATATCTTAGCTGGGGCAAGCGCCGAACGTCTCTACCAAAAATATTTTACCTCAGCATCATCTTAATAAAACTTAGTCAGTCTAGTGATAGACATTACGAATTCACAAAGCTAATTTTAATTCCGAAGAAAAAATCAAATCTGCCCCCGTATTCCAATCTTTTGCTGTCAAGTTATATTTCACTGCCCAATGTAATTTCTTCAGGTCACGTGGTACAAAATTGTACATCATTGTGTTTAGACACTTGACAGCAAAATATGCGCGAAAACAAATTAAATGACATCATAATGTCACTATTTAGTCACAGAATAACTATGAGTTAGTATGAACTGACCATGATTTAAAACTTTGCAGTTCAACTGAGATTGGAATACCCCTGCTGTTACCTTATTGTCAGAATCTTGATTGTATTATGAAGATTTCTCCTGCCCACCTCCATGTTGTGGTCTAACTCCGACTCTGTCCCCGACTGCCGTCGTCGTCCGGCCTAATGCCGACTCGTGTGAAACACAAACAGCACTAACTAATGAATCAATTTAACTTGTTATTTAAATACTTAGTTTAGTCTTCTTCTCCTTTATAGTTCTGGACGATTCTCAAAATAAAAAATAAGTAAGTAGACTAGGTAGGAAAACTGAAAATCTGTTCATCCGGAAAATGGGAAAGGCTTATTCACAAGTTCTTCAGGCAGAATTATGGCTTGAGTTGTTTTTATTAACCCCCCACGCAAAAACGACAGGGTGTTATAAGTTTGACGTGTGTGTGTGTGTGTGTGTGTGAGTGTGTGTTTGAGGCAACGTAGCTTCCGAACGGATGAACCGATTTAGATTTTTTTTTGTTTGAAAGGTGAAATAGTCGGGAGTGTTCTTAGCTATGT
Source organism: Gandaritis pyraliata (assembly GCA_947859175.1). Lineage (NCBI taxonomy): Eukaryota > Metazoa > Arthropoda > Insecta > Lepidoptera > Geometridae > Gandaritis > Gandaritis pyraliata. The sequence continues at coordinate 4,726,438 of OX401863.1, forward strand.
TTGATGAAAATCGGTCCAAGATTCCGGGGTTTTTTCAATTTATAATTTAATTAGGTACCTACTTGTTAAATATAAAATGTATTGTCCTTGAATAGTAATTTGAAATGTTTTACAGCGACAATGTTCATGAATTCCTCTAGGTAGAGGATTCTAAATAATAGTTTTAGCTATGTCTTTGTACCGGCTTCACAAGAATTCCGCGAGAGCCCCATCCTATGCCCTCAGTCTGCGACAATAAACATCACTTTGAAATCGAGCTTTGTATAACATCTGATAAATATTCCGAATTCGGTACAAGTAGGAACGACAGCTGATTTATTCGTCAAATTTATTGGTAAGTATAAGATAGGTACTTACTTCTTTGTTATTTGGATGGAATTCTAGGTAAGTACTTAGTTAATTTTAGATGATAATTGATCAATGATGTGAGCTCCCGAGACTCCTCAAGTCCAACTTCGCATCGTATTCTGTCTGCATTCGATTTACATTTTCCCGTTGAAAAGTCGTATCCACGGCTTTTCAGGCTATTACCCGTGCTATTTAAAGATTTTTCAATGCACCACTTATGTGAATAGACGCTAACGATGTCCGAATCACAGGGGAAATCACATGAGCTAAGCTGAAAGCTGCACCGGTGAAAGCAAGAATAATTCCGGGGACAAAACAAGGTACTTAGTACTTACCTACCATAAAGGATGTACCTACGGTGAGATGAGACACTAGCGGATCTAGGAAGGGGTTCAAAAAACCCTCCCCAGTTCCCACTCCAAAAGCCCAAGGGATCTCTTGATTTTTGGGGGCGGTAAATCCTGACAAATCCTGATGATGCTAGGACAAGCTTTTCTGAAAACAAAATCCTATCTCCGCCACTGCTAGGTAGGTTAGGTAACTTCCTACCTTATTCTTTAGCACCTATTCATCAAAATGTTGTAGGTTAGGTAGGTACTTATAACATACTTCTACCAAAGTAGCGTGTATTCAGTTCCCGTAACGAATAGGTACCCACAAAATAGTTTAGCTAGTTCCACCCACCTGACGTGATGTAGCTTCGTGGTTCGTTGTCTGAGGTTCCCTTTTCACAAGCTCAGTGAAATATAATCCCACGAGATCATGGTTTTAGCGCTTGTACAGAACGCAGGACTAACTAGTAGGTAGGTGTGCTATGATTTAGTTTACCTACCTACTCAAATATTCAGTTTGTGGCAAACTTAATTACGGTAGGTACTTACCTAGATAGGTAGATAAGTATTTTCAATTTCATTCGATGAAAATTGAGAATCTACAAAAAATTAGCACTCAAATATTGATGAGATCACAATAATCCCGAAAACAGTGGAAATTTTTAGCATAATAGGTTCAACAGTCACAAAAAATCCACGTCCATCCATACGTTACATCCAATCACCAGCCTGCTACGCGCGTGCGGTCAATTTTCGTAATTGAAGTGTCAAACGATTTTACGGTGGCTAATTGACACTATAGTCCTAGATAAGCTTAACAAAGCTGCATCTCCCTAAAAGTGGTAAGCACAGGTAAACCGCTTCTCTACCATTTACCCTTCACTACAACGTACCTAATTAGAAATGACAATATGTGTACCGTAGTGTGAGGTCACCATCCGACCTCACATTCGTCTCCATAGCGCTGTTGGAGATCCCCGGGTCCACTACACGTCAGGACCTTCTTGAGGCGGAGATTTATATCTTGACCCAGGCTATAAAACAACGCCTCTAGCGCCTTGGAAATAGAGATATAATGTGGGCGCTTTGATTTCCTACCCTCCCTGGTATTTGTTGTTTATTACGTAGCAGTTTTCTGTCCGATGTCAAACAACGTTCTCTGCAAAATCTGCAAAATCGCAAAGCTTCACGATCTGGGGAATAACAATGCAAAGGTTCTGCAAAAAATACCATTCTGATCCAAACAAGTTTTCCGATGATAAAATGTGTACTTACCAAAATTTATCACATTGGTGCTTTTCTGATCAGAAACCACGCCATACCCACGCTTATTTTAATTATTTTCTTTCAGTTTTTACCTGTATACACTATATCTATCTATATCCTAATATACTGTTTACCTACTCGCATCGCAAACCCCATATTATCCTGGTTCACGAATAGTTGCAATATTTCAAGACAATTTAACATCGATTTATCAATGTTTCCCTGCTTTCTGTACGCAGCACGTTTCAATAACAGAGACCATAAGTTGGCCACCCCTGATGGCTTCCCTAAACTTACAAGAAAATTAGGCTTGTACTTTGGAATGGATCCATCCATTTCCCGAACTTCGTAGAAAACCAGCTTAGATGGTTCACTAGGTTTGTCTAGGTAAGTTATAAATTATACAAAATATGCTAAGGGCTAAATATCGTAATTATCGTATTCGTATATCATCGTAAAGAGCAAACAGTTATCAGCTCACTGTGAGCGTAATGAGGCCACGGCCGTAGTGAATATTGAAATGGATCGTTTCCGTAAATTTTATATCCAAGTCGAAGCAGAAACATTTGGATTGCGGTCCTCCGCCAGTCCGTCGTAAACCAAACTTTCCTCAGCTAACGAGACGAGGCGCGACGCAATCACAACCATTTTCATTTACAACCGCGTGCTGTTTAGAACAATTTCTTGACATATTTTGAGATGTATTACACAGAAGTTGTTTAAAATAGCATTTATAAAAAAATATTACGTTTATGGGAAAAATAAAAAGGAAAGGAAATTAACTTAGCAAAATGAAGACAACAAATTTACAAATTTTAGAAGATTATTTTGTGCGTGTAAGTCCTGCCTGAGGTTTATAGAGCTCTACAACTACAGTCCTTTTAAAATTCCATCTAACGAGCTTTGAGCACAATAGGTTGACGTCAGCAAATAAGCAAAGCTGTGAAACACAGATAACAAGCCTGCGGCAGTTACTCACGGTCCCCCTCGCCGACTACGCATTTATTATTGAAGATTTGCAAATATCATGGCCAACGAGAGTTCATTTTCACCCCTAGCGTCTAGCGCACAGCACACGGCTCTATATGGAAGCCGCGTAAAGTTGGGTAAGTATCGAGCTAACAAGCCACATTGTAGGTAACGTCTCCGAAATAACCGCAGGCATAAACTATCTGTCACATCGTAACTCCGTGCGACATTATTGCGACACCGGTATGTTCTTGCCTTATTGCTGGCGCAGTTCGCCAGCCGCCAGCCCTCGGCTGAAGTGCAGCCACAAATAACGGTGGTAGGGACGCATAATGTTTTATTATACCCATTTTATAACCGCGAGAAGAATGTAATCTCCTTTATTTACTGAAGACCGCGGTAAACGGATCGTTTCGGAATGAGCAAAAATATTAATAAAGAGTTTCGCAGTAAAGCCGTATTACGATCCGATGAATATCATTTCATTTTGTGACGTGCGTGAAAATACATCCAGATGTCATAGGATAATCCTACCTATTTATTTTCTTAGATTTTTTTTCGCGGAAAGCACCTTAAAATCCTCGCTTTGTGCTAATTTTGAGAAGCATTATAAGCAGATCAGCGGACTTTGACTTTGTGCCAATCCCGGTTTTTCACAGCGCATTTTATTACTATGCACTATAAAAAAGCACTGCGTTTACTCTAAAGATTGCGTTGGAGTAAAACTGAAAAGGACTCCGTCTCTAGCATTCGCCGCTCGAGCATTTCATTATTTCCACGTCTAATTTTCTGTAGGTTTTTAAAAGAGCACTTAACCCTAGCAAAGTTGAGACTGGTTCTCGCTTGCAGTCGGCAGTTCACGTCACTCAAAAGATCATTGTTGCCTGCCTGGCGTTTGTGACAAACACTCTCGAAACGGGAAAAGCAGGAAAACGAAACGACGTAAAAGTGCAAAAAAAGTCTGAGGAGTACAGCATCTACAAGCTAAGAAGGCCTTTCACACCTAGATGAAGACTCGAGTATTTCAAAATTACGACCCGCGTTTTATGGTGTGTGAAAACGGGATAATATTTAAAATGGAAGCGTAAATAACGAAGGTGCGAGTATGAAGTGTATCGACGCGAGCGCTAGAAGATTAAATCGGTAATTTATTGACACTGAAATAAAATAAGTTACCAGGAAAAAGTTGGTATACAGACCCGCGCGCTATTTATAACTTGATAGAAAGAAGCTAAGAAAAAACATAAAACTTCTTGCACGCTTTCTTGTAAAGACTCACTGCGCTGAGTAAGGATGAGTAGTTTAAAAGAAGCCTCCACTCAAATATTTTAAAACTATAAAATTAAATAGGCTGTTGCTCGCAGCATTCAATAAGATAGCAAACCATTTTTAATAATAGGTGGTATACATACCTATAAGTACTTAGTCAGTTTATTTCTATGAGCACAATGACGTGTCCACGCAATGTCCAGATTGTCCAGCTGGCACCAATGCCAACATTATTTTTAAAATGGCATCATAAATATGCGCATAAAAGGATCCAAATTTCATTTCATTTAACATTAAACTTATGAATCGACAGGCACCTAACTTTAACATAATTTAAATAAGTAATAATATTCCAAAATGTTCCCCAGGGAGTGTTATAAAATAGAATAATATTTTGGTCTGTTTACACCTCGATAACGATTGTAAATTATTTAGTTGGTGTAATTTGTTCGTTTTCGTTTACGCACTAATATTACCCAAGTGACATTCTAAAAAGTATGTAAGTAATAGAAATCTAAAATAAGTTGTATAATTTTTGCGATTTTTGAAAGTTAATCCCCTCAAGCCTTCAAATCACTTCACAATGCTTTGTAGGTAATGCTAACTTAATTAAGTTTCATCTGTATGACAACCTTTTTTTTAAACGGCTCAGATTAAAATACTCTAGAATATAATAAAAGAGAGATTTTTTTTCCCAAATCGAAGACGAAAAAACAAGTGTGACAAAGACCGGTGGAATATTACCCACTCCAAATAAATTGTAATTTCAGTAAGTAACAGTGGTACTACTAGGTAACAAAGGGAAACGCAATCACCGAAAACGAATAGCAGCTCTACATTCGGAAGTAATGTTACAAAAGTCAACAATAGGACAAAATAACCCTTTCTATCCGTAAACAATAGTTACCCTTCGTTTACAGTAAACAATGCACACAGTATAGATGATATTACATTTGATTTTTTTGATCTCGTGACCCACCCCGCCGCGTGACAATGGGCAACATCTTATTAGATATGTAACAAAAAAACATGAATTCAAAAACATTAAAAACATAAATCACCGTTACTCAAAAGGAACGAATCTAGTTGGATCACAAATAATAATATGAGCCAGCGAGACTGGTTTCCCGTCTAGGCACACTGCTAAATTAAACTGAGGGGCGAGTACGAGTTTACAGTGTGCAATACGTCTGACGTCCAGCACACCGGTGTGCGCTGATTGGTATGGAAACACTGAGCGGAAGCTTGACGAGAAAAAGCTTCTTAAAAAATCCGCTCAGTGTCTCCATACCAATCAGAAGGGCGAGTATGAGTTTGCAGTGTGCCATACGTCTGACGTCCAGCACACCGGTGTGCGCTGCTTGGTATGGAAACACTGAGCGGAAGCTTGACGAGACCAAGCTTCTTAAAAAATCCGCTCAGTGTTTCCGTACCAAGCAGCGCACACCGGTGTGACGTATTGCACACTGTACGAATAAACTCGTACTCGCCCCTCTGGTGTACTACGAGTGTGACTAAACAGGAAGAAAATGTAGCGTTTTGTTAGCAAGGGCAAAAATGAGTCGAACGTATTGTAGTAAGCAGAAACATTTTTTTTCAGTTATTACTATTTTATCTGGTTTTTATGTTTTATGTCTAGTCTAATTTATTTTTAAGTCATCTATCAGTTACCTACCATTAGAATCTCAATTAGAATTAACATTGTCTCCAAGTTCTTTTTTTCTATTGTTTTACGATTGATATTTGGTGTTTGATGTTATAATATCATTCTATGAATATTTGTTGTCTATCTGTTTGATAAGTCTATAATGTATGCTGTGGCATCCTCTAATTGCCATGACATTTCTGTTGTTATCGTGTCACCTTTGTTGGATATCCTATAAATAAAAAAAATAATAAGATGGGAAATGAAACTGATTGCATTTCTAGTGTAAGGTACCACTAATACTCTAATATTACCTACTGTTTATTATTTGTACTGTGCTCTAGAGTCACCCCTGTTATACCGTCCTATCTGTGGACCACTCATCGAATCGAACGCAACCTAATTGAAACCAGACACTTGAAGGAACCTTCAAACTTATAGAAAGAAATTAGCGGAGTAGAGACAGTACCTATAAAGCGAGAGTTTGTGCGAAAGCTAGTCTCCTTAGCACACTAGTTTTGATATACAGGGTGTAACATAATGTCCCTATAAGTCCGAAAGGGGGGTATTTTACAAGTCATGGCGAACAACATTTGTTCTAAGACTTTAATAGGTATTTCGAAGTTTTTCATTCATGAAAAGCGTCTTAAAGTTTCCTTAAAAATAGCATTGCACACGTGCTGAAGTGTCTATGTGTGGGTGCGACGTGATAGGAGGGTGCGTGAGCATGTGTACTAACAGGCTGGATACTTACGCAAAGTAAATAAACACTAAGAGTGGTCGCAAATTTCAAATTAATAGAATTTTCTAGCATGTTGTATTCAACTTTTGCACATGCCAATCTATTCACGTGTTTGGTCTGAATAAGCCCCTTTTCGGCTTATAGGGACTTATGTTACACGTTGTATGGTAGGCCCAAAATTTATTTTTCTTTCAGTTTTGGACCTTCTTCATTCACGACAGGGGATAGAACCTTTGTGGCATATCGACCCGCCGCCATTTTGATTTTCTTTCAAAATCTCCGCGCACGGTGAAAGTAGTATAATTATTATACGAGTACGGGTAGACGAGGTCATTTTTTTCGAATCTCAGATGTTTGCGTAAAAAGAAATGTAATTCAATACAAGAAAAGTGTCGCTGTTTCTGGAACCGCGTTCGCGCAATATCATTCGGTCACTTAGAAAAGTTTCCGAAGTTGCTATGAAAAGAAACAAAATTGACAGACATAATAAATAACTATCATCTGGCTTCTATCTACTTTTAAATAAGTACCTAGGTATTATTTTTAACTTTGCAAAAAAAAACTTCAATGAAAAAGTTTCTCTGTTTAAGTTTTCCGCATCTCAGGAATTTTCCTTTGTAAGTAAGTAAAAACAAAACTAGCTATCTGCGAAAGTATTGTTTCCTTCCAAGAATCCGATAATTTTGTAATGACTGTCATCTCAACAAACAAAACTATTAGGTACCTAGATATACTTAGGTACCTATCTGGCTTGCTATTGATTAGTTCTATTAGCTCAGAATATTAGTAAGTAGGTACTTACACTAGCATTGAAGGTAGGCCAATCATTGCAAAGTTCTTAGTACTACCGTAGATACTACCTACGCTCGTACATAATTAATTGGATTGAGTGGAACTAGGTAGAACTTGGAACGACCGTAGAGTAAATTTAATATTTCCTTTACATAATGCATCGATATCTCGTGCTTGTCATCGCTATCGTCATCGAGTTAAACACTCTTAATTGTACTAAACTGTTAGGTAGGTAGGTACGTAGGTATGTCTTAATCGACTATCATTAGTAGGACCCAATCCCGACAAGCAGCTATTGTGCAACTCCATCAGTGCTCAATTAGTTTTCTAACAATGAAGAAGTCTGTGTTCTGTTTCCTATTTGTTTTCGTAACTTTTATAACAGCGGAATTTCCTGAGGGTATGGTCAACATTTCTAATGTTTTTAATGATAATAAGCCATATAAAAATAGGTAGGTAGCTTTATTTCAAAAGTAGCCTCAGTAGTTAGGGTAGAGGCACTTACCTATGGTACTAATGTAAATAATACCTACATAGGTACCAAACCAAGTACCAAAAGGTACCTAGTATACCTACCTTTTTACTCCTGTGGGAACTATCTCACGTCTACAATTTACTATTCTGTGTTCACGTGAACTTCCTTATCGTGAATGTATTTTACGGTTATTGAATATTCATGTTTTATTGGCTTTCACTAAAACAAAGTTATCAGGTTGTGTGATTTGCAATTTCCCTTGAGGAGGGTGGGAAAGGTAGATAGATAAGATAGGTAGGTAGGTACTAGGTAGGTACACCTATCTTATAAGTCGTTAACTACCTTACCTACCAACTACCAAACAATATTCTGAAATTATGTTGTAAGTATACAGGGTCATTTTATCAATACGAAACTTCTTGGGTACCAATTGGTACCAAAATAGTAAACTCACTAAGTAGCTAGAAGGTAGGTATAAGTATGTAGTAGGTATCCACTAATTTAGAGTAATAAACCTATAAGTAGAGAGAGATAGAGATAGAGATTTATTTATTCGACACACAATCACAACACAGGTACAGCACAGAACAAGCATAAAAAAAAAAGAAAACAATAATCACCTACACAATTACTACTAGCTAGGTAGGTAGGTAGGCTGGGCAGGTGTGAGTGCTGACCAGCGCGTTGATGTGAGTCAAAAAGGTCCTGCCTCAGCTTAATGCAGCTCTGCAGAAGCAGAGCGGCGCTGGTTTTCAGGCAGGAAGTATGGAAGCTCATTTAACAATGTCTCTTTTTAAACTCTTTTTGCATGTAGATGTTTGCGAGTCATGCGTCCCTTTATCCAAATGTCAACACCTCGCGAGCATGAGCAAGAAAGACCAGGAATCTTGGAAGCTAAAGTATCCTTGTAGCAATCATCATCCTGATGACTATGGAACTCGTCCCGGTGCCAAACCCTCTCAAGGAGAATCTGTGAGTATTTGTGGAAATATTATTGGCTGTTTGAACACTGCTCTGCTAACTAGTGACTACACCACTACACTTACTTTTTTATTTTCTGTAATTTTACCTACTTAGGTACCTATTGTTTCAGATTTGTTGTCCAAACCAAACATGGGACGCGGAACCTAAAAAACGTTTAGCTCGACTCACTGATAACCAGTTTGGGAGCTTTCAAGATAAACCAGGCTTTTCCGGTCAGACTCCGTATCCTTCCTATGATAATGTTAGACTAAATAAGAATAATAACAGTGAAGCCACAAACTTATCGACTGATAAACAATGGAATTCAGACAATCAGGGTAGCTCTAATCAAAACACTCCTACGGCTAACGTAGAGCCTTCCAGATGGTCTTCTAGAAACAACTATTGGAATCAAAGGCCGGATAGAAATGCATGGGACATAGGAAATCCAAACTTTTATCATGGCGACAATAACCGTAGGCTATTTACTAACAAAAGAAATCAGTACGACAGTGATCAGGGAGCTGGGAGTAATAACCAAGGAAGACGGAACGAACTAAACGGAAGACCAAACAACCAAGGATACGAAAGAAATAAATATGATAACCCTAGTAACCGTCGATCAGGTAAATTATTTTCCTGCAGGCAAAATGGCGTGACGTACCTAGTTCTAAAAAGCGCGAGCGTCACATCTCAGTCGGTAGGTATAAGCTCCGCCTTCCGTGCTGTGGGTCGTGGATTCGATCCCCAATGAGAATGAACATTTGTGTGGCAAATATAAATATTTATTCTATGTCCGAGTGTTATTATATGTATATTATGAGTACCTATAGATATGTTAAAAAATGTATAGGTACAAGTATTCTATCAGCAATATAGTTCCTATAGCTTTGCTTAGTTTGGGACTAGAGGGTGTCGTGTGAAATATCCATGAATATTTTTATTTAATTTAACTATAATGCTATTGGTCCGTCATTAAAGCTCGGGGGCTATAAATACTACCTAAAGCTGCACACCTATTTTGCGATCTGTATTTATAAGACGAGTAAATACCTAATAAAATATTACTGTGTGTTCGGAATAATAGTAAACGTGATAAAGACCCATTACGGAAATAATATCCCAACTTTTAAACCACTTTTACGGGTCGCATCATCGCATGGCCTTTATCCCAAACTTTTTTAGAGAAAACCCAGTGAGTATATGTCTCAATGAAATGGTTTTCCCCAGGTGATACCGTTAGCGAGATGGGTCAATGCGATCGCCTAACGAGCTTCCCCCCCGACCCTCAAAGTGGATGCTGCGGCCGCGAGGCGACTGACGGTGACAGGATTACTGGTACCTAACGCATTTTACTTCTTTAGTCACATTTACGTAGGAATCAGATCGCTCTTGACTCTTATTTTAATTGGACGATAGCGGGAATTCCTATCTTTACTTTTAAACCTTATGACCTTTTTTGGCCTTAGTTAGGACTAAGGTAGGAGTTAGGACGGATCTAGGACTCACTTTCTAAAAATCAAAAGAATTAATCTTTTACAATTAGTAGGTTGGCTCAAAAACATACAATTTTATTTTGTTACTTAGGTACCCCATTTAGAATTAACGATAAAAATCAGCTGGAGACCAAATTGACGAAGACTATCGACGGTATTTGAAACGTTTTTTTTCCTTTTCTTACCAGCACCTACTTGTAGCAAAATGCACACTTCAACTAGATACCTACCTAGACCTAACTACCTTTTAATATAATCTTTGGGATTTAGACACCATTTGACCTCTGAGGTAAAATGAATTTCATGAAGTCCATAAGGGTATCTACTCGGTAATACTGACTAACCTTTAAGCCCCTGCACTTACCTACCATAAAGTAACTAGCAGTTTTCTGCACAGATCCACCGAACTATGATTACTTTGCACCTGCTAATAACAATGGTGGTTGGAATCGGGAGCAACAAACTGACTACGAGTGGCCATATTCCATGTTCAAAGAAGGCACAAACAGCACAACTGTTAATAATAAAACAGTAACATTAGACAATAGTACCCAAGATGTTAATAGCGCAGTAGTGGTTGAGAACAGAATTTCTGGTTAGTATTTTCTAATTATTACCTACTATTGGAGAAGAAACATGTCGATTGTAAAATACTCAAAGCATGCAGTTTTGGTACAATTTGGTACCATTACGTACAGTAAATTTTTGCAGCGGTATTTTTTTACACAAAAACATTTCTATGTCTATATTATGGACGGTACAACGATTTGCACAATTTACAAATAGTCCTGTTTGGTAGTGTTATTATCTACTATGATTCTCACAATCACACAATAAAAATCTAACAATCATCCTGATATAGCAACTGACGCATTACATGAATAATTTAGAATATTTTTGAAGGTGGTAAAGAAACCGAGTTTACGCAGTTCCCCTGGACTGTTCTGTTGCTTGCGACCTTCGAAAAAAGTAACCAGGTAACCGGGTTCAATTGCGGAGGCTCACTCATCAGCTCCAGATTCGTCCTCACCGCTGGGCACTGCGTGTATGATGCTGAATCTACTTTGAAGAGGTAACTTTGAACTATCATCCTGGGAAAGAAGACGAAACGTCTCGGGATCATATCAGTGACAGCCGGGCAGTACCTAGTCATGTCACCCTTATTATAGCGTCACTTTGTCTAATGTATCCGTGGCTTCCTAGCCTGTCTTACAGAGTACAGAGTTTAAAGTTCTAACAATACCCTCATAGGAACTTTGCTTTTATGGTATAGTTTTAATTTGTACATGTGTTATTTTTCTGTTCCG